>CM028753.1:21324532-21924532 GCA_016801395.1 Leptodermis oblonga
TTTTTAATTGACAGAATAATCATATTTATGACATTTATAAATCATTTTTATATTAATTGCTGACATTTTATACTGTATTAATATGTAAATTTAATTATTATATTATATTAATAAAATGACATTTTATGACACTTTCGATCTCATATATAATAATTTCTTGCATTATAATGTTGAAATAAAATAATTCCATATTTTAATATGGAACTTTTAAAATGTTTTTATAAATCAGTTTAGTTTAACGCTTCTTGGAAAAATATACATTGGAGCAGTTTCTTTTTCATTCAAGTGTTGTACAATTTAGAAAATAATTTAACAACTAATACATATATCTAGTAAAAAAAAAGAATATACTGTTACTTCAAATACTAAAAAAGTTGTAATTGTCATTGCAATGATTAAAAATCACTAAACAACCTAGTATTAAGACTAACCAACTAGTAAACTAGGAAAAAAACAAAACAAAGAAGCTAAAATCAAGATGGCAAATCAACAATCTAAATATTAACTAACTGCTAGTGCGAAGTATTCGAAACACAACCATACCTAAAATCTAAGAAAGTTAGTTACGAATCCAAGATTGCTAGAAATGAATGTATTTGAAATTGTAACCAATGCCTTTACATCTCCAAAGCAATCGTTAAACACTTCAATGCAACTCACAGGTGTCACCTGAATGTAATAATTAAATGTAAGAAACTGATTTTGAATAATTAGCTTTTAAAATAATTAAATATGTACAAAGAAAGTAATACTTTACATACAAAACTGCATGGCCAAGCAACCATTTCACCAAGAGCATCTCCAAGGGTTTGACAATGATCATGGGGTCGAACCAGTCGCTCTTCAGGTTGAAGGACTACTTTAACATGTATTTCATACCAATTCTCTCCCAAAACGTTTCCCCCAACTATTGTAGTTGGATCAGTACTATAAAGACATCCTTCAGCAACTATTTTATTTGGATCTATAAGACTTTTGAGAGCAATAGAACTTCCAACCTGAAAATATTAATCTAGTTAAATTGGTATTGAGTTAAACAAATTCATAAGGTGAATGCTGCATTGACAGATGAGCTAAAAGAAATTTTAAGTGCTCTCTATCATGAATCACTCCAATTCAATGGGACAACAGGAAGGATCTAAAAAGTCTCAAGCTGCAGGGTAAGCTATATATAATCTTATAATTCTAGCTTGCATTACTCCTATAATTCCAGCAACTCACAAGGCAGTGAAAAGATCCAAAGACAGCGTATATGGGAGTCAGAGGAGTTGCAGAGGACATTTTAGTATGGCTAAAGTATGTGAAATATTACAAAGTAGTGAAAGTTAGCATAAAGGAAGTAATAAAGGTGCATAATGCATTCAAGTATTGTATTACAAACACTCTGATCATGTAGTAATATAGTAAGATATGCACCTTAAAAAAGAAAAGAAAAAGGAAGAAAACTTGAGCTTTTGATTAAAATGTTTTTCATATTGGGACCCTAATTTCACCACATTATACTAAAGTTGAATTTGAGAATTTTTATCAATCAAAGATTCATGAACACTGTTGTTGGAGTGCTATATAAAGTAAAGTTTCAATCAATAATAATAAAAAAATGAAAGAGAAATGAGTTGAGCTTCAGTCATATAAGTAATTAAAGCTACATATGTGTACAAAAAAGTTTCAAAATTTTCCACAACACAATTAAAACAGTGAAAACTTTTATGATCTTTAAACATTAAAAAGAAGCAACAACACCAGAAGGACATATAAGCATGATATTTTAACTCAGAAGAAGTGATCATCAAGATAGTATACACAAAAGTGAAGGGTATTTAAAAGACAAGTAAAGCCATTATGAGAACATAAGTTAAACAAAGAAAAACACTAAATTTTACCTGAAGATTAGATTGCTTTGTTAAAGCTAGCCAAGGGGATTATAGGTAACAATGTAGACTCTTGTGAAGCAAGTCTTTGTTGTGTATTTTGAAGTTCTGATTGTAAGTCCCCAATGCGGTTTTCCATTTCCAACATTTTTGACTGTTGATGTACCACCATACGTTTGAACTTGTTTCGATTGGGAGCCTCTTCAAATGCATCAAGAGAAGTAACCCCCTCCCCAATTAGTCGAACACGACCCTGCTTATCTTGGCCCATTACTTGGGCAAATATGTCATTGGGACCAATAGGATCTTCTACACCTTCTGGAAGTTGATTTCTTTTCTCATTCATTTTCTCCTACAAGTTTAAGATAGTATGGATTACAAATATTTGAAAAGAGAATTCTTAAGTCGAAGTACTAACTACCAATGCAGAAACTTACCAAATACTGAGCAACATTAGCCGGAGTTCCGTTGCGACCAACATAGATTGTCTCAAATAATTCAGCACGAGATGGGTCACGACCCAATTTGTTAAACTAGGAATAACCATTTATTTTAGTAAATTAGGTGAGACCATAAATAACAAAATACTGTAAAAGAAGTGGATAAACTCACCAATTCGGCATAAACACGTGCAAATGATTTTTTTCCAGTTGCATGATCCATCCCTTTCTCTGACCTAGCAAGTTTATTTTTCTCACTCCGTGCCTAAATTAATGATGGGAAAAAAATCAAAAGGTAAATCCTTCAAAATTGTGATGAAATAATTACACTAAATAAAAAACGTGATATACCTTTATTTCATCTTTATTCCAGTGGGAGAGAATATTGATCCACTGGTCTGTCACCACTCTTTCATCCTTATCTTCGAGAAAAACTTCGATGCCTATATCAGGTGAAAAATATTTTGTTTTTAGCTCATGCTTCCAATTTTTCCATTTTTTATTAATGGATTTTAGAATCCAATCTTCATCAGCAAGAGTGGTCTCAAATTTCATCTGCATAACATTTTTAAATTAGTACACATAATTATTTTGTATACGTATGTCTAATACTAAACTTAAAAATACCTTGGCGAAATCCAGCATTTTCTTTTTGTACATCTTTGGCATCTTACGCCAATCTTCCATATCAATTGGGCAGAACATACCATTCCTTGCTATAGTGCCCAAGAATTCAGCAAACTGGCCTGCATTCTTTCCTATAGGTATTCCAAGACTATTAAACTGAAGTTCAATTGGAGGTAGATGAGATGGTCGAGTCCAGATATCCTTCATACATGTGGGACCTCTAGTTTCTTTTCCTGCAATTTTCACAAATTTCAGTACAATTCTGCAATACTACAAATTAACATACACAAAAAGTTATAATATTAATGTTGATTTTTTTTTTACCTATTCGTTTATCTGTTCTTTGTTCATCTTCTACCTCACTACTTGCATTTACAAGGTGACATGGTTGTTGTTGTATGGGCACTTCTTGTGAATTGTGAATCTGGTTATCTAGTATGTAATATTCATCAAACCTGAAAAATAAAATTTAATCAATTAAATAAAAAAAAATACAGAAAGTAGGTAACCATTTAAGACATTTTACATTCTTTGAGAATCTTGTGTACATAGATGAATGGAGGAAGCAAAGGAAATTGGAGAATATTTAATTTCCTCCTTACTCATGCGACTGTTATTATCTATCTCATTACTGAATTATAAAAGAAAACAAAATCTGATTTTAAAAAAAAATAAAGAAGAGAAAGTCATCAAAAATCAGAAGGGGACTAACTTTGAAGATATAGGAACATGTTTACCCTTGTATTTTGCCACTACATACGAGCTCATCAATAGTGGAATCCCTTTTTATGGACAAAATAGGTATATATGACATGTGCTAACTTAATGACATGTATTTTAGGCATATATTAATTATATGGGGGAAGTAAGGCTGCAGAGTTTATGACAAACAATATGAGGTCGAATATCTAAGAATTGATTAGGAGTTAGACATTTGCAGTAAACAATTGAAAAAGGGAATAAGATTTCACAGAAAAAATAAAAAATAAACTGAAACGATACCCTTGATTTCATTGCGTGGCAAGGTAGCTTGGCTTGGAGCATAGTGCTGATGCATCAATTGATTCGAATCTGGCTGAGAAACTATGATTTGCCTACCCACTTGAGTTCTGCTTGACATATCTACAAGATTATAGTCAACAATGAAAAACAGTTAAATAAATACGAATGCGATAAAATAGAAAATGTATTGTCTTATTGTAATCTTACTTGGAGGTTGTGAATTTGCCTCACGTGGAAGACTAAAGCTATTCTGCGTGTTATTTTGAGTTACATCAGCTATACCTACAAAATAGAGTTCCATCAGCTCAAAAAAATCATATTCTTTTCTAGGAAAGTTTTTGAAAGTACAGAACTTTCCTAAGGTATGCTTCTTATAGGTGAAAAACAAAGGAGTTGTGTCATGGGCTTGGAAAAGTATCCTGCAAGGAATAGAGTGAATATAACAGGGTTCTGAACTGGTTTGAATCAGCCCTGGATGATGAACTTATTGTGCTATCATGCTGTTTAATTTGGCATATATGGGATGCAAGAAATTTTAAATGTTGGAAAGGCAAAGACGTGCATCTAATGACATCAGTTCAGGCAGCGAGAAGATTAATACAAACATGAGAGATTTAACTAAATGGCCATACAGATGATTACAGGGAAATTTATATATCATGCAAAGTGGGAGAACAAATAAAAGCTCAGACCTGATAAAGAAAAAGTCATGGAAATTGAAAAGTAGTCGTGCTGACATTAGTACAAACATGAGAGATGTAACTAAAGGCACATACAGATGATTACAGGAAAAAAATACATTATGCAAAGTGGGAAAACAAATAAAAGCTCGGACCTGATCAAGAGAAGGTTATGGAAATTGCGATCAGCATGGCTGGAGTGTTTCTAATTAATGAGTACAAAGGGGCAATTGAAGGGAATGCAACATGTGCAGCAGGGCTTTTACTCAAAGAAGCAAGCAGAAAGATACATTATGTGTCACCACTAATGTCTGACCTATTAGCAATTCTCAAACAACCAATAAGTAGAGACAAGTAGAAAAACACCACAAAGGGGAAAACTGTGAATCTTACATGAACATGATTAAACTTGTATTCTGTAAAAACATATGAGTACTCTTCTAAATTTTTGGACAAAACAATGATATATGGCAAGTGCTAACATAATGACACTTTTTTTAGGGATATATAATTGATATAAGGAACTAAGGTTACAAAGTTTTTGACAGAGAATATGAAGTCGAATATCTAAGAATTGCTTAGGAGTGTAGTAACCGACTGAAACAACAAGGAAGTTAGTACCTCATATAAATATAAAAATAAGTTTAAACCATACCCCTAGTTTCATTGTGGGGCAAGGTAGCTTGGCTTGGTGCATTGTGCTGATGCATCAATTGATTAGAATCTGTCTGAGTAACTGTGACTCGCCTACCCACTTGGGTTCTGCTTGACATTCCTACAAAGTTATAGGAAACATTCAAAAGAAATTACATAAATATGAATGCGATAAAATAGAAAATTTTGTCTTACTGTATAATCTTACTTGGAGGTGTGAATTTGCCTCATGTTGAAGAGTAAAGCTATTTTGTGTGTTTTTTTGAGTTACATCAGCTATACATATAAAATAGAGTTCCATCAGGGGAAAGGTTTTGAAAGTAAAGTACTTTCCAAAGGTATGCTTCTTAGAGGTGAAAAACAAAGGTTCTGTGTCATAGGGGTGGAAAAGTAACCTGCAAGGAAGAGAGTGAATATAGCAAGGGTCTGAATTGGTTTGAATCAGCCCTGGATGACGAAGTTATTGTGTTATTATGCTGTTTAATTTCGCATGGATGGGATGAAAAGAGAAGAATCTTCTCCTTTGAGAATAATCAAAAATGGAAAGTGTTCAATTGTAATTTTGGGAAGGCAAAGATGTGCATCTAATGATATCAGTTCAAGCAGTGACAAGATAAATATAAACATGAGAGATGTAACTAAAGGCCCATACAGATGACTACAGGAAAACATGTATTATGCAAAGTGAGGGAACAAATAAATGCTCAAACCTGATGAAAAGGAGATTATGGAAATTGAGATCAATACGGATGCGGCATTTCTAATTAATGAGTACAAAGGTGTGATTGAATGGAATGCAACAGATGCTGCGTGGCTTTTAATTAAAAAAAAAAAAAAGGAACAGAAAGATACATTATGCCTCACCACTAGTGTCTGAGCTAATAGCAACCCTCAAACAACCAAATAAGTAGAGGCAAGCAGAAAAACAACACAAAGGAGACAACTGTGAATCTTACATAAACATGTTTAAACTTGTCTTTTGCCCAAAACTTATGACTACTCTTTGATAGTTGAATTACTGTTTGGACAAATCAATGTTATTTGGCATGTGCTAACTTAATGACACTTTTTCCGAAAACTATAAGTGATATGGAGAAGGTTGCAAAGTTTGACACATAAAAGATTAGGAGTGCAATAACCAATTGAAACAGCAAGAAATAGAAAATAATTTGAAACCATACCCCTAGTTTCATTATGTGGCAAGGTAGCTTTGCTTGGTGCATGGTGCATCAATTGATCACAATCTGTCTGAGTAACTGTGACTTGCCTACCAACTTGATTTCTGCTTAACATTCCTACAAAGTTATAGGAAACATTGAAAAGAAATTAATTAAATACGAATGCGATAAAATAGAAAATATATTGTCTTAATGCATAATCGTACTTGGAGGTTGTGAATTTCCCTCATGTGGAAGACTATAGCTATTTTGTGTGCTTTTTTGCGTTACATCAACTACACCTACAAAATAAAGTTCCATCAACTCAAACAATCAGAGGGGGAGACACTTGGGGAGTGGATGAAATATTGTTTACAGTCATCCACTGTATGAAGCTGTTACATTGCAAGAATTAGAAGATGATTCGGTTTTGAAGCTATTGACTACGGCTACCGAGGAAGGCCAGAAGTCTCTCAAAATGGTGGACAAGCATACCAGGCAGTTTTGTAAGCAAATAACAAAAAACAGACCATTGCATGGAAGGATGCAGTTCCATACAATGGAAACAAACTTGAACACAACCAAATAAGCAGAGACAACAAGAAAAACACCACAGTAGTAGCAGAATAGCAGCTAAACGCCGATAAAATAAACTGTCACCCTAACCTTAAGCAACATGAAATAGATTTGATCTATAGAAGTGTCTCTGAAACGCAATCCAAATATAATACTATCAATCACCAAATACAAATCAACTCCACTAAATGGGAAACATAGACACACGTTCGGAGATATATCAATCAACATGGACCAACCCGAAAGTGTGTGTGTGAGAAATTGCTCTAAAATTGAACGTCAACGGAGCACTATTGGAATAATATTAGCACCTTTCTGATGAGCAGCTCTAACCAGTCTACAATTAAAATACATATTAAGAACCAATTAGAAAAGAACAAAATACAGAAATTCCCAGCAAGTGTAAGAAGTGAAATGGACTGAATAACACTTGCCTGTTTACTAAAAACCATAGCAATCCGTTCAGATGTAATAATACACCACTGACTGCTCAGATGGAGACTAAGAATACAAAACACAGAACAAAAAACAAGAATGCTGTACCATACTTTCTAACGCTAGTTCATCAAGAATTTTGACAGGCTAAATTAGAGAAAATGAAAGTGAAAACTGGATGAACAAATGTTTCATCACCATCCCACTGTATACTATAGCCTAACGTAGAGCAAAAATAATTATTTTCCTATTCGTTATGATTTCTCAAAATTCAAATACAACTTAGAGCTGGCCTCCCACTGACCACTGGCAAGTTCCATCTTAACTCTAAAGCTTCAAACTTTTAGCTAAAATGAACCGAAAGGGTTCAGTCGAACACCAAATTGATATAAAGATCCAATATTGAACAGCCAAAAGAACACCGTTCCTGATAAAGATAAATGAATTACAAAACCGAAAGAATTTATCTTAATGGATAATTACCATTAGTTCCCCTTAAACCTAAAAGGGTTATTTACAGCAACAGCGACCCTTCACTTAAAAGAAAATCTCAACTTTCCTGTTCGCATAGCACTATTGGAACTTTTCATATTCTAGAACAAATAACCTTACCCGTTGGTTGCAGAATTGGCTCATCACGAAGGCTACTCAATGGGCGCTGCTTGCGTTTTCGACGCATACCTGCACAATTGAACGAGTAAGTATACGAAAATTGAAAAGGGGGCTTACGGTGGAATTTCTGATTAAAGAAGGAAACAAATACGTGACCTCTGTTTAGTATTCCTTGCCTCCTTACGAGTTGCAACCTCTGCGTAGCCTCTACTGTGTGATGAAGATGAAGAGTTTTGATACTCTTTTGCTTCTCCGTGAAAGCCTTTGGAGAATTTTGAGATAGAGGGCTAAGTAGATAGAGTCAGTTGCCATGGAAAGTGGGTGTAAATTTTGAGAAAAAAAAAAACCAAAGAAAATTAGCCGCCAGATTTTTTAAGCCTAGCGCGGGAAATCAAAATATTTCCTTAACATTTCCTTATAGTGCAAACGTGTATACCAAGTGCATTTTTCTTTGATCAAACTACTTAACCACATTTCAATTTTTTATGATTTATTAATTTACACTTTTATTCTTTTTTGATAATCCAAAATATTTTACAATTTATTTGATTTCATCTATAAATATTCCTTAGTTTTATGTGATTAATTATGAAAAGGTGCAAACAATGTAGGGTCTAATAGTGTGTTATTTGTATATATTCACACATATTTAATTAGTATTTAAAAATATTATTCTAAATAGGAAAATTAATTATAGTACTCCATCCGTTCCATTAGAAGAGTCCATTTTGTATTACTAAAAATAATATTACAAAGTGGACTCTTCTAATGAAACAAAGAGAGTATAAGATTAATTCTCAAAAGTAACCATTTTAGCTTCAAAATTATAAGTGATACAATTTTTTTTAAAACCTCTTCATTTTGAAAGTATAAGTTTAGTTCTCAAACGTAACACTTTTAGGTTCAAATGTATAAGTGATACTTTTTAAAATAAACTCTTCATTAAAAAGTATAAATTTAATTATCAATAATAAAATTTCTAGGATCAAAGTTAGTAATGATACACTTTAAAATAAACCAGTAATTTCAAAAGTATATGGTTAGTTCTCAAACGTAACACTTTTAGATTCAAAAGTATAAGTGATACCTTTCAAATAAACTCTTCATTTCAAAAGTGTAAGTTTAATTCACAAAAGTAACATGTTTAAGATCAAAGTTATAAGTGATACTTTCAAAAAGTAACTATTCATTTCAACCATATAAGTTTAACTATTAACATTTTAGGTTCAAAAATTATAAGTGATACTTTTTATTAAATAAACTTATCATTTCAAAAAAATACATTTAGATTCAAAAGTATAAGTGGTAGTTTCTACAATGAACTCTTCACTGCAAAAGTATAAGTTTAATTCTCAAACGTAACTTTCTTAATGTCAAAGCAATAATAAGTGCTGCTTTTTAAAATAAACTTTTCATTTCAAAAGTTTATGTTTAGTTATCATTAGTAATATTTTTGGGTTCAAAAGTATAAGTGATACTTTTTAAATTCCATTTTCATTTCAAATGTATAGGTTTATTCTAAAAAATAACACTTATAGGTTCAAAAGTATTAGTGATACTTTCTAAAATAAAATTTTCTTTCAAATGTATAAATATAATTCTTAAGTGTAACATTTTTAGCATCAAAGTTATAATTGATACTTTTTAAATTACTTTTCAATTTAAAAGTGCAAAATTAATCATCAAAAGTGACATTTTTGGGGTTAAAAGTATAAGTGATACTTTTTAAAGTACATTTTTATTTCAAAAAGTATGAGTTTGATTATCAAAAGTACCACTTTTAGATTCAAAAGTATTATGAATCATTTCTAAAATAAAATTTTCATTCAAAATTATAAATTTAGTTCTTAATGTAACTTTTTTTAAGGATTAAAGTTCTGATTGATACTTTTTAAACTACTTTTCATTTTAACAGTCAGTGAAAGAATCATCCCGTGTTTTTTTTTTTTGGAAAAAATACTTCATTCTTAATATATTACATTGAGTCCTATCAACTTTACATTATAAATAGTCAGAACTATACCATGTATCTGTTTTCTGTATCGAAGTGACAAAATCAACTGTATCTGTATCTGTTTTCTAAATGTGTTTGTAGCAGGGAACTTTTTTCAATGGAAAATCAATAAAGGAAAGCTAAAAGCTTGTATTATTCTGTAATTGAAAATTGTGCACAAAGATGTAACAGAACAGTAGCAGCAAGCTGAAAGAAAAAACTAAGCATTCTCACACAAGCTCATAACCAACTGCGGAAGCACATTAAATATATTGAGACATTTTGTGTTCAATGATAAAATATGGCTATTGATGGAATGTGAATTATGCAATTTGTTGATGTTTCTTCCGAATGTTCTGCTGCTCCCAGGGGTCCTCAATGGCGTCAAATAAAATGGTAAATCATCCAAGTGACTTGAAGTAACTTTAGCACCCTGATTTCTTCCAAGAACAAACTCCTCACTGCCCTTTTTGCCACATTCAGAAACATCACCAAAGGTGGAGGATCTGAAAAACAGAATGATACAAGAATTTCCATAATGATATAAGAAGCCAAACACAAGAAAACAGAATAGAGTAATCTCAAGAGTTCAGAGACTATATAGATCATGTTACTGAGAGTAGACTACAAACACAAAGGCTAAAGGGCACCAAAGATTGCAGCATTAATGAAGGAAATTATGAGGCTACTACCAAGCAAAGATACCACCAAACATATGAGCAGAATACTCATGTGAGCAAAATACAACCACCCAACCCGTAAGAAACATCATACGAGCAGAATTTCCATAATGATATAAGAAACCAAACACAAGAAAACAGAACAGAGTAATCTCAAGAGTTCAGATACTATATAGATCATGTTACTAAGCGAGTAGACTACAAAAACAAAGCCTAAAGGGCACCAAAGATTGCAGCAATAATGCAGGAAATTAGGAGGCTACTATCAAGCAAAGAAACAACCAAAACCATTTCTCTATTGTGTAGCTAAAATAATTCAGAAACTAGAAAAGAACTTCAGGGACAATGTGAAAGCTAGAGTCATACTGCTGATAATGACTTTAATTAGAAGTGATAACAACTTTGATCTCCTTTGTTTCTATTCCTATTGTTTCAGCTGAATCTTCCAGAGATTTGAAGAGCTAGAGAAAAAGCTGAGAGACTAAGCCTAGTTTCAGTCTACAAAAGGAATCTGAGTCGCATTTTCCCATCCTTCAACAAAAGGTGGAGGATCTCAAAAACAGAATGATGCAAGAATTTCCATAATGATATAAGAAGCCAAACACAAGAAAACAGAATAGAGTAATCTCAAGAGTTCAGATACTATATAGATCATGTTACTGAGAGTACACTACAAACACAAAGGCTAACGGGCACCAAAGATTGCAGCATTAATGCAGGAAATTATGAGCTACTACCAAGCAAAGATACCACTAAACATATGAGCAGAATACTCATGTGAGCAAAATACAACCACCCAACCCTTAAGAAACATCATATGAGCAGAATTTCCATAATGATATAAGAAACCAAACACAAGAAAACAGAACAGAGTAATCTCAAGAGTTCAGATACTATATAGATCATGTTACTAAGCGAGTAGACTACAAAAACAAAGCCTAAAGGGCACCAAAGATTGCAGCAATAATGCAGGAAATTAGGAGGCTACTATCAAGCAAAGAAACAACCAAAACCATTTCTCTATTGTGTAGCTAAAATAATTCAGAAACTAGAAAAGAACTTCAGGGACAATGTGAAAGCTAGAGTCATACTGCTGATAATGACTTTAATTAGAAGTGATAACAACTTTGATCTCCTTTGTTTCTATTCCTATTGTTTCAGCTGAATCTTCTAGAGATTTGAAGAGCTAGAGAAAAAGCTTAGTTTCAGTCTACACATCATATGAGCATAAGGTGATTGATCTTGGAATGCAGTTGAAGGTGACAAACGGAATCTGATTCACATTTTCCCATCCTTCAACAAAAGGTGGAGGATCTGAAAAATAGAATGATGCAGGAGCCAGGAACAGAATACTGAGATCAAAAGTTTAAGGAACTTGAAGAAAAGATGAGGGAGCAAGAACAATAGTTGACATGCACCATTGCTGCAGACTCAGCTGTTAATTGAACAAGATCCACCCCTCTTGAAGGGAAGGATTCTGTCACAGATGAGCAAATGCTCGAGGTAGAGTGTCACATTCTTATAAGTTCAAACTCATTTAACTGCCATTTGATCCAAGGTCTTACATCACTGAAGGATGAATATGTTCATAATGTTAGAAGGAAGAGATTATCAAGAAATGGGGAGACACAGAAAATGCTGCTGCTGCTGCTAAGCCAAAAGCAGGCAATCTGATCCACCCGTAATCACTGGCCAAAGGCCAGCAATCCATGGCAAAACCAGCAGAGATGCAGTGCAGACGAAGAACAAGAAAAGAATTTGCTCATAAACTTCCACCCTACCCTTAACAAACCTAAAATGAATTTGATATGTAGAAAAAAAACCATTAACTACAAACAAACTAGAAAAATGAAGAAAACACCAAAACTAAACTACGAGACAAGTAGCAAAAGAAGCACATTAATTTTTCTTTTTTTTTTTTTTTTGCAACATGAAGCCAAGTTTGTCTTTTACCTGTTCCAAATAAGATCTTCATAGAGTCATTTTAGACTTCTACTCCATCAACACCTTCACGAACCCAGCTGATTTCATCACTCTCATCATCATCTATAAGATTGCATAAATTGCTTTGCAAGTAAGTTTCAACATCTGCCATCGGTTCCATGTTATACTTACCTCTTGCAGCTGTAGAGATTATAACACGCCAATCACTATCAACCGCATCTGCAACATAGAACACTTGTGTAGCTTGGGACGATAAAATGAAAGGCTCTTTATGTTGTCTAACATTTGTGAAGTTAGCCAGTGTAAACCCATCGCTATCTTGTGTTAATCGATGCCCTTGTGAGACCCAATCACAACCAAATAAAACAACCTTACGACTTATATAATCCAACTCAATAATATCCGTCAACATTCCATAGTAATCTAACTCACTTAAGATGGGATTTTGATCTCGTATACTAGAAAAACTTGATGTCGTTGCCTTGACAACTACCCCACTATTTTGTGTTTTTCTTTTACCCTCTACCTCTTTTGTATGGAATCTAAAGCCATTCACAACATATTTTCCATATGTTACTCCTATGTTGTTTGGACCTCTAGCAAGCAATTTTAAATCTTCAGATATTGCATCCTCTTCAGGCAATTGCAAACCATTGACCTACAAAATAGGAAAACACATTATGTGTAAGGAATAGAATAGAACAATAAGGAACACGCTGCAATCTAAAATAGGCTTACGTGATGAGAAAACCACTTAGCAAATTCTTCACTATGAATACGTTCAATTTGGTGGGGTGCAACGCGTGAATGCTTTTCTTCTACTAGTTTACGATGTTTCCTACAATTTCAACATAATCAAAGCACGCCTAAAATTGTATATATACATTTATATTTTTACACACATACATTACAAAACTGAGCAAATTTAATAGAAGGAACACACTTACTCAATATATGGTTTGACTGCCTCACAATTAAACAAGACATATTGATGTGCCTTTTTAAGTGTGTCTCCATCAAATTTCTTAGCTGTTCCTTTTCCAAGAGCATGACCTTCCACAGTAAAAACATCCAATCCATGTGTTGTGGATACATTTACGTCCTCGTTTCTATTGGTGGAAGTAAATTTTGATTCTACATAATCCGCTAAGTACAGTGAACAGAATGTCAGGCATTCTTCAGCAAGATACCCTTGAGCAATTGAACCTTCAGGCCTACTTCTATTTCGAACATATGATTTAGTGTACCTAAATACCTTCAAGTAAAATTAAATAAAGTAATGAGAAATAACGAATTCAGATTTGCAATATATGAACAAAGTTACCAAATAGAAAATCTTAAATAATTACCTTTCAATAGGATACATCCAACGATAGTGTACTGGCCCTGCGAGCTTCACTTCAGTAGCCAAATGAATAGTTAGATGCACCATTACATCAAAAAATGAGGGGGGAAATACCCCTTCCAATTGACAAAGAGTAATAGCAATTTCTTTTTCCAACTTAGCCACATCTGGTGGATAAACTACTTTAGAGCCTAAGTCTCTAAAATATTTACTCAATTTAATCAAAGGAACGCGCACGGACTTTGGCAAGGTTTTTCTCAATGCTACAGGTAGTAATTGTTGCATCAAAATATGATAATCATGACTCTTCAATCCAACAAGTTTAGGCGGTTTTAATTGAACACCCCGTGAGATATTAGAAGCATAGCCATCCGGCACCTTCACATTTTTCAAAACCTTGAAACTTTCTCTTTTCTTCCTTATTCATTTTACAAGCTGCTGGAGGCAAGTAAACTTTGCCGGACTGTTTTAAAATGGGATGAAGCTCAGGTCTGATCCCCATTTCTTGTAAATCAAGTCGTGACTTGTGATTGTCTTTTGTTTTTCCCTTCATATAGTAATGTTGCACAAATGTTCTCACAAACATTCTTTTCAATATGCATGAAATCTAGATTGTGCCGTACCACAACATCTTTCCAATATGACAATTCAAAGAAAATGCTTCTTTTCTTCCAGTTGAAAACCTCTGGATTGTCAACAACTTTCTTCCCAAATTTGAAAGTTGCATCTTTCAATTCTTCCAGCACTTTGTCCCCCGATAGTCGTGGTGGAGGTCGTCCATCCTCCTCTGTGCCATCAAATAGTCTGACATTCTTTCGAAATCTATGATCCCTAGTCAAAAATCTACGATGACCCATATAGCAATACTTATGACCATGATTCAACCATCGCGAACGCGTGAATTTGTGGCATATAGGACATGCTAATTCACCTTTAGTACTCCATCCAGACAAATTTGCATAACCAGGAAAGTCACTAATTGTCCACATTAAACTTGCACGCAACTGAAAGTTTTTTTTGATTGATGCATCATACGTTTCAATTCCCACATTCCATAAATCTTTCAAGTCTGCAATAAGAGGTTGCAAGTAAATGTCAATATTATTTCCAGGAGCTTTTGGGCCAGGAATTAATAAAGACAACATCGTATACGGTTGCTTCATGCACATCCACGGAGGAAGATTATACGGTACTAGAAGAACCGGCCATGTACTGTGTCCTACATTCATATTACCAAATGGATTGAATCCATCAGAAGCTAACCCCAATCTTACATTACGAGGATCACTGGCAAATTCAGGATATTTCCTATCAAATGTCTGCCAAGCAGGAGAATCAGCTGGATGTCTCATGTAACCATCCTTTGTACGACTTTCAGCATGCCATTTCATGTTGCCAGCTGTTTTTGATGACATGAACAAGCGTTGCAACCTAGGTTTTATAGGAAAATACCACAAAACTTTGTGAGCTATCTTTCTTTCCTCGCCAGTTGGATCTTTATCTGAAGCTTGCCACCTCAATTCATTGCACATTTCACATGAAGTTTTTTCTCTATTTACTCCCCAATATAATGTGCAGTCATTAGGACAAGCATCTATCTTCTCATAACCAAGCCCTAAATCCTTCATTAGTTTTTCACATTCGTAGTATGTATTAGGTAGATCAGTCATTGCTTCTGGAAATGCTTCCTTCAATAATTCCAATAGCATATTAAAATGTCTATTGCTCCATTTACCAAGACATTTTATGTGCAGCACACGAATGATGAAGGACAGTTTTGAGAACTTCTCACAGTCTTTATATAACCTCTGCTGTGAATCATCAATTAATTTATAAAATTTTCCAGTAACCTCAGGGGCAATATCTATATCTCTTAGGGATCCCATTGAAGTATCTAGGTTTACATGTTGTTGGGGAACACCAAATGCATCATGGACTAAACCACACATGTCATCAGTAGTTGTTGAAGTTGTAGACTTAAGAGGATGTGAAGAACTGCTTGAATCACTTAGTGAGAACTCTCCGTGAGCTATCCACTGGTTATACCCTCTAATAAATCCATCAACTATCAAATGCTCACGTGCTACATTTCTTTCCACACATATACCCAGTTTACATTTTTTGCACGGGCATACAATCATTCCATCTTTATTTGAACTTAAAAAAGCAAAATCTAAAAATTTCTCTCAAGTCCAAGTAGGTAGTCTTGACAATACCTTGCTTTCTGCATCCAAGTCTTATCCATATTCCAACGACACAACCAAAATGTATCACAAAGCTTTACCTAAAATAATAATAAAAAACCTCAACTTCAATGCACATCATATTCTAAGGAGGACGGTAGTAAGCTTACATAGAAAACCTAACAATTTTATACCAGTCTATTATGGGTATGCAGTTTCTAATGCTTTAAAGGAACATCAAACACTGAAAGAACAAGCAACAAATGCTTATTGTAACTTGGGAAAAAACAAAAATGAAGACATGTTCAATAACAAACATACGTGGACAGAAATTTTGGAAAAGACAATTTGACAAAGAAAGAGTAAATTCATCCATATAACCAAACCTTTCTTTCAATCAATGGAAAGAAGCCAAAACTCCAAACCTTAACATTGTCTTGCAACTGTCAATGAAATACAAACAGCAGAGGTGCCACACAAAATTAAAAATAAAAAAAAAATTTAGTGGATAGTTGTTTCTATCTTTCCAATATTTTATGAGCAAGTAAAGTTGCAGATACCTAAATAACAGGGTTGGGTTTAAAAATTCTAAAATAAAACCCCCTAATTATAGCATCTAGGAAGAAATGTGGTGAAAATTTCTCCTCCAAACCATGCAAATGATTCCATGATTTCTTATTGTACGGTGTTCAACATTCATATAAATGACAAAAGGAACACATATATGAGCATCAACAAATGATTCGAAACAAGTCTCTTAAACACTCATGGCAAATAAATACAATTAGAAGTATAAGGAAACTACACTCCTGGCAAATAAAAACAATTTGAAATTCTATGTATGAAAGGCGATATCCTAGCTAGATCCCTACACCTTCTTCCTTCCCTAAAGCTTAAGCATTACACAGGTTTGCAGATTTAGAAATCTGCAATGCTAGCCACCACCAAAAGAGAGAAAAATTAGAAGGAAAAGGCATGCTATCTATGAAAGACTAAGAGTCTCTCCATTTCAAAATATAAATGCTTTCTGTCAATGCTTCATCCTTGGATGCAACTGGAATGTCAACTAGAATCTCCAAATCAAATATAAGGATATACAATATAGAGAGGAAATTTAGGTAATGGCATATAAAGAAAATAAGTAAGTCGTGGAGTTTGGCTCTGAAAAACTAACATATATACCCAGAGGATCATGAGAAATCCAGCAGATTGAATTGGCAGACAGATTGAGAAGGCTACCTGTAGCATCTTCCCTCTACAAAATGTTTACATTTGCTAAGTAAGGTTCTCAAGGCAGCTAATAAATTTGATCTTGTCAAATTGATGGAGGTTCAGGGTGACGAAACTGAGGCAACCTACAAATCTTTTCTTTCAACTCCAAATTCTTCTGTTAAACTAAAAGCAAATTTAAACTCAAGGCAATTCAATCTCTATTTTTCCATCTTCTCTCTGTTTGAAAAAATAACACACCTCAGATGCTGTCAACTTACTTCAATCTACAATCACCCAGGGAGAACAATCTAAATTGAAAGATTATAAAACCAAACTAATTCATTCAGCACATGCAATTCAACACCACTGCAGATCAATCAAACTATATGATCATACACAAATTAAGACAATCAAATAATCTGAACAAAGTAGTCAGAATCAAACCAATTTGGTTTGGAAAGAAACAGAGGAAAGCAACTCAATCTGAGTAAATTCAGATCACACAAATACTGTATGGAAACAAACCCACCAAAAATTAATTTGATTGCTCTCTAAACAGTAAGGCTGTGGCTTAATAGACAGAAAAAATTTCTGTTGGCAGAAGAGGTGCAGAAGCCAATCGGTATAAATTTTTCCCCCCTTTTTCAATTTGAGAAAAATACCTTTCTATTGTAGTAGAAGACAGTTGATGGTGATATCACCGAAGGGAGGTTGAAGGATATTGCCACCGGCAGCCAAAGATCCCTCCTTCACTCAAGTTTTATGGCTTTAATTAACAGAAGTGAAAAAGGAGACCAAAAGAAATCGGCAGAGAGAGGCAGAAGGAAAAGAGGAGCATATAAGCCATGTTTCCCTTTTTTTTCAGTTAGATAAAATTACCTCACTGATGGTATAATAGATTGAAGATGATTGCCACGGCATCCAAAGATCCCTCCTTCACACAAAGCACTCCACCGCTTTCTCCAGAGAAAACAACTCCCGATTTGGACGGAAAATTGAGTTGAAGAAATGCCACATCGAAACCACCGTGTCTTTTGGGTTTCTCATAATGTAAACAATTTTGCAATTTCAACGCTTGATTGAATCGGGGAGGACTTTGTAATTCAAAAATTGGTGTAGAAAAGTCTGGGAGAATGGATAATTAAGAGGTTGAGGAAGTGCTGTGGAGGTGTAGCTTGGAGAGGCTTAGGAACCTGGAAGGAATAAGAAGGGCTCAAATTTGTCCGAAGTCCCTAATAGTTCCTATTTCCGACGTGGGGGGGGGGGGGGGGTCGGAGAAGTTTATGGCTTAATTAACACAGGGAAAAAATTAGAGACGGAGAAGAGGAGCGATTAAGGGAGTTCAAAGTCAGGCGAGGGGAGTTCTATAGACCGTTAGGAGTTAAGGTTCAAACTTATTGATATTATGACATTTTTGTAATGTGATAATAGAGTTAAAATACTAAGTATATGCTTATTTACATAATAACATGTACTTGTTTACTAATATAATAATAGCTTAGTTAGAAATGTAGTAATAGATTATAGATTTAAAGACGTTTTTCTAATAGTGTCTTAAATAAGTATTTTTAAAGGCATTTATTTTATTATGTCATATTATCTTTAAGTGATAATGTAGTAATACATATATGTAGTTCCTAATGTCATAATAGAGCCCCTATTAAGGCATTTACCTTTTAATACATTAAAAAAAATGTAGGGAAATCCATATTTTGTTGTAGTGATAGAGGGAGCAGAGCACAAATTTACAAATGAGCTAGCATCAGAGGACATATGATGAGAGGCTCCATAGTCCAGAATCCATGTGGATGAAGTTATACATGTCGAACCAGAGGTTTACACACCTTGATTCAAAGAAGCACTCATAGCAGATGGCTGAGAGGCAAGAAACTTCTAAAATTGCTCAGCAAGCATACAAAAAGAATCATTATTTTCTACCATAGCAACAGATCCCAATCCAATACGAACTAGAGTTGAAAAGAGAGTAGAAGCCAAATGTCCACAAGAGAATTCCAAATTTACTATCCAATCACAATTTGCCGAAAGCCTCTTTGGTAAGCACAAATTATTAAAGTTCACCAATCCAACACACAAAATCAACGGGATCATAAGAATCAAAAAATAGAGAAGCCAAAGAGAGTACCCCAAATTGCAAAAGGAACACGAATTGCAACCAACCGAAAATATCTGCCGCCATTGCCCAAGGAAGGATAAGAAAAAGTAGCCGGAAGAAGAAGAACTAGTAGCCAAAAACAAAAAAAAAAAAACCAAACCGTAATAATCAAACATAGCTCACAATAGCAAGAAGCAACTCAGTTCACAAATTTGATCAATTGGATTCAACAATAAAACTAATTGTACACGAATCAAACAAGCCAAGATGCAACTCAATTCAACATAAATTGATCAAATCGCAAAAAAATTGAAATAGCCCAAATCAACCCAATGGAAACAATGTACGGCGGTAGAAAGGTCCCAGACAAATTGATTTCAATAACGATTAACCAAATAACCAATTTGATCCACGTGACCTTCAAATTCCCACTAACCAAATTAAGGAGAACGAATCGAAAACCCACCAAACAATCCCTACAAATTCCAATCGCTCGAACCGCACCAAATCGAAGAGTAAGAATCCAAAAGCCCACCAAACAATTGAGCAGCTGCTCATCATAGTTGGATTCATGAGGGTGTGGTTCGATTCAATAGTTCTGATACCATGTTAGGATTTGTTAGATCTGATTGAGATAGAAGGAGAGCAAGAGAGAAAACCTTCTAAGGATTTCAATTGAACAAATTTACAATACAATGAACAATATACACAAAGGAGAATATATGTAGGAACTAGACTAGGCTACCCTTTTCCAATAAGGAAACTACTATTTACATATATCTAACAAGTTCGCTCTCACAGTAGCGTTAATCGGAATTCCAAAGCATTCCCCCACTATGAACCCTAACCTGATAAATCCCCCAACCCGATAAATCCCCAAACTGAATATTCCAAGGAAGGCTGAATTGGAGTTCAGCAGAGGATCGAATCACAATATACTGTACTTACATTACAGTAGAAAATCGATTTTTGATGGAAATATTAGAACCAGCCAAAATCGAGAAGACCCAATTTTTCAGAAATGTTACCCACCCTTTACGAGTTCAGAAAATTCCCCAAAGATATCAATTTTGATCTTAGAATCTCTGTACTTCAGTAGGAGCAGCTTGAAAATCACAACAAATTATTTCAGATTTCAATTATGGGAGACTCTTGGGTGAGGCGCTAGGAATTTTCGCAAAGGAAAAAACCTAGTAAGAGAACCACTCAAAACCCCACTGAGAGCTCTCTATGTGCCAATTCTGTGCAAAAGGCAAGTTGTTATTTCATGATTTTCACCTTGCAGTACTGAAAGTGGGAAAATACTCATATATCCAGCTCTAATAAGAGAAAGGAAAAAAAAAAAAAAAAAAGGAAAGTTGAGTTAATGGACCATAAAAGCTTTCAATTGTTAAACAATTTAAATAAAAATGCAATATCCAAACATGTAATAATGTTAAATAGCCTCCAAACTGAGCACTATCGGCCCTAGATGCCTTCCCAAGTTGGCGATACAAGTTTTCCAAGCAAGCTACGCGCCAAGAGTAACCACTTATCTTCTCCATATCACAGAGGAAAAAGCAGAAAATGTCCAAACACATGGGTTTTTGTTTTAGCGACAAAAAGAGTATTTCCTAACAACCACAATAAATACCCCGCGGTAGCATTCACACTTGGTATATCGGCAAAATGTGATTGAATAGTGGACATCTTCACATTACCAAAATCTTTCTCCATCTCTTCAACATTTAGGTTCAACACCATTGCAAGCTCTGTTTTTAGTGTGAAAGACTTCAATTTGCCATAAATGAAATTTCCAACAATCGGAATGGCCAAAATATACACCACATCATGAAGAGTTATGGTTATCTATCCAAATGGCATATGGTAGGAATTGGTTTAGGGATGTCATCTCTCTATGAAAGCACATAGCAATGCAGCGTCTAACTATGCATGCATGCAATAGGCTAAATGTGACAAACCAGACCGCTCAACTAGGGATTCATTGGCCCCATTTCAATATTCCACCTTGACAAATGATTTGCCTGATTGTGACACTTCAATACATCACGTTCCCATCAAATAATAATCACACCAGTATAAATAAATCGTAACAGAATCATAAATGTTCAATACAACCAAATAAAATCACTTTATTACCTATCCATGCCATATGTAGTAAGTAACATATCTCATGAAACTCTTCAACAACTCAGGATTTGAAGGGTCACTTTCAATCAGATGATCTAGAACCATGAATGTCTGCCACCCATCATCCCTTGAACTAACCTCACTACCCATTAATCCTTTACCTCTTCCACTCCCTCGAGGTTGGATACTCGTATTTGGTCATTCAGTGTCATTATCTGTTTAACTTTCTAAATGATCTGATGTCCATTCCATCTCCTCGGATGCAATATACCTTTCGATATTTTCAGCATTCTCTCATGCCGCGACATCATTAACATTTCCAGTATAGGGAGGTGAAAATTATTGATAATTTGAATTCTCATTATTTGCACCCTCATTATTTTCACTTGTTTTACGCTCAGACACTGTGGGGCGGTTTTCACGCTCAGACGCTGTGGGGCGGTTATCTTTTGAGAATTTAAATTTAAAGCTTTTCAATCTTCCTGCCATCTGAAATTAAAAAATGATGAATAAGGAAGTAAAAAATGTAATTTCACAAAAACAAAAAAAAAATTGCATTTTAGAGACTTCTGCCTGGTGGTGGCGAAAGTCTCTGAAACTTTTGCCACCCATAAGGGGAAGTCTATGAAACTTCCTCCACCTAAACTTTCGCCTGGTGGTGATGAAAATCTTTCAGACTTTTGCCACCCATTGACTAAACTCTGAAAGACTTTTGCCACCCATTGACTAAACTCTGAAAGACTTCTGCCACAGGATGGACCAAATTTTGGAAAGTTTCGCCCTGCCCAAGTGAAACTTTCTGAGATTCTGCCGTTCGGCGGTGGAATTTTTGGAAACTTTCGCCTCCCATTGGTGAAAGTTTCTAATATACGGACTAAATTTCATAACTTTCGCTTGGTGAGGGCGACAGTTTTCGAAACTTAGTCCGTCCTGTGGCAGAAATATTGGAAACTTTGGCCAGTTAGAGGCGAAAATTTCCAAAAAT
The DNA here is from genome assembly GCA_016801395.1 of Leptodermis oblonga. Lineage (NCBI taxonomy): Eukaryota > Viridiplantae > Streptophyta > Magnoliopsida > Gentianales > Rubiaceae > Leptodermis > Leptodermis oblonga. Next base: position 21,347,172 of record CM028753.1, read on the forward strand.
TCTGCCGCCGGATGGCAGAACTTCTAAACCTAGAACGGCAAAAAACGCAAAAATCAAAACCTAGACCAACAACCCAAAACCCAATCTTAAATCCCACAAATCAATGGAATTCAATAGGAATATTAACGAAATTCAATCTAAAACATCTAAAACCCTAAACCCATAAAATGCAAAGCATGAAAATTGATTGGAAGGACTGAAAAACAAAAAGAAAGAACGACTCACCTTTTTACGATTTCAGTCCGCCGCGGGTTGCAAAAAATGGAGATAAAGGTGTTGTTCATCCGTTGTGACCGGTGGGTTCAGTCCACCGATCTTCCGTTGGTTCAGTCTGTCGACACTTAAAGAGATTGGGTTCAGTCCGGTGGGTTCTCAAATGGTGAATGAAGAAGTTGGCAAATCGGTGGATTTCGGTTTATATATTTTTTTACCCTTTTCAACAAAATGCTGAATGAATGAAAAAGGGGCATTTTAGTCTTTTCACCACTTACAATTTTAACATGGTCCATGCATTTAGTAAAACTGTCCCTCCAAATAACAATTAATGATGAAAAATTAATTATAATATTCAAAAATACAAAAACATGTTTTTGTAAAACATGGTAAAGAACATGCCCTAAATGTAATTGCCCAAAAAAGAAAAAGGCAGCGACCAAAATTAATTTTTTGCCCCAAAATTACCAAAAATTATTATTATTATTATTTGACTTCCCACTCTATGAGGTTATCGGTGTTAAATTTTCAAACATAACAGAGCCAATCGATGCCGACCAAGCCACCTCGTGTGTCTGACTCTTTTCAGGTTCAAGAAAGCTTGTGCACTGCTAAGTTAAATTTCTTATTGAGATTGTCCTAAATTTTGTGCCTGTGCACAAATTAGTGTTCTAGAGTTCTGTTTCTCCGCTGAAGAATAGGGAAAGCATTTAGGCGGGAGAGTTTGCTGTGATCAGGATTAGGTACAGTACAGGTCTTGACATGCTAGCATTCTTTTTATCGTTTTGTAGAGCTTTGTGTGTATTTGTAGGTTTATACTTAGATTGAAAGCCAATTGGTTTGTTCTCTTGTAAATAGATGTATATAGTGGTTGCACTAGAAAATTTGGGCAGCATTTACTTTTCTTTTTTATTCTTATTTAAGGCACGTTTGATAACAGGAATTTTTTCCATAAAAAATGTATTTTTATTTCGAAATTCCGCAAATAGGGACAATTTTCTGGGAATTGCCGATTTAGTAACTTCGCTTTCTGTGGAAATAGGATTTTCTCTCAATTTGTGAAGAAAATGAATTTCTGAAAATCGTTTTCTTTAAAAATCGATTGAGGCAGTAAATTTCAAAGAAAGCAAAGTTGGAAACTTCGCTTTCTTTGGAAATAGGATTTTCTCTCAATTTGTGAAGAAAACGAATTTCTGAAAATCGTTTTCTTTAGAAATCGGTTAAGGCAGTAAATTCCAAAGAAAGCGTAGTTTCCAACTTCGCTTTCTTTGGAAATAGGATTTTCTCTCAATTTGTGAAGAAAACGAATTTATGAAAATCGTTTTCTTTAGAAATCAGTTGAGGCAGTAAATTCCAAATAAAGCGAAGTTTTCGCTTTCTTTGGAAAAAGGATTTTCTCTCAATTTGTGAAGAAAACAAATCTCTGAAAACCGTTTTCTTTAGAAATCGGTTGAGGCAGTAAATTCCAAAGAAAGAGAAGTGTTGGAAAATTTGCTTTCTTTGGAAATAGGATTTTCTCTCAATTTGTGAAGAAAACGAATTTCTGAAAATCGCTTTCTTTAGAAATAGGGTGAGGTAGTAAATTCCAAAGAAAGTGAAGTTGGAAACTTTGCTTTCTTTGGAAATAGGATTTTCTCTCAATTTGTGAAGAAAACAAATTTCTGAAATTCACTGTCTTTAGAAATCGGGTGAGGCAATAAATTCCAAAAAAAGCGAGTGTTGGAAACTTCGGTTTCTTTGGAAATAGGATTGTCTCTCAATTTATGAAGAAAACAAATTTCTGAAATCTGCTTTCTTTAGAAATCAGGTGAGGAAGTAAATTCCAAATAAAGCGAAGTTGGAAACTTCACTTTCTGTGGAAATAGGATTTTCTCTCAGTTTGTGAAGAAAACAAATTTCTGAAATTCATTTTTTTAGAAATCGGGTGAGGCAATAAATTCCAAAGAAAGTGAAGTTGGAAACTTCGCTTGCTTTGGAAATAGGATTTTCTCTCAATTGGTGAAGAAAACGAATTTCTGAAATTCGATTTCTTTAGAAATCGGGTGAGGCAGAGCGAACTTAGAAACTTTGTGTTCTTTAATCCAAAGAAATCACAGTCAGGAACTTCGCTTTCAGAAAAGGAGAAATTTTAACTTGTTACACAAAACCTCTCTCTCGTTTACTTTCAGTTATCCCAAATTTACCGACGAATTTCTGTGAAAAAAAAAAGAAGAAAGAACCCCACCAACGCCTCTCTTCCTCTACAGCATTGAGACCGTTGGCCCCTCTCTTCCTCTGCGGCACTGAGACTGCCAACACCGAACCATCCCAGCTTGCGATTCAATTTCGATAGCGTTTGGGATCGTCCCAGGTTATATAGTGCAAGGTCGTGTTGGGATCTCTCTCGTAGTACTGCAAACCCAAAAAAATAAGTGGTTAGGGCTTCTTTTTATTGTTGTAATCTTACTATTAATGGTGAAATTGAAACTGAAAATTGCAATATTGGCCTTTGTTATCTAGTATGTTAGGTAGAATTTACATGTTTTAAAAAAAAAAAAAATTTAAATAGTAAGTTGCTGCTCCAGCTGGCTGAATTGCATGACCTTGGTAAGTTGCATGGCCTTGGCCGGGTGAGCTTTTAAATTTTGTCGTTATTGAGATTGGAAAATCTATGTCCTCAATCAGAGTATTTCCTTGGATACAAATGATTTGGTAAAAATATATTCTCTGCAGGAATCTGCTCTTAAGATACTTAAATGAGTTAGCGATGGCTCTATGCTTCAACAAAGTGCTTCAGAATGACTCTCCTTCATAAAGAAGGTAAAAGGATCAAAAAAGGAGGGCAGCATTTCAAGTGTAAATGGGAAAGCTAACAGTGAGTCAAATGAAGCTACCATTTGTTATGTCTAATGCTTGCATTTGTTATATCTTAGTGTAATCAATGCCACACAGACTCTTTATTTGAATATAATTGATTGGACGAGCTTATTGATTTGGTTGACTAAAAATTACTTTTTTGGTAGGGAATGAAATCAACTTACAAACAAATGAATAGATCTTGCAAGTGATCGATGCTTATTTGAAGCCAAAATGCCACTCAGCTGACTCTTGTGCAGAGGCATTGATCCATACTTTGAACATGCTATCCCTTTGCGTAAGTAATGTTTAACTATGAAGTTGTGGACTTATATATATTTGCCTTTTGAATTAGTGAACTGTGCAATCTAGGCTTACCTCTATATTAAGTGTCCCACCATCTTTATTGCAAATGAGTGAGAAATGACTCCGTTTCTCTGAATTTTTTAAAAGCTCAATTGACCAAGGAAATGATCTGACTTTTTTCAAGTTTCAGGAGTATCATTATATACCTGTAAGTGTCCATGTGTAGGCTGCTTTAGTTATTGTTATGGAACTGTGTTGCAGTTCTTCATCTAAATTTTGTTTTCACATTGGGTTGTTTTGTCATTACTTTAACCATTGAACAGTAAAAATTATGAGCAAAGCAAGAGTCTTTTGCAATAATAAAACCAGTATTGATATTTCTTGACAGTGACGGAGAGATTGTAGTATGTATAAGATCATACCTTCCAATATATTATACTTGTCTTGCTGTAAGGTAACCCCAATTTTTAACACACAGTACAAAGAGAGTGTGAGACAGATTGGGCTGAGGGGAATTTGAGAAAAAACAAAGAAAGAGCTTCTCTTAAAGAGGATAAATTGGGTTTGTATGGTGGGCAATGAAACGGAGGCTGGAATAGTAATGTAGGCTGGAATAGTAATGTTGGACACATAAAATAAAAACAATGATGCAAAGGGTATTTTTGTTCAAAATATTTTCAAGCATAATTATTATGTAAGCAAAGGTTGAGTTTATATTTTTTTAAAAATTGGAGGTTTGTTTTGTTTTATGCCAAACTTTGCGGTTAGTCTTGTTTTGTTTACTCATGTTTATAATTTAATTTCTCCTTTGGATAGGTGACGTTAAGATTCTCTTAGTTTGTCTGAAAATCAAATTGCCCGCTTTGAAACTTGAGCTTCAATTGGGAAGAAGACTGGAATAGAGGTAAATGGATGAGAAAAGGTTGTTGTGATGTTTGCATATGTATTGACAGAATGTTGTAATTGTGTTTTGTGCTAATGGTAACTACTATTGAAATTGAGTTTTAGTAACTGACAGCTAACTGTTAACATTTCTTTTCCTTATTTGGATAGGCACTTTCTAGTTCACATTCTACGCTTCTATATCATAGGGTATATCATATATTGAAGCTCCACAGCTGAATTTGCAAGAAGAAGTGAGGCGAGGTATGATTTAGCTGCGAGTATAAATAGTTTGATACGGTGATGTTAACATAGGGTTACATGATTATAAAATTGTAGAGTAACAATATGTCTACGTGTTCTGTGAAGCTCGCGCTATATTGGGATGGATGTATAGAGGAGGGACCTGTTGGTTCTAAATATAGCTACCCTGCAAAACGATATACGTCTGTTGCTGAGAATATGCGCTTTGATGAGTTCATGCAAATGTTATACCAAATTACCCAAACAGTCCCTTCACAATACAAGTTACGAGTGTTTTGTAGATATCCTATGAGTAACTTCCAACAGGGGACTATATAGGAACATTTCCCAGTAGATGATGATGAAACTTCGAAGGATATGCTCCTGATCCCTAAGCATTCGCATTCACAGGGGTTGTACAACTCTTCCTACTGAAAGAGGTGGTTGAGGAGCCAATCCACCCTATAGCTGGTGCATTCTTCGGCGTACAAGTATCATCGGGCTTGTCATTTACAGAACTACTTAACTGTGGATCTAGACATGTAAATCTCGATGGTTCTTGGAGCCAGTATGGAGCCGTTTTGAGAAATGAGTTTATTTGGCCAGAAAATAGAATTGTGCAAGAAGGGCCTTCAGCAAATCAGTCGGCTCACTTGGTAGAAGGTGTGCCATTGAGGATTTTATCATTTGGGGAGTATGTTAGCACTCCTAGTTTGATATGTCCTCCCCCAGTACATGTTAGTATCATGCAGGCAGACACAAATGTGGTGGGTAACAATGTAAGTCATCCGGTGTACCACGGTGGGGGATCCTATTGTACGAGGATCATAACGAAGGCGGCGATGAATATGATACAGAAGAAGAGTTTAATGATGGACATGGCTCAGATAATAGCCTCGAGTAGCATAACAAAGGCGGAGATGTTTATGATAGTGAAGAAGAGTTTGATGGTGAACACGACTCAGATGATAGCCTCGAGGATCATAACGAAGGCGGAGATGATTATGATAGTGAAGAAGAGTTTGATGATGGCCACGGCTCAGATGATAGCCTCGGGTCAGCAACACATTCTTCGCCGAATATTTCTCCGATGGAGGTTGAAGGCACTAGCATTGCCTTCTTTCATGACATAGGTGATGAGAAATATCACATGGCTGATATGTTTGAGGATGGAGGACGGCCTATTTAGGAAGATGATTATAAGTCGGATCTTGAGAAGGGCATGGTATTTGACACTAGACAAAAGTTACAACATGCAGTCAAAATGTGGTTTGCTCGTGTGCATAGGTACTTCAAAGTACACAAGTCCAATTCGTCAACGTGGTTTGTTCGGTGTATCTATTATAAGGACAAAGCTTGCAACTGGAGTGTGCGGGGGTCTCTAAAGAAAAATTATGGTTATTGGGAGATTACCACAAAGATATCCAACCACACATGTACCCCTGATAATATAGGAGATAATCATCATAATGTTGATTGCAATATGGTGGGTCGTTTGACGAGGGATAATGTGGAGGCAAATGTCTCTTACAAGCGATGTGATGTGAGGACTGATGTGAAAAGGTTAGGTATTGATATATCATATAAGAAATCATGGCTTGATAAACAAAAAGCGTGAAGATGGTGCATGGAGATTAGGATATATCGTATAAGGAACTTCCCCAATTTTTAGTAGCTTTGCAACAAAGCAACCCGGGGACTGTTGTGCAGTGAAGACACGCAGAAGGTGGCAATGCTGGGTATAAGATTTTTCACTCTGTGTTTTGGGCGTTCAAAGCTAGTATAGATAGTTTCACACACTGTCGCCCGGTGATCACTATTGAGACTCATTTGCGGGGTAAATATAAACAGAAACTTCTAATAGCTGTTGGAATTGATGTTGCAGGTCATATCTTGCCATTAGCATTCTCACTGATGGATGAGGAAAATTTGGCAAATTGGTCATGATTTTTGGATAATTTGAACAGACATGTCATTGCTGGTTGACGTGGCAATTCTGTAGTGTCTGATCGACATTTGGGTATACTTCGTGCAGTTGCGAACAATCCCCAGTTACAACCTCCTTTTGTTTATCATCGATTTTGCTTCCGCCACATTAAGGCCAATTTCATTAAGACATTCAAGAATCCTGTTTTGACTGATCTGATGGCCAAGGCTGCTTGATCGCATCAGGTTCATAAATTTAATGCAACTATAAATCAGATTCGACAGTTAAATGAGAGAGCATATAACTGGTTAGTTGCTATACCATTACATAAGTGGACACTTTTTTACGATGATAGTTTTCGATATGGTATTAAGACAACAAATCATAGTGAGTCATTAAACAGTGTACTAAAGGTGGCAAGAGCATTACCAGTTACAGCTTGTGTCCGATTCACTTTCTTCCGCCTAGTTCATTATTTTGATAAATATAGTAAGAGGGCAAAGAAATATGTGACATAACGATCCTTGGCCTCGCAAAGTGGTTAAAAGGTCCCTACGGAATCAGTCTAGATCAAACTACCATAACATAATTGCGTTTGATGGTGATATTGGTTTGTACCAAGTAGTCACTGGGGTACATGGGACCAAGGGTAACAATGTGTACACTATTAATCTTCATGCACAAACATGTACATGTGGAAAATATCAGATTTATAAAATTCTATGTTCACATCTAATAAAAGTGTGTGCAAAAATGGGTCGCGAGCCCATAGATTTGGTTGATAGAGTCTATACATTTCAAATGATGGAGGCAACATACTCATATCATTTATCTCCTCTTATGCACAAAGATTACTGGCCAGCCTCACCATTTAAGTTATTTGCAAATGAGTCTCGATGGAATAATCAGCGTGGGAGAAGTTGTGCATTGAGAATTACAAATGAGATGGATGCTCCAAGGATGAAACAATGCAAGGTATGTGGCCGATATAGCCACAATCAAAAATCTTATCCAAATATCGCACAACTTTGTGATAGGGCCAAAGCACACCCTTGATGATCTGCTAAAAATTTGATGTTTTAGCAATGATATTGTTTCTTTATATTTTCAATCTCTAATGTATTAGTTAACTTTGACTTAATCTGTAGTTAATCCTTATCTTTATGTGTTTTATCTAGTCTAAATGATTTATGTTATGAATTTATGCACTGACAATATACATAGTCCATGTTGCAGGTTTTGTATAGCTTAATCACCAGTTTTAATCATTGTCTATTTGTGCTCTATTTAATTAATCATCATTGCTAAATTTATTTATTTTTTGGTGATTTTCAGATTATCGATTAAAATGAAGGATGGACAGTTATACCTTGGACCTCAAGATCCATCTGTGTTGATTCCCTAGCATAATCATCGATCTGATCTGGTTTGGCATGATGCGGATGTACCTGTTTTAGACATAAGACGATGCGATCATTATTTATGGGATGGTTATCCATTTGATTCATGTGTTGAAGCATTGCTACATGAAGTTGGCTTTTACGGTGTTTATGTTGCAAGTAAAATAAAACTTGATAGGCATTTGATAACTTCACTTATAAAGCGGTGGTGACAAGAGACACATACTTTTCACCTTCCAGATGGCGAGGCTACTGTGACTTTGCAAGATATTGCTGTTATTTGGGGTTTGCCTATTCATGGATTTCCAGTTATAGCCGATGAAGAGGTCCGGTCTATTTTGGAATGGCAAGATATGTCAATGGAGTTGTTGGGTTATGCGCCTGACCCTGATAATTTTGATGGTGACCGTTTAGCATTGAAGAGCATAGCAGGACATTTAAAACTTCACCCACTGACACCAAATTCTACAGTTGATGAGATGCATCAACATACTAGATGTTGTTTGATGCAGTTTATCAGTTTTATTTGTTCGGACAAGTCTGGGACAAAGTGTAAATTAATGTACCTGCCACTATTTCAAAATTTACAAGAGGCACCAAATTACAGTTGGGGTAGTGCCGTTCTTGTATCATTATATCGAGAAATGTGTAGAGCAATTACGAAGGGCACACCCAGTGTATGTGGACCACTAGTACCTATTACAGATTTGGGCATGGGTCAAAATTGAGACCAACAATTCTTAATGAATATATTGCTAACAATGATCTAAATATGTCAGCTGGTCCACGTGGCTGCAAGTAAGTAATCTATTACTTTAATTTTTCATTTTGACTTTTTCTATTTTGCTTTGTCTTTGAGTTTTCCGGATGGATAGCTGATGTTTTTTTACTTTTTATAATGGATGATGCCTTTAAGTTTTCCGAATATTAGTACACACGTTTTACGTATTTATCGTAGCCAGTTAGACTATCTTTTGGCAGGAGGTGTAAGTATTCTTTTTACATATTCACGATTAATATATAACCTATTGTTTACTCACAATACTTTGTTCGCAGTTTATTTGGCAACCTTATTGTGAAGCTGAGTTGAGTGAACTCCCTTCCTATTGTTTGAGTGGACGGGAAATTTGGAATGCGCATTGCCGTTGATCAATTTTGATGTTGTAGAGTTGCATGCTCCAGACCGAGTCATGCGTCGATTTTGATTGTACCAATATGTGCCACAAGTTATTGACACAAATTCTAAACTTCACCGTACGGACCGTAAAGGTCGGTCTGGAGAAAAATGGGCCACAAAACATTCCACTTTCATAGAGTGGTAGCAATTTGTACAAGAGTGCATATGTAATGGTTTTACTGATAATAAACCACTACACTATCATTCTCCTTACATGCAATGATATTCAGAATCACTCGATTATTAATAGGCAATCCATCTCATCGTCTAGACCAAGGGATGCAACCGTTTGGAGCGCTTATTGAATATTGGGTAAGTTCACTTCGCAAATTCATTAACATGCATAATTTCATTTTTATATTTCATATAATTTCTTCTTCTTTTTTTCCCATATGTATAGAGTCAATGTTTCACTAACTTTACTGGTCATTGGATGAGGTTATAGAAAATCTTCGCATAGATGAGTATCCTATTGAATCCAAGCTTCTTAATGTACGCGATATGTGTGCTCGCACACTCGATGTAGCTGGAGAGACTCGTCGAATACAAACTACTGATGGTCGAGCATCGACTTCTAGACCTACACAAGGGCAAACATCCTTCTCGCGGCCTGTGCAGGGTCGAGCATCCATGTCCACCCACGACCATGGTGAAACATCCACATCAGCACACCATCAAGAAGGTGATGATTATGACTCACAGAACAATGATAGCTATTTTGCCGGTTACACGGTCCAGCAAGGTGGAGATCTTTCACATTGTCAAGCATCGAGCACACACCTAAGGCATACTGAGGGCTACACATGTACCGATGCTGATTTGTTAGGTGGCCAATTACATCATCATGGAGAACAAACACCGCGAGAACATATCTTCTAGGCTCTTGGTAGACACAGTATTTCACACAACACACATTTTCTTCCAAATGTGTATGTGCGTTGTAATCAGTCCGCTAACAATGAGGATGGCCCACGTTGTCTCTCTTTACATGTTGACACACAAATGCTCAAGAACCAAGAAAGAGACAACCTCGTAGGCCGAGCAATTGCCCCCCATGTGGGACGGGAGGGTGCCTTTGAAAATATTATTTGGATGATGAATGTTTATTTTGAATATTTAATGGATGGTTTAATGTTTTTCCTTTTGTTGGTTGAGGTTGAATAGGTTTGTAATGTTGTTGTGTGACTGCTTATTTTAATAGTTGAATCGATATGTATGTCGTGATATAATTGTGATTTGATGTGAATTGTTAACAGGGAGTTTGATCCAGTTACAGAGGAAACTCTGTCAATTTTTTTATTAAAATTGTACTATATCAAACTTTTATTGTTTACAAATATGTTTTCCAAATATATACAAAGTTGGTAACTTTATTTAAAAAATAAAATATCAAAATATATTACGTCTCCACTATTATGAGAAAGCGACCTATTTTATAAGAAAGTGAAGGTTTCAAGTGCGCTTTCTTCTCAAATTTTCGCATCACCAAATTTGTAAAGAAACGGAAGTTGTCACCATAGCTTTTTCATTACAAATTTTCGCTTCACCCCATATCCAAACCAAGCGAAGTTGAAACTTTGCTTTCTCCGAAAGTGGCCTTCGCTTTCTCCGAAAAGTGGCCAAGGGGCCAAAGTCCAGGTTTTTCTATGACTTTGGTTTCTTTAAAAATTTTCACTTCACCAAATTTTTAAAGAAAGCTAAGTTGTCAACTTGGCTTTCAGTAAAAATTTTCTGTTCACCTAATTTCAAAAGAAAGTGAAGTTGAAACCTTCGCTTTCTTTGAAAAGTGACTAAGGGGCTAAGGGGCCAAAGTCGAGTTTTTTTTTCTAAGAAAGCGAAGTTCCCAACTGAGCTTCATTTCCAAATTTCCGCATCACCCAATTTCTTAAGAAAGCGAAGTTGTTAACTTCGATTTCACTAAAAAAAATTTGCTTCGAGTTTTTTCTAAGAAACTGATGTTACAGAATATTTCCAAAGAAAGCGAAGTTTCCAACACTTCGCTTTCTTTGGAATTTACTGCCTCACCCCGATTTCTAAAGAAAGCGATTTTCAGAAATTCGTTTTCTTCACAAATTAAGAGAAAATCCTGTTTCCAAAGAAAGTTCGCTTTCACTAAATCGGGAATTCCCCGAAAATTATCCCTATTTGTGGAATTTAGGAATAAAAATACATTTTTTATGGTAAAAATACATTTTTTAAATTCTTGATAACAGTGGTTACTGCTTAAAATTATTTGGTGAAGCAATAATAACTTTGACACTGTTTGATAACGAAAATCCAAACCTCTTAATTAATTATTGCTTATTGTTTTTAGAAAAATTTAAGTAGTAAAAGTTAGCTTATTACTTATCACTTAGGCCCTGTTTGGTATGATTTTCAAAATATGGTTTTGAGATTTATTTTGATTTTATAATATTAAAATTGTATTGGAAATGTAAAAAGGTGTATTGAAAAATGTAAAAAGGTGTATTGAAAATGATGAAAAATTATTATAAAATTCAAACTTTTCTCAAAACATAGTTTTGAGAAACTTGCCAAACAGGGCCTTAATGCTCCACGTAACATTTTCTTAAATAATTCATATTTAATTTTCGAAACTACCCCTTTTATTTTATTCATATTGATTAAACTATAAATATTTGTTGGATAAATTATTATTTTATTTTTTTCATTAGCATACCATGTATTTTAGACTTTTCATCATAATATTATCAAATAAAGATTTGTTTTCTTTTTTTTTAATATTGTATTTTGGTATTAAAAATTAATTTAATAAATTATGACATTTACCTGTTTTTATAAATCTCATTTGTACGATGTGTTTAATATTACTTATATAATTTTATTAATTATATATGAGTTTTATTGTAAAAGTTTTAATTTATTTTTAAAACGTAATTGTTGACTCGTTTTTCATTTTTAGGAATTTTAATAAATTGTAATAAATTAATATTTTTTTATTATAGTCATTCAATTTAATGTGTTTTATCTTATTTTGTTTCCTTTTGTTGTCATTCATCATAATTTATGTTTTATTATAAAATTTGATATTTCGCATATACAAATATAAAAAATTCAACGTAAGAGTAAAATGATAAATTTTAAAGATTTCAACATTAAGATCAGCATATTTATCAAACAAGATTGAGTGATTAAGCATTCTGATTCAGAGGTTCAGAAAATATATTTCAGTACTAAGATGTTAGTGCTTAATCGATTCAGCATTATGGTTTCAGTATTAAACATTCAGATATAAGCATTAATTTTTATCAAATGGGCATGATGACCTACAAAATGGGCTACAACATATAAGCACTAAAAGTACCAACACATGAAATAAGAGGGGCCAAAAGTGCAATAAGACATAAAAGATGGACCAAAAGTATAACGATAGTGTAGAAGAGAGACCGAAAGTGAAATTGGCATTTTCGGTTCAAAAAAAAAAAAAAAACAAAGTTAATCTTTGGGTAATTTTGAGGGAAATTTAAAACCTCGTCTAAAATAAAAGAAAAAAACCTCTCTTGACTCGTCTTACTCTCCTACAGCTTTTAAACCTTGCTAGGGTTTTAGAAAACCCTGTTTGTTAAGTTTGTTAATTATCACAGTTTTAATGGCGAAGCAGGGATTTGCTAAAACTAGAGGTAAGTCGAGCTTTTCAATCATCCCTCCTTCCCTTCTTCTTTTTCTGCTGATTTTTTTATTTTGTAGTTTTTGATATTTGTTGATATTGAAATAGGTATGAAGAGGCCGAACAGTTCGAAGTTGCCTCAGAAGTCCAAAAAAATTGCGAAAAGGAAAGGGAAAGGGGAAACAGTTGTTTTGCCACCTCCAGAAATTGACTCAGGCAAGCTTGTTCGTTCTTTACAGTTTATTTATTTATTATTATTTTGTTTAGTGATTTCTGTGGGAATGAATTTATGGTTTGCTCGAAATTTTGTCTAGAGGATTGGTCCGAAGGGAACTCGGATGTGGTTTCAGAGGAAGAAATGGGGACCAAAGGACTTATTTTGAACGTAGAGCCCACTATGTATGATAACTTATTGAAGAAATTGGGTTCCAAGAGTGAAGCGGTTGCCAATGCCTTGGAGAGAAGGTAACCTTGCGCATTCTTGAAAGGTTGTTGGCTTTTGGCGGGTGGATTGCTTCTTTTTTTTTTCACCCTCCAATTCAGACTGTTACCTGAAGTATTACCTTAATTTTAAATAGCAAGATTTTTGTTTGTTTTTCCTTTTTTGGCGTTATACGTGCATTTGAGTATATGGAAGACCTATTGTGGAAACAAAGTTAGAAGTGTCGTGCCAACCAGTGAAACTGTGAATAACTCAATTCTGAAGAGCTGGTAGATGTTTGTAATGGTTGGTGATGGAGTAGGTGGTTGAGTTTTTAGCACATACTCCATTATTTCAATGGAGTAAACTGCTAGTGTGCTTTGTTCTTTTTTCTGTAATATATATATGGTGGGAATTTGTTGGCTATTATCAGGATGAAGACGGCTGTTTCCTTCAGAATTTAGTCTTTGTTGGATTTGTTAAGAGGTTTTATAGTAGTGAGCTTCCAGAATAGAGTTCTGCTTTGCTGGAACTCTCAAGATGTATACTGAGTCCTCATTGATGATTTGTAATCCCTGATATAACAGTTTGCTGATTTCTCTTAATATTTCTGGCTGGACTAATTGAACACTTGAGATTGATTTTTTGAATGTTTTTCCTCTGGTTAGTTTTTAGAAAATGATTCTCCTTTGAACAGGAAAAGAGAGGAAGAAGGTAGAAGTGATGGAGAAGGTGATAGTGATGAAGAAGATGATAGTGATGCAGAAGATGATGGCTCTGAATTTGAGCTAGGGGATGAAAAGGAAGGTAAAGAAAAGAAACATTTAATATTTCTTAATTCGTTAGATTATTCATAGAGCACTCATTACTCATTATTACTATTTTTTTAAGCATAGTGCTCATATTTGAATTTTTATTTTCCACTCCTTGAGAAAGAACATAGGTGTCTTATATTGTTTTAGTTTATCCCTTCAATTCTTCGTCTGAGCCTTTCCTTAGTTCAATCTTTTGGATATTCATTTTAGTCTATTACCCTTTCTGAATATCTATCTAAGTTTTGATGAACTGGACTTTGAAGGTGGTGCTACTACTATTTAGAGAATTAGTAATGTGATTTGAGTGTGAGATATTTGCTTCAACTTCAGGTCTTTTGATTAAGGTGGAAAAATTTGATAACCAAACAAATGAATAGAACCAGGAAAAAAAATTCCTATTGCATACTTTCTACATCTAGGAATTTTTGGGATCATGAAATTATCTATTTTCACATAATTGATTGCATTTGCTGAAAATTTGTTGGTCTTCATAGTTGTTTTCAAAATTTTAATTAAAGAAGGCTGAGCTTGATGATTCTTGTAATCAAAATACACGATAATAATAGGGTTTGAATTTCTCATCTATTCACATTAACTGAGCCTAAAAAATATATACATGATGAATGCTCCTTTTCTAAGAAAGAGACTAATTACAACCAATCACCGTTACTATACACAAGTAGCCAACCAATTAGTCGTATATTGCTCTTTATCTGTACAGCCTTGCTTTCCATCTATACAGACTGTAACAATCCTAATATTGTAAATTTGCTAGGGAATGTGATTGTTGAAATGCAGAATTGTTGAGAGGGTGAAATAGCTGATGCATGAGATTATAAAGATCTTGGCAGCTTATTTGTTAGCAGAAATTGATCTTTGTTGTGTTTGGCTGAGTTAAAGAAGGGAAAACATTTTTCTGAGTCGTAGGATCTCCATCTCAAACATTTTTCTGAGTGATGGTCTTATGTCTCCTTCGCAATTTCACTATCTGTAATTCATGTTAAGTATTTGGTTGGTGAACATGATTATTTTGGAAACTCATGTGGTTATGTGCATTAGAGGTTGCTCTGTAATTTATGTTAAGTATTGGTTTAATAGAGGCATCAGCGATTATGACTATTTTGGAAGCTCACGTGGTATTGTGCAGTAGAGCAGAGGTCTGCAATCAAATTTATGCCTGATTATTATCATCAAAATGTTACACTAGTTATTGATTTATTTGAAGTGATACCCTTAGTATGGTTCATCCCTGGTTGAAAGTTAACCTGTTAACATAGTTCTAATAATTTCCTTTTGTTTGACGCTGAGACCATGTTAACTAATTTTTTTAGAGAGGTCTAGTAATGATGCTTTTCACTCGAGTGCATAAATAAGAATGGACAACATTAGTTGTTCTTCCATTGGCAGCAGAATAAAGCAACTCTTTGTGATTAACATGAAGAACCTGGACTTGGGGAAAATTCAGTTAGATTTATTTTTTTTCCCCTTTTACAAAATTCAACATGATAAGGTTTTGAAAGAATTATCAAGATTAAATAAATTTGAGGCTATGGGTAATGGATTCATCGTATGTATACCAAAACACTTAATATTTATAGCTAATCTAATAGTGCTCCATTTATAGGTCTTTCCTGGTAGAATTGAATTGATGAACCGACTGGTGCAACCATGCTTTAGTTTCTTATGTATTTGCTACTCACTGAAATAATTACCTTGGCTAAAAAAACATAGTTGTATATGTAAATTCACAAATTGAGGAGATACATTGAAACAGGATGTATTGGAAATTTGCAAATTGAGTGAACAAGTGGAGGAATCAATCTTTTACGTTCTGTTTGTTAAATGTGGTGGTTGAGTTAACTATGATGAACCTTAATTGTTTCCCATTTCTTTTCATTAGGGAATGATGATAATTCTCCCAGAAAAATTGAAGTAGAAAATGGTTCAGAAGGATCGTCATCTGCAGGTTCTGCAGAAGAGAGTGAAGGTTCTGGATCAGATGATAATGAGATTGATGACTCTGACATGGATGAAGAACATGATTTTAGAACAGTTTCAGAATTCACTGCTGAAGCATCTTCAAGCTCAAGGTTAAGCTTTCTTATTGTTGAGTTTATAGTTTGTTTTTTAATATAGGTTATTAGATATTCATGACCTTGAAAAACCAATGGAGTTGTGAAATGATAATGAAATTATTTTTCAGGTTTTATAAAAAGGACAAATAAGATAAAACAAGGAGAATGACTAATTACTAGTTCTATTATGTTTTTTTGTTTCACATGGAATATCAGATCTACTAGTATTCCCATTCTTATGGTTGCTTTTGTTCCCTACAGTCCTTTCCACATTCCTTGCACCACCTGTACAACCTAGGTGTTGAATACCTGCCCTGGGGTTCTTGTGGGATCTAAATGATCCCTGTCTACCCACCAGATATTAGTTTGTTATAGTTTTGAGTCTTGCTGTTTTTCTATTATTATCATGATAATGATGATGTAAATTTTTCATCTTACTTCCCACCCCTTTTTGTTAAATTGGCATATTAACTTGTTTTCTCTTTAACCTTTTTGTTTGTTGCTCTTAATTTCTTAGTAAATCTTACCGATATTGGTTCCATTACCAGCTTTCTGTGTGCATCAAAGTTGTGTGTTCTCTTCGCCAATGTGAATCCTACACATACGTATACACACATGAACATAATATAATTATCTAAAGTTGTTTCAAATTTCAGTCCTAGAAGTTAAGCTGATGGAACATGGGAAACTTGAAAGATCTTTACATACTATCATATTTTGTTTCCCATATTTTGTTGACTGTTCTATTGTGGTTCTTGCTATCTCTTTTTACTGTCCATTTTGGCTCAAGAGATACATAAAGAAAAAATTGCAAAGATCAATTGAATTTGAGGTCTACCAGTCTATTATCAATGTACTTGTTGACGTCTATTTTCCTTGTCACTTTTCTGAGGCACATAGAGTGGTGGTGATTGTTATTTCTAGCATATGTATGTGGTAAAGTTTTAATTCTACTTTTCTCTTTAATTTGGATAGTGTAGGTGTTCTTCAGTGTCAATTGTTTTGTCTATATTTTGTTTTCCTTCCCTCGATTCGTGGGTGGAGTGACACAGATGTCAAAAATCAACACCCACATGAAACATAATTTCTGTCTTTTCTACTATTGCATGGTCTCAGTATATACAATAGAAAGAAAATAAAAGCAAACACTTAATACTCATGTACTGTTGCAAAACTTGCAGTGCCTTTAGGACTCACTTGGAATACAAATTAGCAAAAGCAGAGGTGGACAACCTAGTAAAGAGAAAGTGGAAATATGAATGGGAGGTTCCTGCTTTTGGTGCATCCAATTGCAAGTGGAGAGGAACTGGAAGGTGTTTTATCAAGGTAGTTCTATGCTTTTTCTGATTATATTTTTGCATAAAGGTACATGCACACAATGACCTATTTTTCTTGTTAGTCTGTGTGAATGTTGTTCCCTAGTTTACTAGTTGATAGTCTAATTCTAGTGAATTTACAAGCCTCTTGTGTGTGTAATTTTTTAGTTTAACCCATTCTTCTTTTCAATTAGCCCCAATCATTTGCTTAGAGGAACATCTTTCTTCAGACTGACAACTGTTTCTGGCTTTGAAAGATCGGCATCTTGTGTTGACACATTCTTTTTTGGTGTTAAGGCTTTCTTTGATTGGGTGGCCAACATGATTTTGATGCAAAGTATTCTACGATACTGCTTTGCATAAGAAATTGTTCTATTTTTTGGGAATGGCTAGAGTATACTTTCTTCCTTTTTCATTATGTCTTCCAACTTTATTTTGGACCATCATTTCTTTGCTATTGTAAAGTGCCACAAAAATTGTAAGGAGAATTTTACAGATCAGCTATGAGACCGGCAATGGTTTTATGGTTCGGAGTGTTGGACAACTAAATATGAACATGAACCAAAAATGAGAGAAGCAGAATTGAGAATAACGACAGAGATGTGTGGACATACTAGGTTATATATAATAATTATGGGGCAAGCATTAGAAAAAAAGTAGGAGTAACTTTAATAGATGAAAAAAAATGAGAGAAACTCCTGTTTGAACATGTGTGTAGGAGACCCTTAGATGCCTCAATATTGAAGGGTGGAAAATAGATACACATCATCTAATATTAAAAGGGGAAGGGGAAAACCTACTGTAACTACAAAAAAAAGTGACATTATATTTAAAATAAATTGAACAGTGCGTCGACCGTACTCGATGACGAGATATGAAGAATATAACCGACCTCACATGGTGGAATAAAGGCTTGGTTTGTTATTTTTTGTTGTTGTATTGCTTTGTGAAATTCATGTATGGGGTTCTGACTGCTGCAACTTTAATTTGCCTTGTATTACTTATCTACATCTAGTTAGATCCTTTGATGGCTTCTTTTTGAAGGTTTTGTTAATTGTGCTGATTATAAGCCAGAAGTTCGTATTCTTCACTAATTGCTGAGCAACTTGTCTGACAATACTCAATGTAATTCCTGAGTGCCTAGTTAACAATTTGATGACTCTGCATGCAGGATATTGACCTGAACTCAGGTTATGGCCTCAAGGCAAGATTGTATAAGCATTTGCTAGATATCTATAAGGGATCTGGAGTCAGTGATTTTCATTCATCTAAGCAGAGATATTTTTTCTCCATTTGTAAGGGTTCTGTTAACCTTAATTTCATTTGACATTTGTGTCATAGTATTTCTGGGTATTGGTTGTTATATTTTGATATGTTTTAAAACTATATTTTGCGTCCTTTGCTGTCCCTATAGCTCTTGGAATTTTGTGGCTTTAGCACTTTACGGGAATGACTAATGGCATGTTATCTGGATAGACATTTTAGAAGTGTTCCATTTGCACGCCGTATTTCTGGAAATGATATGAAACTTGTATCAATCTCTTCTTGTTCAGTATTGGTGTTATAATTTCCAATGTCCAGTCTTTGTATGTGTGCATGTTGCTCCTTACTGATGGTTTGGGAAGGCAAATTGTCACTCTCAAGCCCATTAGGTTTAAATGCTTACTGCATTTGTACAAATTCCCATATTGTGATGTGTACATACAGAGACTTTGCATTTTCGTATCTAAAAGAATGAAAGTGTTCTATAAGATTTTTATGTCTTAAAATCACTGAGGGCGTTTGACTGCTTGACCTGAGGGAATGGTCCGTTTCTCAGAAAGCTTCTGCCATTGGCATGATGAGATTTATAGCCCAAACAACTGACATGATTCCTGAAACTTCCACCAACATATAAAACTTATGTGCTAATGCAAATTTGTTGAAGCATTATCTACTATTATATTATTAGTTTGTGATACTTTGCCTAATTGCTGTTTGGTTGTGGTTTATTATGGTTGCTTTTCTTTCTTTCTTTCTTTCTTCATTTATATATTTATTTGTATGTTGTTTTGTTTTTAAGGATTTTAAGCTAATAAAACACTAACTAACTATTACAATAATATTTATATACCATATGGGACATTTCTGGACCACTCAATTAATTGATTGTTTTTTAACTGTTGGTTATACAACATGGCAGTATTCATTATGAGAATCAGTACCTGCTTTCTATTAAGAATGGAAAACGTGACTGTTTCTGTAGGTGATAGCTATTGCGATATATTGCATCACAACAAGAAACCATTTTATCTCAAAGGTCTTCAAGAGGACTCAAATATCATGGATGCTTATGTCACTCATTCTGTATGTACTTCAACATTTTAGACTGGAATGCCGTTTATATAGAAGTGACATACAACATTATGAACACCACTGACTTATGGAAATGTTGTACAGTTAAATCATATTTTCAAAACAAGGGATCTGGTGACAAAGAATAATGCAAAACTAGCTAATTATGAAGGAAAGGATGATAATGCTTTTCTTGACCAAGGTTTTACACGTCCCAAGGTATTTCTAGCTCTTTTTGATTTGTTTGAAATTTCAATTGAAAGAATATTCACAGCAGATTTCTCTTATCATTTGCTGTACTTGTTGTGATTCTTTTCAACAGTTTTCACTTACCAGTTAATTTTGTCCTTATAATCTCCCTTTGTCCTGTATATGCTGACATCCTTTTTACTTCGTTTAATTATTCTTTTGTTCTCCATCAATAGTTTTGGACAAATTTCTATTTCTTGATTGGTGTTTGCATTTCGTTTTTGTATAAATTTTGTGAAGTTTCTGTAGAATTGAGAGCATATCTTCTGTAACTTTCTGCTTATTTTTGTCCTGGACTTGAGTTTGTCTTCCACAAATATTTTTCTCTTTGTATAAATAAAACTAGGAAATTTATCTGAAATTAGCTTATTTGGATTATGTGGTGCCAACTTTTGCCCTAGCACTTATGGGATAAAGTTGAAGGGTTACAGCTTTAGGTCTTGCAGCTTTACTGTCCACGACCTTTTTAGGTATATGCTTGAGCTGATCATAATCATATAGCTTTATCATGTTGCCCATAAGATGGTAGAGTTTTTGATCATAGATTCTGTTTTAAGAACAACTCCTTGATCTATGCTTCATTTCCCTAGTTTCAGCAATCTTTCTGTATCCTTAAGCTTTTCTCTGACTAGACTTGGAGAGTTCCTATGCCTTTTGAAGTCAATTGATAGCTGAATTTTCTCCACTACGTTCTTCTCCTGAAATAAATCCTTTTGGATAAAAGCTTCTACAGATTTATAGGCTCCTAAATACTTGTTCCAAGGTCCTTTTGGAGAGAAGCAAATAGAATACCAATGCCAGCTCGATACATCCTGAGCTGAAGTAGTAGGAGATTGATGACTATTGTTTTTGTTTTATTTTGTATTTTTCTTGAGTAAACGCTTTGTATAGCCACTTGCTTTTTACAAAGCAGGAGTTGGGTTGAGAACATTCTTTCTTGGGTTGTACAGTTGCCACTGAAGAAGACCGTGTGTGCAAATCTATGAATAAGATTTTGATAAAATTAGTTTACTGAATACCTTGTTTGCTTATTTTATTTTATATGCGAAGACTGTGATGGTTCTTCCCCCTCCCCCCCACAAATTTAAAGTTTCCATGGATCTGTATTTTTTAATTCATTATCCTCTTCTTGCATATTGGTGTTAAAGGATGTATGACCCTTTCATTTCACAAATTTGTTTTATTCCAGATTAGCTTGATTGTGATTTTATCTGCAATGTTCTTTAGGTCTTAATTCTTCTGCCCCAAGCAAGCATTGCCTATAGGGTTGTGAAGAGGTTGATCAAATTGACCCCTCCAAAGCATAAGGTATTCATACTTTCTCAGTAATCTAACTTGTAGAAAAAGGCTTGTTAGTTCCTCCTGTAATTGTTGGTTGATCCAATACCAGTTCCTACTTAGATGTCTAAAAAACAACTATGGTACAGGGCTTTGGATTGCGACCTATATACTGTTTCTATCTTGCAACTCTTGACATACTTCAATTCCTTTGGGCTCAGTAGAATTAATTTAAACAGATGCTCATATTTGGAATTCAGTACGGGAGAGATAATATGGTGGCAGACATATTAACTGAATGTCCCTTTGATAGTTGTCAGGACAGAACAAGTGTTTGTCCTGGGTACATTGTACCCTGATTTCCAACAAATGGAAGTGCAATAATCTCTAGGGAGAGCTGAGAATTTGATTTTGAACTCTAGAGATGGAGTGACAAGGGAGCATTATGTTTCTTTTCATTTCCATTTGAAGATACCCAGTGGATGATGAGTAGGGACGTCAGGAGATAGAATTGGGCAAATTTTATTTGTGAAAGAAGCAGGGATAATTTGTACTGTTTTAGGAACTATCTCAATCTTTTTGACTCTTGCAAAAACCAGAAGTCTCTATTTGACATAGTCTGGAGTTTGACAGATAATTTATATGCAGTCGTTGCTTCATGGTGTTTGACATCTTTTGGTTTTGCAGTTTTTCATGGATTTAATTTAGGACCATTTCTTAAAAGATTTTATTTTCTTGGTTGCTTCCTCAGGTTAAGGTTGAACACATTGATCGGTTCACGGAAGAGTTTGGAAGTGGAGGAGAAGAAGATGAAGAGGACAAGGAGGATGCTGAAGAATTAAAAGCAAAACAGTCCTCCAAACCTTCTGATTTTCAGGCATTGTTTGGTGGGAATAACGATGACCACTTCAGGATTGGCATAAAGTATATGGGGTAAAATACGTAATATCTACTTGTTGGCTGCTTCAGAGGTCTTGAATATTTTATCATTAATTATTTTTAAGGCTTGATTGATTGACAAAATTGCTATTGTTGGTTGCATTTGATCTGGGATGCATTGAGTGAATGTTACTCAGATTGAAGAAGGATTGCGTTTCTTTTTATTTTTATTTTATTTTTAGCTTTTAAAGTTGTAATTGTTTGGGTATGCTTTTTGTTATGAGCAGTAGTAGTTTGACATGCATCATTTCCATTATGTTCTTCTCTTTTCCTTTGCTTTAAGTTGCAAGTCTTTAATTGGTCTAAGTACCTGCCTAGTGTGTTTGCTTTTATCCCTTTATAATATTATGGCATTTGATTGGTTTGCCTTCGCGGTGAGGAGTTCTGGCTACAATGTTCATTGGATTTTAGGTATAATAGTTGAGTTTGGGTATGTAACTGATTGAAGAAGCTACCCATGTGAGGTGTGAGGACAAGAAGCTTTGGGAGAAGGGATCTAGTTGTATTAGGTAGTATGAGGTCATGCTCTGAAGGAAGAGGAGAAGAATTCTTTTCCAATGGTTTTAATCTGGAAAAATGGGCTACCAGAAATGTGTCTGTTTTCTAATGCATGTGCTTGGGTTATGACAACTGAAACACTTAGAAGAGGAGTGAGAATGTATCTGAGGTTTAAAATTGTGTTCACTAAGATAAAATTGTTGTACAACCTAGCAAGATTCCTTGTAGCATTCTGGATTGAAGTGGTGAATTTTTGTTTTACTATGACTTTTGTTGATGTGACATATTGCTGTTAACTTTTTGTTTCTTTTTTCTGTGTAAGACATGTAGAGGTGTCTTGATCCTTTTTAATGCTCTTACTTTTTCTCTTGTCATTTCCAATAATTTTTCTTCATTGCCTTATTTGTTGTTAGGTCAAAGATAAAGTTGTATGCTGATTTCTATTCTTCAGACATAATAGTTGCATCTCCTCTTGGCTTGATCACTGTAAGTAATTCACATCTGTAAGAAACTTTGGTTTTCCCATTAAATATTTTATCTGTATGTTAGATGTCTGGGCCTATTTTATTTCACTATTCCAAATACACATTATTATATTTTCAATACACTTTTATTGTTTTTAAAATCAATCTAAACCAAAGTTTGAAACTAAACTGCGATACTATACATGCCTCTTTTGGATGTCTGGGCCTGTTTTTCCACTATTCTAAATACACATTACTATATTTTCAATACACTTTTATCGTTTTTGAAATCAATCTAAGCCAAAGTTCGAAACTAAACTGTGATTCCATACATGCCTGCTTTGGATTATTGTGACTGGAAACTTATTCAGCTTATCAGATGTTTCGAGTATGGTTCATTCCTTTGATTTTTGTTGCTTTGTGCATTTGACAAGTGAATCATGTAACAAAAGTTCATGCTCTCGAGCAGTCTAGGCTTCGTACATTGTGATGATGTTGATGCCTCCTGTAGGGTTCAAGTCAACCTCCACTTGTATGATGGACCTTCAGGAACCCTTGGTAGAGAGCATTTCCTGCAATATTTATTAGTTTGATAATACATATTTGAGGGCAAAAATAGAGTTGGAAATGGAAATAAAAATTAAGAAATATTGGATAACCATCAAGCCCTTCTAGAAAGTCTGACCTAGAAGATTTAGGCTTTGTATGGTATCCCATCCCTTCTAATCTCACTTTCCATTTTGTAATCTTATTTTTACATTTTGAAGGCACCATTTCACATTTTTATTGGAACTTTTATATTTTTTAAACAAACCAAAATCAAGTTTCATTCATCATATATGATGGAAAATATCCCCAACAAATTTAGGTCAAGATATAGAAAAACTGAATATAGACTTAATATTGTGGTAGAATTTCGTAGAGTTAATTCTCTGTAGTATTACTGATACAACAGTTTCTTTACATTGCAGCTCTTTGGTCTCTTAAATAGCCAAAGAGCTGGTCCTACACAAACTAGGAAAAAGGAAATAAACTAACAATGGAAACCAATTCAAAATAAGACTGATTGGTTTCCTAATTCCTCTTGGTTTCCTATTCCTAGACTATTACCAAAATACCATATTCAAATACAGTTGGTTTAAGGTAATGTTTCTTTAACCTTTGAGTCCTAATTACACCAAGTCATTACCTACGAATTAAGTTAACTCACGGTTTTCAACACTCCTCCTCAAGTTGGTGCAAAGATGTCTATCATGCCGAACTTGCCAATCTGAACCTCCCTCAAATGATTTCTTCACAAGCCCTTTAGTCAACACATCTTCAATTTGTTGTGTGGATGGTACAAACGGTGTGCAAATTATCCCTGCCTCGATCTTCTCTTTGATGAAGTTCCGATCTATCTGAATGTGCTTCGTCCTATCATGCTGTACTGGATTGTGTGTAACACTGTAATACTTATTGCTGATTTATTGTCACAATACAGCATTATAGGAAGTTGAGCTTTTAGATGTAGATCCTTTAGAACCTGTCACAGCCATAAGGCCTCTTTAATTCCAAGTGCCATTGCCCTGAATTCATTTGCTGTACTGCTTCTAGCAACCACATCTTGTTTCTTACTTCTCCAAGTGACGAGATTCCCCCACAAATATGAACAATATCCTGATGTAGACCATCTATCAGCAACATTTCCAGCCCGGTCAGCATCAGTGAATACCTCTTATCTTTCTGTCATCATCTTTTTCTGAAAAATATCCCTTTTCCTGGAGCTCCTTTGAGATACCTCAGGACTCTGTATGCAGCCTCCATGTGTTCCCCTTTTGGAGAATGCATGAATTGACTGATCAGGCTAACAGCAAAAGAAATATCTGGTCTAGTGTGAGCCAAGTAGGTCAATTTACCGACCAGGCGTTGCTACGTTCTAGTGTCTGCTGGGATTCCACCTTCAAACTCCCCCAGTTTGACATTCACACCAATTGGAGTATCGCACGGCTTGCAGCCAATCATTCCAGTTTCAGTTAATAGGTCGAGAGTGTACTTCCTCCGTGACACCATGTTCCCTCCTTTTGATCTAGCTATCTCCATCCTTAGAAAGTATTGCAGCTTTCCCAAGTCTTTAATTTCAAATTCCTTGGCAAGGCTGTTTTTCAGTTTCTGCATCCCCTCAACATCATCACCAGTGACAAGAATGTCATCACAGCACACAATTAATACTGATATTTTCCCTTTATTTCTTCGGACAAACAAGGTGTGATCAGATTGGCCTTGAATATATCCCTGAGTCTTGACAAACTTGGTGAACCTGTCAAACCATGCTCTCAGAGATTGCTTAAGCCCGTATATGGATTTTTTCCATTTGCACACCTTACCTCGAGCCTTTTCAGAGAATCCTGGAGGGGGATCCATGTACACCTCTTCCTTCATATCTCCATGAAGGAATGCATTCTTCACATCTAAATGCATTAGTGTTCAATCGAGGCGGGCTGCAATTGATAAGAGGACCCTCAGGTTAGGATACATTTACAACAACTAAGTCTTTGTCCCACTACGTGTGGTTGGCTATATGGATAATATCTCACCATCGTATACGGACGAAACACATTGATTCGTTTATATTTAAATGTGACATATCCTTTTTAAATTTTTTTTCCCAATTCTTTATAGGTCTTCCTCTACCCTTTTCAATATTAGTTAGTGACTATTTTTTTACCCATCTTATTGGGCATCTAGAGGTCTCCTGCATACGTGTTCAACCTATCTTAGGCATGCTTCTCTCATTTTTTTCATCTATTGGAGTTACTCTTTACTTTTTTTCTTATACTTGCATTATTTATCTTATCTAACCTATTATGCCCACACATCATCTCAACATTCTCATTTATGCTACCCTCATTTTTTGTTCATGTTCATTTTTCTTTGCCCAACACAAACCGTAAAACATCGCTTTTTTTTATAAAAAAATTCTTTTAGTTTTTGCGGCACTTTATGGTCACAAAGTATAGATGACACACTTCTCCATTTATTTCACCTAAAAGCTTGAATCCTATGTGTTACATCTTTAAAATCCTTATCAACTGTTAGGATACATCCTATGTGATATATCTAGCATGGTTATTAAACTCGGTCGTAGACGCGTAAACTCGCCCGAGTCTATGATCCGAACACACCAAATCGAGCCAAACTCGCATAGGATCACTGACAATGCTGAACAGCCGAATCGGCTGGACTCGGTAGACTCGGACGAGTCTGGGCCAAGTTCGAAAAATCCTGCTTGGGCTACAAATTTTTATGGGCTGGGCTGCTGGAATGAGTTTTTTTTTTTTTTTTTTC
The DNA here is from genome assembly GCA_016801395.1 of Leptodermis oblonga. Lineage (NCBI taxonomy): Eukaryota > Viridiplantae > Streptophyta > Magnoliopsida > Gentianales > Rubiaceae > Leptodermis > Leptodermis oblonga. The sequence goes on from CM028753.1 coordinate 21,373,499, forward strand.
AAAATAATTGGACCAATTCGGCCCTAACCACCCAAAAATTTTAATCTCACAAAATTGGGGAATATTTGGCTGCCCTAATTTGGGAAACAGAGACCGAGACCGAGAGTCAACTGTCGAGACAAGAGAGTCGATCGACTTCGACATTAACATCGAACATATGTGAGCGATAATTTGACACTTTTAATGTAGTTTTTTTTAGTTTAAGTTTTATGCTACAAGTATAGTTAAATATGTGCATATATTGTGATTGAGAAAATTATTAGAATTAATTATACACCTTTAAACTATTTTCAAAGTCTAAGGTCTGATTCTATGATCCGATTCTGTGATTCCGGTTCTAGACCTCAAACGAGTTTAACTCAAAATACTAGTTTAACAACCTTGATATCTAGTGTGTTCTAATATTGCTTAGAGCATTCTATTGACCATGTTTATAATAAAAGATAAGATTCCAAATTTAGTCTGTAATCATGGTATCCATATCAATCAAGTTCTTGGCAACTATTGTCACTAGAGTGGCTGTGTTTGTTATGATGGTGAACTTCAAGGAGAAATGTATAATGCTCTTTATTATTCAAACTTGCAGTTAGGGTTAAAATGAATGTTTCCCTTTTCTACGATTAAATAGTTTGCCCTTTATCAGGAAGTCATAGCTTACTTCTTTCACTCTTCCGAGAGTTGTGAAATGTGTCTTTCCTTCTATTCATTATGAATAATATGGCATTTGTTAGAAAATAGGGGAGGCTGAAGTTGAGAAAGAAAAAGATGTTGATTATCTTTCGTCGATAGAGGTAAACTATCTTGATTCCTAACTATATCATTGTACGATTGAATGCTGTTTGAATCTTGATAAGCTGGAACATTTGCCTGTAATTAACCAAGAAATTTCATGCTACCAGGTTTTGATTATTGATCATGCTGATGTCATGCTAATGCAGGTGACTATTGTTTTCTTTGATTGCAGACTTCTAGTTTTCCTATTTTATGGCCCAATAATGTAATCATTTGTCCACTTCTGTTACCCCTAAAAAAAATAAAAATAAAGCAGGAAAAAAAATAGTAATCTGCCGTTTTCTCATATTCTTCCATTGTGTATGTATGTAGTGACCTACTGGAACAGTGTGTATGTCCTTGGTAAATTGACATGTTTATCTTGGTTGACTATTCTCCGTCCTGTTTGATCTGGGCAGAATTGGTCTCATGTAAATACAGTTGTTCAGCACTTAAACCGATTACCATCTAAGCAGCATGGGACTGATATCATGCGCATTAGACCATGGTATGTACTCTTTCCATATTGGACACGCATACCTTGGGACAAGTTATCTCTTTTCTACCATTGACATTGTCTTTCCCCATATTTCCTCTTGTTGTTGGAGCATGGACAACTTCTACTTTTACTAATGGAACTAGTTCAAGTTGTACTGTTCTTCCATATCTCCTGATTTGACATCTTTTTGCAGAAGCTACTTTGGGCATGTTTTCTCTTACTTAAAATTGTTGTTTGTAACTCTTTTGGATATACTATTTATTATATAGTTTCTCGTTGGCTTTGGCTTGTCTTTTTGAGCTTAAAAAGCTGGTTTTTGAAAAGGCTTCTTTCAAGTTTTCTAAGGCAAATTTTGTAAATTTTTTTTTTACAACATTTCTTAAAGATTCATATAGTATGATCTCATATATTATCTTGAATTGATCTGCTGTATTTTTCTTTAATGCTACCTAGGTATTTAGATGGACAAGCACGATACTACAGACAGACAATAATTTTAAGTTCTCATTTGAACCCAGGTAATTAGTACTGCGACCCCTAATGGATGACTGGAGTAATTTGTTTTCTAAGAAAGTGTATGGCACTGGATGAATTGTTTCATCTTTTCAGAGGTGGGATATAAACATGTGACAATAGCTTTACCAATGCTTAATTTTGAATCTTAGTAGCTTTTTATGCATGCTAGTTGATGATAGCTGTAACATATTATGCATGGTACTTTTTATATATAGGTATGCTGTGGTTTCCAAGTAGCTTTTTAGTTGATTTGTTATGGAAAAGAGTTCTTGTCCTTTATTTACATTAGTCTTATAAAAGGTAACCTAGTACATTTGGGATAACTGAACATATGTGGACTTCTTATTATATGAGGAAATAGTAGGTCTGAAACTTAGAGGTGGATCGAAGGTAGTGCTGTGCAAAATCTGTGATTAAATATATCAGACAATCAGTTGATTTTAACTCTTTATTCTTTTTTTTTTTTTTTTTTTACTGATGGTTCTCTCTGTTTTCCTTTTTTATAGACATCAACTCAACATTCAATCAGCATTGCCTTAACTATCAGGGAAAGGTTTGCCCCAGTTTCTGTTTGTAAATATATTGATTTTTATCATATAGCTGCTATGGTGGGAAGTTGTCTAGTTTGAGCACGAGTTTGTCTGGTCCTAGTTGTAGTTAGTACTTATTTCTGTAAGTATAACTGTTTCCTGTTAGTTTGTCATCCTTCCTTTTCTCCTCTGCCATGGATCATCTGGTGTTTTATTTTGTTGAGTAAAAGCTTTGGGCTTTTTATCTTCAAATCCATGCTAAATTCATAATTTTTTGGATTATTTATTTGGCAACAATAATCCTCTTTCGTGTTTGCTATCCTCGGGTCAATGAGGTTTAGACTTCGGAGTGCTGTGCTTCCCTCCTTTCTTTTTTTTTAACTAGATACTCACATGAAAATGCTGAGAAGGGAATTAAATTGTTTTGTAAAGAACTGTTTGGCAACCAACCAATGCTGTGAAATCAAGTGCTAAATGAATCAATACAAATATGAGTCTGGTGATATTCTTGAAAAATTTTCTTTACTACCCATGTGAGATTAAAACTTCTGGATGGGTGAGGGGGAGTCAAGGGGTAAATCTCTGAATTTCATTAACCTTCTATTTGAGAATTTCATTAATCTTCCATTAGATTATATTTGTTCCAGTAACTTCATTATTTCAATAAAAAATAAAGTCTAATCTGTGCTCTGAGACTTTCCTGAACTAAAAAGAAAGCTTTAATATGCTTCAGCGTTCATCATTCAAAGTCTGAGAGAGAAGATTAGAAATTGAGCACATATGGGATTCTCTTTAGTTACAACGTATATCCTTTGGCTAGCGAAAAATGAAAATGATATTCTGTGCAGGTCAAGTTGGAATGCATGAATAATGGTGTTCTTCCAAAAGTATTGCTCCAAGTACGGCAGGTAATTTAGTCATTACTTTCTCTTTTCATTCTAATTCTACATGACGCAGGTTGTGAGAATCAAATTTTTCCTAGTTCGTATTTGTTTCATGTAATCCCTTTGTTCAATTCGAAGAGTCCACTTTGTAATACTGAAAATATTATTACAAAGTGGACTCTTCTAATGGAACGGAGGGAGTAATACTATGGAAGGCAATTTTCCAGAACTTTTGGACAAATTCAGAAAGTTTTGTGGTCATTGATGTTTGTTTCTTGGCTAGCTTGCTCTTACAACTTTATCCTGGCTTGATGTTGGAATTGTATTTCGGTTCACTCATAGAATGATCTTAACCTTGTTTCTTTCTATCCGCCCCTCCCTTCTAAATACGTAGATATATGAGCGGTTTGATGCACGATCGATTGCAGATGCTGATGATGCCCGTTTTGAGTACTTTTGTAAAAAGGTTTGTTCGGAAGCTGTATATATGTATATATGCACTTGTTTTTCTCTTTTTTTCTTTTTTTACTTTGTCTTACATAATTTTCTGGCAAGGAAACTTCTGCCGTATAATATTACCTTTGGGATCTAGATATGTTTTTGATATGAGATTAAGACAAACTATTTCTTTTCGAATGTGCTTTGCTGATGGAATCAATTCTGTGCTAGTTTCTGGAATTAAGACTCAAGGTTGTTTTGGCTTAAAGTAGATCCTCCATCCCAATGGAAGAGTTTTGCTTCAGAAATGCACAACTTTGTATGGGTTTGCAGGTACAACATCTAAAATAAGTGATTGACCACAATTTTTTTCATTACATCCTTATTTTTTAAGAGTGGACAACGTCCTTATTTTTTACTCCCTCCGTTCCATTAGAAGGGTCCAATTTCAAACATGTACAACTTATTATGGATTTCAAGGTACAATACACAAATTAGCTAATTTGCCACCACTTATTCCATTAATATCCTTACATTTTAAGTGTGAACTAATTATGAACCATACATTATTATATTAGTAAGGGTATGTGAAGAAAAAAAATTGAAAGTGGACTCTTTTATTAGAACAAAAAATATTTCTCAAATTGGACCCTTCTAATGTAACAGAGAGAGTAAGAGTGGACAAATTATGGACCACATAAATTATTTTAGTAAAGGTATGGAAAGTAAAAAATAAAAATCAGACTTTTCCATTGGGACAAAAATACTAATAGGACTCTTCCATTGGGACAGAGGGAGTATTTCATTTGTCATTTTGTAATATTGACATGGTGAAAGAACTGTTAGGTAAGATTGACATGGTAAAAGAACTGTTAGGTAGATTGACAGCAAACATGCAAATCTTTGAAGGATTATCACTGGAAAGCATTTGACGGAATGAATATACTTTTGATGGAAGTAGAGGAACTAGCCAGTCGGGGCAGTTCCATTGGGTATGAATTTCGGTCTTCTTCTAATTCTGGGAAAAACATACTTAGGGTGTGCAATCGCAATTATATGTATGCATAGGCTTACCTTGTGATCACCATAATACCTTGTGATCACCATAATTCATCCATCTGCATGGATGATATATACATTTATGTGTATGTGTCTGTGTGCATGTGTTTTGCTCAGAAAGTGGTGATTGAGTACCGAAAGATTTCAGTGATGCTCATTTTGGAGAATATATATATCACCTGATAATAGAATACGTTTTTCCATAAACGAGTTTTGCAAATTTGTTTTGCTGACGCCATCTTTCTTGGTTTAGTTCCAAGATTACGTAACAGGATAGAGTTCATTATCATCTGCATTTGAACTCCAGATAACATGTGTGTTGATTCATTTTTCACTATTTGTTTGACTAAAAAATGGCAAGAAGGTTTGTGTGATTCACTGCCAATGGTTACTTGACTCTCTTGCATGTTCGGTTTATTAGTTGTTCTGTAACAATTATGAGCATTTTTGAATCATGGGCCCATGGTGTAGGAATTAAATTCAGAGATTGAGGGTGAAAAGGCATTATATGTTGGAATTTTTGTTGTAGGGTAGTTGCCAGCAACTTCTTCAAAAGAGTTTGGGGAAGGATAAGAAAATATGAGTGTGATGGAGGGCTAAAACTAATGGAACTTTTTTCAAATGATGGTTAGTCCTTAATGGGATTATAAGAATGAACATATCAGATTTTGTTTTGTTATCCCACGTGAGATTGAACTGAGTTGCTGCTTTGGTTGATCTAATTTGGCAATATTTATGATTTTTGGCACTCTCTTTTCTTTTTGATGCATTTTGCTATCATAATTGCCTGTGCCAAGTTTGTCAGGATGTAATTTTCTCTCTTAAATGTATTGTCCATGCAGGTGTTTCCCAAGATAAAAGAATCTATTCAGGTACTTCTCCCCCCTCCCCCACCCCCCACCCCTTTTTGTGTGTGTGTGTGGGTCGTGGTGCTTAATTAATTTGTATTTTGGTGAAGACATCAACTATAAACTTTGTGTTGAACATCTTGAAATGTCTTCTTTTATGCAGGGGCGAATTATGCTCTTTGTCAGTTCTTATTTTGAGTTCGTTCGCCTTCGGAATTTTTTGAAATCCCAGGAAGCATCTTTCTGTCTTCTTGGAGAGTAAGAAATCATAACAAATGTTCTGTTTAAAGCTTTTTGTTTGTCCTAGTGTGTTGGGTCTTCTGATAATGTCCGAACTATATCCGTGTTTCTGAAATTGATGTGGCTCATTGTTAATATCTTAGGCACACAAAGCAGTCTGATATTTCTCGTGCACGAATTTGGTTTTTCCAACAGCAGCGGAAAATTATGCTATACACGGAGAGAGCTCACTTCTACCACAGATATAAGGTTGATACTTGTTTCTTTCTTCTCATAAACTGCTTGTAGCTCTAGATTTAGATCTTCTCCAGGAAATTGTGTTAAACCTAGTTTGCATAACTTGAATGTGAAAATTTAGCAACTGGATATGAACTTATTTTGTCAGCTTCAATAAGTTTTGTATCGCTGCAAAATTAGACATGGAAAACCACCTCAAAAGAATCTCTACACTGGTGACGATCCACGATTCTGTCAATGTCAGCATGTTCTTCATGCATTTTTCCGGTGGATTTCCTTGATATTTGAGATTGATGTAGTTAGGAGTCTCATACTACTGCATCAGTGAGATTGGATATGCCTGCTTAAATGTTAGTACTGAGTTTTGCCATTTTCTCCTGCTTATGAAGTCACCATAAACTTGTATTTCACTGTTCATGGCCATGCAAAGAGACTAAACAGAAGCTCTGTGGGTTAATTAAACATTCGTCCCCTCGAGTTTGCAGAACCTTTCAGAGGGGTGGTAAATAATTACTAAAAACGCCTCCCCTAGGAAAGGTGTTAGAGACTCCTTTGAGGAATGCGAATTTAAGCTAGGTATTAATGGTCTAGTGAGTTTGGCAGACAATATGAAACTCGACCTGAGTTTTATGACAAGTATTTTTCACTTGACCTCAATTGTGAGACAATCATCTTTTACTGATCTGTTACGCAATTGTCCTTTTAGAGAATCTGACATTATTATTTCTATTTTCTGGCAAATAGATACGTGCCATTCAGAATTTGATGATCTATTCTCTACCTGAGCGAAAAGAATTCTATCCTGAGGTACACTTAATTGATACCGCAGTTAGTTTCCTTTTTCCTCCGTGTTGAACAATTTTCATTTTACATTGGAGAATATTCTCCCTGGTTATCATCTTATTGCTTTCCATTGCAGATTGTTAATATGCTGGAAGATTCTCATAACATGTCTTGTACCGTGCTATTTTCTCATTTTGATCGGTTGAAGGTAAGTTCCATATTTAGTTTAATCGTATATCTGGATTTGATGATAGTGTTCTGTTTGGGTCGTATGTGTCCAAATAGCAATAAACATGTCTGGAATGCTATTTTCTATTTTCAACTATCTTGGAATTTGAACTTTTTGGTTATTACCTTAGATGATTTGTTAATGTGGGAGGATACTGCAGACTTAGGTGTAATGTAGTTCATTTCTGCTTAATATTACATTTTTTCAACGGACTTCAGAACGGAAAAGCACACAAATGTTTGCATGCAAAACACAAATGAATTGTTTGTATTTCTCTGTAATTTCTTGACCTCATATGTTTCTATGTCTGCGACTGATGAAGTTTGGTTTTCTCTGATGCTAACCTAGTGTTTATGTTGTCAGCTGGAAAGAATTGTTGGTTCTGCTTCTGCGAAAAGGATGATCGCATCTGAGAAGAGTGTTTTTGTTTTCTGTTAGATGAGATATTCTTCATTTTCACCTAGGGTCAAGAATCAGCTGTGGACAATGCTGAATCTGAATGTCTCCTGGAATTTACATCCAAATCAAACCTAGATAATACTTTGTGCTCAACTATTTTCCCTCGTGTTTTGGCGTATCTCTAGGGCTGTTGTGAAAGTTGTTGTAGAGTTTTGGCCCTGTTTGGTAACATGATTCAAACCAAAGTCATTTTGCATTTTATAATAGTTTCTTATCATTCTCGATAAGCATTTTTGTATTTTCAATACATATTTTTACATTTTCAATACACATTTTATATTCTCAATATAATTTTAATATTTTAAAATCACAATTCAAACAAAGATTTTGGCATATCAAAGTTGCAATAGGGCTATTGCCCTCGTGTTATATGCCGCATGTGATTTTATTTTTTTTTTGAAAGTACTGACAGCTCATTATATTATCAGAAAAGCCTATTACATCAAGGACTGTGCATGATCATGCACTAATAACTGCATACCTATTTACATTCTCAATATAACTTTAATATCTTAAAATCACAATTCAAATCAAAGTTTGAATTTAATTTTGATACCAAACAGGTGTTTTGGCATATAAAAGTTGCAATAGGGCTATTGCCCTCGTGTTTTATGCCGCATTTGATTTTTTTTTTTTATTGGAAGTACTGACAGTTCATTATATTATTAAAAAAGCCTATTACATTTAAGGACTGACCATGATCATGCACTAATTGAACAACACACCTATTTACTTTTACAAACTTGACCATTCTAAACAATTTGGCATAGTTGCCTTGTGTCCCTAAATAAATATTCAAGACTTAAACTAGGCGTAAGGTGCTCCAAACATATCATGATCAAATTGAGACAGTCCGACTTAATTTAGAATTGAAGAGCCCCTCATTGAGGTTGCTGGCAACAAAGCTTTCAGCACTGCCATCGCTTCAGCATGTAGTGTCGAATATGCCCAAATGTTTTCACCTTGAATTCTGTGGTAGTTCATTTCCTTTTTCTCGATGAACCATGCCGCATTTGATTACTACTGGAGAAAATACTAAAAAAAATTACTTTCTTGAAAAAGTGGAAGATCTTTCAATTTTTTTGACTGCAGAAAGGCAAGGATCTTCTATCCAAAAAAAAAGTTGAACATATGTATGTCTCACTCTTTAGTCTCAGGAAAAAAAAAAAAAAAATTATGTCTCTCGAACATTTAGGGGGCAAAAATGACATTTTCAGTTTGTGGTCCCCTGAATTGTTTCGTTGAAAGATAAATGTGCCACATTTTTTGGGGCATAAGATCCTGATGTGACGCAAAAAATGCTCTTCAGGTGGTGCTTCTCACGGCCCAATGAACTGTCTTGAATGACAAGGCCCAATCTGAAGGAAAACTTCACTGTAAAGGGAAACAGCTAGGCTGGGAACCGATCTGGGTAGCTCGGACCAGCGAGGATGGTGGGGAGAAGTGATTCGCACTGTTCCGGTGACAACTGTAGATGATCAAGAAAGGAGCGGGGCTTTCCCCCCTGTATAGGCTCCGACGGTCAAGTTAGATGAGTTGGAGAAGATAAACAGTATAGACAATTGCTCAAAATGGTAAAAGTTGCGTACCTTACTAAGTCTGAAGACTTAGTATATGTACCTCCAAGTTGAAATGTGTCCGTTGAACCTTCATGATTGACCTGCTCACCTGCTCCTTCTGTTTGGCGTGGCGTGGACGCTACTGTCTTGACCGGATTTCATGGGTTTCTTCCTCTCTTAGAAGATCTGGAAATCTCTGCATATATTTGAAAATATATACCTACTCTATGACGATTTTCACCTACTGTGTCAGTGAAGCAGCGTGATCCGATCTAACTATCTTGGCTCGGTTAGGCCGATTATCATGATATAAATGTGAGGAACTAACAAGGCATTTTAAGGTCCGACCTAATCCTTTTAGAAATATGCTGTCTGGCTGGGCTTTACGGGTTTGACCGACCTAACCTTGTAACCAAAATACGGCTTGGCTCGGTTTGGATGATCTATCCGACCTAAGCAGGGCTCTGGACTTTTTTAAGCGTCTTTTGTCCTTTACTGTTTATTTTTACTTTAGTCCATTGGGCTAGGCCCAATGGAAGTTCGATTTTATGCACACCAACAAGTCCCCACAGTATTAGGTTTTACCGATCTAAAACTTAATACTCCTTGTTTTTCCGAGCTAAAAATTTTGCATAAAGTATTTGTCATGTATTCCCCGATATCAGTCTGAGTCAATTTTCTGAGCTAAAGCTTGATTCTTACGATGTTTTTCTAAGCCAAAAATGTGACTAAGGCATTTATCAAGTGTTCATCCGACCTATGACCAGATACTTCTTTAAAGTTTTTCTTCCGGCCCATAGATTATCGAATATGACAAAAAATGTGAGATATAACTAAGACATCCGATCTACAGAAAATATCATGTCGACCGATTCATAGGTAATAATTGCAGTACTGACCTAAAGAAGTTGAACAGAACATTGAATAAATCAATGAAGGCAGCAATAAAGGCGTACCTTTGCGTTACACGAAATCTGGCTTTTGAAGAGTCGGGATGTGACAGGGCACGCCTTCACAATTGTTGAGGCAGCCGGTACGACTTCCCACGCTTTTACTATCCTCGAGGTGGCATTAAAGACTTCAACGATTCGCTTGTCCTTGTCTATTCAGTTTCCTTGAGGCTCCCCTTTAAAAGCCGGAGAAGTTGGCATTGGCACCATTATGTTATACGTATCCTGAAAAGAGAAAAAACTTTGTGCTCTCCTTCCTCCCGCCGAAGTGACAGCTCCTTGCCGTGTTCTGTTGGTGTCGTCTTCCTGATTTGCTGTCTTTGTCCGCGCTACTGCTTCGCCATCGCCACTGCTTCGCCGTCGCGATTCCGCACCTCTGTTCGATAAACCGCCATGGCTTTAGAAAGGAGTTCCGGCACCGGAGCATCTCGCCAAAACCCATCCTCAGGTCAGTCCGTTCTTCCTCTTTCTTTTTGCAAATGAATTGCTGGTTTAGCTATGAATTTCTGGCAAGTTTGAAGCATGAGCCCTCCGTAGGATCGTTATCTGAATTTATGCATGATTCTGGTGCCTTTTTACTGCTTCCTGTAGATACGGCTGCCATTTATGATTTTCACCCGAAGAGATAGCCTCCGAGCTTACTAGGGTAGAATTAGAAACCCTAGAATCGATCCATTGCCTTGACCCGTCTATCCAAACTCGCTTGCCCACATCTGAGGAAAGAATAACTAGTACATCCGAGGGTTGGGTCGGTATATATGAATACCATATAAAATTCGGGCTAAGGTTTCCGGCCCCAGATTTTTTAAATGAGCTATGCGATTACTTAGAAATCGGGCTGAGCCAATTAGTACCGAACGCCCTTAGGTTTCTGGTGGGGTTTATGTGTGTATGCTTCGGGGCTAGGATACGACCCACCGTGGAATTATTTTTTCCAATTTTACACCGTCCGCCAATATCCTTACGGGCCGGGGTGGGTGTCGTTCCAAAAACGTAGAAATGGGCCCGTACTTATAACCGACTCCCCAGATACTAATAAACATTGGAGGGCGAGGTTTTTTATGGTGAAAGCCGACGAAGCAAATCTCCCTTGCCGTTGGTCAAAGTTTATTGTGCCGGCGGATCAAACCCGAGATAAGTCCAATCTCGTAGTGCAGTCGGACTATAAGGCGTTAAGATCCTTCACCAGCTCAGAAAAATACTCGGTTAAGTACCCTCAGAGGAACTTCTGGTCTGGGCCGGGCTGAGCCAAGCCCCCGATGTAGAGGAAGAATGTAAATGCCTGTCTCTGAACTTTTACTTATCGCTTTCCCGACCTGTGGTCAGCTTCTTAGACTGATGATTCTGACCTTTCTGTCTCTTGTTTTTCAGGTGGCTTTAGTGGGTTCGGCCGGAAGAAGAAATCTAACAAGCCAGCAGCGGCTTCGGGGTCTTCAAAGAGACCTGTTGAGATCAATTTAACGGAGGAAGTTGAAGTTGCTGACCCTCCCACCACGGCCCTAGTCCCTCGGGCTTCAAAGAAAAGCAGGCCGACCCCTGCGGAAGTTCAGGCGGCTAAAGCTGCCAAGGCCCCACAATTGTTAACGGATTCCTCCATGGGATCCGAGCCCGGATGAGCTGTTGGGGCCCGTGGACCCGTTGTCCAAGGAGAGGGTCATTTTATTGAAGGAACAAAGAGAGAGACCGAGCTCCCTAGCCCGGCCTATATACCAGTCCCACTTGGCGGAGCCTCTGCCCGAAGATGTTAGGCCATACGCGGAGTTGGTGGTCGAGTCCCACAGCTCCCTTGTGGAGATCGTTGAGGTGAGCGGCCAGATAAGGAAGACCATCAACCAGCTGGCACAGCAAGAAGCCTTTTTGGCTTCACACATAAAAAGGGTAAACTTTGGAATTCCTAGTTAACTTTTTAGAACGGATGATTACCTCGTGTGACATTTTCATAAGTCCTATAATCGGATTTTGCAAGTCGGTGTAAATTACGCCGCTACGGCCAAAAGGACGGCAGCTTTGGATATTCTGGCCCAAAGCTACGAGCAAGAGAGGTCGAAGAGGCCGGCCGAGGCGATCGAAGATTTGGAGATGAAGCTGGGGGTCGAGTCCAGCAAAGTCACGAAACTTCAGGCCACCAACACTAAGCTCTACTCAGAAAACCAAGAGCTCAGCACCAAGGCTAGTCAGCTGAAGACAAGGAATCAGGGCTTGGAGGCAGAAGTAGCCGCCCTGAAGGAAGAGAAGGCTGCCTTGCTGAAGGCCGCGGAAGAAGAAGCAAAGAAGTCTGCTGAGCTGCTCAGCCCGGCAGAAGTCGAAGCGGCGCGCCAAGCTGCTTTGATATCCTTTAAGGAGGGGCCACTGCTGGACCTGATGAACCGGCGCTTCTTGGAGCTAATCCAGTGCGGGTACACCTTGTGCTGGGACGAACTCAGGGGCTCCAGGTTGGTGGAGGGTCTTCCTGAAGATTCCTTGGCCCACACGTCTTTGCTCCCTCTGGGTCGTGATCCCTTTGATCTGGTCGAAGAGATCAAGCAAGAATGCCGAGCCAATGGGATTCCCTTACCAGAAAATACCGAAGAGGAAGAACCCGAGACCGACCCCAAGGAGGTAGCCGATGAAGAAGCGACCTCTCAAGCTCCTCCTTCTTAGCTTTTCTTTGTACTTTACTTTTCGAAGAATTTCTGTAATCTTGGAACAGCTTTGTACTGGGCCCATTTATTGAATAAATGTCTTCTTTTTTCACCATCTTGAGTTCGATATTTTTTCCGACCTTAACTCTAATTGCTTCATAGATAGTATTTTCTTAAGTGTGCTGCGTTCCAAGCCCGCGGAATCAGCTGTCCTTGCAAATCTTCCAAAACATAGCTTCCAGTAGGTTGGGCTTCGATCACTCGGTAAGGCCCTTCCCAATTAGATACTAACTTGCCCTGTTCTTGCAGTTTGCTGATAGCTCGGTTTTGTAAAACTAAGTCTCCCGATACAAAGGCTCGATGTTTGACCCGAGCGTCATAGTGTTGCCGAACTAAATTCTTGTAATTTAGTTGATGTACGTAGGCAGTGTCCCGAGCTTCTTCCATCAAGTCCAAGCTAAACCCCAAGTTTTTCTGATTCTGGTTTCTTTCGAAGTGCATGACTCGGGGGGCACCACTTTGTATTTCTGGGGGTATGACAGCGTTGACCCCAAAGGCTAGCTCGAAAGGGGTCTTCCCCGTAGCCGATTTAGGCATAGTCCGGTGGCACCATAGTACGTGAGGCAGGTGTTCTACCAAATTCTTACCCTTATCTTCTAATCTGATTTTCAACCCTTGCAACAAAGTTCGGTTTGTGAGCTCCACTTGCCCATTTGCCGGAGGATGAGCTACAGATGCGAAACGTTGGGTGATACCAAGCTTTGAACACAAGGTTGTGAACTCCTTGGATTCGAACTGGGTCCCATTGTCCGAGATAACCGAGTTGGGCACGCCGAACCGACAAATGACTTGTCTCCAAAGAAACCGAGCTACAGTTCGCCCGGTAATATTTGTCAATACATCGGCTTCTACCCATTTGGTGAAATAGTCTATAGCCACAACAAGATAATGACATGAACCGATCTTAGGAAACGGCCCCATAAGATCTATCCCCCATTCCGCGAAAGGCCAAGGAGCAATTATCCCCGTAAAACTGGAGGCTGGCAACCTGTGAATTGTTGCATTGTGTTGGCAACTGGGACAACGTTGAACATATTCGACTGCTTCCTGGAATAATCGAGGCCAATAAAACCCAGCCCCGATTATTTTCTTGGCCAAATTCCGAGCTCCAATGTGAGACCCACAGTCTCCTTGATGTACTTCCTTCAGCACGGCTTCTGCTTCTCCTGAACCCAGGCACTTTAGTAAGGGCATCAAGAAACCCTTTTTATACAGATCCTCCCCGATTATTTGATAATGTTCAGCCTTCCTTTGTATTCGTTGTGCTTCCTTTCGTGAATCTGGTAAGGTACCATTTTGTAAGTACTGCCATAGAGGGAATCTCCAATCCTGACCTTCACTTATGGACAAGATTGCTGGTTCGGCTGTACTCCTGGTCTGTACTTCTTATACCAGAACGCTTTTAGTCAGATGAGAGAAAACCGAAGAAGCCAATTTGGACAAGGCATCTGCATTTGTGTTTTTACTTCGTGGGACCCGCTCTATAGTCCATTTTGGAAAAATTTTCAGCTGCTGCTGCACCAGTGCTAAGTATTCCTCCATTTGCCGATCCTTAGCCTTATACTCCCCCAAAATTTGTTTAACTACAAGCTGGGAGTCTGAACAAATTTTTAGATTTTCGACCCCCAGTTTCCGAGCTAATTTTAGGCCGGCTATCATGGCTTCGTACTCTGCTTCATTATTGGTGGCCATAAAGCAGAATCGTAGAGCATAAGTGTGGATTTCTCCAACAGGGCTGGTGAGGATGATCCCCGCACTCGATCCGGACTGGCTGGAGGCACCATCTACGTAGAGTGTCCATGAATCATCACCTTTTGCCACGACTAAAAGAAGATCGGTTTCTTGTGACGGGCCAGGCATGCCTTCCTGGGTGTCTGATACTCCCTCAGCTATGAAATCTGCTAATACTTGCCCTTTGACTGCGGTGCGACGGGCAAAGGTGATGTCATACTCCCCCAATTCGATGGGCCATTTGGTGAGGCGACCAGAAACCCCTGCCTTCTGTAAGACGGCTTTGAGAGGTGCATCGGTATAGACGGTGACTCCGTGGGAGCTGAAATAAGGCCGGAGACGTCGTGTGGAGTGAACTAGAGCCAAGACTAGTTTTTCCACGCTAGAATAGTTTTTCTCTGCTGCCTGTAAAACTTTGCTAACAAAATAGATGGGTCTTTGAACCCGGTTATCTTCTCGAAGCAAAACCGAGCTAATTACGGATTCAGTGGTAGCTATATACATATATAATTGTTCTCCAGGAATAGGCATGGTTAAAGATGGCAAAGAAGCTAAATACGTTTTTAGTTGTTCGAAAGCAGTTTGGCATTCCGAAGTCCACACAAATTTATCTGTTTTCTTTAAAATGCTAAAAAATGGTAAGGCTCGCTCTGCCGACCGAGCTAAAAACCGATTCAAGGCTGCTAGTCTACCCGTTAATTGTTGTACTTCATGAATTGATCTAGGTGGATTCATTTGCAGGACAGCTTCTACTTTTTTTGGATTAACCGAAATACCCCCTTCAGAAACCATGTAACCTAAGAACTTCCCCGAAGTAGCCCTAAAGACACATTTTTTCGGATTTAGCCTTAATTGATATTGGACAAGAGTTTCAAGTGTTTCACGTAAATCAAGCAAATAGGCAGACTCATCCTTACTTTTAACAAGTAAATCATCAATGTATGCTTCCATGTTCCGACCTAACTGGTTTTTAAAAATTTTATATATTAAGCGCTGAAAAGTAGCTCCAGCATTTTTCAAACTGAAAGGCATAGTAATAAAACAATAAGTACCTTTATCCGTGATGAAGGATGTTTTCTCCTCGTCTTCTTTAGCCATGAAGATCTGGTGATAGCCCTTGTAAGCATCCACGAAGTTGAGGAAGCGGAATCCAGCTATGGCGTCGACCAGAATGTCAATCAAAGGTAGGGGGAACCAGTCTTTGGGGATGGCTTTGGGCCTGTTCTTTTTGTTTTGTTTTGAAAACGGTTTTGGTTTCAACAGTAAATTTAATATATTTTTATCATATTCCATCATTTTCAATACAACTTTTTACTATTCATCATCTACTTTTTACATTTTCAACACACTTTTTACATTATAAAACTATTTTCCAAAACTTGTTTTCAAACTTAGTTTCAAATCAAAGATAGAGAACAGGCATTTTGTTTAGGTCGGTAAAGTCTATGCACATATGCCATGAACCATCGGGCTTGGGAACCAACACAGGGTTAGCTAGCCATTCAGGATAATCTACTTCTCGAATGATACGTACCTCCAATAGGGCGTTGACTTCGATCTCCACGTATTTGCTGCATTCTCCTCCAAGGTTACGCTTTTGTTGACGAACCGGCCTATGATTGGCATCAATGGACAGCTTGTGTTCAATGGTTTTTTGAGAAATGCCAGGCATGTCTTCCGGCCCCCAAGCAAAGACTTCCGCAAATTCACGTAAAAGGTTAAGTAAATCATGTTGTAATTGAGGAGGTAAATCGGCCCCGATCTTAATTACCTTGTTTGGATCGGCTGCCAAGGGGACGATCTTCACCTCAGCCCCTGCTTCAATGGACCGGTCCGAGCTACCTGTCAGGTCGGTGATGTTAATGGGATGAGCAATACTTCCTGGGAGGGTAGGCGGCGAAGCTCGGGGCACGGAGGTCGGAGTGACTGCAGAGGCAACTTTTGATTTCCGTTCCATAGGCACTTGTTCTCTTAGGGAAGCTGTGTAACATTGCTTAGCCTGTATGACATCACAACGAAGAGTGGCCACCCCGCCCATGGTAGGAAATTTTAAAAGCATATGCATGGTAGAAGCAATGGCCTGGAACTGATTTAATCCAGGCCGACCTAGATATACATTATATGGTGAGGGTTCATCAATGACCACGAAGTCTATGGTTTCTGTACGTTTTAGCTGTCTAGCTATTAACGTGACCGGTATGCTTAACTGTCCCACGGGGATAACATGGTGGTTGCCAAAGCCAATCAAGGGTGTACGTACTGAATTTAACTGTGCCTTATGTAACTGACATCCTGCCAATGCTTTGGTAGTAATTATATTACTAGAGCTACCCGTGTCTAATAACGTCCTACGTACTTGATAATTGGAAATATAACAATCGATCACTAGTGGATCGTCACAGTTGTAAGGCAAGAAAATATCATTGTCATCAAAAGTAATTACTAGTACCATGGCTTCCGCTTTACGCTTACCCAAAACGTTGTTTCTTTGTCGATATACCTGTTTTCTTTGGCGATTAGAGTCGCCCTGGGTCGGTCCTCCAGCTATGGTATTCACGACCCCAGCTATGGTCAGATCGGCTCCAGCTCCAGGGTTTGGGGCTCGGGGGTCGGGTTTGGAACATTCTCGAGAAAAATGACCGGGCTCTCCACACCGGTAGCATCCGGTGGGTCGTTCCGGGTTGCTGAAGCCGCGGGTTTTGGCAAAGGTGCTACTTGTGTATATTGGGGCAGTTTCCCAGCTTGAATAAGTTTTGCTATCTCTGCAGCCAAATCTTGACAATCATTAGTATTGTGACCAATGTGCTTATGATAGTTACAATACCTGCCCGGATTGAGCCGATCTGTGGGACCCGTCATGGGGCGGGCTGGGGGTAGCAACCCTTGATGTTGGATGGCCGCATATATGTCGGCTTGTGGAACAGAGAAGGGCTCGACCACCTGCACAACGTTAACACTTACCCCGGTCTTCGGGATAGGGTTAGTAGTACTCACAAAGTTTAGCTTCTTACTTCCTCCTGGGGGAGGAATCGGGGAAGAAGCTTTTCTCTTACCGTATAAGTCGGGACAACCTCTCTCTCGTTCCTGTTTTATGGCTGCAGCATCCTCAATAACAGCAAAGTTAACAGCAGTAACCATCATTTCAAAATAGGAGTGTGGGGGTCGGATGGCGAGTTCAGTAGCTAAAGGTCCCGACCTTAACCCGTTAATAAACGACCCCATTATAATCCTATCATTTTTTTCATGGCATTGTCTAGATTCTACGTTAAATCGATCTATGTAGGCCTGTAATCCCTCCCCTATCCTTTGAGTTATATTCATCAAGTGTGAAATAGGTTTTGATAGTATTTTGTTACCCATAAAATTGGCTAGAAACAAATCACCGAATTGATCTAATGAATGAATGGAGTTTTGAGGTAGGGTACAATACCAGTTTATAGCTTGACCTTTAAGGGTTAGATGGAATGTCATGCAACGGTTGGCATCAGACAAATTGGCGGTATCCATGACACTCATGCATTGCATCCAGTGAGCCGTGGGGTCGGTAGTCCCGTCGTACTTATCAACCTTACCTAAACCTTTGTAACCTAGGGGAATAGTTCTGTTTGGATTTCCCAACATAATGGATGAGACACCCGAGAAGTGGGTCCGGCTCGTCCCAGCTGCGCATATCCGGATCCAGGAAGGACTGTTTGACCGGGCTGGGCGTACCTGGTTTGGCCATGGGGGTATCCCCCCATTCCGGGATAAGCAGGTAATGGTCCAGCTACAAAGTTCCCTGCGCCGGGCCCGGGGTAATAGCTTGGGTTAAGTAAGGGAGAGTACCCAGTGGGTGGCTGCATGGCTCGGCTGGTGCCTGTACCGTAATGTTGAAACTGAGCTAGGTTTGACGGAGCTAGGTACCCGGGATATCCTAATTGGTTAACTTCAGGACCAAGGTGGCCAAATTGATTTAATGGTTGAGCCAGGCCGGGCTGACCTATTTGACTCGTTTGTGGGTCCAGGCCAGGTTGACCTAACTGACTTACTTGCTGTCCTAACATAGGAAAAGGCAGACCCGACATAAAAGGATAATTATTGAGCTGAGCGTTAGGAACCATGAAAGGAGCTGGAAAAGTAGGGGTGACCTGGGTATGGGCTAAGGTGGTGTAAACAGGAGGTGCAGTAGAAAGTGTAGGAAGACCAGATATGTAGTTAGACCCTGAAAAAAGGTGAGCTCCTCCAGAGTGGGGAGGACACCCTGAAACAGCGATAGACTGGGGGGGAAGACTAGAAATCAAAACAATGGAGGGATCAGTCATGGGATTGAACAGAGCTCCCGGTGGGGGAACAGTGGGGACAACTTGCGAACTAAAGGGATACTCTATGTTAACCAAATCTGGGGTAGTGGTTGTTATGCTTGAGACGGGGAGTTCTAAATTGGGAGTAGAGGTGACCGAAATGCTATGGTTCATTAGATGAAATAATTGCGGGAACAAACGGTAAAACTTCTCTCTTTCCACTTGTTCCTGCTGGGGGGTGAGAGGCTCAACAACGGTGGCGGTAGCTGGTGGTGCGATGGGGGCAGTAGATACTATGGTGACAGTTGGAACTATAGCGGTCGTAACGACGAGATCATCGGTGGTGTTAGAAGAAGAAGCACCCACTCCCGAACAGTCTTGAGCTTGCATCATGGTTTCAACAAATTTCTTTAAAAGTGGAGAAAATTTGATGAAATAATTTGATCAAACGTTCCCCACAGATGGTGCCAGTTGATGTGACGCAAAAAATGCTCTTCAGGTGGTGCTTCTCACGGCCTAATGAACTGTCTTGAATGACAAGGCCCAATCTGAAGGAAAACTTCACTGTAAAGGGAAACAGCTAGGCTGGGAACCGATCTGGGTAGCTCGAACCAGCGAGGATGGTGGGGAGAAGTGATTCGCACTGTTCTGGTGACAACTGTAGATGATCAAGAAAGGAGCGGGGCTTTCCCCCCTGTATAGGCTCCGACGGTCAAGTTAGATGAGTTGGAGAAGATAAACAGTATAGACAATTGCTCAAAATGGTAAAAGTTGCGTACCTTACTAAGTCTGAAGACTTAGTATATATACCTCCAAGTTGAAATGTGTCCGTTGAACCTTCATGATTGACCTGCTCACCTGCTCCTTCTGTTTAGCGTGGCGTGGACGCTACTGTCTTGACCGGATTTCATGGGTTTCTTCCTCTCTTAGAAGATCTGGAAATCTCTGCATATATTTGAAAAGATATACCTACTCTATGACGATTTTCGCCTACTGTGTCAGTGAAGCAGCGTGATCCGATCTAACTATCTTGGCTCGGTTAGGCCGATTATCATGATATAAATGTGAGGAACTAACAAGGCATTTTAAGGTCTGACCTAATCCTTTTAGAAATATGCTGTCTGGCTGGGCTTTACAGGGCTCTGGACTTTTTTAAGCGTCTTTTGTCCTTTACTGTTTATTTTTACTTTAGTCGATTGGGCTAGGCCCAATGGAAGTTCGATTTTATGCACACCCGATCCTTTCCCCATTAGTATCCATATTTGCGAGCAATAATACTACACTCAATTGCGAAGCGATAGACACAATGATACAAACAGATAGTTAGCTTCAGTCATATTCCTGAGCATTCCCAAGCGAGCTCACATAGAAGTCCAGGGCATAATTCTAGATATATTGACTTGTATCCTAGTATTTCAATTAGTAAAGTACCTAAAAAGGAAGTGGATGTATCACGTTCACTGGTTAAGGAAAAACTAATTTACCATGTTTTTGTAGTTTGAATATTATATAAATTTTTTTTTTTAATACAATTTTTTTACCTTTCAATTACACTTTATATTTTCAATATACTTTTTACATTTAAAAATTGTTTCTAAAACTAAAATTTGAAAACATGCTTTTAAAAATTAAAACCCATCAAAAGAAATAGTCCCTTAAACTTGGTAAAAATATACTTATCTACTATTTTAATAATAGTATTATGATTTTTTTTTGGGGCACGTTATTTACATGACCCATTTTACTAAACATAGGACACATTTTAAAATTTTAAAGATTGAAAATACCAAAATATTCTCCCACTAAAAAAAAAAATCTTACTTACGGCAACGATTGCTCTCACATTTACGGCAATGAGAAAGAGATTGGTGAAGCTTTGAAGAAACTGTTCCAGGATGGTGTTGTCAAGCGCGAGGACTTGTGGATTACTTCCAAACTATGAATTGTTCTTCTCTTTCTTTTTGCCCTTCGAATTTTGGCTAGCTTCTGGCACTAGTATTCAATTCAAACTCCACCTATACCAAACAATTTTCATGAATTCACGACAGCCAAGAAAAAGGTCAAGCAACAAAACTAAGCCAACTTGCAAAACGCTGAAAACCTTCGCCCGTTCTTGACTTCCGCTGGCCTATGTCGGAAGTTTTTGAAACGTTTGCCTCTCCTTGGCGAAAGTTTCTCGACTTCCGTCATAGGATGCACAAACTTTCCGATAGTTTCGCACTCTCGGAGCGAAACTATCCAAAAGTTTGTGCGTCCTGTGGCGAAAGTTCAAAAACTTTCGCCGGGGAGAGGTGAAAGTTTCAAAAACTTTCGCCACAGGACGCACAAACTTTCCCATAGTTTCGCACTTTCGGAGCGAAACTATCTAAAAGTTTGTGCGTCCTGTGGCGAAAGTTCAAAATTAGTGCTAAGCGAAAGTCTCCAAGAATTCCGCCGGCGTATAGGCGAGAACCCTTAACCCACAATCGAAAATTCATTTTTTCGGCGAAATTCAGATCAAAAACCCCAAATTAACAGCAAGTCTACTAAACCCAATCCAATTCAATTTACCCAAACTAAACCCATGATAATTCCGGCTAAATTCACTGCAAATCGATAGCAATTCGAAAGGAATTCAATCTAACAACCCATGATAGTCCAGATTTAAGAAACGAACCCGAATTCGAACCGAAATATAATCGAAAGCACGAACCTTGTATTTAGAGACAGTCAGTGGATTCCGATTTCGTCGACCTTTTCTCCAATTTCGCCGATATGGAGCTCTGAGTTCCAATTTGGTTTTATGTTTCAATCTGAGTTCCGATTTTCGCTTGGCCAAGCGAGAGAATTTCAGGGACTGAATTACTAAAGGAGAAGGCTGAAGGGCATTTCAGTATTTTCACTTAATTTTTTTAAAAGTGTCCTACATTTAGTAAAGGAGTCCTTCAAATAACAATTTCCTTTTTTTTTCTTAAAAAAAGTTCTTGTTCTTTTGGCTTGGCTAGCAACTGTATGATGAACATTACTACACTATCGATTTACAAAAAAAAAAAACTTTAATCCACTCAGAAGTCCTCATAAGACTTTTTGGGTTGTGATACTTTTCTGGTAAAAAAAAAAAAGAAAAAAGAAAAAGCATATTTACTTATTTTTTGAAAAAAAAAACTTCTATACCTAAACACTATAATCTTTCACTAAATTCAAAATATAATTGTTTTTTCCACTAATCTTTCTCACATATGTAAATAATAATACTATTATCATTAATATTTTTCCCCTTTTCTCTACACATTTTTAGGGGAAAAAAAAAATTCCCCCTTTTAAATAAAAATTTTCCATTTTAGTCATAATACAAGCTTAGCCTCGTATATATATGGAGACGTCCTTGGCATCCTTGTTAACCTCGTGCATGTATGAGAAGTTATTACATACATTGTATATAAGGAAAAGGACTATGCATCATGTATTGTTATAGAGTAGAGTTATGATTTTTTAAATTTTTTTTTATTTTTGTGAAAGTGTGCCAAATACGAGATCAAATTTTACTTTTCTTTATTTTAGATGGGTTGTTGCACTAAAAAAAAAGTTGATAAATTTGATGCACTGAGTAAATAATTCCCTATCTATCTATAATATTAAGTGCATCTCTTTCCACATTGAATGGGTAATACCTTTACTATTGGATCCAGCCGATCGATCACCTTCAACAACGTAACACATTTAGCTTGTTCTTTATCTGTAGCTCGTTTTAAGGAAGCACAACTTTATAATCGAGTCATTTTGACACTTGCATGACATCCATCCATAATATGCAAAAACTTTCTTCCATTTATTCAATATTTTGAATCAAACACTAGGACATGAAATTTGAGGTACTCTTGTAATGTTTAACATTATCTCCATATTGTTGCAATATCCCTTTTCCCAATCTGCATCCGAAAAAGTGATGTTTATCCGTTTCAGCCATGACCTCACAGTAACCACATGGTTGATGGTAGTTTTATGAAACCTCAGGGAGATGTTGGTAGTTTTCAGAAACTTAGAGAGAGGTAAATGTAATTTACCCCTATCAAATTTGCATATGATTGCCAAATATCTATTCTAACATA
Organism: Leptodermis oblonga; assembly: GCA_016801395.1. Classification (NCBI taxonomy): domain Eukaryota; kingdom Viridiplantae; phylum Streptophyta; class Magnoliopsida; order Gentianales; family Rubiaceae; genus Leptodermis; species Leptodermis oblonga. The sequence continues at coordinate 21,396,281 of CM028753.1, forward strand.
TTCTCATACCATCTGCCTTCCTCATATATAGTTTATTATTTCCAACACCTTCATATCTAATCTTCATTCCATCTCTTTTCCTAAGAATTTGAATGAGGTTGATTTTGGGATCTATGATCTTTCCATACATTTATTTTACTGTCCGTCTTCAACTCTCCATCTTAATTAATCATATCTTGAGCAATTCTCTCCCATTCATTAAGTTTTGCCACAAATATGGAGATGAGCGGGTTTCGAAAAACCCTTATCATTGAATCACTGGGTCTTAGACTATGAGTAAAGTGTCTTGGCTGCATGTACATTTTGTTGTCTAGAAAATTATGGTAATCTTTAGGGAGTGTTATGCCCTGTATGTGTTCTTTGAGGGAGTTCTACTTGTAATTAACTTTACTTGATGAGATGGTGGCTTAAGAAAAATAACATTATCTTCTTTAATGATGCTTTCAAATTGTGATTTCGTTTTTCGTTTCAGAAAGACAATTTAGTGCTTATAGTGAACAATTTAGTATTTGATAATCCTATAAGAAAAGGTTATTTGTCACATAAAGTATTGTTGATTAGAAGTAAATAAATAAACAAAAAATCATAATACCATGTTTAGCTTTCATTAAGATGCTGACAAACCAAACAATTTCTACATTTGGAATAATAGTGCTTTTTTTCAAGCTCCATTACTTCTTTTGCCCCTTAACTTCATTGAAGATTGATTTTCTTTGTTGTGGTGTTTTCACTTTAGAGCCCCAACCTGACTCTTTCGTCTTGTTTTTTGAATGTGATAAGCAGCTAAATTGTGTTCTTGCTTGCCTCATATATTTATTTGCCATGTGTTCTCAAACAGCTAACATCTTGATGATAATGTTCCGGGAGTGATGGGTGCAGTTGGCAATCCGAGGATGCTTTTGAGTGTCCTATTTAAAGCTGCGGAAATTCAGCTTCTCTATGCTGTTGATAATGTCCTTGAAACTAGATGGTTGTAGAAAGCTACTGGAATTCAACCAAAATTTTCATACATGGTGGATTCCTTTGAGAAAAGGTACACGGTACCATTTAAAATTGAAGCTGATGTACTCAAATATGTGCCTTGGAGAGTTTGGACAATAAGTTTGTCTTTTCCTTGATAAAAAACATGAATTGGGAGAATTATTCAATGTCTTGTGGGTCATTTTCTTTGCTAACTGGGGACTCAGATTAGTGTAGACAGCTTTTGATTCATGTTCAATAAGATGTTCTGTCTAACTCAAATGCAAAATTTTCTGTAAAATTCTTGTCTTCTTGACTTGTTACTTGGATAATACTCTATGATCACCAAATCTTTTTTTTTCCTTTCAATTCTTGCTATAGTGAGCTATGATGCCCTGGAATTTCTATTATCTTGGTACTTGTCTATTTGGATGCAGGAGTATAGTTTCGTTCTTGAGAGCATGCAAGTCATCCAACTTCCTTGCTAACTCTGATTTAGGGGAAATGTCACTCCAGTGCCTTTACAATTTAGAGGGCGAAATGAAAAACAATGTATGTGTTGAGAATGAACGGAGGCTAGATTGCCGACTTCCATTTAAGAATTGGATGGCTCTTCCATAGTTCATTTTTTTTAAAGTTGATTCTTTTCCTGAGAATATATTTATCCACTAATGATGAATACAGTTATTGTGGATTCTTTATTTATAATGCGTGAAATCCCGATTAGAAACCTAAGAGGGGAGGAGGTGAATTAAGTTGTTGGTAATTAAAAATCTATGTTTAAATAATTTTGAAAATTTCCCTTTTAAAATTCTTTCAACCAAAGTGTGGTGTGTAAGAAGTGTTTTGAAATGTTAAGTGCAAAGTAAATGGAAGACAAAACACACACAATTTAGAGTGGTTCAAATTCCCCTTGAATTCTAATCCACTACTTAATTCTACAACTTGGGGATTTCTAACCCTCTCAAAATGAGTTACATAAAGGTGTAATTCAAACCTTTACAAATGCCAAAATTCTAACTCTAGAATTTAGTACTTTTCACAATTGCTCAACTTATCTCTAAGTTAGGACTTCACACAAATGCCTAATCTAACTATATACTTAGGACTTTTACAACTCTCCCCCTTTCTCCTTGCCTATCTCTTTAACAAGATATTAGAACTTTTACAATGTGCCTCAACCAAACACTAGGTTAGGACTTAAACAAGTTTTACATAGAAGTTCTTGCACTAAACAAGCGAGTACTAAAAGATGAGTATTGAAAATACAAATAGACTATGACAATTTTATTTTGAAGAATGCAATGCTTTGATTTTCTCTCTTGAAATGAGTTAGAATGTTGTAGATGAATGCTGAACTCAATTTGGCATTCTTGAACTTGAAATGAGAGGCTTGAGCTATTTATAGAACCTCCTTTCTTTCTTTCCAACGGCTAGAAAATTTGAGCTCAAAACTAAAGCTTCGAAGTCGACCTTTGAGCTCGAGACTTCGGTTTCGATACTTCCTTTTTGAATTTTTCTTTCTAACAGACACTTGGTTTGGCACGTTGTGTAATAAATATATTTTGGCGCATTCTCTAGTTTCATTATCTTCGACATTTTGGCGCATTCTCTAGAAAATTTGAGCTCAAAACAAAAATGGAATTTTGACAAAAATATAATGAAAGAAGACAAACTCCCCCCTAGCTTTGAAAAATCCCCCTTAGTTTGAAAATGCCCCTAAAATTCCATTTCTATCTTTTATTTCATCCCCCTTTTTGACATCAACAAAAAAGATGCTTCATAAACCACAGAGGTTTCACAAACTAAACAGCACCAATCAACACAATCCAACACAATCCATTCGGCACACAAAATCCAGCACCAACAAAGCATAAAAGATAAATAAAATCCATTCAAGACTTAACAACAATTCAAACCAGTACCAACCAACTAAACATAAGTCATAACTCATTCAATTCATAGTTATATAAGGCTCAAAAAATATGAATAAACTAAAAGCCTTAGATTCTTCCTTAGTTGCAGCATCATCAGTGTTGGTATCAGAATTTTGACTAGCAGTAGGAGTCCGTTCCTCACTGACACTCACACTCACATCCGCACTCACATCTTCTTCATTTTCTTCAACTTTCTCATTGTTGCCTTCAACTTCAGAAATGTTGCCCTCCACTTCTTTATTTTGAGAAGACTTGCTTGCCTCATGATTATCTTTGGCTTTGCTGCGGAGTTCTAGTTTGATAGCCTTCAATTCTTTGTGTAGCTCCTTATTCTTCTCCTCCAACCTTCGTTGGTTGCCTTCCATTTTTCGAAGAGTCATGGTGTGTTTCTTGGAGGTGGATTTGAGACAGGAAACCATATCCAAGATCTTTTCAAGACTCTCCTCCATTTTTGCCTTGTCATTTTTGCTCCGAGCTTGATTTCTTTCCTTTACAGCCACTGCCTTGTGAGTCTTGCCCCAAATGCCTGATCGACATCAATGCTTTTGAGCAAAGTATTTCTCCTCATAACAGAGAATTGGAGAGGGATGAGAGGTGGGGATAATCTTCTTCAATTTCAATAAGCGAGTAATATGATTGCCATAGGAAAAACTTCTCCCAGAAATCCTCTTAAAGCTCAGCATATAGCATATTATAGCATATCCCGGATTGAATTTTACTCCCATACAATAGTAAATGACTAAGGGTGAGATGGTGCATTCCGAAAGATGACCATTGGCAGGAAATAGCCCTTTCACTAGCATTTCATACACCATCCTTTGCTCATCGGAAAGAACAGTAACCTTCTTCTCAATCTCATTCCCTTCCTCATCTATTAATTCTCCAAAAATCTCTTCATTTATAGCATGGGCATTAAAGCCGATTTGTTCTTCAGTGGGCCAATAACCATGATAATACATATCCCTAACCTTATCATCATCCAAGGGAAATCCTATGGCTTCATTAATCATCCTAGGATCAACATTAAACTCTTTGCCATTTACTTTGGTTCTAAAATCCATTTTACCTCCACCTTTTCTTTTGCATAAGTTAGCACAGAACAGCTTAGTTTCATGCTCATAGACCTCTTCCTATAAAGTGAGTAAACCAATCAAATGATGAGGTTCAAAATGAACTAACATGTTTTCCATAGTCATTGTCTCTCTATGGTCACTTTATAAAATCCTAACTTCAGTGCATTTTCTATTCTCTTAATCTTATCTTTATAAACATCATAAGCTTTTGGACTGATAAATTGTACCGAATCGTAAGTAGCTTCCTCGGATGAATCCGGTTCGGCAGAGCTCTTTTCTTCTTCTTAGTGGCACACACTTTTCGTTTTCCTCTTCCTTGGGGTGACAGTGAGATGACGGGTTCCTCCTCTTGAATCTTCTTCTTTCCTTTTCCCTTTTTCTCCGCAATCGCTTGAGTGGAAGGACCAGCTTCCTCAACTTGTTTTCTTTTAGCCATTTTTGTCAAATATGGCTTGCAAGAATTTAGGGCTTGTTGATTTAATGGAAATTTGATGGAATAGGATTAAGGGATGAGGTTAATGAGTAATGAGGAGAAGATGTTTGAGTAGAATTTGCGTGGGCAAGGCTAGGTGGGTTGGTTCGAGTTCGAACCCTTTGTATGAAAGAGGATGTTAGAGTGAAAGGTGTTCTGAAGGTTCGATCGAGACTTAGACCTATTTATATGCCCTGAAGTTTCGACGTCAATAGGGTGTCGACACCCGGACTCGAGATTTGTAATTAGAATTATTTTAAGCTAAAATTTTGAGAGTTCTTGAAAGTATGATTTAATACCCAGAAAGTGTCGACTAGGTATCGAGTTCGAAACTCGAAGTCGAACTGGGTATCGAGTTTAAGACTCGCAGTTGAAGCTAACTTCAAGTTAGTTCCATTTATCTTACTTTGACTTAATCAAAGAAAATTAACCCCTAGGTTAGCAATGTTCTTGACCATTTAGACTTTCTTATTTCTATACTAGCCATTCGCATTAATCGCATATAAGTCATGAGGCTAAACCGTTTCAAGAAATCAAAGCAAGGCTAACAAGTTGTCACTTAAGCACATTTGCATGTTTTACATAATTTTATACAAACAAACTGGGAGAGCTACAAGTTACCTCAAATGATCAAGTTCATTTTTTTACCATCTTGACGCCTTTTCAAACCATTTGTAGCATCTTTCCTTGTTGCTTTCATTTTTCATGCTTTGAACTTCCACATTTGTTCAAAATATCAACTACCCTACAAAACTCAAGCACATACTTTTGGTACCCAACTTTTCTTGGGTCCTTGAGGGTTAGTTGTTCTTCTAATTTGCCAAATCTTGCATCTATATTCAACTTCAACTTTGGCATAACATTTAGAAGATTTGTGACCATACACACCACAATAATGATATCTAGTGGGAAATACAAACTCATTTTTTTGTTTTCCCTTTGCCATATGAAAATGGTACATTAGAGTACCTCTTCTTTTCAAAATAAGAATAATTTCTTTTTAATCAAATCTACCAACATGAGGAAATGCAAAATGGATATCCCTATGATTTCCAAAATCATCTCTTTTAAGCACATTTTCCATTTTCTTTGGTCTATAAAAATTTTCATCGAAGGCCTTCATTCTTAGAAAACTGATTTTCCTTTATAAGCTCATTTGTTCTTTTAAATGTGTCATATTTCCATGCATGATTGACAAATTTCTTTTCTTTCTTATGCACATCAACAAAATTAGAGGAAGATGAGGATGGTTTGTCATTAACATTTGCATAATTAAATCCTAAACCATGATTATCATTTCCAACCTTTTGTTTACCTAGCAATTTTTCCAAGTTATTTATACCTAGAGTTAGCTTTTCCAAATCAACACTCAAGTCATTAATTTTCTTTTTCATTTCGTTATACTCATTTTGCATCAATTCAAAAGACTCAAGTTTTTCATGCAATTTGACATTTTCATTTACAATCTCCAAATTGGACATTTTCAGCTTTTTAATCTCAATATCTTTTTCTTCAACAAAAGAAGTAAATTCCTTGACATCACTTCTAAGCTCATCATTTTCCCAATTTAATATGGAATTTTCTTCTTTCAAGGATTCAACATCTAATTTGAAAGAATTTACCTTTTTTGCTAATTTCAAATTCACTTCCATGACATGAAGTATATTAACTTGCATATTTTTAAGAAATTCATTTTTATCCATTTCATTTTCACTAAGTTCATTTGGTTAATCACTATCACTACAACAAGAGTGAGAAGGGGAAATAGTAGTTACCTCATTGTCTTCTTTTCCTAGCATGCATCTTGTCAAAGCAATGACTTCTTCTTTGCTTGTAGATTCCTCCCAAGTATCCTCCTTCCTTGCAACTCTCTTGGCACTCTTTCCATTTGCCATTGTAGTGAGGTACAAAATGAAAAGTGACAAATGCAAGATAAGCAAAGTATGAACACAAATCAAAGTTGCTAAAGGATCTTAACTCTAAGGTTTTAAAACCTCAAATTAGAGCCTAGGCTCTGATACCAAATGAAATCCCGCTTGGCAACCTAAGTGGGGAGGAGGTGAATTAGGTTGTTGGTAAATTAAAAATCTAGGTTAAATGATTTTGAAAAATTCCCTTTTAAACCAAAGTGTGGTGTGTGAGAAGTATTTTGAAATGTTAAGTGCAAAGTAAACGGAAGACAAAACACACACACAATTTAGAGTGGTTCGGATTCCCCTTGAATCCTAATCTACTACCCAAGTTCTACAAGTTTGGATTTTCTAACCCTCTCAAAATGAGTTACTTAAAGGTATAATTCAAACCTTTACAAATGCCAAAATTTTAACTCCAAAATTTAGGACTTTTCACAATTGCCCAACTTAGCTCTAAGTTAGGTCTTCATAGCAAATGCCTAATCTAATTCTAGATTTAGGACTTCACACAAATGCCTAATCTAACTCTAGACTTAGGACTTTTACAACTCTTCTCCTTTTCTTCAATCTCCCCCTTTCTCCTTGCCTATCTCTTCAACAAGAGATTAGGACTTTTACAATGTGCCTCAACCAACCACTAGGTTAGGACTTAAACATGTTTTACAAAGAAGTTCTTGCACTAAAAATGTGAGTACTAAAAGATGAGTATTGAAAATACAAATAGACTATGACAATTTAATTTTGAAGAATGCAGTGCTTTGATTTTCTCTCTTGAAATGAATGTTGTAGATGAAGGTTGAACTCAATTTGGCATTCTTGAACTTGAAATGAGAGGCTTGAGCTATTTATAGAACCTCCTTTCTTTCTTTCCAATAGCTAGAAAATTTGAGCTTAAAACTGAAGCTTCGAAGTCAAACTTCGAGCTCGAGACTTCGGTTTCGATACTTCTTTTTGAGTTTTTCTTTCTAACAGATGCTTGGTTTGGCACGTTGTGTAATAAATATATTTTGGCTCATTTTCTAGTTCCATTATCTTTAGCGTCAAGACCTTGTCGACATTCGAGTCCGATACTTCAATTTTGTTTTAGGATTTTCAACCCGAGAGCTTGACTACTGTCGGCTACCTGTTGACTCTGTTGAGGTCGATACATTCTGGGCAAGCTTCGATGTCGAGGACCTGTCGATACTTTCTGGGCGAGCTTTGATGTTGAGGACCTATCAACACTCGGTACCGACACTTCAATTGTTTTATGAAATTTTAAGTTAATTCCAAACCCGAGAGCTCAAGACGTGTTGAGTGCCTGTTGTGATATTCGACTTCAAGGTTGTCTCGACTTCAAGAGCCTGTCGAGGCTGGGGTTCGAAGCTTTCTAGGCTTACTTTCGAGTTCGAAAGCCTGTCGACCCTTGGTGTCGAAATCTCTCTGTTTCTGCACTTTTATCTCAAGCAATTGCATTAACATTCCTTCTCATATTAGTTTGATCATCATACAAAACTTTAAGAATTGAGACCCTAGGTCTAACAATGTGATATTTGATATTGATGTTGGATCTCTTCTTTCCTCTTTGCTACTATTGTATTTTTGTCAACTTTATATTATGATCCAACTCTGAGGACATAAAGTGAAAATTCACAGTAGCAATGTAGAATTGATTTTTGTATGGTCATGGCAGCAGTGCAATCCTCTCTTATCCTTTGTTGCCTATTTCATTGATTCATTTGCTATTTTTGAATAATAGTGGTAGTTGAATAAGCACAAATTACATAGTCATGGCATGTTTGATGACCTATATTTGAAGTTATTGGTGTTTGATATTAAAACTGCCTTTGTAATTTTATTTGTGTTTGATAGAGAAATACCAATTCAATCATTTTCAAATTTTCTTAGAATAAAAAATTAGGACTTCAGAATAAATTTTATCACAATATCTAGAATAAATTATAAAATAACCATAACTAATCAAAAGTATTAATTAATAATTTGTTTTACAAATTTTAACCGGGTGCATGGCGCTTAGTACTAATCCATCTAGTATCTATTTATTGACACACAAAATAAAATTTATGAGTACATAATAGGTAGTGTATTTATAAACCTAATATTATCCCATTACAAAGTGTGGTAATATGTAAAATATGACCTTAAATAATCAAATTAATAGAAAATTAAAAAGACTTAATTACCTTTTGCACCCTTGTATTATTGGACTTGTGTGGCTTTGACCCATTAGTTTATAAAATGAGTCTTTTGCCCCCCTCTGACTTTTCTCAAAACAGTAACAATTATTTAATGACAATAATACCCTCATCAAACCTAAAAACCGGATTTTCAAAAATCACACACACGTGAAAATTACTGGTAAATCCATAATATAATCATTATCATCACCGTCGCCCAGTGAAATTCATCAATGAACCTAGGTTCATTGATTTGCTGCATTTCACACCTAAACGATGGGGATTAAGGTGGCGATATCATCGGGTCCTTTGAAACAACGGTATTTGTACGGAGACAAAATTCTAAACGCCAGAGATATTTACACAAAATAACGAAATAAAGAATAATTTGCTGCCTTTTTTATTTTTGTTTTTGGAAGAATTCACTCTTCCCCCAGATCCGATCGTCGCGCCACCAGGCCTTCTTTTCCCGTTCTTTTGCATTTGGGTTTCTTTCTGCCGGCCGATTCGCTCGGCTCCAGGTCATGTCCAGTCGTGAACAAGCTTTTCAAACTTATCCTCAAAATCTTCTACAACTATAGCATTCTTAGCAGCACTATGAATGGTATTAAAAATTGCAAGTCTTTTTTTCTTTCCTATTGATTTTTACTGACCGAATTTGGGCTTGAGACCAAAAATCACCCCACCACCAACGCAGAGACCGTTTAGAATCCTGCCAGTCTTTTTATGGGGTAAGATTTAATGCCTCCTCGACGGACTTCAGCGCAGGTGAGGGTGGAGGCAGTGCCTCGGCGGCGGTTACGAAGGTCGGTGGTGATGCCACGGTGGACAACAATGCGAGCGGTGTCTGAAGGGCCGGACTTCACGTAGAGAGTGGCATGGCCCACTTCGGCATTGTATACGTCCGAAGACACCCGAATCAGAGTACGGCGGGTGTTGGCCAAGGGAACTGACATTGGTAGCTTCCTGCACCGTCTTGAAATCACCGCTCCGACCCGCCCCAGTTTTTGGGCGTAGCGACATTGAGGGAAATAATTGATATTTTGGATATTTGAAGAAAATCTTAGAGGGTGTCTAAAGGTGGTGTACCATATGATGAGGAAAGGAAAACTGAGGAAGAAAAGAATGATGTATAAAGAGGAAGGCAGCGGCGTAGAGGATGACATTTTGAGGCTTACAATCAATTTCAATTAGTGTTGTTAGTTATTGGGGAAAAAAACTGTAAAACAATAATTTTTTTTTTTTTTTAAACAACTGTAAAGAATTGTAAAGCAGTTGACTACAAAATAGATATCCAAACATTCAAAGGTTATTATAGTAAGTAAATAGGGAGTTTAGGGTGGGCAAACGACTCATTTTATTTTATAAATTGAGGGATAAAAGTCACACAAGTCCAATAACACATGGGGGAGTAAGGTGGTTTGATAATACCACTTAATCCTTAAAAGATATGATTAAGCGATAATAACTTTTAGTGTTTTTGATAACAGAAATTCAAATATGCTAATCTTTTAAGCACGACTTATTTTCTTTAGAAAAATTTAAGTCTTAAAAGTCAGCTTATTGCTTATCTCGCAATGCTCCATGTTACAATTTTTAAATAATTCATATTTTATTTTCGGAACTACCCTTTTTACTTTATTCATATTGATTTAACTATAAATATTTATTTTTAAATAAATTATGATTTTTTTTCTTCATTAGCATACCACGTATTTTAAACATTTTCATCATAATAGTGTCAAATAAAATTGGATTTATTTATTTTATTGTATTTTGGTATTAAAAATTTATTTAAAATTTATATCATTTACTTGTTTTTATACATCTCATTCATACAATATGTTTTATATTATTTATATAATTTTATTAATTATATATGAGTTTTATTGTAAAATTTTTAATTTCTTTTAAAATGCTATAGTGGATTAGTTTTCCATTTTTAAGAATTTTATAAATTGTAATAAATTATTATTATTTTTTGTATTTTAATCATTCAATTTAATGTGTTTTATCTTATTTTGTTTCTTGATTTTTTCATTGATCATAATGTATGTTTTATTATAAAATTTGATATTTTGCATATATAGATATAAAAAATTCAACATAAGGGTAAAATGGTACATTTTAAAGATTTCACCATTAAGATCAACATATTTATCAAACAAGATCGAATGATTAAACATTCTGATTCAGAGGTTTGAAAACTATATTTCAGTATTAAAGTGTTAAGTGCTTAATCAATTCAGCATTACGGTTTCAACATTAAAGATTCAGATATAAGCATTAATTTTTAGTGCAAATGACAGTTTCCCCTAGTATTATATCTCGTCTGACAATTACCCCCTTGTATTTTCAAAACATACAATTACCTCCTTATGTTTATGGACTAAAGTTTCAATTGGATGGTAACTCTCCTCACTAGTGGTGTGTGGCATACACGCTCTAAAAATTGAATGTGGGCTGAAAACAAGATGAAGACATCTAATTTTTCTTCCTAAATTAACCTTACAAAATCAAGAACAAAGTCAGAGTCATCAATCTTACGGCGGCAAAGAGTGTGCGGCCGGCGATGAGAACAACCATGAAGCAATTTCGTGCTCTTCTCTTCCATCTTCTTCAACGAGCATCCCTCCCTGTAATTAATTCTCAACACCATATAAAAAAATTTCCATTACCTTACTTAGAACCCACTATGCGATTTTGCAAACTTCATAACTCCCAGCGGCTTTGTTATCAAATATTCATATTAAAAAAGAAATCATCAACAATGTAGAGCAAGTGCGGGTCAAGCGAGTATGTGAGTTAATGGTAGTATTTCATCTTGTGTTGGTAGGCATCAATGGTTTGCTCTGAAAATGCAAACCATGATGGATTTTGGGTACATCGCACAGAGGGTCTTTGATTTTTTTTTTTTTTTCCTTAAGGACAAATTTTGAGAAACAACTTAGAAGTTGCAATCAGTGTATAATTTTTTTTTTATAAATAATAGCTTCAATGATGCATTTTTTTTCTGGTTATTGAATGCTTCCACTCTTTCTCTCTGGGTTGTTGATACTGTTGGAGGTTTGATCTTGATTCTTTAGGGTTTTATTCCTTTTTCGTTTTCTGCAGTTGATATCGTTGGGTTTTTCTTTTTATTGTTGATGTTTTGCAAAGACGGTGCTTATTGTTGTTTTTTGGTCGGAGCTGATGGTTGAAGGTGCTGGTAAGGATTGGTTTCACTAACTTGACAAGGGTATTTTAGAACTTTTATAGGAACGGTGTTAGTTTTATATTTTTCCATCCAATGACACTTTAGTCCAAAATTATAAGAGGGCAATTGTGTATTTTAAAAACATAATAGGGGTAACTGTCATAAGTAGTATTACACAGGGGAAAAACCGTCATTTGCCCCAATTTTTATCAAACGCGCCTTAAGAATAATTGACCCTTAAAAAATAAAGAAACAAAGTAGTAAAACCTATATTTCTTCTATTCAACGAAGGAAATTGAAGAGTTAAGTAACGCCAAAGACGAAAGATCCCGCAAACAGCGTCTGAAATTTTGACAGGTACCAAAACACCTTCAATCGCCAGCAAAATACCTTCCAACATTAGAAATTCTCGTTATCAAAAAACACAAACTACTATACAGTATAGTGATTCTGGGCCATCTTCAACCTCGGTCTAAACCTGAAAGCTTGCCATTTCGTCTCTCAATGTAAGGAATTCTCCACATCTAAACCTGCCACAATTTTTATGCTTTGTTTATTGGCTTTTTTTCTCATATTAGATGGTCTTAATACTGCTTGTTGTTTACAAATTTGCGGGATTTTTTTTCTGTATTTTAGAGTGAAGTCTGAGGCCTTTATTAGCGAAAATTAACAGCTTCTTATAGATTTATTGAGCACTGATGTCATCTTCTTGGATGCCACAATAGGACTTGTACGTGCTAAATTTATTAGACTATAAGTTTATGGCTTCATTTTTTTTTTATTTTATTAAACTGAATTTTACTGTCTTGTATCATGTATTAGCTTTGAATTTTTGTGATCATACAGTATTTGTTTGCTCAAAGGGTTTATGCATTTGGCTATTAGTTTTGGATTTGATGTGTCTTTCTGTTTAACAAACTGTAGTTTAATTAGCTTGTTTTGTATGGATTCTGGTCTCTCGTAAGCGATGATTAAGATTGTGTTTTAATGTAATCGAAGAACCAAATTCTTCTCAGTCACACTGAAGTCATATAAGTGCATTTTGGATCAGACTTAACTAGTGCTTTGATCGGATTCTTGTCTATATCTATATGATGACATAAATTGGGGATGTGAGGAACACTAATACAAAAAAGGCTACTGGAGACACTTATTTGAGGTTGTTGGAGGCGGTTTTATGAAATTCCCTTGCGTCTCCGAATCCGCCTTTGCGAATGGCATTTTTATTGGTCACAGTTGTAAAAAGCGTCTCCTTTCCTATTTAGTGGAGGTGCTTTTCCAAAAATCCATCTTCATTTCCTGATTTTTTGCAAACTATTGGTGGCGCATATTAGGGTACAAGGTTCTCCTTTCCCCATTTCTTGGGGGCGCTTTTATAAACAACCACCTCATTTTCCCCTTTTTAGAAGGACAATTGATGTTATAGTTATTAAACTTAGTACTTAACTCATAAAATGGGGCGATTCTACAATTAACCCAGTCTGAATAGATAGACTCGTCTGAGTCTACGAGTTCAAACCGAGTCCAAAAAATTATTTACAAATGCGTTATTGGTTAGGGAATTAATTAAAGCAATATCAAACTTCCCCATTCTGTTACTTTTATAGGGGAGAATTGGTAAACTCCCTATGCTCTCAACCGATGTGGGAATTAGGAACCTCGCTCATGTATTAGAGGCAGTTAGAAAAAAAAAAAAAAGGTCTCTAGTAATTGCGTATTGGAGCTGGTTAAATAAAGGGTTTCCAATGCACACTTATTGGAGGTGGTTCTAGGTGAAGTGTGTCCAATACCAAGGTATTAGGATCGGGTTTTAAGAACCGTCCCTAATAAGTATTAGAGAATTAATTATAACAGATTTTCTTTCTATATGGTATCCCTTAATTTAGTCATCTGTACATATATAGATTATATTCTTAGGCATATTCTTTACTCTGTATATCTATATAAATTCTTAGGCATATTCTTAGACATATTCTTAGGCATATTCTTTACTCTGTATATCTATATATATTGTCAATAATACACATCAAGGTCATCAAAAGCCTTATTCACTTTCAATAAGCATTTATTTGAGTTGGTTCTTAAAAGACCGCCTCCTTTAAACAGTATTGGAGACAGTTCTTCACAACCATTCCTAATTAGGCACTACCATTAGGCGTTTATGTACTAGTGGGAATTCAAGGGTTGAGAGATTCATTTGGTGGTAGTCATTTTTCATCCGACGGCTAGAGGCTCTTCTACTCTAAATTGCAGGATTTTTACCTCTACAGAAACCAACAGTTGCATCCTTTAGTCTAAGGTAACCAAGAAAACAATGGTTCACAAAGTTACTTCCCCCTATGATTCATCTTCTACTTTTTTTCGTCTTGTTTTTTTCAACCCTCCAAAATTTTATCTCGCTTTCCCCATTGTTTCATCTTCTTCATCTTTTCGCCTTCTTTTTCATCCACTGTACTTTTATCTTCATCTCAAGTTTCCAACATAAATTGGTTTCCAGTCATTGCAGTTCATTTAGATCCACCGAAGTAAAGAAAATTGCAGTGGTAATTTTCAAATGTATCAATCTTTCTGAATCCCGTCTTTGCTTAGCTTTTAGAAAGAACCAAGTACATAATTTTGTGTTGCTTTTGGTTTTAGCCGTATTTTGTAAATAAAGTTTTTGTTTCAATTTTAACAGTATATTTTGTTCTGTTTTTACATTTCTATTTTTTTTTATAAATTTTTACTATTTCTGCATTTCTTTTTTTCTTTTTTTTTTGTTCTACTGCCGCTGATTAACTTTTGGATGTTGTGTTGTCAATAGCTGTTTATGTTACCTTTTGGGGGGAGATTTGCATTGGTTTAATGTATGTTGAGTGTTTGTTTTTTGGCCTAATTGTAAAATTTGGAGACAAACAAAAAGTGAGAAGTGAGTATTCAAGCAGCATTTAAATATTTGCTTACAATTTATTGATTTATTCACATTGATCTCTTCACGTGAACGTACAAGGGATCATGGATGCGATTGACGAACTAGTTGATTTCATACTCTTTAGTGACTAAAAAGTTATTAGTGTATTCTACCACAATCAGATGTAGTTCTTTTTCTTTGTTAGAGAGTAAATTTGATCGCAATTTTGAAAAGAGAAAACTGATTTTATTCTTATAGGAGAAATGTAATTCTACATCAAATAATGAAATTATCTATACTTATTGATATGATATCTCCAGTCCATAGCAAAAGGTTGTGGCTGTGAGAGATCTCGGGAGAAATACTTTGCTCTATGTTAATTAATAAAGTTGTTATTGACTGATTTCACTTGAAGTCGATTAATCAGTACCACATAGGGTGAATGTGATTTTCAATCTTCTAATATTCTTTTTTTTATATACAGATATGCTTTTTGGAGTCGGTGACATTTATTGCAAAGTGGTAGATTCTAGGAACAGTTTTACCCTTTTTAACACTTATCATCTAATGAAATATGAATTTTTATTGCTGCATCTAACTGGAGGCGACTTTGCATATGATGCAAATCTTCTTCGTTTTTTGGTTACAAACGAAAATTTTACTTCCTCTGATCTTATACACAATTTTATTTAGTCGTTGTAGTTTATTTTCTTTTTTTTTTTTCTTCTTTTTTTGCTTTTCAACATCTCTTTGTGTGGGTTTTTGTACCGTACTAACAAAATTTCCACAGCCCTATGTTGTTATCCGCAATTGTTGGAAAAATTAAGTATTTCAAAAGATTTAATTACTGGTTTAACGAGATAAGTTAACTTGTTTATACTGAGTCAACAGCTGACTCCTTCAAACTAGTCAGTTGTTTAACGTGGAGATAATTAGGCAGGTATGAAAGAGTCAAACTCAACTATGTTCACTAAACTGTGGTAGAAAGTTTCTTCACAGGATTTTCTAACGACAACTATTTTTTCACCTATAAATACCTCACCTATTTTCTTGTATCGATACAATTAAGTTTTCCTGAAAACCATTTTTCTCTAAAAACCTTCTTCTCTCTCGTTCGTTCAATCCTTTTGGCTTTGCTGTTCTTGATCCCTCTTAACAGAGGAAGAACTCGTTTAATCCTGGAGAAATATTTCTACCCAGAAATAATTTCTTGAGCACAGAGCTTTGCACGACTCGAGTTTTCAATCGATTAATTGGTTAGGCCTACCTTTTCACAACAATCTCAAGAAATTATCATGGCCTCCAATGCAAACCCAAAATCCAAATCCTATCCCAATACTAAAGCCAACACTCAGGAATTATGGCAATTTGCCAACAAGGTTTGTAACCTTTACAAAGAACTGTTGATGTCAGTCAGTATGTTATCTGTCAAAACTTTTCCTGGTTATAATTACTCAAAATGGCTTTCTGTTTTATAAAATTTGAAAAGATCCTGAAAATAATTTGTCTTGTCAAATAATCTAACATTTTAAAAAATTGAGAGTTTTGGAATTAGTTGTCACATAAAGATTTTACGCAGTTGGTGTGATGGGATAATGAGCACCGGTTGCTATCAATGATCCATGCACCATTGTTGTGCTACTGCAAACAATATTTTTCAATTGATGTTAATTGAGTTATTCATGTGTTAACTCATACAAAGGGTTTTACAAGCATTGAAGACCTTCAAAATGTGCAAGAATGTATGAAAATAAAATGACTAAATTTTATGAGAAATTTAATTTACTGTATGGTTTATCAAAATTAAAATTTAATGTACTATGTAGTTTATCAAAATTTATGTAATTTTGCTAAATTATGAGAGTTAAAGATTATAGTGAAGATTGTTAGACCCGGTTGGTCTTAATCCTTATTTTGATTGATGAGTTAACAAATATGAGAATTAATTTAATGGTTCTCTAAGTGAGAAAATGTAGAGAAATGTTTACGGAAGAACCGACGCAAAAAACGGCAATGAAAAATGAGCTAAAACGAAAAAATGGCAAACAAATGAAGAAAGAAGAAAAATACGACCGGCTACGTCCCAAGGTGGGACCCACGGTGTTTTCAAGTCAGAAAATGAAGAGAAGAGTTCACAGGTGAACTAACGCAAAAAACGGCGAAGAAATCGGAGCTATAACGAAGAAACGGCAAGCAAATGAAAAAGGTGTCAAATCAGTGGCCGACAAGGGAGCCGCGACAAGGAGCCGCGCGCCGCGCAGCAGCCCAGGATTCCCGCGCGCCAAGAAGCCCAGCGACCGCCGCGCGCCGCACAAGGGACCCCCTGCGATCGGGACCCGCGACAAGGAGCCGCATGCCGCGAATCACGCAGGGACCCTCTGCGACTCGGTCCCGCGACCAGGAGCTTCAATCGCGGACGCTCTCGGGTTTGAATTTTCTTGTCCGATTTTCATCCAATTCAAGAGCTCTCTTCTCCTATAAATACCCCCACTTCAAGAGCACTTAAGGTATAATTCTCCCCAACATCTCCTACACTTTAACAACACTTTCAAGCTTCATTTCAATCATTTATATGTCAAATTAGCTTGTTAAGGTAGGATTGTCAAGAGGCACTTGTGCCCTGTTTTTGTGACGAATTGTAAACTCCATTTGTGGAGTATTTCATCCTTGTAAACACTTAGAGAAAGTCCTAGACACTTGTGTAGTGTTGTAGGCACATTGTATGTGAGATTAAGTCCAAACTCTTGAGCAAAGAGTTAGGCAAGAAGAAAGGGGGAGCAAGTAGAAAGGAGAGACCCAACTCAAGGGGTTGAGTTAGGGCAATTGTAAAAGTCCTAGTTTAGAGTTAAATTAGGCAAAGGGGAGAAAGTCTTGATCAAGAGGTTGATTGAGCAAAAGTCCTAGTAGCTAGGCAATGAAGTCTTGAGTAAGACCCTAAGTCCTTGAGGAAGGAGCGGGGGCAAAAGATTCATTGTTAGCCATTCGGCAAAGGAGTCTTAGTCTTGAGCTAGATTAAGCAAAAAAAGTCCTAAATTCTAGAGGTAGAATTTTGGCATTTGTAAGGTTTGAATTACACCTTTAAGTGATTCATTTGAGAGGGTTAGAAAATCCCAAATTGTAGAACTTGGGTAGTGGACTAGGATTCAAGGGGAATCTGAACCACTCTAAATCGGTTGTGTTTTGTCTTCCTTTACTTTGCTTTTATGATTTGCAAAACACTAATCACACACCTCACTTAATTTGTAAAAATTTGTTTTTACACTTGCTTTGAAAATGGTTTTTCAAAGTTGTTCTTCATTGTAGAAAATATTTTTTAAAGGGCAAAGAACCTAATTCACCCCCTCCCCCTCTTAGGTTGCTATTGAAAATTAGGATTTCAAAGATGGAAATTATTGTTGCTTGAATGTTGCAACGAATGTTGGATAGTTGACTATGGACTACTCAGTCAACAGTTTCCTCCTACCTTCAATAGGGGATGTGATGAGAAAGTTTGAGAAGTACTCCTGAAACTTACAGGAAATACTTAGCTCTTGGTGGGCTGCATAATATTTAGAATAATCAGATTAATTGTGGTTTTGATCTGGTTTCATAAGTAGATTAAAATTATGTAGTTATCCGGAAAAAAAATTTATTGTAAGCATGAATTTTTTTGTACTAAATTGTTAGAATGTGATGACTAATGATGCATTCTTTATGCTTATATTGTTGATCTATTTTTTTCGGTGTATTGATTATGTTTTAAGAACATATGATTTTATCTTTCAGATATGAGAAATGAAGATCTGTCTTATCTGGCATTTGTAGTAAAAACCTATTAGTCTTAGGTGTATCAATTATGCCTATAGATACTATATACAAAATATGTAACTAGATGTATCACTCGAATTTGAGTATGTACAAGAGGAACTCAATAAGGCATTCATGTTGAATTTTGGTTTTATACTGAATATGGCATGTTGATTGAATGTTATACTGAATTATATAAGAAATGTGGGGATGCACTGCATAATCAATGTTGCATGAATCAAAAATATTTATTTCATTTATGCCTTTATGTGAGACTTAAGAGTAATCTTCATCATGTTAACACCTAGTGAAATGTGTTGATTTAATTATGAGCATTGATCTACATTGGTTAGACAAATGAACATTTGAGAGGTGCTATGAAATTATGGTATCCTAAACAATGTTTTCTTTCATTGTACTAGAGAAGTACAGTGATGTGTATTGATATCCCTTTTAAACAAAAGGATGGTTCCCTATTGTGTAGAAATGGTAATTGTTAAATAAAAATTGCTATTATCAAAATAATGTCGTAAAGCAGCTACTAGAAAATGGAATAACTTCCATATATTATGTGACATCAGAAGTACATTTGGCCAAACCTCTGACTAAATCTAGAGGAAGAAAATTAACTCTTCACAATTCAAATTAAGTGAGAATTAAGCCAATATGATGTTAATATAGATGGAAACCCAACCTATATGATTGGCGATCCCATGAAGTAGGTTCATATGGGTAACAACAAAATCTATATTGGATGCACTACAAGTGGTGAGTGCTTGACTGCAATATTTGTGAGGTTGAGATCAAAACTCTTAATGAATTCATATTCCTTACGGATGGTGTATTTAAGCAGTATACACTTGATGAATTCACCTATATGAGAGTGGAGTGGGGCCGCTCCTATAAGATTTTGATTAATCTTTAGAGCTCCCATGAAAAACTAGGCGCGCGCATGGCCTAGTTGCGCAAAGACGCGTTGAACAGCAAATCTGGGGGTACAATTGATTAGTAAAATCTCTGACATACAATAAGATTTATTGGTTCATAGAAATACTACATTTCACCAATAATTATGTATGTCAAGTTTTATTGGTCTAAGTTTGGTTCATAGTCCAAAAGACACAAAACTGATTGTTGCACCCTTACAAATCCAAAAATTATTTTGTGCTTAAATTTTATTTCATTTAAATCTTTTGAAATATGTGGGGAATTGTTGGAAAAATTACGTATTTCAAAAGATTTAATTACTGGTTTACTGAGATAAGTTAACTTGTTTATACTGAGTCAACAGCTGACTCCTTCAAACCAGTCAGTTGTTTAACGTGGAGATAATTAGGCAGGTATGAAAGAGTCAAACTCTACTCTGTTCACTAAACTTTGGTAGAAAGTTTCTTCACAGGATTTTCTAACTACAACTATTTTTTCACCTATAAATACCTCACCTATTTCTTCTATCGATACAATTAAGTTTTCCTAAAAACCATTTTTCTCTGAAAACCTTCTTCTCTCTCGTTCGTTCAATCCTTTTGGCTTTGCTGTTCCTGATCCCTCTGAACAAAGGAAGAACTTGTTTAATCCTGGAGAAATATTTCTACCCAGAAATAATTTCTTGAGCACAGTGCTTTCCACGACTAGAGTTTTCAATCGATTAATTGGTTTTTCCTACCTTTTCACAACAATTGAGTGCATTTCTAACTACCTGCTTTCTTATTGCCAGCACTGTTATGTATTACTTGGGAGTCTTCAAAGGCTGCCAATCAAAGCTTATGCTAACTTTGAACAATGTAGTTTATTATTTTATTTCTTTGATTTTTGAAATTTGTTTATGTGGGTTTTGTAAAGATGTTGAAATGAGTAATTACTTTTGTACACATGTTGAAATTTCTTTGTATGTTGCATCTTTAGCATTGAGTATCATAGTCCTTGTATGAAAATTACATTTCCTCTTCTTAGATTTCTCTCTCCATGCATGTGTACTTTTTTCTTATGCACTTTCAGACGATGCTTCAGAGCTAATTGTTTGTTATTATTACTTGTATTACTTTTTTGCACTTATATATATAATTTGTAGTATTCCATATGAATTTTAATCTTATTGCCACACTACAAGATGACACCATTGCATATTTGAATTTGGTTTTACAGTAAGTTTAAAAACAAAATCAGATTTACAGTGTTTAGGGAATTGAATTATCCATATGAGGCTGAAGATAACATCCATATGATGCCTAACACTTTTATTTTTTAAGCTGATATTTCTATTACCTTCATACAAACTGATTTGTAATTCCCTGGGTGACATTGTTGCGTTCTTTTTTAATATAGTTAAGCATCTCACATTGATCTATTTTTTGGGCAATTTGTTATTTGTGATTGCGATGGAGCTGGTTCATTTATTATCTATGTGCATTTATAACAGTTATTTAGAATTATTAAAGTTTTTGGTCAAATTTGACAAATGGGAGATTTACCGGTGATTGAAGCATTGGAGATTGTTTTTTCGTGTATATTTTTTTCCCTTATGGATTCTTTAAGGAAGAAATTTGTTTGCATTATCTACTTGTGAAATTTCCAACAACTAGTTGATGTAGCATAGTGAAAATTAGTTTTTCTGCATTTTCATTTTTCACAAGCGGTATAGATTCGAAAGTTATGTAGCAAGGATGATTAGTATATTTGAGGAGTTAGCACAAGTATTAATTAGTGTATTGTACTTTAAAAGTTTTTACTGTGCAAAATGACTTACTATCTTTCTGATGTTTCCATCTAAAAATGTTGCATCTACGAGATATTCGTTCATATCAACTCTTCAGTTGAGGCCTCTAATGCTATAGTATATGAAGATGAATCCTACTTCAAATTTTTAATCACCTCACACTAAATAGGAATGCATAGTCATAAAACCCTTCATATTATAATATATTGTTTCCTTGTTTCTAATATTCTGATAGTTATTGGTGCTCTGATAAGCAGATGCTTGTCATATATTCTTGCTCTATCAGGGATTTGGTCCATCTTTCTTTTTTCAGACTGGTAATATACACATGATCAATGAAGAATCATGTGTTTATTTTCTTTCATGTGGAATTTAGTTCCACACCCATCATTTGATATATTTGTAGTTCAACCTTTCTTTTGAAATTTAATTGAATATTACAGTTGTTTGATGCAGCTAGCACACCCCTTTATTCAAGCAGCTTAATTTGACAAAAACGTCTGTTTCTTTTCAAAATTAAGCACATGAATTATAAAACCGCCTTTCTTTATAGATCTTTGTGTGAATATTTTGCCAGCATTTTTAAGAAATTAATGTATTTACGCCTTTTTGCCTTCATTTCTTTCGTTATCATGGGTGCTTAATTAGATTTTTTATTTATTAGAACTTGACCAATTCATTCATAGTTGTATACAGGCAAAAAAAAAAAAGTTTTTGAAAATAATTTGGTTATTTTTTGAACGTGTCATTTATGTGAAGTCAGATATAGGAATGGTGGCCTTTACGTTCTGAATCTAACATCAATCTCAAATCTCTATCTAATACTTCAGAGAGCAAGGCCATGTAGGATACCATGCATCAATCTAACATCTTCAGATTGAATACTTTAATCTCATAACTACATTATGTTCACCATTAAAATTATTGGGCAGAAATATTTGATGGATCACGGTGGAGCATGCCATTTAGATTCACATTCTTCCTCTTCTTTTTATTATAAAGTGTTCGTAGGATGTAAACTTTGTATGTGTTGAGAAAATTGTAAATATATAGATAGTGAAGTATATTGTAATGCAACTATGGAAACTTTCTACTTTATGCTCCAAATACAAGTTTTCATTTCGGGCTACATCAATACTAACTTAAGGCAACTGGTTTTTTGTACATGCATTCTTTATGTCAAGGACACCGCACATAGCACGGTTAAATCCCACTAGTAGTATTTAATTCCTTTGGGGAGCTCTGCTGGCATGAGAAAAAAAGAAGCAGAACACTTAAATATGCTTGATAAGTATGGAATAGAAATGCCTATGAAAAACAATTAATGTAGTGCTTAGAGGAGAATCAAATAGAATGATAAGAAAAAGAGGGGAATTGTATTTATTCAAGAGAGGGAAATAGAGTCAACAAACACAATTCTTAAGCGAACGAGGCGGGACTGCTGCTGGAGCTACCTTGTAGGCAGAGGAGGAAGGGTTTGGCAGGGGACCACTTGTTAGACCTAGGGTCTCAATCTTATGTGAAAATGAATTTAATAGTTTGTTAAGTGAGAATGCAGAAAAATGCTCACTGGGGGTCATCCAAGTAGACGTGTGAATCGCGCGACAAATCGCACAAGCCATCTCAATCCAGCACTTAGAAAGAAATCGTGTCATTTCACCACTGCCAGTCACACGAGCAAGCGTCCGAGTCAACAAGTCATCACAGAGAAGAAAACCTTCCCAACACTTAGAATAATCTTTGATCTTTTACAACTGGCCCTTATCCGAGATCCTATACGAGTCGGGCGTCGGCTCGGACATCACCCAGTAAACTCAAATTAAAAGAGCCATTGAAAGGAAGCTTTTGCTCTTCTATAAATACGTCAAACCTTTCATTTGAATACTAAGAATGTCAAATTGAGCTTAGCTATCACCTACATCATTTCAACACAATTCAAGAGAAATTTGCTTTCATAATCCATTTAGACAAATCACTTCACACACTACACTTAATTTTCTTTCATAATCCATTTAGACAAATCACTTCACACACTACACTTAATTTAAAATGGTCTTTTGAAGAACAAATTTTCAAATATCTTAAAAAGAATTTGAATTACTCTAGAACCGAATTCACTCCCTCCCCCTCATAGGTTGCTTATTGGGATTTCGCCACTGATATTACCTTTTGATAAGAGGCTTCAATCTCAATGGCTACTGCAAAAAGACCAGTCTATGTTGTCACTAATTTTGACACGAGAACTGTTATGGCAGTTTATATGAACAGTACAGTGGACCATTTCAAGGGTGAGTTTTTTTGTTATTAGTGTTTAGTCCGTACATTTTTTTAAATAGGGTTTCTGGCATTAGGTTGTGCAAATGTTTCATCTAGTTTGAGCTACTGAATTGATTAGAAAATAGCTTTTCGAATTAGAATGAAAAAACTCTGGAAAATGTTAATCATGTATTTGCAATTAGCTTTCATTCATTGAGTCAAATGTTTGAAATTAAGAGTTGGTTTCTAGATGCATACATTTATTCATTGAGAAATAAGAATTAGTTTTTGGATGCATTTGAGTCAAATGTTTG
Organism: Leptodermis oblonga; assembly: GCA_016801395.1. Classification (NCBI taxonomy): domain Eukaryota; kingdom Viridiplantae; phylum Streptophyta; class Magnoliopsida; order Gentianales; family Rubiaceae; genus Leptodermis; species Leptodermis oblonga. The sequence continues at coordinate 21,419,971 of CM028753.1, forward strand.
AAATAAGAACTTAATCTATACTAGGGTTGTAAATGAGCGGAACTACTAGCTAGCTGCTGGGTCAAAGTTTGGCTCGAGCCCAATTATTACTGGCTTGATGGCTCGTCGAGCCTATCAAGCCAGGCTATATATATATAATTTTATAATATAAAATTTTTTAATATTTTTAAATTTTTTTAGTATAAATTAAAATTTTTAATTCAAGCTCGAGCTCAAAATCTTGCTCTACTCGGAACTCGAGCCTATTATAATTTTGACAAGCCAAACTCGAGCCCAAATATTTAGGCTTATCAAGCCCAAATCGGGCTCAGCCGACTTGTTTACAACACTAGTTTCAACTTCTATTGTAGAAGAATTCGAGAGTACTCATTTGAATTGCTTTTTGGAATTTGGAAAGATTAGGGGGAAGATGTGATGGTATGTAATGTTTATTGTTCTATTCATGTCTTTCAATGGATTTTGTTATGCTTCAAATGGAACTTTAGCTTCTTTTTCACTGGTTACAATAGGTACAGATGAAATCTTACTTTTACCACTTATCTAATTTATTTCCTCTAAAGAACGTTTTGAGGGTTCAAAAGACCTGTTTCTTCATATTGTAGCACAACCCCTACAAAATCGATCAGGTCTTCTATATGCATATCAATTGAATTTGTTTAAATATTTTACCATTTTGGAGACATGTACACCTACACAGTATAAGTTGTGAAAACTATTGCAGCTTCTACAAAGAAAGTCACAAGGCTAAAGAGAAAGAAATGGAAGAAGGGAGTGAAATTCCCCCTATTCAAAACTCTTTCAAGAACGGTTTACCCTCAGAGGAAATATAACAAGTGCCAAACGAAAAAAAAATTAAAGCTTCTAAGCATAAAGTCAAGGACTTGGGAAGAAATCTAAGAGCGAAGAAAGAATGTTTTAGGGAGTCGAAGTAGTATCAGTTTCTGGCATCATAGATAGATATTTTTCAAGTTACAATGAGGCGAGATCAAAATCAAGTTTATATTCTCATGTTCAGTATGAGCCTAACCTAAAACTTTTGGAAGAGAAACCTAGGATCAGCATTGGAGTTCGTGTTGTGAAAGCTTCAAAAAATTCGGACTTTCTACAACATAAAACACTCTTGCTAGTTCTCTTTCCAAGCACATTATAAGCCAACCTATGAATTCTCATGTGAGAATGAGTGAAGAAGAAAATATTTAAAATTTCTGTTGTACATAATATTTTTGGTTTATGATTGGATGGGTAAGTTGGATTCTTTTTTTCAGGGTAAATGTCACCATTGGTCACTTATCTTCGAGCATCTGTTTTACTTAGTCTTTCATTTTCAAAATAGTTCATTTTGGTCCCTCATTTTATACATTTAAAAGTGAAATGCATAAATTAGCATGAACCTTTGCCCGAGTGCGAAAATTGACACAAGTATTTAGAAATTGGTTTTTTGGACACAAAACTTTCGAAAACGTGACAAAACATAACATTCTGTCTCTTCTCTCCATCAAACCCAAAACGGAAGCAAACTGTTGAGGGTAAAATTGTCTAATTACCTATTCCTTTGTCTTATATTTCCCTTATTTTAATTTTATTACCAAAGAACCCCTAATATTTCAATTTTTTACATTTACATCCAAATTTTGTTTTTTAAAAAATAATGTTTTATTTTCTTTTAATTTTTTCCAATTTTTTCTTTCTTCCAAATTTTAAATTTCTTTTAGAAAAACCTTAGTGGAAAAACAAAGCTCATTCAAAACGCAAAAACCTTCGTTGACTGCACCCCCAATCTTTTCTAAGTAGTCAACATCGTTAGATCCAAAATGTCAAAACGTTCGACCCGACCTAGGTGGTGGAGGTGTTCGTTTGAGACACTGGTTGCGAAATTGGCGCTATGAATTCTCTCGCTCTGAAAATCGGTATAGTGAAGGTGATAAAGCCTAGATCTATCAAGGAAAGACGATTGCAGTGGGAAAAAAGGAAGGAATTATGGTGAGAAGGATGGGGATTGGGATTGCTACGAGGGAGTACAGAGTCGCCATTAGAATGAAGATAAGGAGGAGGAGGGGGGGAGGAGGAAGAGAGCAATGTTGATGTTGATTCTGATTCTAATTCTGATGAGGCGGTGGTGGTGGTGGGTGTGGGTGCCATTAATTAACAACATGTGAAGAAGGTCTGGAGGACATGGTCTTTGATGGGGAAAGGAAATTGAGGAAAGTAATGGAAGGCCCCACCTCCTCTTTCTCTTTCTCTTACTCTAGTTAGACATGACCCCGGTTCCAGTTCTGAGAAAATGGGAATCAGAACCGGAACCATAGGGGGGGCGGTTCCGATTCGGTTCCAGAACCATTGGTTCCCGGTTCCGTCATGGTTCCGATTATGGTTCCGAATTTGTGTCATTTTATTGTTCATTTTTTTAATTTCCTTTTTTATTTAATTGTAAATATCAAAAACTAATTTTTTGACTATTTTGAATGTGTTGTAATCTATAAATTAATTAGATGTTTTAACATTTTAATTCATAAATATTGTTTCTTATATTCTCACCTTAAACCCATGAGTCATAGATGCTATAATTTTATTTTTATTTTAGAGACTAATTTATTTTATTATATATATATAATATAGGTAATGTAAATTAGACAATTAATTTACATATTATTATAATGTGTAATTATATATATACATATATTTATTCCGGTTCGTAAGTTTCCGGAACCGCCGTTCCGATTTCTCAATAGCTAGAACTAGAACCGAACTGTCTACGGCCAGTTCCGATTCCAATTCCAGAACCGGTTGAGACGGTTCCGATTAACCGGAACCGGGGCCATGTCTAACTCTATTTGCTTTGCTTTTTCAAATTTTCTAAGAGAAAGATAGCTACAAGAAAAAAGAGGAAAGAAGTGCGTGTGTGTGAGTGAAAGTGCGACTATGATTATAATTACTTTGAAAATTACTTTGCAGTTTTGCACTAAGAAAAGAGAAGAGGTGAGAAATCCATTGAAATACCAATTATCAATAGCAACCTAAGATGAACCTAAGAGGGGGATGGGGTGAATTAGGTTCTTTGACCTTTTAAAAATTTCTTCTACAAAGAAGAGCAACTTTGAAAATCCATTTTCAAAGACAAGTTTTAAAACCAATTGAAAACTAGATTTCTAAGTAAGGTGTGTGATTAGTGATTTGCAAAACATGAAAGCAAATAAACAAAAAAAGTAAGAACAAACCAAATTTATAGTGGTTTGGATTCCCCTTGAATCCTACTCCACTCCTCAAGTTCTACAACTTGATATTTCTAATCAACTAGGAAACACTTAAAGGAGTATTTCAATCCCTTACAATTGCTCAAGATTAATATCTTAATCTCAAGACTTTTCCATTGCCTAATCTAACTCTAGATTAAGACTCCTTTGCCTATGGCTATCAATTGGATCTTTTGCCCTATCCTTCCTCAAGGATTTGAGGTCTTACTCAAGACTCCTCTTGCCTAGACCAAAGGACTTTTGCTCAATTAACCTCTTGATCAAGACTTTAACAAATGCCTATCTTAACTTAGGACTTCTATCCTTTGCCTATTCCAAACTCTTGGATAGGTCTTTAAACCCAATTGCCCAACTTACCTCAAATTGGGACTTGTACAATTGCCCAAACTCAACCTCTTGAGTTGGGTCTCTCCTTCTCTTCTTGCTCTTCCTTTCTTCTTGCCTAACTCATTACACAAGAGGTTAGGACTTTGCCTAATACAAGTTGCCTACACTCAAACTCTTGAGTTAGGACTTTTCTAATGTGTTTACAAGGTAGAAAGCTCCACAATGGAGTTTACAATAAACTAACACAAATGGGCATGAAAGCCTCTTTTTTGACTAATGGGCACAAAGGCCTCTTAGCTCTAATCCTACCTCTATTAGCTAATCTAACAAGTAGATGAATGAAATTTAGCTCTTGAAATGATCTTTTCTTGTAGGAGGCTTAGTGGGAATGCTTGATCTTCAATTCTCACTTTTGTGGCTTTTATAGAAGTGAAGGAATCACTCCAAACGGTCAAGTAATGACTATATTTTTTCGCCCGTTGGGAAGCTTCGAAGGTGAGGTTCGACGTCGAAGGTCAGGTTCGAACCTATGTGAAGTTTGAATTCTTGGCTTCAACGGCTAGCTCTGCTTTTGTTGCTTCTTTTGTCTTTAGCAAAATTTCAAAGTCGATACCCTGTCGAGGTCGGGTTTGAAGCTTCAATGAATTTCAACCCGAGAGCTTAACTGTTGTCGGCTGCTTGTGGACGTGTTCGAACTCTGCACTTTCTAGGCAGCTTCAAACTCAAGAGGCTGTCGAGACTTGAGTTCGAAAGGTTCTGGGTTTAGTTTCGAGTTCAAAAGGCTGTCAAGACAGGAGCTCAAAAGTTGTGGGTTTATCTTCGACTTCGAGAGGCTGTCGAGACCCGAATTCGAGACTGGCTTTGAACTTTGCTTTGCTGCAGTTTTTCTACATCTTTTCTACAAATAACTTCAAGTGCAAAGCATTAACTAAAATCATATATTTGTTATCTTATCATTAAAACTAAGATTAAGACCATAGGTCTAACATCAATGCCAAGCAAAGTGAGCAATTCTCAAATTGGTTGTTACCCAGAATTCTTTATTTGTTGAATTCCACCCAGCATTTTGTCTTCAAAATAGGTGAAAAAAAAAATAAAAGGAAGACCGGGGAAGAACAGTGTCGGTACTATATATATATTTTTTAAATTATGCATAACTTATTTTGAAAAAAGAGAAAAATGTTTTTACTTTAGTAATATATTATAATATTAATAAAAATTAGTATTTTAGTAATATTATTATAAAGTAAATTTTACTTTTGGACGAAAATGTAAAACATTGAAAAATTGGGGGTTAGTTTGGTAATAAAAATAAAATAAGGGAAATATAAGACAAAGGAATTGGGAATTAGACGATTTTGCCCTCAAAAATTTGCTTCTGTTTGGGTTTGACAAAGAGAAGAGATGGAATGTCATATTTTGTCACGTTTTCGAAAGGTTTGTGTCAAAAACCAATTTCTAAATGTTTGTGTCAATTTTTGCACTCAGGCAAAGGTTCATGCTAATTTATGCATTTCACTCTACATTTAATTTTAAATAGTCCCTAGTGAATTTTAGGCCAAAGAAATAGCTTCCCGCAGAAACACACTCCACACACCTAAGGGTATTGTGTGGGAAACGAAAAATTGAGTGGAACCCACCTCACAAACCTATGTCTTCTTCATTTAACAAAAAAAAAAAAAAAAACTATCGGGAGAGATTGTATTCGGTAAATTTGTAAAATGTCTTAAGATAAAGGGTTGATTTTAAGCAAGCGTGAGGATTGAATGACACATATAAGTAATATAAGTCAGTAGATTTGAAAAAATCCTAAGACCATCTCCAACGGAACTTTAAAGTTCCGCTGGAGACGCTCCAGGACGAAGTAGCGATTGAGGTGGTTTTTTCTGTTTCGTCATTTATGTAGGAGGCATTGTTTACAACTCTCTTTTTTTCTGAAGTTTTTAATATTTTCTATTTGTGTACTTTAGACCATAATTTTTTATCTTTTATTTCAATTGATTAATTAAAAGAGAAACTTTGCTACTAGTATAAATTTTAAAGTTTACTCTGTTTAATTTTTATTTCATATGTAATAAAAATATAAATAATTATTAATTAACTCTAATTAATTAAAAATTAATATTTTTAACTAAATATAAATATGAAAAATGACATATTAAATTATCAAAAAATTTAAATACAATAATTTTACATTTATATTTATGACATCACTTACACATTACTTAATATTAAAAGGTATATAATATAAAAATACATTACATAAAAGTAAAGAAGATTAGCATGACAATATAATTAAAATAAAAGAACACAACAAGAACTTGCAGTAATTAATAATATAGTCAATAATTTGGTAGGTCGCTCCCAGATCCACCTAAGTTGCTAAAAGTACTCTCGAAATCATCATTTTCGGAACTGGAGGTGGTGAAATATTTGCATGTTTCAATATTATTAATATTTGTGTGTCATAACTAATTTTAATTTTTGAAATCTTAAATTTGATATCAATATAATTATCATTTCATTATTAAGCAACTGAATTTTTTATATTCGACGAATATGCAAAAGAAAAGAATTAGAGAAATTGATGAGGATATCCAAGGCTAAAAAAACAACACAAGTTATGAGTCATAATTCACAAAGCCAACCAGAAGGCAAAGCCCTTGAGAAGAATGCCAGGAGAAGTAGAAGAGTAATGCTATTCAAAGATCCTTGAAGGAAAGGCATCTCCAAACTCTCCACAATGAAGAAAGGGTCGTTTCTTGAAGAAACGGGAAAGTTCTTGGACTTTAAAGAGACAAATCTTGAAGTTCTTGATTTTCTTGAAAATTTTGAATTTTGCGGTTTACTGAATCTTGAAGAATCTTGAAAATCTTGAAGAATCTTTAAATTCTTGATTTTTGACATTTTGAAATGATTACGGGAGTTTCCAGAAGATTCCAGAAGCTCCCTACACTATCATCACCATACGCCATCAACATTGGGCTGAACCGCCATTGAAGCCTACTCCATCAAATAGTTCGATCAAGCTCAAGCCCAAGGAAGAGCCCACACACCACCTAGGGTTGAGAAAGAGTAAGAGATAAGGATTTGTGCATGTTTCTTACTCCTACTCCTTGTTTGTTACAAGTTGGTTAGCTTGTTACAAGTTTGTTACAACTAAATTAACTTGGTAGTTTCCAAAAAGGGATCTCTTCTTGATCTCCCTTTTTGGATAGGATTTATATTTATTTCTTAATGATATTTAGTTGTGAATTTCGTTCATAGGCCAATCCAAGTGGCAGACGAATTCAGCAACTACCAAAACCTAGTTCCTTTAGGTTTCGAGTTTGTAAGAAATCAATCTCTTGATTGGTTTCCAATTTTAATTATTTTCCTAGTATAATTAGGTAGGAATTTCGTTCCCCTATTACCATAAAAGTGAACAAATTCATCCACCATTGTCCTTGCTCATTTAGGATTTGGTTTGTAAGGAAAATCCAATTCTGATTGGTTTCCATTTTTGCTGCTTTTACTAATTCTTTTCCTACTGTAATTTAGACACCCCCGTGCCTATAAATAGGGGTGACAACCATGCCCCCAGGGGCTTAGCTCAGTTGGTAACTTGGCAGCAGATTGCAGCCAAGGACGCAGGATCGAGCCCTGGCAGCCGCAGTGTGGGATTTTCATCCCCCCAATGTGGGGGGTGGATCCTTGTGGGCACCAGGCACTGGTCCTCCTGCCAATGTTATCGCTGAGTCACCCTGATTTACCCCTCACACGAGGCTCATGGGGCTGGGCGGTGTGGGCCCTGCGGGCGAGGGATATCGCCTTTTGCAGCCAAGGGGTGACAACCATGAAATTATTTAGTTGATTAAATGATATAAGTTATAGTTTTATACTTCTTTAATCACTCACTTTATTTTGGGCTTAAGTAATTTGCATGTTTGGTAAATGCTAAAAGCTATAGAAACTATAGGCTAATAGATAATTTCTCTGTCTATTGCTAAGCTTTGTTTCGATTCTAGTTTTCTCCACTTGGTTCGAATTGCGTGTTTAATTTACATAGTAAGTTAGTAGTCTGCCGAATCCAAGGGTAAGGATTCTAGAAGTTAAGAGCTGCGTCTTGCATTCAGACTTTCCTTGGCACTTTCCGCATCAAAATAGAATATTCTTTTATATGGAGATATAGAGTTGTGCACTGTAAAATAGAGATAAAGAGAACCGTAAAACTCTAATACCACTAGAAATGCCCTAAGTTGTATAACTTAGGTAGTAGATTAGGATTCAGGGAGAATCAAACCACTACATACTTTTGTTTTGTTTCTTGCCTTAAATTTCTTTACAATTTACATTGACAAATCACACTTCACACATCATACTTATTTTGTTTTGATCAAGATCATTTGAAAATAAATTTTCAAATATTTCAAGAAGAATTTTAAATCGGCATACAATCTAATTCACCCACCCATCTTAAATTACAGAGGAAATTTAACAGTTGAATATAGTAATCCCGAATATCTTTCAATGTCGTCATCAATTCACATTCCCCATATGTTAGCAATCCAATTTAATTCTTTCTTCACCACATTCCGTCCATCAACCACCCTTGACTTACTATAATTAATTTATTGACCATATGCTCTTTGATACATACAGTTCCATAACCTCTTTTATTGCGTCCATTCAGTGCTGTTAATTTTAGTAAATAAAAAGAATCCATTAGTAAACAAAAAGTACATAATATATTCCCAAACGCCCTAACAACGCCTATCCACGGCTAACAACGGGCCCATTCTTGGCCTTGCATTGTTCATCCATTAGTAAACAAAAAGTGCATAATATATTCCCAATAACCCTATCTTGAATTCCATTCCAAAAACCGACCCATCCTCTCTCTTCTCTTAATAAACCTAGACAACCTTTCCAAGTATTAGAAACAAACAAATAAGGAGATAATTGATCACTTTGTCTAAACATAGTTGTTTTACCGGTATCTGACTACTTTCTTCAATGTTTTAAAATGTTAAACACATTATATCCCACTAAAAATTTTCATTTTAAAATACATACAACTTATAATACATTGTAAGGAGTACAGTACATAAATTAAGTAATTTCACTAAAAAAAAAGTTCATTTTAAAATACATACAACTTATAACACATTGTAAGGAGTACAATACATAAATTAAATAATTTCACATCATATTTATACTTGTATCTTTAATTTATTATAAGTAAAGAATAATTGTTGACCACACATTATAATATTAGTAAGGGTATGCGATATAAAAAAATTACAAGCAATGTTTAACAAACCGAATCGGACGCTGAACCGACCGAGCTCATGGGTCGGGGTTTAGGGGTCGAACCGGTGACGTTATTATGATGTCATAAATACATTTAAAACATTATCTATCTCATAATTAATATATAATTAATTTTTAAAATATTAAAAAGATAATTTTTAAAATATTAAAAAGATCACTTTTAAAATGAACAATAATAATATAAATTATCTAACGTGTAATTTATCATATAAGTATTTTTAGCCTAATGGCTAACAACTATTCTATAAGAATTTTTCTCTTCTTGAAGACACAGGTTCAAATCCTGATAGGATACAATAAATTTTACATTTGTTTCAGGTTTTCACATCTCACATCGGGTTGGAAAGGAATAAGTTCTCATATAAAAGGAGAAGAGATGCGAAAAAACTTCAAAAAAGAAGATAACATCCAAAGGAAAGCAAAAAAAGGAAAAAAACCCGTTTCCCGATTTATTCCCGAGTTTGATACAAAAACTTATTTTTTCCATTTATCATATTTTGGGTTGAATCAGACCTGACACCAGACCGGTTCCCGGTCGAACCGGCCGGTCCGATTCGATTTGTTAAACACTAATTAAAAGTGAACTTTTTTATTTGAATAAAATTTTTATTATTATTTTTGAAAAAAAAAAAACTCTTTATATGGGATAAAAGGAGGAGTATTTCTTCTAGTAGAAAGAAAAACATTCCTCAAAAGACTAACTTTGAAATGAGTTTTGAAAGTTGATTCTAAAGTCAGAGTCTACTCAATTACTAACTCGACAGAAAATACGAAATTCAAAATGACTACAAGAAAAAAAGCCCTTTTATTTTTATTTATTTATTTTTTTTGATACTTGTGACTGCCTTCACTCTAGGTGTGAAGTCGGACGTACTTCCATTTTTTAGTTTTTAAAACAATATACATTGGCACAAGGCCGTTCCTACAAGAAAAAGAAAAAGGGTCATGTTCGATAATATGAATTTTGGCCCTTTTATATCTTCGTAAATACAAAATAAAAAAAAATATTTAATATTATCTAATTTCAATTTATAAAATCCTAATTCAATTTTTAAAGTTTCATCGTAAATTCATATCTAATATTTATTGCCTAAATTAAAATTTCTTGAAAAGAGCAAACAAAGAGAAAACACTTATGGGAGCAAACAAAGGAAATATGGTGGTCAGGAAAAGAGGAAGTAGGGGTGACAACCGGTTGTGTTGGTTTGGAGATTAGCGTGTTGAGATACCTCAACCTAACCATAACCTATTTATTTTCAGGTCGTGTCAAACCTGACCTATTTATTTTGTGTCGCGTCAACCTTATTTTGACCATAATTGACCTGTTTATTTTGAAAAGTCCACATTTTCACTCAAATTCGATCCAAAATATAGCTCAATTAACACATTTAACGTATAAAAATCATTATATTCTCATTAAATAGTATATTATACATGCTACATAATATTTTAAAATTAATCAATAATATTTATTAAACTTCTATGTTTATGGTGTGTGTAAATACTAATTTGTTAAATATGTCATTCGGGTTGACCTAGCCTGTTTAATTTTCGTGTTATTCGTGTTCAACCCAATTTTGACCCAAATCTTTCGCGAGTCGTGTCTAACGTGCTAAATGCAAGTTAGGTCTGTGTCAGGTCACAAATTGCCACCCATAAGTGGAAGGAAATAAGAAGAAGGAATTCAAGAAAAAATTGCCCTTTTAGTCCCAATTTTTCAAAACTTTCATTTTAACTCCAAATAACTGGTAAAACAAGTGATTGCCAGTAATAGGAACCAAAAGTGTCAAAACATGAAAGAACTGAGACTGAAAATCCCTTTTTGATGTATGCAGCCTAAAAGGGGGAGGAGGTGAATTAGGTTCTTTAGCAATTTAAAATTTTCTTCTAAAAAGAACAACTTTGAAAAACCATTTTCAAAAGCAAGTTTTGAAACCAATTTAAAACTAATTTGCCAAGTGAGGTGTGTCACTAATTTGCAAAATTGAAAACAAATAAACAAGAAGGCAAGACACCACAACTTATAGTGGTTCGTATTTCCCTTGAATCCTCCACTCCTCAAGTTCTACAACTTGATATTTCCTAACCAATTATAGGAAACACTTAGGGGGATCTTGGCATAAATTGCTCAATGGGAATGGGAATGATTGAGAACTCAATGGCAATGGAAATGATTGATGAGTCAATTGTGCTTGGTTGAAATTGTGTAATGGGTATCATTGTGATTGATAATGCTTGGTTTAGCTCATCATTAGCAATGACGATCAGTTAAACTTCCAGTTTTACCCTTTCAGCTACATTAAGAAAATAACCAAAGTGAAGTAATAAAGTTAGAGAGAAAAAATTAAAGGAAAAATTTAGAGAGAGAAAGTAAAATAATTAATGTAGAGAGAGAAAGATAAAATGTAGAGATAGAAAATTAAAGGATAAAATTAGAGAGAGAAAGTAAAATAAAGATGTAGAGAGAGAAAGAGAAAATGTAGAGAGAGAAAATTAAAGGATAAAGTTAGAGAGGGAAAATAAAAAATAGATATGTAGAGAGAGAAAGTAAAAGGAGATATATAGAGAGAGAGACAATGAGACAAAAATTTAGAGAGAGAAAGTGAAATAATAAAGTTAGAGAGAGAAAAATTTGTGCTTGGTTCATTGCAGGGAATGGGAATGATAACAGTGGGAAATGGTAATATAGGGAATCATTACAATTTTGTTGTTTGGTTTGTGATGGGGAATGACTCTCATTACCATTGATGGTGTTTGGTTTACTAAAAAGAAATCCTTAAAGAAGGAAATTATTTTAACATTTTTTTTGTTTTAAACTTTTAATATGTCATAAACTTTGTGTTTAGATGTATTATAATGATAATTATTACTAATTATAATTTTAAAACAAAAATATGTATTTAATAGAAAAAATTTGGAGGGGAATGATTTCCATACCTCCCAAAATGGAGAGGAATGGAGAATTGGCTAAAAGTTGGAAATGGTGGTGGGCCACAGGATATCAAAACCTTCAACCAAACACCTATAAATCATTCTCATTCCCATTTCCCACCTCCATAACCCCAAACAAGCACACCCTTAGAGAGAAAAAGTGAAGTAATAAAGTTAGAGAGAGAAAAATATTTAGAGAGAGAAAGTGAAGTAATAAAGTTAGAGAGAAAAAATATTTAGGGAGAGAAAGTGAAGTAATAAAGTTAGAAAGAGAAAAAAATTTAGATAGAGGAAGTGAAGTAATAAAGTTAGAGAGAGAAAGTGAAGTAATAAAGTTAGAGAGAGAAAGTGAAGTAATAAAGTTAGAAAAAATTAGAGAGAGTAAGTGAAGTAATAAAGTTAGAGAGAGAAAAATATTTAGAGAGAGAAAGTAAAGTAATAAAGTTAGTAGAAGTAAAGACATTTTTGGTAGAAAAAAATAGAGCTCGCTAACTCCTCAATGGGGTTGGGTGAATACATTGGGGGAGGGGGGATATGTATTAGAATTAAGGGAGTGATTGAGGAATTTTGTTTCCCATTACACCCAACCAAGCATCATCAATCGCATTCATTCCCAAGTGACTTCCATTGCAGCCTTCTACAACACCCAACCAAGCGCCCCCTTAAAGGTGTGTTCCAAACTCTTATGCTTGCTTAAGATCAACTTCTTGATCCTAAGACTTTTCCCCTTTGCCTACACTAACTCTGGCATAGGACTTTTGTTTAATCTAACTTTAGATTAAGACTCCCTTGCCTAATCTAACTCTAAACTAGGACTTTTTCCCTTTGCCTAATCCAAACTCTTGGATAGGACTTTTAACCCCAATTCCCAACTTACCTTAAGTTAGGACTTTTTCCCTTTGCCTAATCCAAACTCTTTTTGCTCCCTATTTCTTCTTGCCTAACTCTTAAACAAGAGTTTAGGTCTTTTCCTCACTTACAAAAATGCCTACAAGACTTTTCGAGTGTTTAGGACTTCCTCCCCGCAATGATTTTACAATATAGGAATCTTCACAAATGAAGTTTACAATAAACTACAAAAGATGAGCACAAAGGCTCTAAATCACTCAATTCTAGCTCAAATGGTTAATCTAAGAAGAAGACAGATGAAAATAAGCTCTCAAATGAGTCTTGAGTGTAGGATAATTATTTTGGGGAAGATTTTTCTTCATTTTCAAGCTTGGGGGTACTTATAGGAGTGGCCAAATCGCTCCCAACGGTTAGTTGAAAAGCTGTCAGAAAACACCTACGTGCGAGTTGCAGGGTGCATCACAGCAGACTCAACTTTTTGAGTTCTGTGTCTAACGACTAGTGACTTGCGACGGGGCTTGAGGAGTCACAGCCTTCCCTCCCCTTTTTCTTCTTCTTTTTTTCTTTTCTCTAGGGACTTTTTTGGCTTTTATTTACCGAGCGATTTCACATGCAACTCGGACACCTTTTCACATATGACTCAAGGCTTTTTGCTGCTTTCAAAAACTCCAACGGCTATGACTCACACTTTTGTTAACCTGCATTAATTGCTTTGTCCTTTAGTGCGTGTGATATTCTATGCGACGCGTACAAGCTTTCGCACACGTCTTCACAACGGTCAAATCTCCAACGACTACTTCTTTTTCTTGCTCCATTTTTCTTTTCTTCACTTTCACGTCTGCCGTTAGTGTGACTCGCATAGCTCTTCGCACATTGATTTTCTCACTTCTTCTACATTTTTCTACATAACTCTTCAAGTGCAAAGCTTTAAACAAAATCATATACTTGTTGACTTATCATAAAAGCTAGGATTGAGGACATAGGTCTAACATAGACCACAAGTGCAATGACACATAGAAGATGAGAAAAAATGTAACGAGTGTATAGAAAAGGGACCAAAAGTGTGTTTTTTCCTAAGAAATAGTAACTAAATACTATTTACCCCTTAATAAATGCTAGCATTTTATCTACTTTTGCAAAGGGAACTGGAAAGTTATTAGTATGGTAGACAACATAATTGCTTATTTTTAAAAAAGGGTAAATTTGGAAATGAATTCTTGTTTTCTGTAAAATAACACTTATTTTTGAAATAAATCAAACTTCCAAATGAACAATAGGCTCTGTTTACTTCGTGAAGGTTCCCTAATTTTTGGGATTTATTGCATAGTTGTCGAATCGCGATACGTATCGTATATCAAAAACCAAATTTATGATACGCGTATCGTATCGTAAGATACGTTTATATATAATAATATAATATAAATTTTATATATAATTAAAATAAATTAAAACTATATATTTTTTTCATTATATATTATGGATTACATATAAGAATAAATATTTACTTTAAAATAAACTTTCATAAGTTTATAAAAATGAACTTTTATGTGAAAATCATAAAAACTATAAGTAAAACTTGAACTTAAATAGTATTGTTTGAATCCTATCATAAATTTATAATACAGTCCACAATTTTTTTTAAATTAAATTAAAAACATATTATATTATTAAATTAAATAATTAATATTCTCATCAAAATAAATATACTAGTGATATTATTATTTTAAATCACTAAACAAATTTAAAGATGATTAGTATGGTATCTCTATTTCGAAAATGTATTTGGGATGAAAATATGCTTTAGAAATGAATTTTAAAAATTTTAAAGTGTATTGAAAATGTAAAATGTGTATTTGAGATCTAAAAACTGTATTAAAAATGATGAAAATTGTTACAAATTTTTAAATATATTTTACAAAACAAAGGCAAAACAAAAACCAATACTACCAAATAGGAAAAATGTGAGATAAATAAACAAATTTTAAATAAAAATAACATTTTTATAATAATTGAAATAATATCTTATATTTAATATAGAGTAAAAGTTACTTTTATAAGTGAAAAAAATTAAAATTAGACATTCAAAATTAAATTTTAGACATATTTAACGTATCGCACGATACGCGATACGTATCGTACGAATCGCACACAATTGCATGATTCACTACCACTTACGATACGCATGTGCGATACGTATCAAAAATTACCTTTCATGATACATGTCGTATGATACGTATCGTGTATCGTACGATACTAACAACTATGATTTATTGTATTTCGCATCATGGATTGCATACACTGCATACAAGAATTTTGTACACGTTGCTTTCATGAAGGTCAGACTCATTACGTCCCCCTTCCTTTGGGTGTAATTCTTCTTTTTCCTGATTAAAAATTAGGGTAGTTAATCCCGCTAGCCACATAATTAGTTGTTCTTAAAATAAAATAAAAAAAGGCTCAGAGGCTTTGCTTGTTTTGTAACTCAAATTAGGAATTTTCTTTTTTGGGGAGAAATATTTTTTGTGAGAAATTGTCAAAAACCAAGTTTGAATTCATGGGACGGAAGAAAATAAGGTTGGGTTGAATGAATAAATGGATAGGGCCCCTGACTTCAATTAATTGTAGGTAGAGGCAAAGCAACGAGCTTATCTTTTTTATTTGAATTATTTCCTATAGGAAAATGTGATGATGATGTTATTTTTTAAATGATGTGAGTGTAATTATAGAGGGAATTTCAAATTTTAAATTTTGAATTTAAGAAAAAATGAATGTGTTTGGTTATGGATTTTTTTTAGTGAAAAAGTATAATTTTTTTAGGAAAAGTAATAAAAACAAAAAGACCCTATGTTTACTTTGTTACCATTCAATGAAAAATATCACTTTTTCTCAAAAGAAAATCCCAATCCAAACACCCTAATTTTTCCTTAAATTCAAAATTTAAAATTTACCCTAATTTTTCCTTAAATTCAAAATTTAAAATTTGAAAGTCCTTCCAAAATTTCACTAACAGAGTTTTAAAATAATATAATCATTACATTTTTTTTTCTCTTTCCTACACCAATCTTGATGCGCCGAAGGCGCAAACAGAAATGGCGTTGGCGTATTTGGAGTGAGTTGACCGTCACAAGAAAAAACAGTGGAATTTTGAGGATCCATGGGCCTAGGTTGATGGAAAATGGGCTCAGGAACAAGACTCGTCACTTTGCCAAGAACTATGACAGATTACGGTCCAATTCCATCGTTTGGGCCCTCAAAAACCTCTTTTTTGTAACTTTTGTTTTGGCAATATCTTTTGACTGGATTGTCCGATTTAGTTGCTTTTTTTCCATTATCATTGTTTCCTTTAGTAGATCAATTCTATGTGGATTTCTCAGAAATTTCTTTTTTTTTGGCAAATTTTTTATTTGTTCTTGTTTTCAGTTTCGGTGCCTTTTTCTTATAAAAAGGGTATGCCTAATTTTCGCCAATCCTAGTGTGGATTCCATGAATGTTGAAAAACTAATTCATTGACAATTGTGTGTCAATTTAAAAAAATTTCAGAATACTTTTTAATTTCTGCTAAATCTTTGTCATAGTAAGTTTCCGCCACATTAATTTTTCAAAAGAAATTCCCTCCAAAATTTTCTAAAATAAAAATTTTCTCAATTTGATAACATATTAAACAGACTTTTATTGTGAAATAGAGAAGTATGGTAATTTTAAAAAAGAGTAAATGTAAATGGACCGATGATAACACGGACCGAAGGTCCCGAAAGGGGGCCCACCTTTTTGTGTTCCATTTTTGCCCTTTGTAGTGGAATGCACATAGGCACCACGTCAGAAATGCGTATAAACAAGCAGGGCTGTTTTTCCTCTTTTATCGCCTTCTCTTTCTACACTTTTCCTCCTCCTCTCCTTCCGATTATGAGATTCCAAAACAAATACAATCCAATTTCTCTCTCAATCCGATCTTCATATCCTTTCCTCTCTGGCGGCCATAATTACCCACCAACATTAAAGAGGATACACACAAGAACTCACACAAACAGAAAACAAAGGCCAGAGTAAGAAAATGTATGAGCTTTCATATGAGAAAAGAAAACGAAGCAGAGAGCTCTAAATAAGAAAATCAAAGGAACCAGTATGATTTAAGAACCACAGAAAATTTAGAGAAAACAAAACGGCAGTGGCTATGAGAATACCCAAAAAACTTAAAAGAGAATAGACCAGGTATCAATTTCTAAATTATGAGAGGCGAAGATGTAGATCTTCAAAATTGCCACCGAGTTAGGCTGGGTTTCAAGAGCGTTTTTCTTATGATGGATTGTTTCAATCTTGAAAGCATGGTGCTGGGAACAAAGGTTGTTTTCCAAGGACCTTCCGTTCCTCCGGAGCCAGTTCGATTAGCTTCCTAGTGGCGGATTTGAGGTTGGGTTTGAAAAGAAAAAAAAAAAACTGGTGATGGGATGGGTCATAAAAGAAGAGAATTTGTGGAGACGATGAGTGTGGGTTGGGCCCTAAAGCTATCTCAAATAGAACTGAAAGGAAGGCAAAGTAGCTACTGAAATGGAACTTGGAAGATGGAGATGAAGCGTGGAAGACGATGAGTTTGGTTTGTGTGCAAGAAAATAAAGGAAAAAGAAATATTAAATTATACTTAAGCATTGTGTAGTGATCTCCTTGGATAAGGATTAAAACTGTGATAAATTCTTATTTCCAAAAAAAAAAGAAAAGAAAACTGTGATAAATTCAATGTGCTGCATTTTTTTTTTTTTTTGTTTACTTCATAATTGTACATTTATAATAATCTATTAATAAAAATATTACCATATAATTTTTATTGTATTGCATGATAGCTATAAAATTAACTTTATTAATATTCAACAAATAATGTAAATATGTTTGTGTAATGTATCAAATGTTTGCTTCAAATGTATCATTTTAATATGTATGTTGTATTGACTATGTTTTAGTGTAAATAATTACAATGTGAGTATCAATTTTTTTTTTATTTCATAAATCTAATACATTAGTATTTTGTGTGTGATAATAATGAGAAGAAACTATGTGCATTACAACAATATATATTTGTTATGGAAAGACGTAAATGTTGGTATAAAAACTAAAACAATTAGAATTCATAATATCATTATTCCTTTTAGCTAATCAAGTGTATTATATATCTAAGTATTTATTTTTAACAATCAAATACTTTGGATAGTAATACATCTAATAAATGTAAGTTTGTATTATATTATAACCTTTTAAAAATAATAATAAATAGAAATTTCATTTAATTAATTTTAAGTCAATTCATTAAATAGAAAGAAAAATTAAGTTGAGAATATTTCAAGGATTTATATGATAATTCCAAAAATTGGAAATTTTTTTGTCTATCATCCATTTTCCGATTGTCCTATGAATCATCTAAAACATACATAGTATCACAAAGCTACCTCCTCATATCCAAATTTATCGGTCATATCTAAACATGAGACAAGTCAACTCATATATATAATAATTGTTGCATTAAATGGCTAATTTTAAGTTTTATTAGTGCTAATCAAATAATTTGATATTTTATGTGTAATGTATCAAATGTCTGCTTCAAATGTAACATTTTAATATGTACATTGCATTGGTTATGTTTCAAGGTAAAATTGCAAAATGAGTATCAAAATTCTTCATCAAGGATTCACCTATAATGTGGCTTGGAATGGGAGGTGTTGTCAACCGAATGAGGGTAGAACCGTCCGAGGTGAAAATTTTTTTAACCACTCACCTTTCCAGTTGCTATATGTCGTCCAGTGATTGGTCAGCACTTTTAATAGAGTGATCCGACTTTGTCTCAAACGACGTCGTTTGGGTTCCTTTAGAGGCCAAACGACGTCGCTTTTGGTGGGGAACAAGACTTTTGCTTTTCCTCCAACCTTGAAATTCGCGCGTTCTCTCTCTCCTTTTCATCTACTCTGCATCGGCTCCAAGGCCATTCTCTCTGCCTGTGGGGGTACGAGCCGTCCATGAGGAAATCCTTCTTCCTCCTCAATTAAGAGTTCCTCTGTCTCTGACGCTTTTTGCTCTCCTCTGAATGCTGATTTGATGCCTACTTTCTACTTTAACAGCGGCGAATTTCGTCGGCAAGAACTTTGTTCTCTCTTCTTCCCCACCCTCTTCTTCTCTTTAGCGCATCAAAACCGTAAAATATGGGAAGGGATTAGGGTTTTCAGTCTTCTTCTCTTCTCTCTCGCTCCACCTAGTGATGAATTTTGGCCGGCGTCGTTCAGGTCATGTTACCATCAGTTGCTCTAGGTGATCCTTTTTCTGCATTTATTTTTCCCACCTGTAATGTAAAACCCTTCATATACAAAACATGTTTTTGATTTGCCACATTATAGGTGAATAGAATGAGGTTTTAGTCAATTTAAATATCTGAACAAACTAGATGACTATAAGACCCACTATGCATGTGGATGAAGTAGAAACCTGATGCATATTTATTATATAAAAATTCTAATAAACACTGGATATATTTTGTGAAAAAAGAAAGCCAGTTTTGAAAGGAAGAACTAACCCTTTTTTTTTTATGACTTTCTATTTTAATTTAAAACTTTTTTCCACTTTCTTATCTGTTTCTGGAACCAGCAAATTTTTTTGACTAGCATTTTGCTTCCATTTTATATTTTTACAGCGAAATCTGGCATTGTTTTCTGGATGGTGCACACCAAACTTATGGTTGTAGTTTATTGTTTTCGCAGCAAGCTTTAAAACAACGTATTCCTTTTAAAGATTGTGGCAATTCCGGATAGCAGGAAGGGGCTCCTTAGCTGGCTTGTTGCCTTTTGCTGATGCAGATGCTGTGGTTCTTGAAATGGCCAATGAAGTGTTGCCAATAAGTATATTTCTAGAAATGAAAACTTCTTAAGTCATTCTCATTGTTAAAAAATTTCAGATGGTTTGATAGGTCCAGTTTTGGTTGGCGTTTGTG
This sequence comes from Leptodermis oblonga, assembly GCA_016801395.1. Classification (NCBI taxonomy): domain Eukaryota; kingdom Viridiplantae; phylum Streptophyta; class Magnoliopsida; order Gentianales; family Rubiaceae; genus Leptodermis; species Leptodermis oblonga. Next base: position 21,439,606 of record CM028753.1, read on the forward strand.
CAACCGATCCATTTTGGTTAATTGAATATTTTTAGAAGCATTTGGAGTGTACTGGTTTCTATAGGTTGCGAAACTTCCCCACTGTTGGGCTTTTTAATGGTAATTTTAGTCAAACTCTTAAGAATGGAGTGAGTTTCATTTGATGCAATGAGCCTTATAAATGATAAATTCAGGAACTACTGTTTTGAAACTAAATGGGAAGATAATGAGTATTGCAGTATTTGATGTATTGCATTCTTTAGATATAGTCAGCTTATGATTACTGATTCTGACAGCATCTAATGATTCTCTATGCCATTGGGTTTGATGTTGTAGCTGGTTAGCAAAGCAATTTTGTCTGTAAATGGTTAAGCTTTGTTTCTCTAAATATATTTGATGACCCTAAAGAGTGCACTTGAGGATCTAAACTGATAAGTTGTTGCTCTAATGTTATATATTAGGATTGTCTTTTTTGTCGCACAGGCGTTTCAGCCAACATGGCATTCATGACTGCATTAGGAAGTGTTGAGGGAACAATCTGGCCTTTAAATTCGAATCATCCAACTCCATTTTCCTTACATTGCAGCAGGCTTGCCAGAAGGCTGCGAAAATCTAGACGTGCTCCCTTTATGCAGTTCTTGGTGGCTGCAGAAACGCTGCAACAATCCATGGAAGAATTGCTTGCGGATCTCAAACCCCGGCCCAGCTGCATCATTTTTTACCATAGCTTCTGGTGGACTAAACCTTATTGCTCAAAGGTTTCAGATTCCTGGGCTGGTTTCCATGAAATAGGTTGCTTCCCGCTCCATTTCGCAGGCGTTTTGAAGAGTCCGGGTTTCTTGATAACGTCAGATCTGATTCAGAGTACTTCGTTATCCCTGGCTTTCCTCACAACATTGAGCTAACCAAAGCTCAGCTTCCAGGTTTTATTAACCCGAGCATATCAGGTATAAACTCCATGCAAGCTAATATGAAAGAAGCTGAGAAGAATGCATTCGGGATAGTAGCAAATACTTTTGAGGAGTTGGAGGACTGCACAGATTTTAAAAAATTTATGAATCTAAAAGTTTAGTGTATCTGCCCTGTCCAGCCTGCAATTCAAACAATTTGGAAAGGCCCAATGATAATTCTTCCACAATGGGCGTAATCATCATTGATGGATGAATAGTAAGTAAGCTGAAAATTTGTATTGTGCTTGTAAATTTCTTGCCCTATATGGCAATTGGACCTCCTATTACAATGGTCCTAATGATCAATTAATGTGAATTTCTTTATTAATTAATCTGTTCTTTTTACATTACTAATTAAACTCACAAAGAAATGGGTAGATGAGGATGTTCTTTTTACATTACTAATTAAACTCACAAAGAAAGGGGTAGATGAGGATGGAGGCGCGGCAGCGCCGCCGAATCCCCCTAGTAAATTTAATATAATAGTGTTTTGTGTGATAAATTTAATAAATTCTTCATAAATTTAATAATGAGAAGAAACTATGTGCATTATAGTAATATATATATATATATTATTATATGTGTAAGCAAATGATTTATTACTTTATGTGTAATGTATCAAATGTCTGTTTCAAATGTAACATTTTAATATGTACATTGTATTCATTATGTTTCGAGGTAAAATTACAAAATGAGTATCAATATCAAAATTCTTCATAAATTTAAAAATGGGAAGAAACTATGTGCATTATAGTAATATACATATATATATGTGTGTGTGTGTGTGTGTGTGTAAGCAAATGATTTAATATTTTATGTGTAATGTATCAAATGTCTGTTTCAAATATAACATTTTAATATGTACATTGTATTGATTATGTTTCGAGGTAAAATTACAAAATGAGTATCAAAATTCTTCATAAATTTAATATAGTAGTGTTTTGTGTGTGATAAATTAAATAAATTCTTCATAAATTTAACATCTAAAATGCCTAATATAAATTTATAATTCTTAATTTCCTAATTACAATCCATTAAATCGCTATTTGAATTTGTTTTTGTTATTATAAATGGCACATCTCCCTAATATACTTTTAAATTTTAAAAGGTTCGGATTTACTACACTTTTAATTTTATACTTTTAATCAACACCTCAAATTAAGTTGAGAGTTAGAACTAAAGCTAACTTTATCAACCAGTCAAATTCTATCATTTATCCAATATTTAATATTTACATGATTATTGTACTTGTTTGAAATGCAATATAATTCATATCTCATATCTATTTGTAATATTTTCTTTTTGAATTGCACATTAGTTATTATAAATTACATATATTTTGATTACCACTTAAGAGTTCCTCATCTATTAAATTTCTAATTTTTTTTAAATGATCTATTAAACTTTTAATTAATTGCAATTAGTACCCTCATTACCTAATGATATTTATATATAAAGAAAACATTTGATACAACGTGTGTATTATAATGATACATTTAAAGTAAACATTTGATACAACGTGTGTATTAAAAGGGTAAATACACAATTACCCCCATGTGGTTTAAAAAGCTACCATGCGCCCCCTTAACTTTCGTGAACTATGTAAAGTGGACAAAAATAACCAAAATACCCCCAAAGTGCCCTTATTCTAGTTGTGAATTACAGTTTAGATGCGGGGCTATTTTGGTTATTTTTATCCACTTTACATAGTTCACGAAAGTTAAGGGGGGTGCATGGTAACTTTTTAGACCATAAGGGGGTGATGCATAAGTTTCCGAAACCACAGGGGGGTAGTTGTGTATTTAGCCGTATTAAAATGATACACTTAAATTAAATATTTGATTCAACGCGTGTATTAAAATGATACACGTAAAGTAAATATTTGATACGACGTGTGTATTAAAATGATACACTTAAAGTAAACTTTTGATACAATGAGTGTATTAAATGGCATATTTGAAACAATGTGCATATTATAAGCTTGTATTACAATATAACATTTTTAAAAAATACAAAAAATTTAATTTTTTAAATTTTATTAAATGAATTTCAATGGAGGACTGCTTCTGTTCAAACTTTTCTCCACTGAAAACATAACAGGTGAGGGCTTTCCCGCCATATTTCCTCCACTGAACTAACATACATTCAGATAAGGTTACCGCCAGATAACATGACTGTCTGTTAGTTTCATACGTTGAATACAGAGTAAACCTGGTTATCATTTATTTTGTTGACTTTCATTTTATTTCTGTGTTCCATAGTGATATGCATAACTTTTCCCATTGTACTAGTTGGTTATGTTTCGTTAACCCTCATGAGTTGGGTGCTTTGCAATGACTTGTTGAATGTGTTAACAAGGTGACATTTAGAACTGCTTGGGCCAGGACTGAAAAGTAAATATTCATGTTTATTGCATTGTATATTTAGTTGTGTTGTTGGAATGCTTACATTGTAACACTTTTCCCATTCTGCGTCATAACAATGCCAACCAACAATTCATTATCTCACTAACTAACATACATTTAGATATTGTTACCCTCAGATAACATGACTGTCTGTTAGTTTCGTACCTTGAATATATATTGAACCTGGTTATCAGTTGTTTTGTTGACTTTCCTTTTATTTCTGTGGTTCATAGTGATATCTGCATAACGTTTCACAGTATAATAGTTGGTTATGTTCCATTACCAGTCATGAACTGGTAACGGTGTACTGACATATTCAATGTGTTAACCAGCTGAAACGTAATAATTGCATTTAATAATTTGTATATTAGGTTGTGCTGTTACAAAAGTTAGAATGTAATGATTTTATTTTTCTGCTACACAACAATGCCAAGAAACGATTCATCACCAAGTTAACTAATATATATGTAATGACCTATTCATTCCAATGAGTGCATACATCCGAACGAAAATTATTTATGTGATACAATCTAAATATGCTTATACTGAATACTCAATATATAACTCCTCCACAGATGCCTATTACATTCAGATGTTATTTTAAATGTATCATTTTAATATGCATATTGTATAAAATATTTATTTTAATGTATATTTAATACATACGCTGTATCAAATGTCTGCTTTAAATGTAACATTTTAATACATACTTTATATCAAACATTTACTTTAAATGTATCAATGTATGTTTTAAATGTATCATTTATGTTTGTTATTATTAAATTATCAAATTGATAAATTAGAAATTTTCATACACTTCACAAAATTCCTTTTATAATAATCACAGTTGATAAATGCCTCTAATTAATTTTGTTGAATTTTATTTATAATACAATTTAATAATTGAAAACATCACTCCACTAAAGTTACATGTGTTAATATTTTTCTAACTATTTTCTTCATTATAATTTTTAGAAAATTCAATCAAGAAAAATAGAAGAAAGCTGCTACTAAATTATTAATGAACATTTTGTCAAAAGTAATTTAATAATAAAAAAATTATAAAAAAAACATTAAAAAATAAAATATCACCAACAAAAATATAAAATCTAAAACTTAGAAGGAAAAGTTCAAAGAAAAGAGAAAAAAATGGTGGGATTAGAGAGTGGCCCGATGGAACAATAATTTACAATATGACTATTCTGTATTATTTTACAATATAGAATGTACTCTTTTACAATATGGAATATAATGTTTCACAATATAGAATGTATTATTTTTTTTCTACTATGTACAATGAAGACTATTGATTTGTTTATTACTCTGTACTGTTTTACAACATAGACTGTACTGAATTGCTTATTACACTATACTATTTTACAACATAGACTGTACTGAATTGTTTACTACACTATACTACTTTATGATAAAGATTGTACTATTTTTACTACTATGTACTGTTTTTGTTTCATGAGTTTTCAAAATGCTAAACGAAAAAAAAAAAATCATTTACTGAAATCAATGATAAAAGAGGAGAATGAAAATAAATTAGAGAGGAAGAGAGAAGGAATTGATAATCGTGAAAAATGAAAAGAAATGAAGAAAGTGCTGGAAAATAGGAAGAGAGAGAATATAAAAAATATGTGGAGGAGAAAGGAAGAAAGTACTGAAAAAGAGGAAGAGAGAGAATATAATAAATGAAAAGGGCATTTCCGTTTTTTCGACCGATGCGCTAACGTGGATTTCCACTCACGCGCGTTGGTCCCTCTCGGTCCCGAACTTCGTCGATCCATTTAAAGCGACCCTTTAAAAAAAGAGTAAATGTAAATGGACCTATGATAGCGTGGACCGACGATCCCGACGGGGGGCCCACCTTTTTGTGTTCCATTTCTGCCCTTCGTAGTGGAATACACATAGGCACCACGTCAGAAACGCGTATAAACACGCGGGGCTGTTTTTCCTCTTTCATCGCCTTCTCTTTCTACACTTTTCCTCATCCTCTCCTTCCGATTATGAGATTCCAAAACAAATATAGTGCGACTTGGTGTTCAGTACTGCGTCTTTTGGTGAAATTGCCCATGGCCGGAATTGGTCATTCTGGCGCCGATTTGTTGTTCATTCTGAAGCTAATGAGCTCCTTCTAATTTGTTGGGAGGGATTTAAGCTTAGTGTAGCAACCATTTGGATTTGGGAGGTTTTCCAATTTCTGGGTTACTGATTTTCCAATTCTTCACCGAATTGGGTTTGTGAAAAATCTCATTGCTGAAACCAATTGGGTGCACTCTTTGCTGTGTTGTTAAAAAAAAAAAATTGGATTTCATTTTGGCAATTCTGGCGCTTTTTCGCCTCAACCGCCGCTCTGCCGGCGACTTTCTATTGTTCGGTTTGGTTCTTTGCTGTATTTTCTGGGCTGCTGCATTTCGGGGGAAGAAGGAAGAAGGAAAAGAGAAAAGAAAGAAAAAAAAAAGAAGGAAGAAGACGATGAACAGTGTCTGTTCATTGTCTTTTTCTTTTTCTTTTTTTAGTCTTTTTTTTACTTTTTTAGTCCTTGCTTTTTTTTTTCTCTGTTAGTCCCTGCTGTTAGTTTTGTTTTTTTTTTTAGTCCCTACTGTTAACACGAAAGGTCCTTCATAGGTTTCTAAACCACGGGGGATTTTTCATTAGTTTCTGAAACCACAGGGGGTTATTGACACTTAACCCTAAATTTAATAATGGGAAGAAACTATGTCCATTATAGTAACATATATAAATATATATATATATATATTATGTGTAATGTATCAAATGTCTGCTTCACATGTAACATTTTAATATGTACATTGTATTGATTATGTTTCGAGGTAAAATTATAAAATGAGTATCAAAATTCTTCATAAATTTAATATAGTAGTGTTTTGTGTGTGATAAATTTAATAAATTTAATAATGGGAAGAAACTATATGCATTATAGTTATATATATATATATATATATATTATCACATGTGGTCTCTTTCAAAGCTTTATATGATAATTTTTATAATTGAAAAACATTCCATTTATCATTCATTTTTCAATTTTCCTCTAAATTAAAAAATAATATTTACGAAGAGTTATTAAGATGTGTAACAAGGGGTGTAATAGGAAAATATAATAGAGGATCTTGAGCCTGTTTCTCGTCGACATAGTACTCTATGATGACTTGTTTATTTTTAGATCATTTAATTTCCCTTTTTTCCACTTATTGTATTTTTAGAAAATAAGTTTAAATGGCCACAACATGCGTATTAATATGATCACTACAAAGTGCGTATTAAAATGATTCATTTTAAAAAGTACACTGTATCAAATGCTTGCTTGAAATGTATTATTTTAAAACGCACATTGTATCAAATGTTTATTTTAAATGTATCATTTTAATATGCATGTTGTATTAAATGTTTATTTTAATACAAACATTGTATCAAATGTCTGCTTTAAATCTGTCATTTTAATACAGACGTTGTATCAAATATTTACTTCAAATGTGTCAATGTATCATTTTATGTTTGTTTTTGAATGTATCATTTTACTTCAAATGTAGTACTCTTAAATAGTAGAACTTGTATTATTCATGAGTATAAGTGGGAGAAAATTAATCATTCTAAATAAATAAAAATTTAATACATGTGTTGTATTACATTTATCCTTTAAAAATGAAAAGTTTATAGTGTAAGGTATTAATATGGATTTACTTTATACGATGAAATAAAAATATAATAGTTACAACACCTACATTAAAATATGTATGAGATAGATAGATAGAGTGCTTTTAGAAAGATAAAATTAAGAATACATATTATTTATGCAGTGAAGAGTATGCACACATAAATAGTGTGCAAATTTTGTATATAACAAAATCATTATTAATCATTCTACCACAAATATAATCTTTATTTCCAACAATCCTGTCTTATTTGGTGGATCCTAATAAGTTTAAAATGGACACAACATGCGTATTAAAATGATCACTACAAAGTGCATATTAAAATGATTCATTTTAAAAAGTACACTTTATCAAATGCTTGCAAGAAATGTATTATTTTAAAACGCACATTGTATCAAATATTTATTTTAAATGTATCATTTCAATAAGCATATTGTATAAAATATTTATTTTAATGTATATTTAATACATACATTGTATCAAATGTCTGCTTTAAATGTATCATTTTAATACATACGTTATATCAAATATTTGCTTTAAATGTATCAATGTATGTTTTAAATGTATCGTTTTATGTTTGTTATTATTAAATTATCAAATTGATAAATAAGAAATTTTCATACACTTCACAAAATTCCTTTTATAATAATCATAGTTGATAAATGCCTTTAATTAATTTTTTTGAATTTTATTTATAATACAATTTAATAATTGAAAACATCACTCCACTAAAGTTACACATGTTAATATTTTTCTAACTATTTTCTTCATTATAATTTCTAGAAAATTCAATCAAGAAAAATAGAAGAAAGCTGTTACTAAATTATTAATGAACATTTTGTCAAAAGTAATTTAATAATAAAATATTATAAAAAAATTAAAAATAAAACATCACCAACAAAAATATAAAATCTAAAACTTAGAAGGAAAAGTTCAAAGAAAAGAGAAAAAAATGGGGGGATTAGAGAGTGACCCAATGGAACAATAATTTACAAAATGGCTACTCTGTATTATTTTACAATATAGAATGTAACGTTTCACAATATAGAATGTAACGTTTCACACTATGTACTATTTTTGTTTCATGAGTTTTCAAAATGCAAAACGAAAAATAAATAAATGAAAATCAATTACTGAAATGAATGATAAAAGAGAAGAATGAAAATAAATTAGAGAGGAAGGGAGAAGGAATTGATAGTCGTGAAAAATGAAAAGAAAGGAAGAAAGTACTGGAAAAGAGAAAGAGAGAGAATATAATAAATGTATGGAGGAGAAAGCAAGAAAGTACTGGAAAAGAGGAAGAGAGAGAGAGAGAATATAATAAATGTGTGAAGGAGAAAGGAAGAAAGTGCTGGAAAAAAAGAAGAGAGAGATAATATAATAAATGAAAAGGGCATTTCTGTCTTTTTGACCGACGCGCTGACGTGGATTTCCACTCACGAGCGTCGGTCAAAAAGACGGAAATCCCCCCTAGTTGTGTTTAATCTACATATTTCATTCTCTCTCCTACGTGTTTGCGAAGAAACCAATGAAAATCCATATTCTTCGTACGACAGCTCAATTATATCAAACGATGGCGTGATTATGAGATTGCCATAACTGCACTTCAAATTTAAACGACGTGAGCCATGTCCGAATTGGAATATAGAAGGTTATTATCGTTTTGGAGCGAAAATCTTAGGAAAGCAAGAAACATTTTTTCCTGGAAGAAAATCTCGTTTGAAAGGTACTGGAACAACCTATTATCTTGTGATTTTTGGTCTGAGAAACACCGCGGGTATGTAGAAGGTGGCACGTTATGTGTAGGCAGGTCCAAAAACTGAACGTTACAATGCAAACAACATAACAGTACAACAGAGGAAAACAAGTAGTATGTCCCTTTAATAAAATGTGTGTTCCAATAAGAGTTTCCTTCTCTTGCAAAAGTTGCATCTCTTCACGAAAAATGGTTGTGGCTATTGGATGGCAACCTTTAGAGGTCTATAAATAGGCTCCTTAGGACGTGATTCACACAGTGGAAATCATTCTCTCTTTACAAGGTTTTCTTGCTCTTTTCTTTCATGCTGGTTTTGTTTAAGTTAGTACATGCTTACCACAAAAGAATTAATCTTATCCCATAAAGCTATGGTAACTCTAAGGATATTCATTCCCAATCACTTTGCACGTAAAGGGAACTACTAAAGCATAAAGGAAAGTGCATTTGTACGATTTGAAGCAACATCTCATTTCACTATATCATGCAATAGATTAGTTCTTACATAATGGATTATTGGTTTCATTTTGGTTAGGCATTGTTGTGTTACCTGGAAATTATATCCAACAATGAAGAGGCACATGGACATCGTAAGGGTCGCCCTCATCAAATACGGTAAGGAATATGGGAAGGTGGTTGTCATCGTTGACGTTATCGATCAGAATAGGGCTCTTGTTAATACCCCTGCCATGGTGAGAACTCAAATGAATTTCAAGAGGCTCTTTGGTTGATGCTTTGGAAGCCGCAGATGCGAGGAACAAATAGCAGAAGGGTCTTGGGTCAGTGTGCATAAGAATAGGGCATCACTCAATGATTTCGACAGATTCAAGATTATGTTGCAGTGGTTGTCATCGGTGACGTTATCAATCACAACAGGGATCTTGTTAATGCCCCTGCCATGGTGAGAATTCAAATGAATTTCAAGAGGCTCTCACTTACAGACATACATATTGACATCAAAAGAATTCCAAAGAAGTATTCTTTGGTTGATGCTTTGGAAGCCACAGATGCAAGGAACAAGTGGGAGAAGAGGTCTTGGGTGCGGATTGTTAGTGTGCATAAGAATAGGGCCTCACTCAATGATTTCGACAGATTCAAGATTATGTTGCGGTGGTTGTCATCGGTGACGTTATCGATCATAACAGGGATCTTGTTGATGCCCCTACCATGGTGAGAATTCAAATAAATTTCAAGAGGCTCTCACTTACAGACATATATATTGACATCAAAAGAATTCCAAAGAAGTATTCTTTGGTTGATGCTTTGGAAGCCACAGATGCAAGGAACAAGTGGGAGAAGAGGTCTTGGGTGCGGATTGTTAGTGTGCATAAGAATAGGGCCTCACTCAATGATTTCGACAGATTCAAGATTATATTGCCCAAGATGAAGAAAGTAGGTGTAGTAGGGGAGGAGCTTGCTAAACTAAAGAAGGAAGCTACAGCTTGAGGAAAACCATATTTTCCTGCCTACCGTCGAGATTCCGTTATAGTATATCTTTGGCAAGTTGTATTGATGTAATTTTTCAGGTTTAGTATTTCATTAGCTTTTGGGTGCATGGAAAGCAGAGTAACTAAGTGTCGTTTGAAACTCGATCCTTGCCCGAAATTATGAAATTAACTGTTATTTGGAATAAAAAAAGAAAATTAAAGAAAAAGAAAACCACGGTTCTAGTATGAATGAAAACAGGTATATGAAGGTACCACGCAGGAAATGGAAATGTGAAGGCGTGGGATTGGAATTATTGTAGCGCAACCAGAGCTTTCAAACTTAGTGGTACATCCATAAGAAAGAACTGAGATATTCTACAACATGGAACGGTATAGTGTTGGTTATGAAGTAAGTACTATGTCCGTTAGTAACTACGTAATTGAATCTGGGTGGGGTTGTCAAATAAGAGCAAGGATGGTTGATATGATAGACCTAAGACTATGCAGTAGTAAGCTAGATTTCAAGGAAGACACTTGAAAGGGGTTGATAAGGCACCCATGTTACAATTGACACACTAGACGAGTAGGAAGAACAACAATATGATTGAGAGGCAGTTAAGAAGAAAAGCATTTCTGTCGCTTCTCCAGAGACAGTTCTTTGTGAGACAAATTTCACATTGCAGCCCATCATTTTTTTGACACATTAGTGACGGCTCCCTTTGAACGTCTCTTATTTGATCCCGTAGCCTATCCCCTTTATTTTGATAGTCAAGCGGTATTTTGTCAACCCAAATGAAGAAGCCACAACCCCCATTCTTCTGCTGGGAAAAAACATTTAATGTGTAAGTGATATAAAGTGTTCGATGAGGAAAATATTCCCCACGGGTTGGAGAATGAATTGGACGAAGCAGACGAAGATGGTGAAGCGAACCTCCGTATCATTTTGGGAGTTGGGGAAACGTGGTTGGTGTAGAAGGTAAAATTTGTTGGTGTATATATAAGGGGGTGGGGGGGGGGGGGGGGGGGGGAAGTGACGGTAACAATGGATGTTTGAATCCTAATTGTTTGGTTGAGGATAGGAAGGCACATAACAGTAACAAGAAATAGTGAAGGAAGTATGAAAGTAAATGGGAAGCATATAACAGTATAGGTGGCGAGAGTCGGTTTAAATGTAATTGGGCAAGCATCTTAAATAGAGATGGTACAGTTGAAACATTGCAATACATTTTAATTTAACTACAGAAAATCTAAGAGTTGTTAAGTGACACGGTTGAAAGAACTGAGGAGGAGACCATATAAATAGATATGTTACAGTCCAAACATGGAAATTTTACACCCCAAGGATGGAAACACCACAAAGGAAGCCAAAACAAAAGACATGCAGAATGTACTTTTGTCATCAAAAAATAAAAGAATAAATTTTGGTAATTAACAAGTGCATACGTGAAAATGTTATTCACATGTGAAGGCAGAACGCAAGAACCATTACGACGGCAGGTTATGCAATGGTGGAATCAATCAAAGATCTTCGTAGAAATGAAATCCCGAACGGATTTGCAGACGGCTCCACCTCTACTATTCAAGTTGCTCATAGTCCCGGGCGCAGTAAGCAGCCAGAAAATGTAGCCGAGTGTATTGCTGAAAAAAAATGTATCAATCATACACGGATGAGTATATTTTGTAGCAAAAACCAGTTAAAAGAATTCTATAAAAAAAGAGGAGGGAAGTTTACATCGGAGAGGTCTGGATCCGAGTACTGTCAGCCGTAGAAATTTTCCATGTTGTGCATGACAAAGACACCACAGTTGTTGTTGTGTTCCTCAACTTTCTTCGTCCTCCAAACGAATTCAATAGTTTCAAGGCTGAAGGCTTTGACTGAATCTGCTCGGGGGTCTTGAATTTGGGACAAGAACTCAACCACTGCATTTTTCTGAAACAATGTAATTATAAAAGGAATTAATGGAAGTAAATAAACATGGATTTGCAAATGTTTAAACACGATGTTACCAGATATTCTGGAACAAGGGCCCATTCAACCGCTATATCGTCGTGGACTATGTCATCCAAGATCTGCATTTTCCATTTCCTGAAGTTGAACACGACAAGAATGTAGTGTTCAAACATAAGGACAGGCACAAAAATCTGCATTTGAAGGGGCATGGACAGGAATATACATTAGTTAGTTTGTTGGAAGATATAAATGTAGTACAGGAGGAAACACAAAAATGGAGTAAAAAGTCAAAAAGGCAATGGTACCAAGTCCACGTTGGACAGTCTTTTTGCATACACAGTGGGACAGTTTCAGCTATGCAATGGATGGATGCTATCTTCGATGGGCTGCATCTGAAGTTAAAGACATCATGAAGGTAAGAGTCAAACTTAGGAAAGTATAGTAATACATGGGAAATAATAAGTTTTAGGATAGATAACGGTTACCACAGCAACGACGTTGAAGAAATATCGGGAAGCATTTTTTTTCTCACTCGTAGGAGTATTGTTCATGAGAAATACTCAGGCATCAACGAGTGGACTCCAAATCCTCCGTTCAGCTTCAAGCCCTATTATATCTGTCCTCTAGAGTAGTATCGAGCCATCATTTAAGAACATGACCTCTCTGGAGGAATTAGGAAAGATTAGAACATATCACAGCTAATAATTTCAAACATTTAGAGACTAAATACTATCAATATATGCCCAAAAAAAAAACATTTCTAGGTTGTGGCAAATTACCGGTCTTTATTCTTATCTTCGTGGACACAGTATTCCACCACACAGTATTCCACCACTTGGGCCTCATTTGGATGGTCTAGTGGATGTTTTGGCCTACACAATCTATGCAAGCTGAGTAAGATATACATTCCCTCGGCATATTGGCAATGTGGACCAAGGGGAAGTGATATCATTGGCAAAGTCCTCGTTGACTGGCAGATTATGAACCACCTGTCCTGGTCAACCTCCCAACAACTTGGTCCACGCCATCACGAGCAGCAAGGCCTTCCATGGGAACATCATCAACAACATGGTCGATGCGACCAGCACGCGGCTGGAGGTCCATTTCCGGAACAGAGCAATCGGAGTACTCACTGGCATCGTCCCCAGTCTCAACGTTGCCTTCAGTGTCAGCAACGTCTTCCCCTATATTAGCATGTCATTCAGTATCAACATGGGATGCGTTGTTGTCATCTGCAGCACCGGGGATAGGATGATTTGCAGCCGATGACTTAGACGCTCCAAGCAGCCCTTCAAAGGGCCTCCTTTGATAGACAGCAAATTGAGAGTCGAGTCGGGTATCAATGAAGGTACTGGACAACTGCTGAACAACTGGCTGGGCCTTGCTGTGAATGTTGACACAGTCCACCAAGGATTCTGCAGCAGAGCCACCAGGCAGAGTCAGATCATTTTGCACAGGGGCATCAGCCGGAGTTGGCGAAGTTTAATGACCACGTTCAGCTACACGGTCCCATTGTTCAGCAATGTCCTGTGGCTGGGAAGGCGATGTTGTTGGAGATTTGCTTCCTGATTCTGAACAGCTATTTTGGACTTATTGGAACCCCCCCCCCCCCCCCCCCCCCAGAGTCGCCTGAAATCACAGGAGAACTGATGTCTGCCTGTGTAGTAGGCTGCTAGATGGAAGACTGGTACATACCTCCAAAGGCAGAATCATCCATCATATCCTGCGAAGTGCAAACCTTGTTTGTGGCAAGTTCAGAGGTGCCCTGAACGTCATCAAATCCTACGTCATCATCAGCAGCAGCATCATCCGCATCATCAGATGGAGTGTAGAGGGAGCCACTCGATTTCTCTTCCTCGTGTAATTCCTCTGCAATGCTATATTCATTGTCCATTGAAGCGGATCCTGAATTCTATCAGTGGGGCCTTCATCATCCTTACCCACCAACACCACCCGAATTCGCTGCAAATTGCTCATTATACAGTCGATGTCCTCAACGACGGCTGGTTTACTTCCTGCAGTAACTCTTAAAATAGCTTCCTGCACATGTAGACTGGTGGAAGCTTCCTGCATAATGGGCAAATGCACTGCCTCGACCCTTTTGACTTCATTCACATAGGAGGCCGCGGCATCATGGTATGCCTGCAGTTATAAATAAATTGATTACAGGACAGATCACTTAGTGTAGCCATGACACATATCATATAACCGGTGAACGAGTAATATAAAATGTGAAATAGGGCAGACATCAGTTGGGTAAAAATTTTATTAAAACTAAACAATGCAGTCAAAGTTACAGAACATCACAGTACAAGTAAGTATGTATCTGAATGTAATATGCATATGTGGATGAGTTAATTACTAAGTGTTAAGTGCCCATATATTTACATTGTATCACTTAACTAATTTCCATCTGGATGTTCGCATTGATGAATCGTTTCGAAGCTTTCTTACATAGGAGAAAATAGGTTTGTCACCTTCTAACTTTTGTGACTTGACAACCTCCCCAACATGGTAATAAAATCGATTACAACCTAACATTCATGGCCCAAGAACTTAGTACATGTCACCTTCATAACACATTCAAACAGTCATTGAAGCACACCCAGTTCATTACTGTTGCCAGGACATAACCAAATACTGAACTGTGAAATGCTATGCAAGTTTCACTATGAACCACTGGCATAAAAGGAAAGTGAACAGCAGAAAAGATACCAAGTTTCAATAATTAATCAGGTCATGAAACTAAGAGACAGTCATATCATATAGGGGCAACAATAGATAAATGTAAGTTATTTATTGGGATAATGAATCTTGGGTAGGAATGTTTATGTCGACTAGTATGAAAAGTGTTACAAGGATTCCAACGGCACAACCTAACATCAACTGCAATACACTTGAATATTACTTATCATCCTTAACCCAAGAAGTTTTACTATTCACCTTGTTAACACATTGAACCATCCACTGCAAATAACCAAAATTATGACGGTCAACAGACCAAAACCAAATAACACAATATCAACAGTTTGTTATATGAGTATATACCACAGAATTAAAATGAAGTGAACAAAACAATTGGTAACCAAGATTACTCTAAAGAGGATGTATGAATGTAAGGGACATTAATTTTATCTGGATGGTCTCCTTATCTACATGTATGTTAGTGCAGCGGATAATATTAAATGGTTTGAAGCAGAGTGGGGAAAGTGTTACATCTTAAAGATTACAACAGCACAACTTAACATCAACTGGAAGACACTTGACTATTACTTTTCATTCATGGACCAAGAATTTCCACGAGTAACCTTGTTAACACATTGAACAAGTCATTGCACAGCACCCAATTCAGGAAATTTAACGGTAAATACCCAAAAAAAAAAAAAATTAAGCCACAACGAAAATTTCTAGATATGTGGCTTTGGGCTACATATATGAAATGAATGAGTAAATATAAATGAAAGTAATGTTATCTGAGGGGAACCTTATATACCTGTAGGTTAGTGCAGCGGATATTGAATAGTCTCTTGGCAATGGTTTGAAGCATAATGGCGCAAAATGTTACAGTATAAGGATTCCAACGTCACAACGTAATAAAACAGGTCCTTAATTGGAATAACACTCTTCAGTCTTGCTTCCAAAGCAATTAGGGAAAATTTACATTGGTAAAACATTCAACATTATTTGACATAATTCAAAATTCGGGCAGGATAATGTCATATAACCTACTATTAACATTGGAAAATTGATTCATAATATAGGAAAAAGGTCCAGCAAGTAGATGCAAATCATTTGAACATTTGAAAACCATGTTCAAGCGATATTCAATGTTTGATACTAACAGACAATCATGGTAATCAGGGGTAACCTCATATATATTACCATTTCAGGCATGAAGGAAAGTGATTTACCTTTGCGTCGAGGGTAGAAATCTTAGGGTCTACTCGCACCCTCATTTTATCTACAAGCTTCTTAGAGATAGGATAACCATCCCGATGATACTGTCATTTGCCGTAAGGAGGGCCTGTCTTATCCTCTGCCTTCGTTCTCTCTTTTAATCTGTCTTTCAACCAGTGGTTTATCAATGGCAGTGTACGTGGTGTTTCCATGCTTTGCCAAGTGAATCTTTGAAAGTAAACGATTTGCAAAAGCAGGACACATCCATTAAAGTGTTTCAAGGGACGCGCATCACTCTTGTAGCCATCAACTGCACCACAGAGTCGCTTCAGTACGTAGCCACACCAACCAACTTGGGAATTCTAGCAACATCCCTCAACGCGTTTGTCAGCATAAAATCCCCACTTCACCCGTTCATTGGGGCTAGAAATGTTGCCATGCTGTAGAGCACGAAGAATCTCTTGAAGTCGTCCCCACCGTCTGGAAACTTATTCTTAAGGACATCACCTATCTCCTTCAGGCTCACTGTTTTCGAGCCTGAAATTCCATATTGTTTTCACCATCTCTTTCTCTGCTTGACAACCGCCGAAATGGGATCCGTTTCAATAACTTCATTACGGTCATGAATCAGCAAAAGGAAAACATCTCGAACATCATACTTGCTTATTGGGATGCGTAGAGTAGGGGTTATCTCCACCGTCATCGACAAGGTGTCAAAACTTTCAACAAGCTATTGGAACATTTTCCCGGTTATTTTTTTGTGGTCCTATTTTTGCCGGGCTGTTAATGTGCGCAAAAGTTCGCATAATGAATTAGGTTGACAGTGGTTTACGAACTTGCCTGCCGGAGGAATATCATCGGAAGTCTTTGTTTCCGGTGTTGCCGGGAATATTCTGGTTTTGAAACTCGAGGTCTTCCCTTGCTCTTCCGTGTGTTAAATATCTATCCTACAACAATGGTGGGAAACTCATAGAAATCGAAAAAAATTAGGCATATTACTTTTCAAAATCTGAGGAAATTATTTGTGTAGTGGACTGTATTTCCGTATCAATTTATAAAAATTCAATCTTTACGTCAATCAGTATTCATTCCCTATTATTGTAGGTTAATACCATATATGCATTCCATATATGGTCTGAATTAATAAGATTCAGTCAAGAAACCTGCCAAACAGTAAGAAATATGGAAAGTGAATGGAAAAATTCAAAATTTTCAAAACTCACTCTGATAAAAAGGTTCTGGGGACTTTTCCCGGTTCCTTTTTGCGCTTCTCCTTTGATGGTCCGTGGGTGCCTTCGTACGCAGTATATTTGCTTCAATATTGGGGTTTTCTGGTGATTCCTTTTCCGATACTGTACAGGTGACCTCCTCTGTTTGTGGGTCGACGAAGTCGTCGTCGTCGTGGGTTTCTAACAGAATGTCTAGAACCTTCTTCACCAGTCTTCTGGAAACCATATCGAAAATTCCCTAGACTTTGTGTTTCCTATTTTGAAGTTGCCTGGGGGATAGGGAAACTACTAACTTTTAGTGACGAAGAGGGAAGATATTGAAAATCTGCAGAACTAAGTTTTATGGGACATGGAATACGAATCGAGAAAACGCAGAAGAAAAATAAAGCAGAGTTGGAATGGTAACTGTGTCTGGTAGAGAGAGAATGTTAGGCTCTCTGTTTGTTTATGTATTAGCCCTGAGTTGCTACTTGCCCGAGACTAATTTGCAGAGTAGTCATCGTCTATTGTCTCGTAATAGGAGTGAGTAGGAGAGGTTTGTACAATACATGAGCACAACTTGGTTGTTATGGAGCTATTGTGAAGGAAGTACAAAATGGCAGTTAAGAACCCGACACAGCGCCATACTGAGAAGTTGTGAAGAAATTTAAATTTTGAAATGTAGTTAAATTACAGATTTGCCCCCTGTATATAATGCTGACTTTTTTATTGCCCACAATACCACTAATATATGGTTAAAATATCGAGAATAAAATGTTTTCCATTAGTTAGAATTTCCATACGGAGTCATCGAGAACAACAAGCCTTTTTAATCCGCATTAAACTTTATTTAGACACACTTGAATATTGATTGAAATTAAAATTTAATTGTGGATACTAAAGTTGAAATTTGACCACGTAAAACAAAGTAACGGTTGACGGAGAGGACCTTGAAAAATGGTAGCTTACACCAAACGTTATTCTTCCTGCATTACATTCCAAGGTTGGTAACAACATAATAAGAGAAATAGTAGAATCACATTTCTCTATTGGGTCTGGTAACCAACATGGAAATAACAGTTACATTTTTTTAAATAAAAGACTGTCAGAAACTGTATATACCAACCTAACCTCAAAGAATATCATTCTGGAAAATTGGAGGGACTCTGACAAATCCCGGAATATGGAACAATAAATTGTTAAAGTGTTACATTGTACCAACTCATTTGTTACATTCAAAATTGAGGACTAATACGCCCTCTTCCTCTTCTTGCTTCCTTTTTTGCCCTTCAGATACACTGTCTACCCTTTAAATACTTCCTGTTTAATATTGTTGATATCACTAATCAGAATTCTTGCATAGAAGTCTGTTCTAATCCTCAAGAGCGTATTTTCCTAACATCATCAATGATGTGACATAGGTTATTACCCTTTAATGATTCCAACATAAGATTCGTACAAAAAAACAAATACAACTTGTAAGTAAGGTTGATTTCCTTGAAACTGAATGGTAATTTAAATTAGAACCTGGCTGAGATCCAGCAGGTCATAAGGAAGACACCACAGTCAGTTCCGATCTTAGTGGTCTTCCATGGGAGATGGACCTCATAAATACTGTACTGCTTAACCTCAGTGGCTCTTGGGTGGTTAACTCTCTGGAGGTAGTTGGCCACAGTGGCTCGCTTATAATAGGAACGACAGTTGCAATTAAAATGAACTAGTAACAATTATAGAATCCATTATAATAATTTTTTTTTCTTTTTGTTTTTTTTTTAAAATCTCCACCTAGACACTTACCAGGAATCTATAAGGTTTTTGGAACCATTTTTGGTCAGATTGTATCCAGTTATCAAGGTACTGTACACGCTTCCTCATAAAATTAACCACTACCAGGAATAATGCATCTCAATAAGAACTGGAAGGAAAATTTGCAGAACAGCATTAGCTTTCAAAACCCGAAATGTTACATCATAACAAAGTAAATACAAACTAACTGTTATCAAGCAATCACAATTCCAGTATTATGATATGACTATTCAACATAGGAGTGATATTTTAGTAACATGCAGGATTGTGGTACCATACCATGTCTGCCCTTGCCAGATCAAATCCCATTAAGTCATTCCAACACTTCCACTACCGGAGTAGTTCGATTTGCTTCTCCTTGGTTGCCTCTAGCTGTGGGAACAACAAAATAATTACATAACACCTACTTGATTTCAGCAATATTTCTTCAGCCCAAGTAGATAATTATTCAGCCCAGCACTTGTTATTTGACCTCACTTTGATCTTTAATCTTCAGCCCACCGTATTCTGACTTCGGCTACTGTTCACACAGGCGTCCGTTTGGGCAAATGGACACTTGTTTCTTCTCTTTTTGCAACTCTTTCATCTTTCTGCCTTGCTTCCTAAAACCTGTACTTAATATAGAAAAACACTCCAAAAAAACCCGTGAAAACTACCAATAAAGCTCTAAAATAACCGTACTAATTAGAGCGTATCAGTTGTTTATCAAAGCCATTCAGTTCAGCAATTTGAACACAATTAAGAAATGTTTCTACACAGGTTTGGTCTTCAAAATAATTCCTGGCTGAAATGTTTTATGAAATTCGCCAGAACTGGGTTCCCTTTTTTTTAATCACATGTTCTGGTCCGGAATGGTGTCAACACAGAGAAGTGAGGGTATGCACGCTTTCTTCGACAGGTATGTGTGTCCTATAACCACACTTACCCAGTTTGTGTCGCAGTATGATTGGGCGTATGCCAAGAGAAATTATATGGAGTTTAAGCTGGATTTTCAAGACAAGAACAAAGTCCCCACTTGCATTTCGAATTCCACTGGGAGAGACAGTTCCACGAGCTGTACACTGCTACTGCTTTTAGATGGGTGCAGGACCAGATCCGCACAATGATGTACAGCAATATTGTTACACCCCAACCACCGGAAGAAACAATTGATCTGTCCGGGGAATTTGGCAGAGAAAAAATCAAGGTCCTCCCAACTATTTATTATGAAGACCACGATCCATTCCAGATACCATTTTATGTGGAATACATCCTGGTTGGGTAGTATCTAAGCTGCACATGCAAGAATATGGAGTTTAAAGGCATACCATGCAGTCATATTTTCAAGGTAATGTCGACAAGAAATATTTACAGTCTTCATGACAGGTATATTTTACCCACATGGAGGAAGGATATCCCCCGCCGTTACTCCAAATGCCTTGATGGAAAGGGAATGCCTGTCATGACTCTTGCCTTCAAACAATACAAGGAACTAGAAGAAAATTTTCAAGCTTGTAAGGCTTGGCCTTTGCTCACGTTGCCATGACTGACTATGTTGGGGTAACTTTAATCCATTTGAAAAATGTTGGGGTAACTCAACCACCCAAAATCCCGTACATACCCCGATTTCAGACCCTATGGTCCAAGTCGGTCGTGGTAGACCCAAACCGTATGCCAATTGCTGTATAGGCTCAAAGGGGGCTCCAAAGTGTCATAACAAGGGGGAAGCTACTGTAACTTCCAGTGCTGTGAATGTTTCAAAATCAAACAAGTCTGTCCGTGTAAAGCTATCTATTTGCCACCGCATTTCCCTTTTATTTTACGTTACTCTGTTTTTTCTCATACAAAAAACTTTATTTCTTATAGAAACATCCAAAACTCCCTGACCTAAATTCGGTTACCAAATCATTAAAAACTAATAAATCAAACAGGACCAAATCTGTCTAGGTATTTGATTGATTTTTTTACACTCCATTTTGTTATTCAACTTACCTCTATTTTCATCTCATGAATATGAACAATTTCTCAGACTACCTTCGACATTCCAGACCTCAATGATGCAGGGGACGGTGTGCCGCTTAGGCAGGAGAGCTGTGTTTCCTGACAATTTATTTGATGCTGTGTTTTCGCCTTATTTCCACTATTACACTCTTTCTCTTGGTTTGCTGTGACGTTACAGCTGCTCTGGTGTACTGTTATGACTTTTTTTATCGCTACACCATTCCATACGTTAGAATGTACTAAAACAATAGCTACGCTGTTTTATCCACATAACATCATACTCTCGCCATGGTTTGCTTTTTTTACCCCGTTTTCCACCACCTGCAACTTTGGAAGATTGATTTTCCATCATATTATTTGGGGCTCTATTACAATTTTTATAGAATTATAAACAAATTCGGCTTGCTATTACAGTTTCCTAAAAATCACCTCAATCAGTAGGCTGTGACCGTTTTTTCCCCTTGTTTCTTCTAACTACCTCTCCGTATTATTACCTAAATATAACCATGAAAGTCGCATATTTTTTCCCTTCTATTCACTTCGGATCTCATTTACTATTCAACGGATATAAATTTACTTTTCTTTATAGGCCCCACACTACAGTGCCTGTCCATTATCAACTTCATTTTCGGCTGGGCCTAAATGACTTTCTTTCTTCTTAAGTTTACAATTGGGCCTCAACCCACCACTGCTTATACATCTATTCCTCCTTTTTTTAAATTTTTATTAAGGCCCAAACCCACAATTTGCAACACAGTTTAAATGTGTTTTCCACCATCTACCCAGATGTATACGCCTCATTCAGATAATTAACATAATCATTCGACTTCACTTGCTGCAAATATGCAGAAAACAACATACTCTTTGTTTGTTCATCTTCATTGATTACCAATCGAGTTTCTAAACTTCCAACTAAGTCGCGTCCCTAATTCCGAGACTTTTCCATTCTCTTTTACCCTATTTGTATATGTTAAATTATTTCATTCACCTCCAAAATCAATTTCCAACAGCAATAATATTCCCACCAATTTCAACAGTCCAGCCAATTAACTCATTGCTAGGCTTTTCATTGCGTTGTTTACAACTTCATTTACTCCTTTTACAAATTCTGAGTCCTTTCAATCATTGCATAAATTAATGGGCACAATATTTTATATCTACTGAATGACTGTACCGTTTGGTCCTTTGGATTGTAACACTAAAATCCTTACAGTGTACTACTTCTGCTCTTTCAGTGTTTCATACTTTCAACAAAACATTTCATCCTCCCGTCCGCGATTCCTGTTCGATTTACCCTTAATCTTGTTCCTCTCTTCCAATCCCTCTTCCCACTCTGGTCAATGCGACCATTGCCGTATTCCATAGTTTTCTTTCTCCCACCATCCGCCGCCTTCTTATTACTCAGTCTACCGATTCTCAGCACTGGATTTTTATCGTTTATAATCATTTCAGTACCCATTTCCCTCTTATTTTTTCCTACACTTTTTTTTCCCTATTACCTCCTATATCTAAATCTTTTCACAGACTTTCTACCCATTCCTCAACCCGCAAAATCGGAATCTTCTTTCTGGTCCGGGGAAGAAGATACCGCGTGTGGAGAGAGAGAGAGTATAATATCAATTCCATTAAAATAATGCCGCGTGGGAACACGCTATATCTTCCGTGTCTTCTATGTGTACCCTCACTTATAGGGGCAAATTTGTCATTATCTCACGTGAGACCCCTGTCGGGATCATCGGTCCATTACATTTACTCTTAAAAAAAAATAACTATTTGGTTGTAAATGAACTGCAGTGTCAGAAACTTTACTGACACACGATAATTCTGATTGCTTTTTCACTTTTTGGCTTAGGTTTGCCGGGGAAATTTAGTTTTGCCATGGAATATTGATTTTTTAGTTTAGTAATAGTATCGGTTCATATGCCAATTAACAAATGGGAAATTAAACGAACTACTAAATAAAATCATTAAATTGGCAGCCGGTTGGTTTTCCTATGCTCATGATTATCTGATAACCTCCCACTTACCGATAAATGAGAGAAAAAATTATTTATTAATGTTGAAATGGTTATTTGATACTGTAATATTTTCTTAAATATATTTGCATAAACTGTACAGTTATTAATTTTAAAAAAGAAAAAACAAATTGGTAGTAAAGGAAGCGTAAAAAATCTCAGAAACTTCAAAACTGAAACACGCTATCGCTATCATCGGTTTTCAGTTCAGTTGTCACTCTTTCTTTTCCGTTTCCAAACCAAGCTTTCTTTTGTTCGTTTTCAAGTAAACAGTCCCCCATACCACCTCCCTACAACAATGGCTTCCCAAAATTGCTCAGCAGTTGGTGATGATTCATGGCATTCTTCTCCTGTTCATCAAGTCACCAAATTCGTAGAGAACCGTCTAAATGTTTCAGAGAAAAGAAACAAGGGGAAGGGTAAGAGAGCTATGAAGGATGACGATTCTTCTCCCAATGGTGACCTCCCTATTCTTAATGGGATTGTCGAGTTCGGCCGTTCCCACCGCAACCGTGATATGATAGATTTTCTGGAACAGAGATTGGGTGGTGGTTTTTCTAAGTCCGAGATCAAAGCTAAGGTTCGTGCGATGAGGAAGAAATACCGTCGGATGAAGAAGAACAAGAAAGAGATTGCTTTCAAAACGTCACACGAGGCTCGAGTGTTTGAGTTGTCAGAAAGTGTTTGGGATGATGTTAGTAACCTTGACAATGAAGAAAATGTTGCTGATGATGAAGTAAAAAGAGGAGGAGAATATGTCTTTTTGAAGGATTTTCTTGGAACTGCAAAAAGTTTTGGGATGTCTGATGCAATGGCTGAGACTATGATTACCATGTTGTCGCCAGCTGAAGCCAAGAAACTCAACCTTCGTTCGAAGGAGTTGAGCATGAAAGAGATCAAGATTTACATTAAGAAATTGGAGCTGATGAAAGAAATGAATTTGAAGATTTTGGATGTCATGCAGAAGAAGTAGTGGCAAATTTGTGTTGGGATGCTTTTGGAACTTTTTGGTGGACATGATGTTTATATTCATTATGCCAAACCACTGCTGATAAAATAGGAGTAAAAATCTTCTTCTTAGAATTGGAATGATGGTAGACTTAGTGCTCTAAATGAAATTTCTTTAATGGTCAAAGTTAGAATGTCTATGATGCTAACTCCTTGTTTGATTGTTCTTGCTTTTGCTGTCAAGAAGTTAGAGAAATATTATGTCTAATATTACTACTTTCTTCTACCTGCTGTATTTTCTGCTTACTTCAGTGTCTGAGCTTTGGATTATCATGAACCCTACATATTCTTAGTTTAGTACTCTGTTTTGTGTGTTTTTAAATGATGAAGACACCAGCTCTTTTGCCCTGCCTTTTCGTTCCTTAACAATTATGTTACTTGCAATGTAGTAACAACTTAAGTTGAGATGTGAGACGTTTCGACAGGCTTTGCACTGATTAGAGCAACATTTTAGCATGCTCGATGTTTATGAACAGGCACAGGACAAGCTAAGTGTTTTGACATGATTATCAGTGTTTTTCAGCAACAAAATAATTCTGTAATCAACTTTTTTTTTTTTTTTTCCAAATTTTACTCTTGAATGTTGAAATCAAATGAAGCCAAGAAAACAAAGAACAACAAAAGGAAAGAAAATTTTAGCAGTTGCAGTTCTCATTATTTTACAAGAGATAAGGACTAAGAGAAAACAAAGTATACTTTGGGAAAGAAAAGAAAAAAAAATACATGGAATTATATCAAACACATTATGCTAAGGTATTTGATGCCTCAAATTGATATATTCATCTGCTAGATTCCGTTGTCCAATGTTCAAGCTGCAAAGTTACTTTTGGATGTTATTGTGAATAGAAATGTTGAAATTGAAGGGGCCAAACGACTGGAGGAGGTGAAGCTTCCAAACAGGAGGAGAGCGGTACAGAAGGTAAATTTTAATGCTAACTTCATAACAGATTGCGGGGTTGTACATTATGTTGCTTGATGTTTCCATTTTATGCCGAAAAAAGTTGCCTAGTTTGTTGCTCACGCCAATCCTTACTTCAGTAACTCTGTTCTGACAAATATATATCACATGATTGATGAAGTTGAACCTAGTTAGAAGAAATTAAGCAATTGGTGAGCTAGGGGACCTTCCTTCAGCTGATGGGTGTTATTCAATGTCGAATGTTATAATGACATTCACCCTGTGTATCTTTAACATCTGTATTTTCTCTTTAGGCAGAAATGGACCGAAATGATTGACTCTGAAATTCCTTAAAATGAAACCTAAGAAAGGTTCCAATAATGCTAAGCCAAATAACTAAAACAGTGCAATGTGAATTTTTCCTCGACTACTTTAGCCCACCTCAAGTTCCTCTTAAGATGATGAAGACATTGATGAAGTAGCTGTAAGCTCAGGGCCTTAGGAAAATCTCCTTTCTCTTTTCTAACTTATACAGTTTTAATTTCTTGCACTGGCTGAGGAGCTCTTGAATGAATTTGATGGAATAAGATTATGCCATTGGGTGAGTTACAAAGTTATTCACCTTGTTTTTAACCCTTGAATCTTTGAAACACAGTTAAGGGACCATTTTCTTCCTTGTTTTAGGTATAGTTATTTCAAGGAACTGAACACTTATCAATCACATCTGCGATTCTACTAGTAGAGATAATTTATTCCTGATGCTGCTTTATGGTTCACTGGGGAAGCTGCACAGAGTTTGCTAAAATGGAAGATGATGAGGATAAAGATCTATCCAGGAAGAGAAAGAAGGTACAGAGTTGCAATGATTACTTTTCCTGCTTGGAGTAGATTCATGAGATAATGTTTTCCTTCTTGAATGCATTGTCTCTTACTCTCTTATTACACAGTTGTCAACTTTACTAGACATCTAATTTTTTGTTATCTAATTTCTGTTTCTTGCATCTTTTTGATTATTTTGTTTTGCTGTATACTGTGGAAGAGTGGAAAAGCACAAGTTGGTCATCAGGGTAAGAGGCCTTCAGGTGCAAACAGTTTTATTGGAGCAAGGGCAGGTATGGCGTCAATTTTGTATGATCTGCTTGGGCCATTATAAACCCTACTCCAAGAGCAGCCTGAGAAACTAGTTTCTTTGTCTTGGATTCATGGTCCGTATTATTTCTTTGTTCTGATTCGGCGATTTCATAGTCAGACATTAAGGGATGTGGACTGTTATTACTTCCCTGGTTTTGGTTGATTGTTAAGTTTATTTTTTATATTGGGATGTTTCAGCGATTTACAATTGATTATCTGTATCATTTTAGTGATTACTTTTTTCCAATGCTGTATATTCGTGGAAGGGCATCATATAAAAGCATTTGGCCTCTATGGATTTGAATTGTTAAGACATCAAGGTGAGTTCAAATGTCTATACGGATATCAAGCCATTCTTGAAAATATTGCGGCTGTTCAATATGTTACATGATTTTACAGTGATTTCCAAAGCTGCTCATAGATAACTATTTGCTTCAGTTTTTTATTTGCTGAACTCACTCTTTACTTGCCTGCCTGAAAAAGGATTTGATCATGGCCGAGATACACAGATCCCTTTGTTCAGTTTGCCAGCAAGAAAATGTGTTGGTTCTGAAACGGTATAAACTACTTCCAAGTGAACGTGCATTTATTTATACATTTGCTGCAACCTACTTTTCCAAATGTATTATACTTAAAATTCCTTAGTGTGTCTGAGATCATAGTTGCTGGTACCTATGTACTGCATTCAAGACTATCCTCTTTGCTTGACATTTGATTGCAGTGGTAAGCAAATTTGTACTTGAATTTGTCATTTCCTCTATGAGGAATGTTCTTTTTGTGCAAGTTTCATTTCTTTAATTTTTTTCAAATTTTTTGTCTTTAATATTCAGGACCCATATGCAATACCACACAGTGTCATTCTATGGGCAGTTAATTTTAAATGCTAACATTTATAATCATTCTTAAATGGGACTTGGAATTGAACTGAAAAACATTTTGCTATTCTTTTCTGTGGATCTTGATTGCCTAGGAAAATGTGTGATCTCAGTGTTTCTTATGTTTGAAAGTTGAGCCATTAAATGTTTACCAGGAGGAGAAGGCAGGACTCTGTATAAATATTTTATGCTTTTGTGCAATTGCGGTTGTTACACATCTTTGGGTGGCGTACGTATTACCTGTAATGAGTTTTCTGAACTTTTAGTTGGCTCTATCATTCGACTATTCGTTGGGCCATGTATCGTTCCTGTAATGAGCTCTCTACTTATGTTTGCCTCTATGGTTCAATTGTGTTTTCATTTCAAATTTGGTTCTTTTTACAACTCTAGTGTGAATCATGCGAAGTTCACTTCTTAAATCCCTGGAATGTGCTCAATGCCACATTGCTTGAACTTCTGTCTAAAATTTCTATTTGTAGTTCAATTATGCACTTTTATTTCTTTACTGTAGATTGTCAAAAATGGCTGACGCCGAAGAAATTTAACCCATTGTCTATGATAATTGGACTAGAATGGTTAACAGTACTTAGCCTTGATGTTAGATTTAACAAATGTTTTCTCTAGGAGGGTTTGTGTGGAGGATTGGGAAGATTTCACCAATATTACTAACTACTTTTTTCTACCTGCTTTGCATTTGGTGAAATTGCTGTCTTTTCTGCGTACTTCCATTTCTGAGCTTTGGATTATCATGAACTATAGATGTTCATAATTTGGTACTCTGTGCTTTGTGTTAGTAAATGATGAAGACACAAGCCCACTGCCCTGCCTTTTTGTTTCTTAACCACTTATGTCCTAGCAAAAGTACCACAGTTGAGATATGAGACGTTGAGAAAGGCTTGTGACTAAGGCATTCTTAGCATGCCTGAAATTCATAAACAGCCACAGGATAAGCTAAGTCTTTTGACGTGATTATCAGTTTATCAGAGTTTTTCAGCTGTTGCTCATCCCCTTCATTTGGGACCCTTGTAATTTACCTCTTTTAAGACTGCTTTAGAAACGCTGTAAATTAAAGCAAATACTATGCTCTTTTCCACTTCAGTTTTACAAAGTTCACAGCAGTTGGATGCATTGTCAAGCCCAAGTTAGCAAGCCAAACAATATATATATATAGGACTAGGAGTCTTAAAAATCTTCTGAGGGATTCCAATTCAAGGTACAAGTTAACAATGTAGGAGTTCCCTGTTTCAGCTTCTAAATCTCAGCTCTTAGGAGTTCCCTGGATGCTAACTGCATAGAGCTTGTAACATCCAAAACTATCTGGCGCCTTGCTAGTTGTAAAATGATTTAGATCAAACCAAATGGTAGTTTTTTATCTTTTCTTTTTACACCGTTGTTTTGGGGATAAGTGGTTGATGCTTTTGCTTCTGCATAGGCTCCCTTTTGATGCAAGAAAAAAAGCATTAAACATTTGAACCATATAGCTTCTATTTGTTCAGGAAATTTGCTTTCTCATGGTTATTATTTGCTACATGACTTCATATTATCTAAAGTTTCACCATGATCTTGAAAAGTTAGCACTCATTTGCCATCTTAGTTATAAAAGTTTATGTATGCTTGTATATGAAAATTGAATATTTGTTTGTTTACTCAGAGCTTCCCCCTGTTCTCATCATACCACATGCGAATCGTAGTTATGTTTTCCGAGTTGATTTGTTCAAGGTATCGAAGTGTTATACGTGGGACCCTGGATTATTATTGTTGTGTGCATCATTTTTCTTTTCTTGATCAACTTTAATGATTTGGAGGGTTATCTACTTATCTTTTAGGTTGTGTTTTTCCTGTCATGTGATGATTTTGTTCTCATCATACCACATGCTAATCGTAGTTATGTTTTCCGAGTTGATTTGTTCAAGGTATCGTAGTGTTATACGTGGGACCCTGGATTATTATTGTTGTGTGCATCATTTTTCTTTTCTTGATCAACTTTAATGATTTGGAGGGTGATGTGACGCAAAAAATACACTTCAGGGGATGCTTCTTGCGGCCCAGTAAAACCTCTTGAAAAGCAAAGGCCCGACTTAGATGAAGCTTCACTGCGAAGAAGAACGAGCAAGCTGGAGACTGGTCTGGGCAGTTCGGACCGGCAAGGTTGATGAAGAAGTGTGATCCGCCCTGTTCCGATGATAATTTCAATTGATAAAGAAAGAAGCGGGGATTTCTTCCCTGTATAAGCTCCGACGGTCAAGTTAGTACGATTGGAGAAGATAAACAGTAAAGATGAAAGCTGGAAATGGCCAAGATTGCGTACCTCATTGAGTCTGAAGACTTAGTATATATACCTCAAGTGTAAAATGTGTCCGTTGAACCTTCATGATGGATTCGTTCACCTGCTCCCTCTGCTTAGCGTGGCGTGGACACTACCATTTTGACCGGGTTTCATGGATGTCTTCCTTTCTTAGGAAATCTAAAAATCCCTGCATGCAATCGAGTAGAGGTACCTAATCTATGACAACTTTCACCTACTGTGTCAGTGAAGCAGGGTAGGTCGGTCTATCTATCTTAGATCGGTCGAATCAAATATTATGATAGAAATGTGAGGGAAAGGCCAAGGCACTCTAAAGTCATAAAGTCCGATCTAAGATTACCAAGTTGGTTTATAACGTTTTTCGACCTAAGCTTTCATGAGTCTTTACCGATCTAACCCTTTATGACCGACTTAAATTTGTAACACAATTTTAGACTTAGTTTGTACGATCTTTCCGACCTGAACATGGATCTGGGCTCTAATTGTGCCTTTATTTATCTTTGTTTTAATCTATTGGGCTTGGCCCAATAGAGATTCAATTTCATGCACATCAGAGGGTTATCTACTTATCTTTTGAGGTAGTGTTTTTCCTATCATGTGATGATTTTCTGAAGAATATATGTTGGTGATTTTCATTATATACGAAATTTGTATATTTTCTTCTTGTTACTGTGCTGCTTTATTTAGTCAGCTCAAATGACTTTCCACCTCTGCATACTGAGATTCGCAGTGATTAGGAAGCTTGTAAGGGTGCCATATGCAATGATAGAGACGGAGTACTTGGGATCAGCAGAATTCTAAAACTACGAAACTAACTGCTTTCACACCGGGAGAATAAGATCCGGAGCAAGGACCACTACAAAATGCTATGTCATGAACCCAACTCCTGAAATCAAGAGTTGAGTTCATGGGAAATGGCGGGCCCCACTGGGGTGGAGAGTGCAGCGTAACCGTGAGGCTTGGCCCCATGCGGAGCCACCAGCCTTTCTCCTTCTTTTTTTTTTAAATTTTTTTATTTTGTGGCTATCGGTCACCAGCACATATTATTTTAATTTTTTTTTCCTTTTCAAACTTGTGTGGTTTTAAATTCTTTTTTCCATTTTTGTTTTTTTTAGTTGTTCAGCAACGGCTATAAAAAAAAATTTCCTTTTTTTTAAATAAGTGTTATGTGCGTTTTTTTTGGTATTTTTTTTATGGTTTGTGGTTGCAATTTATTTCCTATAATTTCTCTACTACTCATCCAAATCATAACTAGCCGTTATAAACCAGCTGCGTGATAGAGATATTCACCGACAACTTCAAGCTGATTTGGTTGAGCATATTTGGGCAAATTGTGGGAGCAATTAGTACTACTAGTTAACTATTCTTATTAATATAATGTCGTGTTTGTTTGATGTATCTTTCTTAATTCGTCATAGACGTATTTTTATGTGATGTATTTTTTTTTAATATAACGGAATTTATGTAATATTTTCCTATTTATTTAATATTTTCACGTGCCTTATTTAATTATTTGTTTTTATTAAATTAAATTTAATATTTTGAGAAATTAAATTAAATATTTTGGGTAATTAAATTAAATTTATAATTAAAAATAATGAATAAATATAGTATCAAAATAACATATATTAAATGTAAATAGATGTGTGTATAGTAGGACCCTGATAAAGTTGCTTTTGTAGGTTTATTGTTATGGAGAATAGGTTTAAAAAAGTTGGTGGATTTTAACTTTTGATATGGCGCTGATGTGACATGATAGAGTTACTTTTCCGAATTTACCATTACAAGCATCCTAATTGCCTGAGCTAGAGATCCTATTCTTTGCAGACAATGGCAACGATCGGCGGGCAACGACAACAGCGACCAAGACTGGCAACGACGTCGATAATAGAGAAAGAGTGGCGTGAGTATGTGTAATCAGTAGTGGCTTGAGGTTCAAGAGATGGTGTGTCAAAAAATTAAACCACGAGTCTATGAATAAGAAGTTTTTCTTCATTTATAATATAGGAAAAATTGCATTTCTAGTTCATAATTTTTACCTAAGTATTAAATGTAGTCAACATTCTTTAATACTATCAAATGTAGTTCACAATGTTTTTATTTTTTTCAATTTCAGTTCAAAAAATAGAAAGTTGACTCAAACTAACGGTCTCCTCATTCCGGCATTAGTCAAATCGGGTTTGCCCGACTCTAAACCTTCTCGCAATTTTCAATTATCCACAATATCCTATAAGCATTATCGGTGAGATTGGTGGACTAAATTCTAAAAATTGTTGACGAGGATCAATTCACTGATCTATATGTCTCTGTTCATCTTTACAATTAACAGGTAACTCATTTATTTGGATAAATACACAATTACCCCTCTGTGATTTAGAAAACTTATACATCACCCCCTTATGGTTTAAAAAGCTACCATGCACCCCCCTTAACTTTCGTGAGCTATGTAAAGTGGACAAAAATGACCAAAATACTCTGCGTCTAAATTGTAATTCACAACTAGAATAAGGGTATTTTGGTCATTTTTGTTCACTTTACATAGTTCACGAAAGTTAAGGGGGTTGCATGGTATTTTTTTAAACCATAAAGGGGTGATGCATAAGTTTTCGAAACCACAAGGGGGTAATTGTGCATTTACACATTATACTTAGACCCCATAATATCTCCACATCCTTCAATGTGATTATGCCATCTCTAATAGGAAAATGAAAACTGTGTGTTTCAGGATCTTTCAACTAGTGCGGTGATACATCCATGATCAATTTCTTTAAAATCACACTGTAATATACCTTCAAACCCAGTAATATACCTCTAGCTGGTCATTATTCACAACTTCCACAGCAATGTATGATATCTTGCCAACAACGGGTCAGGTGACAATACATGATATGTAATTTGAACACATTTCAATCGACACCAACCACTCTATAAATCATGTTTAGTATTATCTCTTAATCTAATAATTTTAAATATTAAGTGGTGGTATCAAACACGTTCTACTAAGGCTCTGTTTTCTTAATCACACACTTAGGAAAAATATTACTTTTTTCTCAAAAATATTACACAAAGAAACAACATCATTTTTAATAAATTTACAATTCAAATTTTAAAATTCCCTCTAAATCCTCACTCACATAAATTTTAAAAAAAAACATAATCATTACACTTTTTCTTTTCTTCTTACACAAATTTTCAAAAAAAATTCTCTCAAAATAAATTTTTTATCTAACCAAAAAATTTTTTAAGAATAGTGATTAAGAGAACAGAGCCTAAAACGTTCAAAAATCAAATTTACTTGAAATAAAAATAAATAAATTAATGCGGTAAAAAATTCAAATTTTTAGCTGGTGACCAGATTAGACGGACGGAACCTAGACACGACATGACCGTCGTAGCCTCTGAATAATTTCTGGATGCAGAAATTAGTCTTTTGAGATTGAATAGTTGAATATTGTAAGAGATGCAAGCTTACCAATCCGGGTTCAGGGGCGCACAAGTTGAACTCGCAGTGATGCGTACGTGTGTAACTCGGGTCCTATACTTATTTGTGTGCTTCTCGGAACAGTCCCAAGTCAACTTTCAAAGTTTTGTGCTTAAGAAACAAAAGACAAAATTTTTGAAGCTTTCTTATTTTATTTTCGTTGAAAGCCACACACAATGGCAATGCTATAGTATATATTAATACTTCCTCTATCCCATTCAAAGAATTAACTTTAAAAATTTTTTTGGTCTCATTTAAAAAGTCTATTTTGAATTTATTTACATTACATACCCTTACTAATTTTATAATGTGTAGATCATAATTAACATTTACTTTTAAAGTAAGGATATAAATGAAAAATATGATGGTAAATTACTTATTTTAGGTGTTGTACCTTACAACCCATAATAAGTTATACACATTTCAAAGTAGACTATTTGAGTGGGACAGAGGGAGTACTAAAATACTACTTAGGCCATGTTTGGGAACTTAGTTGGTTTGAAATTCATTTTATATTTTATAATAAATTTTTATTATTTCTAATAAGTGTTTTTACATTTTTAATAATTAATACAAGTTTAATATTTTAAAATCACTTGGATTATAATTCAAATGGGTCTTTAGACTATGTTTGGATTATAACTCAAATAAATTTTTTTTTTTGTTTTTGAAATGAAAATTTATTGGAGAGAAGTTTTTTTATGAACAATTGTATAACAATAATAGAAGGTGTAATGATTGATTATTTTTAAAAATAATGTGAGTATAATTTTAGAAGTAATTATAAATTTTAAATTTGAATTTTAAAAAAAATGAGAACTTGTTCTTTATAATGTTTTAAACCGGGATTTTTAGAAAATAATTTTTTAATGTAAAAACTGTACTGAAAATGTAAAAAAATTATATTGAAAATAATGAAAATTAATTATAATATATTAAATTTATGGTAGAAACTAAAAGCAAAACCAAAATGAAATGAAAAGAACAGGTCCTCAAAGTGTTTGAATGTAATTATTACTTTTTTTTAGTGAAAAGAAATGTGATTTGGCCTAGAGAAAAAACTAAGGGCATGTTCTTTTTGTTTCGTTTTGAAAACGGTTTTGGTTTCAACAGTAAATTTAATATATTTTAATCATATTCCATCATTTTCAATACAATTTTTTACTATTCAGCATCTACTTTTTACATTTTTAATACACTTTTTACATTATAAAACTATTTTCCAAAACTTATTTTCAAACTTAGTTTGAAACCAAAGATAGAGAACAGGCCCTAAACCAAACATAGCCTAGTTTGTAACTTTGAAGTTTGAATCCAAATGGATTCTTACATATTATTCGGAATTGTTATTCGCAGCAACCGTTTCGATATTTGCAGTAACATTTTCTTGTGAAAAGTCTAAAATACTCTTGACACTAAAAAAAAAAAAAAGCAAAAAAAAGTGGCAGGCATTTGTCTATGAAGCAGAGCATAAGTTTTTTGCAGTGCAGACCATTTCATTCTGCATTGCAAAAAATTAAATCCTGCAAAGCAGAGCCGTGTGGATTCACAAAATCGGATAAAATTCGAGACAAAATCGGATCGAAAAAAGGTGAGTGGCTAAAGTTAATATTTTTTTGGGTATTGTTTTATTTGTTCTTTTGATTATTTTGGTTGTAATATGTCCTGATTTGTTAGTTTTTGCCTGAAATTGTAAATTTTTTTCCCGGATTGGCGAAGGTCCGGCCGGTGGTTACTGCAAATAACAAATTTGGGGGGGGGGAGTGAAATACCGCCTGTCGCCGGCAGTATTTCACTCTATAATACCGCCGGTGACCAGCGGTGCTATTTCGGGAAATACCGCAACACCGCGGGTCTCCGGCGGTGTTTTAACCAAAAAATAGCGCTCGGAATCGGGCGCTATTTTGGAGGAAAAGGTCTCCAGCGGTATTTTTCGGAGACTAGAGCTATTTTCCAAAAAATACGGCCACGGAGAGAATTTTAGGAAATTACCGCCAGTCGCCGGCTGTATTTTCCGGCAAAAATACCGCCGGCGGTATTTCGCCCGGTATTCCTAGGGGAAGTACCGCCGGCGGCCGGCGTTATTTCGCACAGAAATATCGCCGGCGACCAGCGGTATTTCCGGAAAATTCCGGCAGGGAAGACACTCTCTACGCCCGAAATGTGACAGATACGGCAAAAAATTGCCGGATAATCGCAGATGCGGGAAAAAAATCTCCCCCAAAATGGGTTTTTTTCCTGGCAAATGGTCTGCACTGTGATGCATGTGACTTTTTATTTTTTCTTTTTTTTTAGTGTCAGAAATATTTTAAACTTTTTACAAAAAAATATTTCTGCAAATATCGAAATAGTTATTGCGAATAACATGCCCTTTATTATTACCACCAAACCTGATTGATCCTAATTAATGTCACGAAAAAACTTCAAAAAGTATTCATTTTTTGTTTCTTCTGAGAGTAACTACAAAAAGCAAAAGGTGACTCACACTCAAATCACAGGGTCTACCATTTTTCCCCTCCAAACTTGTGTGTTTCTTCTGGGCGGGAAATTTTGATGGGCCGCCGGAGCTCCTTCGCCACGGTGGCCAGTGGCGTCGATTCTTCTCCTTCCTCCGCCGAGACCAGCTTCCGGGAGCTGGAGGATGTCTTTTTGCAGGTCACTGATTTATTCATTTATTTATTTTTATCTGCTTGATTATGTGTATTGGCAAAATAAGTTCAAATTTTGGGAGAAAAGGACGATTGTATTGAGCTGATGGTAATTAAATTAAGAGGGTAGTTGAAATTTTGCAGACGCAAGCGAGGATATGGTTAGGAGAAGTGCTGAAGATCCGAATGGATGAACAACTCAGTATTTCTGATTTACTTGCAGATGGGGAGCTTCTGTAAGTTTTTTTAATTATTTTTTTTTATTTGGAAATTTTGTGGGAGAATGATGAAGTATTCTTTTTTGCTGTGTAAATTACTTCGACATGAACTCTGTTTGTTCCTTAACTTGTGTTTGGAAGGGACTGATAATGCAAGAGCAATCTTTGGTCATAAAAGTTTTAGCTCTCACATTATGACTAGACATGTACAAAAGTACCACAAATTTGTACATCTGATTAGTTGTTTCATGTGTCAACAAAATTTGAATAAACACAGGTAGGAGTAGGACTATGATTTTCCAATTTCCATATCTTGTTTATAAAATGAACTTCAGATTGAATCTTCTTTATATTTTCCCAGTGATGCAAATACTATTCCATTCATTTACAACATCTTCAAAATTACTTTCATTGTCTGAAAGTGCTGGATTAAACATATTTACAATCCCATGACAATAAGACTACTTAACTCTTTCGTGTCAGTTTATTAGCCTATTTTTTTGTTGTATTAGGTTTGAAGTTTCTAAAACAGTGTGGAGTTTGCTGTTGGAGAAGTGTGTGGAGCTTAGACAAATAAAACCTTATCAAAGCCCTCTTGGTTCAAGGAAGAGCAGTGGGAAATACAAGCCTTACTCTAATGTTGACTCATTTCTTAAGGTAAAGTTAACATCTTGTAATTGAGTTCAATAACTAGCGGAAATGAATGCTATCAACTGGTGGATGTTTGCAAATATGTGAATTCTGATTCTAAATTATAAACAGAAAAATGGAAGATAGTGTCTTGATGATTCTTCATTTTGTCTTTGGACCTTTGGAAAGAGTGCAAGCGTTTCAGCTACCTCATCCCATCTTTCCTTTGATCACTGCCTGTCATGAATAGTTGTGAACACTTACTAAAGTATTTAATTATTTATCAATTATTACTAAGTATTTTCTGCTTGTGGCCATGACGTTGTCAGTTGCTTGCTGTCTGGGGTTGTGCCACAAAATGTTTTTTGAGGCAGTGGTAAAACGGGATTGTATAATAGTTCAGAAAGAACTTGGAATTGCCGAGTTGTTGGCTCCGTACAGGAAGCCTCATATAACCTTGTGATCTTGTATGATGATTAAAAGATGACATCCCTGTTCCTTTTCTGTAGATTAGGTCATTCATTTTTCTTTGTTTTTTCAGGTTTGCAAAATTTTGGGGTTGAATGGTATTGATCTGTTCTCACCATCAGATGTTGTTGAGAAAAGAAATACAAGAAAAGTCTGCATTTGCATAAGGGCGATCTCAAAAAAGGCTAGATCCAAGCAATTAAATGTAAGGGACTCTCTACAGATTGCAATTTCTTTTTTGAGAGGATATTGATAGCGTGATTCTTAACAGTTTTATTTTTATTTTTATACAAAATTGAATCACTCTTTCTGTGCCACTAACGAGGGGCTTGTGCTATTTCCTTTACAGGTTCCCGACTTTGATTCGGTTACCTATTCAGTAGTCATGCCAACAGATATGGTAGGATGCATTAGGAGAAGCTTAGAATCATCACAGTGTAGTGTTTCAAGTTGTTCGAGTAGCAATTCCTATAAACAAACAAGTGCCAGAAATCAACTGGTAGGCCATTTTTCTTGGATTTCTTGAAATCTTTGATGTTTTGACATCACAAATTGGTGTTTGAATTCTTATTTGAAATGTTTCGTATTAACTACAGAGAAAGTTAACTTCATCGTTGAGTGGGAACTATGATTCATGTTCTGAAGAGTCTGATGAGGTAGAAAGCGCTTATTTTGGAATAGAATCTTATAGTTCATCGACACAGAAGTCTGATCATCCTGCTTTGCTAAACTTAGAAGAAGAAAACTCACCAGGTGCTCTTTCAGCAGTTAAACAGTCTAAATCAAGGAAAGTTTCATTGCAATCAGATATGAGAAACTACTATAGAAATGGAAAACCATGTTTGTTGCAACACTCTGGAAATGACCATCCAGCCACCAACTTGTCGACTTGCTACCTCAAAACTCCAGGAGATTCAGACAAGGATATGCACACTATTGATGACATAAGAGATAGCTTTGGAAACATGTCAGAGCTTGCTGAAGTTGATCATGCTCTCTGCAATGATGATTCGGAAGTAGGAGATTCGATTTCTGACAATATAATGGGGTCCAATTTTATTTCTGATTACTTAGCATTCTCAGATTCTATTATCATCGGAAATAATGGTGCCAGTTCTCTATACTCGGATGGGGAAGATAATGTCTACAATTTCTTCACGAGTATTGATTCCCATGGATTAGACTCCAATCAGAATACCTTTCCAGATGGATTTCATCATAGAACTGTTGACGACATGGAAGATGTGGAAGTGTCATCAACAGCAAGCATGAGCTCCATTTTAGGTCGTGCTTTAAACATGGATTTTGATGACCAATATAATGGAAGGGATTCTTCGATGGCTAAAGTCCACCCCATCATCGAACAATTTGAAAAAGGAACTGACAGCCAGGAGCAATGTTATAACTTGGAAGACCAAACTCAGTATGATGTCTCGTCTCAGTGTTCAATAACTGATATCGAAGAATCCCATTCTGCAATACAACTTGAAAACGAAGATAATTGCACAATCCCTTCATATTGTGAGAAAAATGGGCAATCACACTGCAGGGAATCTCACAAGCTTAATCTATGTGGCGATTCTCGAGTCGGTGGCATTCCTTTCTCTACAGAGAATATAGACATGGCTCTGGCAGAAACTGAAAGTGAGAAGAATTCTTCTGAAACAATGGACTTGAAGAAGGCAGTAATAGGCGTATCAGATATAAACCCCAACCGTGAAAGGCATAGCAGTGATTATACTTCTCTGAACTCTTTGTATCATAAAGTATGCATGGAAGCAACAGTTCCTTCTGACAGAGGTTCACTTGAGGAAAACGAAAATTGCATTTGCAGCTTAGAATGTGAGGATGTACCAGTTGAAGTTGTTCCGTGTCCAGAATTATATGAAACGCAGAAAGGTACTATTGTCAGCAATAATTCCACTTCTGTAGTCAATGAATGTGAGTCGGAAACAGAGAACTATCCAATTCCCTTTGCTGAAAATGAGAGGGTTACTACTGAAGGAGGTCATCAATCATATACTGGTAGCAGTACAAGTACTCATAACTTCTCTAAAGGAACTGAGGTGTGTATTAAATGTTAGTTCGTCCTTTTTAGTGGTGGCTTCATTCTTTTGAACATCTGACCCAGTATTATGATTATTATGATGTACAGGATTATCAAAATGAAAAGAATGCAGACATTTCTATGGAGAAAGTTTCGGATAGAACGGATCAGAAATCCGTTACACAACAAGACAATCCCCGTAGGAAGTCATTACTGAACACATTTGTTACGGGAACAGCACTTATTGGAGTTCTGTTTTTCTTGCTTCACATCAGGTGAGTATTCTAGAGTTACCAGTTAGCTATAGCTTTGTACTTGTAGGTTATTTATGGATACGTGTGGCATCTTTCTTTACTCATTGTTGCCAATGGCTTTTAGGAAACGAAAAGAGCAAACTGAGGAATCAGTGAAGGCTCCGAGGTTTCGTGGTGCAAAGCCGGCTTCACAAAGAGAGCGAAGCAGTAGATCAAATGGCATTTATCCTGCTGATAAGCTGAAATTTGGGAATTAGAGCTCAGTTTCTACGGGACTGAGCTGTTTTTGCTACATCTTGCCTACGCTACAAGAGCCTTAGTGAGTTCTATTTCTGATGTTGGCAGGGAAAGATATAATGTTGACCTGATGGAAAACATTAGTCACTTGTAAATGGATCCTACGTTGCTATAGAGGGAGAATTTTCCGTCCATCCGTATTAGAACAACTTCCAGCGACTTAGTTGAATTCCTATTTTCTGGTTCTTCCGGAAAGCCTCTATTTTTGTCCATTTTTTCTGTGTGGTATCTGCAACCAGGATAGAATTATCATCTCAGTGCACCTCTTCAACCTCCATTTTGTTAATTGCTCGCCAGTACGTCGTATGGATTCTACATTTTCAACTGTTGGGAAATACATCTTGGTGAGTGAATTACCGGTGTGTAAATAAAAAAGGTACACAAAAATGGGATGCTTTTTGGTCTGTTGAAAAACAATAAGTTCCTTGCATTTGGAGAATGCAACTTTACAAATGATTTTCACTTCTTAATTATCTAAATGTTAGATACTGATGAAGCGGGTTTTGCCGGCGAGGGTCTTCGGGTCTGATCCGCTCCGATCTGTCATCTCCAACACCTGTACTAGCGGGGGAAGTCCCCCGGTTAAGCTCCGATGCCAAAGTCAGTATTTTAGACATAGGAGAAATATAG
This sequence comes from Leptodermis oblonga, assembly GCA_016801395.1. Lineage (NCBI taxonomy): Eukaryota > Viridiplantae > Streptophyta > Magnoliopsida > Gentianales > Rubiaceae > Leptodermis > Leptodermis oblonga. The sequence goes on from CM028753.1 coordinate 21,479,550, forward strand.
TAAAACTAAAGAGAATGTTACCAAGAGAAAGCGAGCGTCCCTTCTTAATGTGTTGAAGGCTCTTATTTATAGAGTGAGGGAGCCGGTTACTATCCACTCGTCGAGGCGTGTGATTGTCCACTGGTTTGTTGCCTCTGTCTCCTTTTGTTCGGATATATAGTCTTCCGTTAGTGGGTCAACTTGGGCCAGATCGTAAACTTAGTAATTGGGCCTCGGTTTGGGCCGAAGGGCAAACCGGGCACACCAACTAGTCCCCCAAGTTCTGGATCGGATCTTGTCGAAGATTCAGAACTTGAAACTTCATAGTATAAAAGGCCCAAGAAGACCTGTGATAAAAAGGCTTACTAGAGCCCATAATAAGAATACGCGCAGTGCTCATAGACATTTGAAGTCATGTAAGTGCGAAGACCCTGAGTAAGACTCGCAATAATGGAACCCTAGGTTTCAGTATACAATTCGAACATTGCCTCGCGATCGTTCGCGGCATCCGGCCGCCTACAAATGAGAGTCGGGTTCGGCACTCGTGGCCGCGTCCGGCGCTAGTATGCCGAATTCCCGACTATGACAAATGCTTCGGAGTCGGGTTAATACACCCCTCCTTGTTCCTAGTAAGAATCACCAACACTCAATATTTGCAAAATTATTTGTAAAATTCGTAAATATCATACTTTGAACAAAATATGCAAGGTCAAAATAATTAAGTCAAATGCATACTTCAATTTATAGATACAATTAACTGTGCATTTATAATAATTGCACTGGAACAACTACTTCATTATGAAATAAATAAAGGCTCCTACCTTTAAAATAAAATAAAAATAAACTAGCATGCTTTATTTATTTAATTGAATAATTAATAAATAAAAACTCATGCATCATTTATCAGAGCAAACTAAAATAAATATGCACGTTTTAACAAATAAAGAAGAACGGGACTGCCCTGAAATTTGAAGTCAGGATTTGTTCGTTGTTGGGTTTTGGAAACTTTCAACGAGGTGATTAGGCGCGGGCTCCACAAATCCCCGCCTTGTCTCACTTTAATGTCGTCGAAGTGTGCAACCTCGGGATTTCCTGGCAACCTTCGGCATCCTTGGGTTTCCACCTTCTTACTCCAAACCGAAGAGAACAAAAGCTCCGGCTCGGGCTCTCTGTTTTTTATAATTATCGTAGATTCAAATGACCTGAAGAGTCACGCAGCCTGGCGGTAGACTCGTGTGCGCCTGACGACGCTTTCTCCTCTCTTTTGTTGTACAAGAGCGCGCGCGAACCCCACCACAACTAATTTTCTCCCGTGCATGCAATGCAGCATTACAAGCGCGCGGACCCCACATCTCCTATTTCTCCCGTGCATGCCACATTCCCGTGCATGCAATGCATGCAACCTGGTTGCATTACAAGTGCGTGCGCGGACCCCCACCACATCTCCTATTTCTGCCGTGCATGCAATGCATGCAACCTGGTTGCATTACAAGTGCGCGGACCCCACCACATCTCCTCTTTCTCCCGTGCATGCAACCTGGTTGCATTACTTTTTTGAAGCAGCGTCATCCCACCGCCTCTATTTTAAATAACTTGTTTTGATTAAGCGCGAGCTTCACCCCCTCCTCGCTTTGTCTCAGTCAAGTTATAGATTCCAGTGTCATCGAAACGCATATGAGGTGAGCTCCAAGTGATGAGGTACGGGTTTCTCCCTCCCCCTTTTCTCACTTGGGTTTCGTCAAAGTGTACAGTCTCGGGATTTCCACGCATTCACGGCATTGCCGAATCTCCTCATTTTAACTCCAAATTAAAGAGAGAACAACTCCAGCCTCGAGATTTTCATGTTGTTGCGGCATCGCCGAGTCTCCACCTTTTAATTCCAAAATGACGAAAGAAAACAACCCTAGCCTCAGGATTTCGATGCCCCTTCGGCATCCTCGAGTCTCCACCTTTTAACTCCAAAACGAAAAAAGAAAAGGCCCGGCTTCAAGCTCTCCGTTTTTCACAAGTACCCTCAGACTCCCCTCAGCTTTGATTAACATACATTGTTGGAAAAATTAAATCAAACTTAATTAGGAAATTCTAGTTTTGGTAGGATTTAATAATTACTTGTTTAGTTTGTTTCCAATTTAGATTTGGTTTGTTTTGGGAAACTAGTTTTGAGAATGATTCGAGTAACTATAGGTCTGTATAAAGGACCTATGGGGTATTGTTTTCAGCTGAGCTGAGAGTTCGAAAGGTTAAGGTCAGAGCCTTTCGACTCTCTGTCTTCGGGGTTGTGAGAGGGAGTCTTTTTGGCTATATTGTGATGTGTTGTTATGGGGGATGTTGAGTTGTTGATGTAATAGGTGTGTAGGCAAAGACTTTTGGTTTGCCCCGCCTTTGATTGATTGAGTGGATTTTGTGGATGTAGATCTAAAGATCGAACCACATTAAATTGTTGTGTGTTGTTTCGTTGTTCGTTTTGATTATTCCACTGTGCGTTAATCTCTTTGGACGCTAAGGATATTTTCATATCCTACATATGTCAGAGCCAGAATCAAAAGGAAAAGAAATTCAAAAATTACAAGCCTTGGTGATTCCGGTGCTGCAAAAAAAAAAAAAAAAAAAAAGGGGAAAGAAAGGATCTCGGTTGCTTTGTTTATGCTGCTACAACAGCGATTTGATTCAATTAAAATTGATGAAGTGGACTGGTCGTGGGGTTTGCGGACTTAAGAAGAAGAAGGGACTTTAGAAGTTTCTTGTAGGTTTTTGATTCGGGTTGGAAAAAAAAAAAAAAAGTTTGGTTATTTGGATTTGTGAGGCAACTTTCGGTGCTTCTTAATTCACGAATGATCAAGGGAGGCTTTGAGTTTTGAGGTGCTTTATTTTTTTTTCGTATGGAAGATGATGAAGATTTGCTTAAAACCAAGAGATATTGTTCGTGTTTGCGTTAAAGATTTGATTGGCGATTGATGCTTGAAGATTGAGTTGGACCTACGTGTGGCCAAAGCTTGATTTAAGGGAGGCTATGTTGGAAAAATTAAATCAAACTTAATTAGGAAATTCTAGTTTTGGTAGGATTTAATAATTACTTATTTAGTTTGTTTCCAATTTAGATTTGGTTTGTTTTGGGAAACTAGTTTTGAGAATGATTCGGGTAACTATAGGTCTATATAAAGGACCTATGGGTTATTGTTTTTAGCTGAGCTAAGACTTCAAAAGGTTAAGGTCAAAGCCTTTCGGCTCTCTGTCTTCGGGGTTGTGAGAGGGAGCCTTTTTGGCTATATTGTGATGTGTTGTTATGGGGGATGTTGAGTTGTTGATGTAATAGGTGTGTAGGCAAAGACTTTTGGCTTGCCCCGCCTTTGATTGATTGAGTGTATTTTGTGGATGTAGAGCTAAAGATCGAACCACGTTAAATTGTTATATGTTGTTTCGTTGTTCGTTTTGATTATTACGCTGCGCGTTAATCTCTTTGGGTGCTAAGGATATTTTCATATCCTACATACATAACTACAAAATGCTCCTTTGCCTTTTATATTGTCACGGCTTTGATTGACATGCTCCACCTTTTATGAGAAAGCCTTGGGCTCTTCAGCTCTCACGGGCTCCAAATTGAAGAAAGCAAATACTCCAGCCGGGGCTCTTCATTTATTATCAAAACCATGCTTCTTGTCAATTCCACATGCAAAGCATATTAATGATTCAATTGAAATCTCCAGTTCTGACTTGGATGCATTGCTTGCACGGGATCAATTCCACATGCAAAGCATATTATCAATTACACATGCAAAGCATATTAATACTCCACCTTTCTTGCATGCGTTGCATGCCGGGATCGATCTTGCATGCACATGTTCTTTTCTTGCATGCATTGCAGCCAATACTAGTGTTCACTTGCATGCAACTTTTCAATCTGCATGCACGCGAGGCGGTGTTCTTCTTCTTCATCGTCGGTCGAGCGTCCACCAACATCGTCGACCGAACCCGTCTTCCCCAAATTTCCCGACGAAAGCAGCGGCGGGGCTCTTCCTTTCATCTTCGGGATGTTTTCATTCAACGTCGGGCATCCACCCTCATCGTCGACCGACCCTTCTTATCCAAATTTCCCGACAAAAGCAGCGGCGGGGCTCTTCCTTTCATCGTCGGGATGTTTTCGTTCAACGTCGGGCGTCCACCATCATCGTCGACTGACCCTTCTTCTCCAAATTTCCCGAGGAAAGCAGCGGCGGCGGTGCTCTTCCTCTTCATCGTCGGGAGGTTTTAGTCTCGGGAAGGTCGATTGTGGCACGGGACGCAGGGCATTGAATCGATGATGCGTCACTCTACCATAGCAGAAAAGAACAGAATCGGGAGGCATCTTCCCCGCTACGCCAGCAACAGCTCAATGGCAATCTACTTCTTCGGCGGGAATTCCCTCTTGAGCGGGACTTCAAACTCACCGAGTCTCCATCTTGAGCGGATTTTTCTTCTTCGACGGGAATTTTCGGTTCACCGTCGGGAGTTCGCAGACAGCCCGAAACTTCAAGGACTCCGCCAACCATCGTCTTCTTTCTGCTCCCTCGAAGAAGATGACGTCGAGAGCTCCTTCTTCCTTCTTCTTCATAGTATAGAAGGACCCCCGAGCTTCTATCCCCGGCCCTCCCCTCCTCCTTCCTTCCTCTTTCTACTCTCCAGAGCTTGCTCAGGATCCTCTGTTATACTTTCTTATTACACTCCCTGTTACACATCTTAATAACTTATCGTAAATATTATTTTTTAAAATTAATTTTTTTACCAATGCTATTCATTGGTATTCTACGTAATTTTAATATAATTTTTTTATTTTCTACATTAATCTTGTATTTTAATATATTTTTATAATTTTTTAATCTCAATAAATTAAAATAAATATACCCTAAACCAAAATGGATGAGCCCTTAGTCTAAAAATTTATTATAATGCTAATTAATATTATTGGTGGAAAGATTCAAATAAAAAATAATATTTACGTTGAGTTATTAAGATGTGTAACAGGGAGTGTAACAGGAAAGTGTAACAGAACATCCTGACCCATTTGATTGGGCCTTCCTTCCTTCTTCTTTTTTTTATTTTTTATTATTTATTTATTTCTTTATTTTACTAATTAATCAGCTTGGCCCAATTTGTTAGTTGGGCCCAATTCGTTAGGTCAGCCCAATTCACCTAAATTGCTAACCGACCCATTATTATCTACTTAACCCAACTTGCACAATTTGACTTCATGAATGACTCCAGTGACGGGGTGCTGTTTGGCTCTTCATCATCTTCCCTTTCGCGAGAACGATAACAGCGGCAGAGCTTCAAGACGTTCAACGGCAACTTCTCTTTCACCAAAGCTTGCTCGCAGCTTCGTCGGAAACTCTGACCCGACTTGCTCGTGGAGAAGCTCTGACACGGCTCGTTCGCGGTCGGGGCGTCGGCATTTAAATTCGTCGGGAACCTGAGACCCATCATCGTCAGTCGTGAACCCGAGGATGGAGCTCCGGCGAATCCTGCTCGGAACTTCGTCGGATGCTTCGAGCTCTGGATCTACTCCAACTTTCGGCCGTAAACGGGGCTAAGTGTTCCCTCCCAATGGGCATGACTCGTCTTCGATACCCGACCAGCAATGGAAGCCCGTTGAAACCGGAAGCCGTCGAGACCCGCACAACATTGGATTCTCACGCCTCATTATCCTTCTTTGTTTTTGTCTCCTTCGGATGCTTGCTGCCAGAACATCTATGGAAGTTTGCTGGAGCAGCGTCAAGGCTCGCCCAAAATAGCTTCGGGGTCGGGATTCGCCCAAATCGTCGCTACGCTCTGGATACCGTGTTGGAAACTTATCAGAAAAAATACATAAAAAGAATGCAGAAGCTTTAACTCAGTTTTATATTTCCTTCTGCAGTAGCTGTATGTTTAAATAGAGTACAGGTAACAAGAAATCATAAGAATTTCTTAAATATGTCAGAAGATAAAGATAGACTAAAAGACTAAGTCAATAAACAAACTTAACTGAAAAGACTAAGTCTCAAATTTTCCTAAATTAATTTTATTCTTGCAGTAAAAATTTCAAAACTTAACACTCCTCCTTGGGATTTTCACTGCAATTATCCTTCACAAAAACATCATCATCTTCACTTAAAATTCCTGCATACTTCATGCATATGCATCGCAGCTTTGTTCTTTATAGGAATACCCAACTCATCTGATTCTGCAATCCACTTCAACTCCTTTTTGCCTTCCTCATATTCTGTCAACTCGAGCACTGCAACATCACATTTATCATTTTCAGAAAGTGGCTTGATATCTTCATCTGTACTGACAATAGCTAGTTCACTTTTTGGGGTGATTTCAATACTTTCCATCTTCGTATCTGCACTTGCTTCTGCACCAACTTGTAATAACTCCAAAGAAAAACTTTTTCTTTTCATTTCAACTGAAAACAGTTCTACTCCTTTTGGATCATAAATCAAGCATGTCTTATTCTTGAACATCACAGAATAGTTTTTCTCAAGTAATTGTCCCACACTTAATAAATTTTAATCGATATCAGGCACATATAAAACATCAGGAATAATCTTTATTCCTGAATCATATTTAATAGCCACTTTACCTTTGCCTTTTACTTCAATATACCTTCCATTTCCGATTCTCACCTTGGAAGTGTATGTCTTGTCAAGTTCCTTAAAAAATGACTCATCGTTCGTCATGTGGTGGGTACAACCGCTATCAATTAGCCAAGCTTCATTGTTGGAATTTTCTGCAAAACAAGAGGACACAAATAATTCTTCTTCTTGTTATTGTTGATTCACCACTTGAGCTTGTTGTCTTTCTTGCTTGTTTTTGCACACTCTCTCCACATGGCCAAATTAATTGCATCTCCTGCATTGAATATCAGGCCTAAACCAATAATATTTTTCCAAATGATTATTTTTCTTACAATATTAACACATAGAAAATGCCATTTTTTCCATTTCCCATTGTAAGCACTCTCCCTATCATCCTTGTCTTCGTTTTGGTATTTTTCTTTTGCTTGCAAAGCACCTTCAGCTATCTCCTCCTTGCGAATAGCTCTTCTTTGTTCTTGTGCTTGCAATGTATTCACTAACTCCTCCAAGGTAATCTGAGAAAGATCTTTTGAATCTTCAAGAGAAGATATCTTTGCCTCAAATCTTTTTGGTAGGCTGATAAGAAACTTTTGCACCACCATTTGATCTGAGAGTTCTTCGCCAATCAACCGGATTTTGTTGACAACATTCAAGAGTCTATCCCAATACTCTTGAATGTTCTCACTTTCTTTCATTCTCAGTAGCTCAAACTGTCTCCTCAAATTCAGCACTTGCATTTGACGAGTTCTGTCATTGCCTTGGAACACTTGTTTTAGAGTATCCCAACTCTCTTTTGGAGTCTCACAAGTCATGATTCTTGTGAACACATCATCTAAAACTGCAGTGTGAATGCAGGTCAGAGCTTTGCTTCTCTTCTTTTTCTCAGCTCTATGTTCTCTCAACTGAGCGATAGTGGGATCTTCAGGAAGTTGTTCTTGATTGGTAACAACAATTTCCCAAAGGTCACTAGCTTCTAAAAAGGTTTTCATTTTTACAGCCCAGATTTGATAATTTTGGCCATTGAAAGGTGGAGGATTAGGAAGAAAATTGCTAGGCATGATGCTAAAAAATATTGTTTATGGACTAAAAAATATTCTTCTACCTCACTCTTTTTTATGACATAGGCCCTTAAGATCAAGAGAGCTCTGATACCACTATTGGAAACTTGTCAGAAAAAATACACAAAAAGAATGCAGAAGCTTTAACTCAGTTTTATATTTCATTCTGCAGTAGCTGTCTCTTTAAATAGAGTACAGGTAACAAGAAATCATAAGAATCTCCTAAATATCTCAGAAGATAAAGATAGACTAAAAGACTAAGTCAATAAACAAACAACTTAACTGAAAAGACTAAGTCTCAGATTTTCCTAAATTGATTTTATTCTTGCAGTAAAAATTTCAAAACTTAACATACCGCCATGACCTCCATTTTTCGGAAAACCCCTTTTGGATCTCACGATTTTGAGTCTTCCTTACTTTGCCTAACTCCAATGAGGTGAAAGTGCTCCAACATTATCAATTTTTGTAGGTTTCTCCTACTTCACCCATCAAAAAATGAAAATAAAAAGTAAGGAACAGATATGTTCTACCGCAACTACACAGATCTTCTCTCTTTTGATCGGACAGTAAGAAATGAACTCATGATTTTTCAGTCCCAAACCCAGTTCAACAAACCCAGACAGCAAGATAAACTCAAACTTTTTCCAATCCAGCCGATTGCATAGCAATTAGAAAAGAAAAACAAACCGCCTTATCTCTCCAGGCTCCGATGTCGACCGGAACTTCACCGGAAATTTGATTCTGCTTGGTCGCGGAGGAGCTTTGAGCCCCCTACCTTCATCGTCCTCGTCTGATCTGGATCACCCAACATTTTTCCAGATCTGAGCTTCAAAAACGCTCCATTGGACATGACTCGCCGTCGCAACCAAGTTTTTTCTTTTTCAGCCCATCAAAAAAAATAGCGACAAAACTTCAAAACTCCATTTTTTTCAGGAGTAATGATATACTCAGCAACAAATCATAGTAATTTTTTGATAGCAACTCATGTGGTATGCATTCATTGGCCAATTATTTGATATTAATAAAAATGTAACCAATGATTGCATACCACATGAGTTGCTATCAAAAAGTTGCTATGATTTGTTGCTAAGACTATCATTACTCCTTTTTCAGTCCAGCTACCTCAACCTCAAAAAGAAACTAAGAATACAAAAACAAAATCCCACAACAACTGCCGTTGTGCCAAACCTTCTTATTTTTTCATCGTCACAGACAGTATGACCATATCTAACCTTAAAGTTCAAAAAATCCCAACTTTTCCAACCTAACATCCCCCTCCACCGTAGCAAAAACTTCACAACACATTTGTGAGATCGGGAACTAAAGGCCAAAATGCGAACAATATTCCGGCGATCGAGTCCCCACAGTCAGCGCCAGTTGATGAAGCGGGTTTTGCCGGCGAGGGTCTTTGGGTCGGATCCGCTCCGATCTGTCATCTCCAACACCTATACTAGCGGGGGAAGTCCCCGGTTAAGCTCCGATGCCAAAGTCAGTATTTGACATAGGAGAAATATAGTAAAATTAGAGAGAATGTTACCAAGAGAGAGCGAGCGTCCCTTCTTAATGTGATGAAGGCTCCTATTTATAGAGTGAGGGAGCCGGTTATTATCCATGGTCGAGGCGTGGGATTGTCCACTGGTTTGTTGCCTTCGTCTCCTTCTTTTGTACGAATATAAATAGTCTTCTGTTAGTGGGCCAACTTGGGCCGGATCGTAAACTAAGTAATTGGGCATCGGTTTGGGCCGAAGGGCAAACCGGGCACACCAGATACTAATTTAAAAGGACGAAAAAAAAAATTTAATTGAATTTTGACGTCAATTAACATAGTCACGGAAATTTACGAGCACGGCTTCTTTGTGGACGTGAATGCAAGTTCATAGTTGCATTTGCCAAATGCAAATTCATAGCTTACATTCGTCAAATGCAAGCTCGCAGTTTATGTTTAAAAATTTTAATTTATACATATTTAATTTTAGTATTATAAATATCTAATTTTGGTCCAAGGTATGGAAAAAAAGATATCTAAATTTTTTTCCCCTCATTTCTCAAGAGAAAAAAATTGGGAAAATTGTATTTTTGGTCCCTCTTCTTACCCTCGTTACATTTTTTTTCCATCTTCTATGCAAACTTGCACTTTTGGTCACTTTTCTTTCACATTTTGGAATTTTTGGTCCCTTGACCAACCATATGGGGTAAGAATAAAATTTTAAAAAAATTACTATCCTTCTTTAGTAAATTGCCAAAAACTAAACTCTTTAGAAGTATGAAAATAGTCACTCACCCTTGTTTTTCTCATACAGAAACATCGACTCTTTTTGGGGGAATTTGGACCCTTCTTTGTAAATTGCGAAAAACTAAACCCTTTAAATATATGAGTAAGTATTATTTGGCCCAAAAAATTTATAACTTTTTCTAAACGGTATAAATTACCGTTAACTTCATAGGTCAACCGGTAAGAGGGACTAAAAGTGTGAGTTTGCATAGAAGAGGGACAAAAAATGTAACAAGGGTAAAGAAGAGGGTCCAAAAGTACAATTTTCATTAAAAAGATTTTTCTCGCATTAAAAAAATCTTACCTTAACTTATTATAAGCTGATTAAAGTATTAGACGAGAGTTTAGGGTTTTAGTAGGGTTTTATAAATATTTAAGGTCAGTATTAGATGAGTACGTGGTATTTTTTGAGACCCATCATATGTGTCACTACTAAAATAATACATGTTTATATTGGAGAAAGAAAAGAAAGTATCAGAAAAAAAAAAAACAAAGACTATTGTTGTCTTTTAAAAAAAAAAAAATTCAATAAATAAGAGGAAAAAATTTCATAACGAAGGGTGGAACTTTAAAAATTAATAAGTAGGATGTAACATTTACGTAATATTTGATAAGGATAGTAAATTATTAACTATTTTTCTTACTCGTGAATTTCTTACAGGAAAACAAAATGTCTTTTAAAGATCGGGGAAAAGCCCCGGCGGCTTCTGCACTCACTCCACCTACTCCAAAATCCGTTAAAGATTATGAAATGAAAAGGGAAGCAATTCCCAAAAAATAAAAATTGTAGACATAATTAGCCTCATAATTAAAGGAAAAAAAGGGAGAGGCTCTTAATTATGTCCTATAATTGATTGTATAATAAATGGAGAAAAAAGCTCTAAAACCCTTCTGTGACTGGCAGCAAAGCTCCTCCTCTTACAACCAGCATTTTACAATATCTACTCTGAATTCTAAAAACTTTGCTGTCAAGAATTTCGATTCCAATAATTCGTTCTTAATTTATAACGTTGAAGTTGGACATAAATTATATCAGCAGTTTCTCCACAATCTTCATTGCTCGTTTTCGTTAAATCTCTATTTTAACGTCACTGACTAAAATACCAGTGGTGTCTTTATAATTTTAAAACTGGGGTTTAGCATTTTTTTTCCCTCAGTCTATTTTGGCAAATTATCACAATGAAAGTCCTATATTCAAATATTATTAAATGGCTATCATTCAAATGGTTAGATATTTGGTAGGGATGAAGATCTCAATTGCGAAGGTGATGATAAACAAATAGATGAGGTTTACATATTTGAATCAATCCTTATTTTTCCTTAAATTATTTGAGGGTAATTATATCTATATAGATGTGTTTTTATTTTTGGATTTGTAGTTAATAATTTACTATCCTTATTGAATAATAGGTAAAAGTTACACCCTATATTTAAAATTTGAAAGTTCTATTGCCCCTTATGAATATTTTTCCATAGCATTAGCGAAAAAAGAAGCACAATAAAGATGAAACAATCCAAATATAAATTGGTCAAAAGATATTCTTTGCATAAAGTTATTGAGAAAGCAATTGACTACATTTCATACATAAATAAATAATTTTTGAATAATCAAAAGATTAGTTGTTTGTCTAGCATCTTCAATATGAATTAGTACAATACTAATTAGGAAGAATAGTTCAATAGTACATTAGATAATTACTTATGACGAAAAAGTTCTCTATGAGTTTCACATTGGACTTGTTTAATTGCCCTTTTAATCTACGCAATCCAGTATCTACATCTCTAGAAGGAGAAATAAGGGGTTTGTCATCACACTCGATTTCTTCATCTACATCTTCATCATCATCTTCATGCATAGTGCTGTTCATATGAATGAGACTCTGAAAATCAAGCACATGATCTGATGTGGTAGATGGAGGTAAAAATACTGTCTCTTTAGGTAGTAGATTTGGAACTGTATGTGATGTCGACACATAATGCATAGAGATAGTAAACGGTTGAGATGAACTATCTCAAAACCACTACAGTGCGAGGAACCCACATCATAATCATGCGCTTCCAAAGGTGGCAAATGTATATCATGATCACTTGCAAGATCTGTACATGTAGAACGCTGTTTGGGTCTTCTTTCACCACATCAACCTCTGGGAATAACATGTGGTCTCTGAAGCACACTATAGTCAATAGTTTGTGCTGTAATATTTTGTGGGATAGGTATAGATTGAATACCTAAACGGTGTGATTCTCGAACAACTTGCATAGAATTGCTGGCCAAATCTCATATCTCAACAATTTGAGTCACATCTTCTAAAGAACATTATCAAAAGAATGAAAATCAAATTAGTGCATATTGATGAAAGATAAGAATACCAAATAACCAGATTCAGGAATTGAACAAGGTAGAGACTGTTGAGATCTACTTAGAAGGAAAAGCTGAAATATGGTACATAAATTTTAAAATGGTAAAAGGACTAGTCTCTTGGTTAGATTTTACTGAGGCTATCATTGACAGATTTTGTGAAGTAGGAGGCAAAGATAAATTAGACGCATTTAACAAGCTAAAAGGAGCCATCAGATAATATCAAGAGGAGTTTGAGGAACTTAAGTAAACAGTTTTGGCTAAAGATCCTAAACTCAACTGTACTTTGTTTCAAGCTTTGTGAGTGGCCTAAAGGTAGAGTTTAAACCTTTAATGAGGTTGTTTAAACCTAAACACCTTAATGAGGCATTAGCTGTAGCAATTTCTTAGGAACAATCAATCCAAGAACTGTTGAAGAAAAGCAATTGGTGTTCAAACTGGAACTCTAAAGGGACAGACAACAAGGGTTCAGGAAAAAGCAAAGAAGTTAAGAGTTGGGAGAAGAAACCAGCAACAGATAACTACAGAAAAATCTCCCCAAAAGAATTTCAGTACAGAAGAAACAACAACTTGTGTTTCAAATGTGGTGAGAAATTTGGTCCAGGTCATAACTATAAATTCAAGCAAGTTAACTTCATGATTTCTGAAGAAGATGAGAAAGAGGAAACATATTTGGAGCCTGAGAATTTAGTGCTTGAAAAGGAACTAGAAGAAGAAATAGAAAAGTTGTTCTTAAAGGCTGTTTCACAGGACAAAGCAACTAACAGTAAACTACTGTTTGGGAAGGTCTATGGAAGACCAGTAAAAATACTGGTAGACACTGGAGCCTTTGATAGCTTCATAGATCCGAGAATTGCAAATTAAGAAGTACTAACTCAAGTCCCTACAAAACCCTATGTAGTGATTGTTGCGGATGGAGGGAAATACAGGGGGTCAACTCTATGTCCTAAGGTTCGTTGGCTAGTGAATGGCTACCAGTTTGTATTTAGTTTCAAATTCATGGAATTAGGAGATATTGACATAATTCTTGGAGTGGATTGGATGACTCATTTCAGTCCCATAGCTTTTGACTTCCAAGAACTCAACATTTCAATTAGCCATGAAGGTGAATAGTGGAGGTTACAAGGAAGAACAGATGAACCAAAGTTGTCCCTGCTGAGAGGAGGGAAGCTGAGCAATGGAAGCTTACAAAAGGAAAAGAGTTTATCTCTTACAGCTGGACAAGAATCATCTTAATCTCCCGGGTAGAACAACTGCTGCAGCACCCTTTGAGGATGCTATTCAGGAATTGTTGCCCAACATTAAGAGGTATTTTCTATCTGCCTGAGAGAGAGATTGACCTTCAAATCGGCCTTAAACCTGATGCCAAACCATATAAATATTCATATGCTCATAAAAACGAAATTAAAAAACAGGTTGGTGAGATATTGGATAATGAAATTGCGATAACAGCCCTTTCTAATTGTGACACCCCCAGCCCCGACCTCCCTGTTTCATGTGGGAGTCGCGACCCAAATGCCTGCCTGGTTCGTACTATGACTCATTCAGGATACAAAAGCACTAATATTTAAGCACTAAATTTGAATAAGAAATCTTTTATTTCACTAATACAAAAGTACAAGTGTATTTATATAACTAGTACAATATTATCGCCTTACTTTCCTAGTACGAGACATCCTATAATTCCGACGCTTTTCATAACATCGTCATTAATTCCTGTTACATGCAAAACGTCTAAGGGGTGAGCTTTCATAAGCCCAGTAAGGTCGCACGATTAAAAACATTACCAAGTAAACAATTACCGGCACATAACATGTATTTCCTAAGCAAGCAAGGGGGAACACGTAAGAGATAGAAAGAGCATAACCAGTAAGCTATAATGAGGATCTATGTAATCTTTCATTAAGCATTACTGATTATACTTTACTTGTGATGAATTCTTTAGTGGAGGACACAATTCACGATGTCTTGCCTGGTTAATTATGCCAAACGATACAGTGAGCAAACACGACGCACTGTACCGGGAACGATGCGCATACACTACGCACTGCACGGAACTAGGTGGCATACCTCTAGATAATACCGGAACTCGACCTCTTCAGTCATTGAATCGAACGTTCAAGCCCAACACTGGCACGCTCGATTTATATGAACTAAACAGGCTTTGAGGACCCCAAATGTGACACGCATGTAACAAGTAAAAGAACACTCAAGTAGCACATAACAAGGTGCACAAACACGGGTGCATGAGACACTAACATTTCATGCTTGACACTTAATTATGAGTACACGATAAAGTTTAACAGATATTTCACTTATACACGTAACTCGGCATTTAAAAACAATTTTGTAGGCATGGCACATATATAAACATTGCAATTTCACATATAAAAGTCATATTCATATATCGCATGCATTTCATTAAACATACTTTTAATAAACGATAATATCATAGAGCATGCTAACTCATTTCTTATTAATTAAAATATTTAACCCCTTTAGTGAGAACACTCACCTCGGTCTGTAGCTACTAGCTCACTATTTTCTCAATTATCTGCAATTTATAAATATCGAAGGTTTTCAGTTTCTATTCCCAAAACAAATTCCAACCTTCCTAGGGTTATAAAATCCAAACTTTTAATTTCTCAGATGTTCCTTCTATTTTATTTGAAAACAAGTACAAATAATTTTAAAGAAAATATAAGTTTCATGCCGTAAAACTATTTTACTTATTCCTCCTTTTAAAAGGAGTTTATAACGTTTAAACTTTGTTTCCAATTTATTTTGGAAATTATAATAATTACTAATTTTAAGAAAATAGGGGTTTAGAATCCTTGAAATAGTTGTTAAAATAATTTTAGTAAGGATTTATAAAAGGAATTATTAAAATTACACGAAAATAAAAATTTTAGAAAATCAATCGGTTTTAACCGATTGTTTGATCTATTAAAACCACACAAAAATGGTTTTACCCGTTTTGGAATAGGTTTTACCGATTTTCTTGAGCATGGATCGGTTTTACCCGATTCTCAATCGGTTAAAACCAATTCGTGCCCAGAAACTTGATACCCAAGTTTTTTTGCTTCAGGTTTTGGCTACAATTTTACATAAAACTCATTTTTCTTTGATTTTTTTTTTAAAAAAAATCCTTCCTACAACATCCCTACAACATTTCTATTGATCCATAACACTTAATCAACGTAAAGATTTGAAGATCTTGATTAAAATATTAAGAAACTTATAAATTCCTTTCTTTTTCTATTTTCATGCATCTTCTCTAAAATTTAAGGTGATAAACTTGTGGAAATCATTACCTTTATGTTCTTGATCTCTCCTAACACGAAATCCACAAAGAGAAGTCCGAATTTCTGCTCTAAAGGCCTAGCTTCTTCCTCTTCTTCCCTTCTCCTTCTTTTTCTTTTCTCTCTTTTTAGTTTGAATTTGCCGGAATGGAAAATGGTGTTTAAGGGTTTTGGAAGAGCACTATTTATAGGTAAGATCGCCTAATATGCCAAAAGAGTTCGTGATTATCTTGAATTTTATTTTTTTTCATTTTCAGAACATAATTGGTGTTACCCGCTCATGAATAAGGTAAAACCGATTGGTTGTATTCTTGCCTTCTTTCGGATCGATTTTTCCCACTTTCGGATCGGTTCAAACCGCTTCGTTAGGCGGTGGAATATTTTGCCTATCTTCAGATCGGTTTTGCCCACTTAGAAATCGAGTAAAACTTGTTTGTGAAGCGGTGGAATCGGTTTTACCCGTCTCTCAATCGGGTAAAATCGGTTTCCTATCTAAACAATCAATTTTACCCATTTTTCAATCAGGTAAAACCAGTTTCTTATCTTACCAATCAGTTCGCCCGCTCTTGAATCGGGTAAAACTGGTTGCTTATCCTCCCAATCGGTTTTACCCACTCCAGGAATGGGTAAAACCGATTGTCCCTCATTTTTTCTATTTTACATTTATTTCCTATTTCTCATTTTTATTCCATAATTCCTAAAATTAAATTAGTATATCTACTTTTATATATCCTTAAACATAACCTTACACTTAAGTTAACATCTTAACTCTAAATTAAATATCACAATTTTTAAATTAAAATCCAAAACATTAAAATTCTAAACCTTAAGATTTTATAATCAAATTAATTTTAAGAAAATTCCCAAACTTTATAATTATACTTAATCGAGTTTAAACATTAATGGTATGATAAAAATATAAATTATAAAGGTTAAATTAATATGAAAAATTATGGGGTCTTACACTAATGAGGGCATCCCCGGCCATAGACAATTCAGCACTTAGAGGATCTTGTAGATGCTGCAGTGGACTTAAGAACTGAAGCAGAGCCTGTTCGTGTGTTACACCGAGCCCAACAATGCTACAGGACCCAAGTCCATACCAGAGAGATACGTTCGTGGATATAGTTGGGCCTATGACCAGCAAAAGAACAAGGAAGCTCAAGGCAGATCTTGGAAACCTAGTTCAGACATGTGCTAGGCAAACCCAGCTTGTATCCGATTCAAATGCCTTTGAAAAGAATGCCAGGAAGGTTAAAAGCATTATCTTATTCACCATCACTGAAGAAATGGTGCCTATCAATCCTTCTAATTAAAGAAAGGGTCGTTTCGTGAAGTTCTTGAAGATATCAGAAGGTTCTTGAACCTTAAAGAGACAATTCTTGAAGTTCATAATTTGCATAATATTGAAGAATCTTGAAAATCTTGAAGTTCTTGATTTTTGACTTTTCGAAATGATTTTGGGAGAATCTAGAAGATTCCAGAACCTCCCTACATCATCAACACCATGCATTATCAGCAATGGGCCGAATCACCTTACTGTCTACTTCAACCATTCGGTCAAGCCCACACAGCCCAATTCACACAACTCATTTGGATATGGATTAGGGTTAGGGTTTTGAGTATAGAATTTGGATTTGTGCATGTTTTCTATTCCTACTTCTAGTTTTGTTACAAGTTGGTTAGGTTGTTACAAGTTTGTTACAACTTAG
Source organism: Leptodermis oblonga (assembly GCA_016801395.1). NCBI lineage: Eukaryota > Viridiplantae > Streptophyta > Magnoliopsida > Gentianales > Rubiaceae > Leptodermis > Leptodermis oblonga. Next base: position 21,496,822 of record CM028753.1, read on the forward strand.
ATTAGCTTGTTAGTAGTTTCCCAAAAGGGTTCCTTCTTGAACTCCTTTTTGTATTAGTTTTTGTTGGTTTCTCAATGTACTCACAATTTTGACCATATCCAATAGGGAGGCAGCCGAATTTGGTAGGTAAACCTAAACCTAGTTCCGTTAGGTTTTGGTTCTTGTAGGAAATCAATCTCTTGATTGATTTCCAATTCTTGTTCTTTTCCTACTTGTTTTAGGACTTTGATATTCTCTCTTTACACCTATAAATAGGGGGTCGAGTTCTTCATTTATTTTCAATTGATTTAATAGATAAGAAAGTATTAGTTTATACTATATTAAATAACTCTTCTTTATTGAGTTTAAGTAATTTGCATGTTTGTGAATTTACAATAGGTTACAGAAACTATAGGTTATTAGGTAATTGCTCTGCCTAATTGCATGCTTTGATTCGACTCTTTATATTCTTGATCTTGGTTTGAATTGCGTGTTTAAATTAGTTTAGGTTAATTTAGTAGTTTACAGAATCCAAGGTAAGGGTTTTAGTGGTTAAGAGTCACGTCTTGCAAATCAGACTTTCCTCGGCAATTTTCCGCATCAACTACTCCATTCCACATCAATTGGTATTGGAGCTCACATCACTTTCACTTCTCCTATTTTACTGGATAGAAAGAAAGATAGGGGGTGGAGGCTGTGCATAAACTATAGAAAACTTAATGACTTGATAATCAAAGATAAGTTTCCCATTCCTATTGATAGATGTCCTTTAGCTGCTGAATTTTAGAGCATAATTGTGGCAAATCTCACGGGTATGTGCAAGTTTTTGTGAGATAAATGTAGGTTTTAGGAAGAAGAATAATTAAAGGAAGCAGATGCAAAAAGAGGAAGAAAAGAGCAATCCAGTTCAAAGAAGCAATGAAGGGAGGAATTATTAATATCATGCATGCAAAAAGGAGCAAGTGGGCTAAAGTTGAAGCAGCCCAAAGATGGAACAAGCAGCCCAAAGAAATTGAAGAAGGCCCAATGAAGCAATTAATTGATCAATCGTGTGAAGCAATTGGAATGGAATTTGGATTCTTTAATTGCCAACATTGGTGGTGCGCCAGCTGGAAGAAGGGATTATTTCCTAATACAAATTATCCTTATTTATTTTGGAGATTATTTTTTGAAGTATCCTACATGGACAAGAGTTTTAGTAATTTATTATTAGTTATTCTCTCCATTCTACACCTTTATAAAGAGATAGAAGGGAGAGAACAGTACGTAGGAAGCAGAATATTATTCCATATTTTTCATAGCTATTTCAGATTTTAGAGCAGTAGGTTTCGGTTCTCGCGTTTTGGGAAATTCTGCCAGGACAAGGTCCCGTTTGCCCAAACGGGACGTTGCATACTCTGAGATTATTTTCCAGATCGCAAATCAAGTATTCCTTTCTTATTTATTTTATTCTTTTCAACTATTTTCAGTATGATTCATATAATAATTGTGTTCGTAGTTAGTTTAATTATGAGTAGCTAAATTTCTTATTCCGGCATAATGTAATAGCAATTAATCCGGGCATGTTATGAAACCGAATTGTGCTTAAATTAAATTGCATGTGTTCCTTCTTATTCTCTGCTCATAACTTTGATTACTGATATTTAATTAAGCTTGATCACCTTAGTTGAATTAGGTAGAGCCAATTAATTCCCAGTTAAATAACATAATATTTATTGGGCAAGATTAATTAGTGGCAGAGTTACCTTCAGGTAATAGAGAATAAGGGGTTAGTAATTCTTAGATGTTAATTCAATAAGAATAACTAAAATCGGTTTCCCTAGATCTTAAGGCTGTTAACATGGTTAATAGGTGTCGATGCCTTACGGCCTGTTCCTTGTTAATTAGAGTAGCAATTATGTCTGATGCGGATTCACGGTAATTGCCGATAAAGTAAGGGGAGATTGGGTTATGTCTGATGCGGATTCACGGTAACCTATAACTGATTGATGACATGCTATTTAATATATTATTGAGTTGATGATTAACATGCACGTGATTATTGTGATTTACATATTGCTGGAATATTTTATTTCATTGATTAAATTCTCTTTCTTAATTTAATTTTGTATTTAGTTTTCAATATTTTTTTACAAAGTCTCTCTGAGCAATAAAGGTGGTTGCGAACCAAAACTTTTTAGGAATTAATAGGTTTTGTGATTTTAAGCAATCCGTTCCTTGTGGGATCGACCCTGTTATCATTGTGCTACTTATAGCTAATTATTGCAGGTTTATACAGTACTTTTACTGTATTTGATAGGGCTAACGACGGTCCTATCAAATTGGCGCCGTTGCCGGGGAACGGTTTTATGTTTTAAATCACCTTTTCCTATTAATTTGTGTTTTTGTGTGTTTTATGAGTAGATCGTCGCAACCTGAATTGCAGTACGATCCAGAGATTGAAAAAACTGCAAGAAGACTCGCAAAAGAAGCACGTCAAAGGCGAGAAGCTGCTGTTTCAGATTCGGACAAGGTCCCGTTTGCCCTAACGAGAGGTAGAACAGAAGCTGAGTCTGAACAGAATTTTGTCCCTAAGTCTGATTCTAAGATGGGGGATAGACAGGAAGAAAGAAGACGAGTGGAAGCTCCTGCTGCTGAACCAACTCTAAAGGAGCTAAGCAACCACGACGCCGAGGATGAGCCGTCAGCAATCGTAATGCCTGAAATCACGGGTCACTTCCAACTCAAATCTAGTTGGTTGAGTATGCTACCAAAGTACCATGGAAGGCCAGGAGAGGACCCCCACAGTTTTTTGCGTGAGTACGTCAAGGGATGCAAGTTGGGCAAAGTACCAGCAGGAGCCACTGTGGAGCAGCTCCGACTCGTGGCATTCCCTTTTGTCCTGACCGGTGAAGCCAACATGTGGTTCTCTTCCCTCGAGCCAAACTCCATCACTACATGGGGGGAGATGAAGGAGGCTTTCCTCAAAAATTACTTTCCCGCCACGAAGACGAATGCAGTGAAGAAGGAGATAAGTGGGATCCAACAAGACTATGATGAGTCTCTCCGCACCTACTGGCTCAGATTTAAGCGATTGTGCGATAGTTGCCCAAACCATAGGTACTCGGAAGGTGAGTTGCTGCAGTTCTTCTACCATGGAATGACGGAAGCCGAGAGGATGCATATGGATTCCGCCAGTGGTGGTGCCTTTCTGAATAATACTGTCACATCTGCTCATAAAATAATAAAGGCGACACTGGAAGCACGCAATGACTTTGCTAAACCCAACATCCGTCTGGCCAAGCGGACCGCCGAAGTGCGCATTATTGATGATGTGGGACCCCGTGAGCAGGATGACATAACACAGAACAACACCCAGCTGGTAGCCGAAATGAGAAAGATGACTGAGATGATGACTAAAATAGTAGCTGGGACGAATAAGGTGCAGACAGAGGAAGTTTGTGGAATCTGCGGAAATATGAGACATTTTACCCATAAGTGTAACCTTGCACCCACTGACCCCCTGGCCCAAAAAAATGCGGCTGGAAACTAGAATGGCCCACATCAAAGAAGGGATCCTTACTCCAACACGTACAATCAAGGGTGGAAAGATCATCCTAGTTTCAGATGGACTGAACCAGGCAGCCAGGATCAAAGTCAGCAGCCCCAGTATCAGGGTAACCAGAACCAGTATCGGAATCAATATCAGAATCAGGCATACCGACCACCACAGCAGAGAGGGTTCCAGCAAGGCCAGAGTTCATACCAACCACAGCGAAATGGTAAAGATTCTAGTGATATAATTGCATCTCTAATGGATCAACAAAAAGAGCAGAAAGCCAGTATTGATAGTCTGGCAAATATGGTGCCCCAATTGGCTGCTTCGCTCAAAGAATTGAAGGGTGACCAGGGAAGACTGCCCTCACAGGTCCAAATACAGCAAAAAGAGAATGTTAGTGCGATAACTCTGAGATGTGGGAAGGTTCTGCAGCCAGAAGTGCAAAAGAATTCTACTCCGAGGTCCAGTTTGCCCAAATGGGCCATCGACCCTGAATCAGAGAGACCTGAACCCTTTTTAAGTTTAAAAGGTGGGAACCCTTACGAAGAACCTCCTTTTCCAAATAGATTGATTAGTAGGAACAGAGTGGAGGCGAAATCTGAGCAAGGCGAAGAAAATTCCAGGAAATATGTGAAGTTACTGCAGCCAGAAGGGCAAGAGAGTTCTACTCTAAGGTCCCATTTGCCCAAACGGGCCATCGACCCTGAACCTGCCCAAGTTCAGGTGCCATCCAAAGAGAATGTGAATGAGATAACCCTGCGGAGTGGGAAGGTCTTGGAGCCAGCTGTAGAAAAGAACTCTGCGTCGAGGTCCCATTTGCCCAAACGGGACCCTGAACCTGAAGTCGCAGGAACCGAAAAAGCAAGAGAGAATGAGACCCTGAACCTGAAATCCAGGGAATATGTCAAGTTTCCGCATCCAGAAGAGCAAGAGAGTTCTACTCCGAGGTCCTATTTGCCCAAACGGGACCCTGAACCTGGAACTGCAGAAACAGGAATAAGAGGGAGACCCGAACCTTTTCTAAGCCTAAAATGTGGAAACCCCTATGAAGACCCACCTTTTCCAAACCGACTGATCGGGAAGGCGAAGAAACCAAAAGAGGATCCTGTGGATTATTTGGCAGCGTTTGAGAAGATGGAGGTTAACATACCTTTCCTCAAAGCAATAAAAATCCCCCCAATTGGGAAGTTCTTGAAAGAGTTTATGGCTGGGAAGCAAAGAGGAGCACGCAAGGTAATCATGGGCGAGAACGTGTCTGCCGTAATTCAAAAGAAATTGCCACCTAAGTGCAAGGACCCAGGTATGTTTCCTTTACCTTGTGTAATTAGAGATAAACAGATTAACCATGCTATGTGTGATTTAGGTGCTTCAATTAATGTAATGCCTCTTTCTGTGTATCAAACTTTGACTGGTGTTGAATTAGTAGACACTAGTGTTATAATTCAATTGGCTGATTATTCCTGTGTATATCCTGTGGGTCTTTTGGAAAATGTGTTGGTAAGAGTTCATTCTTTTGTATACCCTGCTGATTTTTATGTGGTTTGGTGATCCGAGAGAATAGTGATCCGTCAAAAGAGTCAGCCGGAGTCTTGTTAGGCCGACCTTTCTTGAAAACATCTAGAGCCCTAATTGATGTGTACAATGGATCTATTTGCCTGGACTACTGTGGTGAAAAGGTCACATTTAATATGGATGATGCCATAAAAAGTTCAATGCCTATGGAAAATGTTTATAGTGTTGATATGATTGACCCTTGTGTCCAAGAGCATCTTGAGACTGATTTTTTGCAAGAAGTGAGTCAAAATCCCCCACAATGTAATACTGGCCAGCAGATCAGTCAAAGAAAAAGAGGTGAGTTTGTGAATTTTGAGATCAAGGGTCTACTTGGTGAGAAGAAGAAGAAGGTAAGACCACTGGATGTAGTGTCTGTCTGTTCAAGTGGAGCTGTGCAAGTTCAAAATCCCAAGATTGGCAAGAAATTCACAGTCAACAGGAAACATCTTAAACTTTTCTGTGGTGCTACCCAGGTCCAAACAGTGGAAGAAATTCCATTGTTATATTGTCCGAATCATTGAAGGAGACATACTGCGTCTGGCCAAAGACGTAAAAGAGAGGCGCTAGTGGGAGGCAACCCACGTTTTTTTATTTTTATTTTTATTTTTTATTTTTTTTTATTTGTTTTCCATTATTTCTATTTTTTTGTATTTTATTCCTTCAAAAAAAAAAAAAAAAAGCATTTAATTTTTGTTGCAGTGAGTCGATAACAGAAATTGATCCAGCTTCCAGGGCGACCTCCCGTTTGCCCAAACGGGACCCAGAAAACAAGCTGCTTCTGTCTTTAGTAAAAGCCCCAATCCTGAATCCAAATCCACCACCACCGAATGAGATTTGATAAGTCTTTCTCTAGTATCCCTTTTTGTTTTGTTTCATGTGTTGTTTTTGTTTTTGTTTTTTTTTTTTTTTTGTGCTGTTTTTGTTTTTGTTTTCCATAGTTGTGTTGTCTTGTATGCTTGAGGGCAAGCATCCTTTTAAGTGTGGGGATGTTTTGCGATTTTCTCCTGTGTCTTGTTTGTCTTTGGAGTCTTGAATGTGTCTGTGAAGTACAGGATTTTTGCCCAATTCTGAATGTTAATCTGAAATAAGCAACATAGATATCCTATTAATCACTTACTATGCTTATTCTTGTGGATGTGGTTTGGGATAGATCCGTTATTTTAATACAGGTTGTGCATGAATTCCCTCTTCTAAAGCCTACTAAATAATTCTGAGCTGCACTGGATGTTTTGCTTGAGAATCTCTTTGGTTTGCCTGCTTGACTGTCAAAATGGTTTATTGAGTAATGCATGGTTGGATGATGGGGGACCTTTTCTAGGATAAACCCTTTTGGCTTGAATTTCTGAACCGTCCTATACAGAAAATATCCCTTAGTCAGCAAGTTGGAGCCTTGACCTTTCAATTCTGAGTCAGTAAAAATTAGCCAAGGCCTGTTTTAAGTAAATCCTTTCTTACCCTTGGTGTGCATGCTGCATGGTATTATGTGTTGATGCTGCGATAGAGAAGAAGTCATGAGGCACAATTGTGGAGTCCAGTTCTGTTTCCTTGTGTATCTGCTGAATTTATATGAAAAATCAGTTCTGCTGTGGAAAGAAAATGAGTCCACATTTGAAAAAAAAAAAAAAGAAAAAGGAAAAAAAAAAAAAAAGAAAGAGATGATGAAATAAAACAAGAGCTGGTTATGTTTTTTAATACGTTTGCAGATTAAGTAAAGGACTGGATTTTGGAGATTATGTGCTGAATTTGTAATCATGTGCTGAATGAGTTTTTGGTGACTGTCCCTGCTTGAATAATTAAAGAAAGAGCTGAATGTCTTGGCTCTAGATCAGGAAAAGCAGGAAGTGGAGTGAATGTCCAACTAAAAAGGAGCAGCAGGTTCTATATGCATGCACACTGTTTGTTGAATTCTGCAGGTGACTTAGAACCCCATAGGGCCCGACCAAATAAATAAAAATCCCTTGGACCCATTGCGTCCATATGAATAAAAGGTTGTTCTTAACATCTGTGCATTACTCAATCTTTACTGTGGAGATGGTCAGTTATCAAGCCTTTGAGTTCTGACTAGACTAGGGATGAAATCACTTGTCCTAATTTTCTGAATTGTGAGTTGTGTGATTTACTACCCATAAGAGTGCTGCTTGGGAATTTATGCATGAACTGTGTTAAACTGACTTGGTATGGTTTGTTTGGTGGAATGGTAGAGTTTGCATAGTTTGTGATTAAAAAGGTGAACCTCGTGGTGCAAGTACAATTGACATGAGGAATTTGGGCAGAATAATCCTGTGTTTGTGTGGTGTCATTGTGTCGTGTGAGTCATGTCTTGGGTCCTTTGGGTCATTGTTTGTTTTTCTATTATGTTCTTTTGGGTCTGTTCGAGTTTTGTGTCTTTTGTGTTCTTGTGTTTGAGTCTTTGTGTTTTTGTTATGTAAAAAGGGAAAGAAAATAGGACTGAGTTTAATTCTTCACTTCACGCTTGAGGACAAGCGTCATTCAAGTGTGGGGATATTTGATAGATGTCCTTTAGCTGCTGAATTTTAGAGCATAATTGTGGCAAATCTCACGGGTATGTGCAAGTTTTTGTGAGATAAATGTAGGTTTTAGGAAGAAGAATAATTAAAGGAAGCAGATGCAAAAAGAGGAAGAAAAGAGCAATCCAGTTCAAAGAAGCAATGAAGGGAGGAATTATTAATATCATGCATGCAAAAAGGAGCAAGTGGGCTAAAGTTGAAGCAGCCCAAAGATGGAACAAGCAGCCCAAAGAAATTGAAGAAGGCCCAATGAAGCAATTAATTGATCAATCGTGTGAAGCAATTGGAATGGAATTTGGATTCTTTAATTGCCAACATTGGTGGTGCGCCAGCTGGAAGAAGGGATTATTTCCTAATACAAATTATCCTTATTTATTTTGGAGATTATTTTTTGAAGTATCCTACATGGACAAGAGTTTTAGTAATTTACTATTAGTTATTCTCTCCATTCTACACCTTTATAAAGGGATAGAAGGGAGAGAACAGTACGTAGGAAGCAGAATATTATTCCATATTTTTCATAGCTATTTCAGATTTTAGAGCAGTAGGTTTCGGTTCTCGCGTTTTGGGAAATTCTGCCAGGACAAGGTCCCGTTTGCCCAAACGGGACGTTGCATACTCTGAGATTATTTTCCAGATCGCAAATCAAGTATTCCTTTCTTATTTATTTTATTCTTTTCAACTATTTTCAGTATGATTCATATAATAATTGTGTTCGTAGTTAGTTTAATTATGAGTAGCTAAATTTCTTATTCCGGCATAATGTAATAGCAATTAATCCGGGCATGTTATGAAACCGAATTGTGCTTAAATTAAATTGCATGTGTTCCTTCTTATTCTCTGCTCATAACTTTGATTACTGATATTTAATTAAGCTTGATCACCTTAGTTGAATTAGGTAGAGCCAATTAATTCCCAGTTAAATAACATAATATTTATTGGGCAAGATTAATTAGTGGCAGAGTTACCTTCAGGTAATAGAGAATAAGGGGTTAGTAATTCTTAGATGTTAATTCAATAAGAATAACTAAAATCGGGTTTCCCTAGATCTTAAGGCTGTTAACATGGTTAATAGGTGTCGATGCCTTACGGCCTGTTCCTTGTTAATTAGAGTAGCAATTATGTCTGATGCGGATTCACGGTAATTGCCGATAAAGTAAGGGGAGATTGGGTTATGTCTGATGCGGATTCACGGTAACCTATAACTGATTGATGACATGCTATTTAATATATTATTGAGTTGATGATTAACATGCACGTGATTATTGTGATTTACATATTGCTGGAATATTTTATTTCATTGATTAAATTCTCTTTCTTAATTTAATTTTGTATTTAGTTTTCAATATTTTTTTACAAAGTCTCTCTGAGCAATAAAGGTGGTTGCGAACCAAAAATTTTTAGGAATTAATAGGTTTTGTGATTTTAAGCAGTCCGTTCCTTGTGGGATCGACCCTGTTATCATTGTGCTACTTATAGCTAATTATTGCAGGTTTATACAGTACTTTTACTGTATTTGATAGGACTAACGACGGTCCTATCACCTATAGTGGAAGAGCTTTTGGATGAATTATTTGGCATGAGATTTTTCTCTAAATTAGATCTAAGGTCTAGGTATTATCAGATTAGGGTGAGTGGGTCAAACATCCCTAAAACAACCTTTCAACCCTGTAATGGTCACTTTGAATTCCTAGTTATGCCTTTCGGGCTAACTAATGCCCCAGCTACATTCCAATCATTGATGAACCAGTTTTTTGAACCCTATTTGAGAAAATTTATCTTGGTATTCTTTGATGATATTTTGTTTTATAGCAAGACCATGGATGAGCATTTACAGCATCTTGATTTAGCACTTAGGTGTTAAAAGAACATAAGTTGTTTGGAAAAAAATATATAAATGTGTTTGTGCTCAAAATTCATTGGAATACTTGGGACATATTCTCTCATGATGGGGTTGGAATGAATTCTACCAAGATTAGTTGTATTCAAGAGTGGCCTTTACCTAAATCTGTTCGAGAATTAAGATGATTTTTGGATTTAATCGGATACTACAGAAGATTCATCCAGCACTATGGGACTATGTGCAAACCCTTAACTGACTTGCTCAAGAAGGACTCTTATTATGGAATGAAAAGGCTACTGAAGATTTTGAAAATCTCAAGAGAATAATCACCACTGCCCCCGTATTAAAGATGCCTGAATTTGACAAGCCACTTGTGATAGAAACAGATGCAAGCGAGAAGGGAATGGGGATAGTTCTCATGCAGGACAGCAAGCCTATTGCTTTCTTGAGCAAAGCTTTCAATGAGAAGAAAAATGGGTTATCTACCTATGAAAAAGAGCTGCTAGCTCTTGTGATGGCTATTGAAAAATGGAAACACTACCTTATAGGGAGCCATTTCATTGTGATAACGGACCTTCAATCCCTGAAATTCCTTTTGGAAAAAAAGTTGAACAGTATCTTTCAACACAAATGGCTCTCTAAGCTAATGGGTCTCAGCTACGAAATTCACTATAAAAAGGGTACAGAAAACATGGCAGTAGATGCACTGTTCAGGAATCCCAATTTAGGCGAGAAAATAGAGAATTCAATGTCTTGTAATGTCATTTTGGGACTGGCAGTATCCACTATACAATTCCTATGGATTCAGTAAATTGAGGGAACATATGATGCAGATCCAGAAGTTCAGAATTTGATAGCAGTAGTTGTGCTACAATTAGATAAAGTAGCTGACTTTGAGTATGTGAAAGGGCTATTGAAGAAAGCTGGGAAGATCTATGTGGGAAATGCTAAGGGGGTAAGATTGCAGATCATTCATTCTATGCACTCTTCGACTTTGGGAGAACATTTAAGACAAAAGGTTTCCCCGAGAAGAGTTGGCTCTCTTTTGTTTTGGCCTAACCTCAAACAAGACATTAAGGAGTTTTTACAATCTTGTGAAGTTTGTCAAAAGAATAAAGACAGTCACAATCATTCTTTAGGATTGTTGTAGCCACTCCCTATCTCTCAATAAGTTTGGAAGGATATCTCTATGTGTTAGACCTATGGCCTTAATCTTAGTTTTGATGATAAGATAACAAATATATGATTTTAGTTAATGCTTTTCACTTGAAGTCATTTGTAGAAAAAGAGTAGAAAAAGTGCAGCAAAGCAAAGCTCAAAGCCAGTTTCAAAGTCAGGTCTCGACAACCTTTCGAAGTTGAAGCTGCCCAGAAACTGCTGAGCTCGAACGTCGACAAGCACTAGACAACATTCAAGCTCTCGGGTTGAAATTAATTGAAGAAACAAAGTCGAGCATTGACAGGGTCTCGAGCTCGAAGCTAAGGAAAACTTCTAGCCGTTGGAACATTTAAAAATGTCAAAATGTGGGTAAATGCTTCCGAGAAGATGTCTAAGTTGCACACCAACTCACATGAGAATCCAAATCCAAAGTCCAATAAAAAGGAAGAAAAGTTCATAAGAAGAACAATGCAAAAAACGGCGAAGAAAACGGAGTTAAAACGAAGAAACGGCAAGGAAAACAAGAAAAAAGCTAGCTGCCCAGAAAGCTTCTAACTCGACCTTCGACGTCTAACCTCGACCTCGAACCTTGCCAAAAAAGCTTCTAAACCGAGCTTAGACAGCCTTTTAGGCTACTGGAGAAAAGCTTCTAACCCGACCTTCAACGTCGAACCCCGACCTCGAACCTCCTCTCGGGAAGCAAAATATAGCCGTTATATGACCATTTGAAGTGATTTCTTCACTCCTATAAATACCTCCAAGCTGCAAAAAGATAAAGAACGGTCCCCCAACAACTCCTACACTTAAGAAACATTCAAGAGCCATATTTCATACATGTAAAATTAGCTTGTGAGTTAGGATTAGAAAGAGGCTTTCATGCCCATTTGTCATAGTTTGTTGTAAACTCCATTTGTGGAGATTCCCATCATTGTAAACACTTTGAGAAAGTCCTAAACACTTGAGTAAGTGTTGTAGGCACATTGTATGTGAGGCAAAGTCCTAAACTCTTGAGTAAAGAGTTAGGCAAGAAGAAAGGGGGAGCAAGAAGAAAATGAGAGACCCAACTCAAGAGGTTGAGTTTGGGCAATTATACAAGTCCCAATTTGAGGTAAGTTGGGCATTGGGGTTAAAGACCTATCCAAGAGTTTGGAGAAACGAAAGAGTGCCGAGGCTGGGAAAACCGTTGTCGAGAATCTCCGAGCGCATGCTGAGAGTGCCTTGGCAGAAATGACCCGGGAGCGCGATCTTGCCATAAGTCAGAACCAAGCCGCCGTCCGCAGTTTTACAGAGTCTCCTCAAATGCTGAAGTTCTTTACCGACGCTGTCATGCTTGGCCAGATGGCTGGTTTTACCCAAGCTTACTCGCTCCTAGGGAGCATGGACCTCCCCACCGCCGATCGTCATCCCAAGTGTAGTCGTTATCTGCTTCCGAATGGGAATTGGACCCTTTCCATCGCGAAGGTGCACCAGATGGCCCGTGACTTTGGGCTTAGTATGCCCCTTCCGGCCTCAACTTCTTCTTGTACACCCTCTGCCGCCGGTGCCGGCCCAGCTCCCTAGCCGTCCCTACGCCTTAGTGACTCGGAGGGATCTTACGAGGACCAATGTGCTTCCAAGGAAGACGGCGATCCCCCCTCGACCGCTAGCTAGACCGTCCCTCCTTTCCCCTTTTTATTTTTTTTATTAGCCACTACGCCTTTCATTTTGCATTTGCTTCCTTGGTCTGTCCTTCAACCAAATGTTTTTGTAATACTTTGGCGTTGATATGACTTGCTTACTAACACTTCCACGCAAGGATACTTGCACATATATAAAAGAAGAGAAAAGGGACACCACTTCTATTAATACCTACTAACAAAGTACAACCATACTCAAAAGACAAAAACCTGGGTCTTATGATCGTTTGGACAGAAATAGTTCCTGATACCAGGATTGTTTACAAACATAAGTCCGAGCTTGGTAATCCCGTCTAACTACTAAAGCCACTGGCCTTACAAATCATTCCTCTTCCTTTTTCCCACCGGGGCTCACTGGACTTCTCAAAAATCGGCCGCCCTTGCTCCTTTATGGGTAATACCTCCGGAGATTGTCCGTATTCCAGGTCCCGACTACCTCTGCACCGTCCATCGTTGGCAATTGGAAACTTCCCGTGTCTCGAGCCTCCGTGACCTAATAAGGCCCTTCCCAATTTAGGGAAAGCTTTCTCCCGAGGTGGGCTTTACTGATCGCGTTCTTCCGAAGCACCAGGTCACCTACCTGGTAAGCCCGCGCCTTAAACTTCCAATCATAGTATTGCTTAATGCTTTGCTTGTACTTGGCCTGCCTGAGGTACGCCCTTTCCCTCTTTTCCTCTGCTTGGTCGATATCCATCCTTAGCCGCACTTCGTTCTCCTGTTGATCAAATAATAAAACTCGGGCCGACGGTCCTGTGATCTCTGGCAGGATCACCGGCTCTGCCCCATATACCAGTCCAAAGGGGGTTTCCCCCGTTGCTGTCCGTGGGGTCGTCCTGTATGCCCACAATACTACCAGGAGTTCGTCCAGCCATTTTCCTATCCCCGCTCCCTCTGCTTCTTCCAACCTCCTTTTCAACCCATAAAGGATGGTCATGTTGGTCAATTCTGCCTGCCCATTTGCTTGGGGGTGTGTCACTAATGTAAACCTCTGCTGGATGCCTATGCGGGTGCACGTGGCAGCAAACTCTGCTAGGAATTGCCTGCCGTTATCCGAGATCACCGTCTTTGGAATGTCGAAACGGCACACAATGTTTGTCATGAGGAAACGAGCCACTTTGGAACTTGGTATTCGTGCCATAGCCTCCACCTCTATCCACTTCGAGAAATAGTCAATTGCCACCACCAAGAATTGAACTCCCCTTTTTGCTTTTGGGAGAGGCTCGAGGATGTCTATGCCCCATTCTGTGAAAGGCCACGAATATACTATGCCCATCATTTTGGTGGCCGGGGAGTGGATGATCGGCGCATACATTTATTTGGCACTGTTTACAGTGTCACACTACCTCTTTTGCATTCTTAAACATAGTAGGCCAATAAAACCCTGTGGTCATGGCCCTCTGGGCGAGGCTCCTAGCGCCTATGTGGCCACCACAGAGCCCCTGGTGGATGTCTTTCAAAAACCATCATGGCCTTCTCCGGTCCTATGCATAATAGCAGGGGGACCGTCCACGATCTCCGGTACAAGTCTGCACCTATCATTTGGTATTGCTGCGCTTTCAGTCTCACGTGTTGGTCCCCTCTTCGAGATTCCGGGAGTATTCCACCCAAAAGGAAATCCCTAATCGGGGTTCTCCAATCATTCTCAGTCGCTATTTCCATCACTTCTTGCCGGGCCGTGCTTCTTATTCCCATCTTTCTACCATCACTGGCTTGGTTAAATGGGAGAACACCGACGATGCTAGTTTTGACAAGGCGTCGGCATTGGAGTTCCTGTTCCTGGGTACACGCTCTATTTCCCATTCCTGGAAATGCTCAAACAGCTGCTGCACTAGCTCCGCGTATTTTTTCATTTCCGAATCTTTTGCGTCGTACTCCCCGAGTACTTGTTTAACTACCAACTGAGAGTCGGAACATACTTTTAACGCTCACACCCCCATTCCCCGGGCTAGCTCCAAACCGGCTACCATTGCTTCATATTCTACCTGTTGTTCGTTGCTGGGAAGTCAAAATGCAATGCATACGTGTAGTTTTCCCCGCTGGGGTGGGTGAGAACTAACCCGGCCCCCTCCCCTATCTTTCCCGACGCCTCATCTACGAATAACGTCCATTTCTCAGGAGTGGCTTTCCCCTGGGATGCTTCTCTCTGACCTTCCTCCGCCACCTCACCCCAGGCTTCCTCCTTCACTACTCCTTCCACGATAAAGTCTGCCAATATCTGCCCTTTGACCGCCGTTCTTGGCTTGAAGCTTATCTCAAACTCCCCCAGCTCAATTGCCCACTTAATGAGCCTTCCTGAGTTTCCCGACCTTGTTATGATGAGCCTGAGGGCGGTCCATGTACACCGTGACCGGGTGTGATTCAAAATACGGCCTTAACCTTCGGACTGCTTGAACTAAAGCCAAGGCCAGCTTCTCTATCGGTGCATAATTTCTCTCTGCCGGCTGTAGGACTTCACTTAAGAAATACACCGGTCGTTGTACCTTTCCTTCTTCCTTAAACAGCACCGCGCTTACCGCCGACTCTGTTGCGGCCACGTATACGCAAATAGGGCTGAGAACGAACACGAACGTTCACGAACAAGCTCGGGATCGACTCGTTAAAAGCTCGGTTCGAGATCATTTATTTATTAATAAACGAACACGGACAAAATTTTAGACTCGATTAATAAACGAACAATAAATGAACAAAAGGGAGCTCGGCTCGATTACGTTCGTGAACAGCTCGATAGGAAAAAACAATTTTTAAGAAAGATAAAATACATATATAATTTATCATTCGTACATATAACATGAAAATAAATTTGGTGCAGTGATAAGACATCAAAAGGAGAAGCAAGGGAACTAGGGTTCAAATTTTCACAAGGCCAAATTTATTTTATTTCACAATTTTGAGGTGAATTTCACCCAATCCCACATCGGAAATAAGAGAAGATTTGGGAGGAAAATTCCTTATAAATAGATGAACATGACACTTAGGGCTGAGAACGAACATGAACAAGCTCGGATCGGCTCGATTAATAAATAAATGAACACGAACAAGATTTTAACTTCGATAAATAAATGAACAATAAATGAACATGTCAAAGCTCGGCTCGGCTCGGCTCGATTAATAAATAAATGAACATGAATAAAATTTTAACCTCGATAAATAAATGAACAATAAATGAACACGTCAAAGCTCGGCTCGTTATCACCCCTATACGCAAAGCTTTTCCCTGGGCACTGGCATGGAGAGTTGCGGGAGTTCCGCCAGGTATCCCTTCAATTCCTCAAACTCCTTTTGGCAGTCTTCTCCCCACTGGAACTTGTCAGCTTTCTTTAGCACTTTGAAGAATGGCAGGGCCCTCTCCGCCGATCGGTCTAGAAAGCGGTTTAGGGCTACGAGCCTCCCTGTTAGCCTCTGCACTTCTTTGGCCATCTGCTAAGGCTGCATGTCCATCACAGCTTGGATATTCTCCGGGTTGGCCGATACTCCCCCTTTTGATACCATGTAGCCCAGGAACTTCCCCGAGGACGCCCCAAAGACACATTTGGCCGGGTTCAGCCTCCTCCTTGTGGCTACGAGAATTTCCAGAACCTCCCGAAGGTCCTTTAACAAAGCTTCCTCACTTCTGCTTTTCACTAGCATATCATCGATGTATGCTTCCATGATTCTCCCCAGCTGGTGTTTGAAGATCTTGTTGACCAAACGCTGGTAAGTGGCCCCCGCGTTCTTCAATCCGAAGGGCATGGTCATGTAGCAATACGTCCCCTTTTCTGTGATGAAGGAGGTTTTTTCCTCGTCTTCTTCGTTCAGAAAAATCTAGTGGTAGCCCTCGTAAGCGTCGAGGAAGCATAGGAATCGAAACCCCGCGATCGAGTCGACCAGCACGTGAATCCTAGGTACTGGAAACAGATCCTTCGGGCAAGCCTTGTTTAGATCCGTGAAGTCGACACACATCCTTCAACTCTCATCTAACTTTTTCACCAGGACTGGATTTGCCAACCACTACTGGTATGCCACTTCCCGGATTATCCGCATCTCCAGCAGCTTGCCCACCTCCGCTTCTAGGACTTGACTCCGCTCGGCTCCAAAGTTTATTTTCTTTTGTCTCACTGGCCTTCTGCCGGGGTCAATTGACAAGCAATTTTTCGCCAATGTCCTTGGGATCCCGGGCATGTCATCCGCGGACCAAGCAAAAACTCGCTCGAATTCCTTCAGCAAACTCACCATCTCTCGTTCCAGCTCGGGTGTAAGTCCCATTTCTATCCTTATCGTTTTTGACGGGTCCGCCCCCACCTGGATTTCCTTGACTTCCGATCCTGCCTCCATCATTCTTGAGTCTCCGAAGCTCAGGGACTCTAGGTCCTCGACCATCATCATAGCCGAAATGTCCTTCTTCTTCAGGTGTGCTAGGTAGCACTACTTTGCCACACGCGCATCACAGCTGACCGGGCTACCCCGTCGGGTGTTGGGAATTTGACGACCATGTGCACCGTGGATGTCACCGCCTGAAATTGGTTCAGGCCCGGTCTCCCCAAGAATATGTTGTTTGCCGGGTGAGACTCGATGACCACAAATTCCAAGTTTTCCATTCGTCTACGATTACCGGACATGATCGTTACAGGCACGGGGTCAATGTCTTTTTTGTCCAAGCGACATTCTTCGAAGACTCCCTTGTTAATGATGTTGACCAAGCATCTTGTGTCCAATAGGGTACGCCTGACTATAAAGTTTGCTATCACAACCTTTATTACCATTGGGTCCTCCCCTCCTGATCCCTCATGAAGGTCCCTTTCAGAGAACCATAAAGTATCCGTTCTTTCACCCTCCTTTCTTTTGGCTCCCAGCTGCGGGGAAAAGCGCGCACTTAGCTTTCGCTGCTTCCCCGAGTCTCCGCCTGTAGGTCCTCCTGAGATGGTGTTTATAACTCCTACTACTGCGGCTTGACTGCCTCCCCCTTTCCCTTGTTGGCTTTCTTCCCGCCTCCTGTTCTAGCCCTATCAACGTACTCTCGTAGCTCCCCCCTGGACCGCCTTCTCTATTTCATCCGCCAATTCCTGGCACTCTTCCGTGCTGTGTCCCGAGACCCTATGATGCCCACAATACTTCGAGTGGTCATTCCTTGGGTAAGAGCCTTCCGGTTGGGGGGGTCTGTCGAGAGCCCTTGGCTTTAGGCCGCGTACATAACTGCCACCCTTGATGCTTTCAACGGAGTGTATGCGGTCAGGGCTCCCTTACTCGAGTATGTCACGCGTGACTGAGGCGGGAAATGAAGTCTTTCCTGGAATGACTTTTTCCCAAGTTGCCCCACCTCTCCCTCTTCTTCTTTCCTGTTCCCTCTGTTGGGCGATTGTCGGGCTCTCTTCTGTGTCTCCTGTTCATCGGTCATCGAGAAAGCGTTGGCCCGGACGACAGCCTCGCAGAAGTCGTTGGGCGGGCGGAGATGCAAGTCCATGCTGAGTTCTCCATGCCTGATCCCGTGCACGAAAGCCTGGAGCACATCCGACTCCGTCTTATCTGGGCATTTTGCCCCTTGCAAGTTGAACCTTTTGATGTACTCCTCGATCGATTCCCTTTCCGTCTGTCCAGTGGTCATCAGGTGAGAGACTGGTTTAGCTATAAAGCGGTTCCCCATGAAGTTAGTCATGAACTTCCTCTTGAATTGCTCCAAGGAAGAAATCGAGTTTCGCGCCAAGTGCGTGTACCATCTAAGCGCTCCCCCCATGAATGTCTGGTGTATAACCATGCATTTATTTGCTTCCGTCAGCTGCTCCATGCCCATGGCTCCTATGCACTTCATCTAGTGGTCCTT
Organism: Leptodermis oblonga; assembly: GCA_016801395.1. NCBI lineage: Eukaryota > Viridiplantae > Streptophyta > Magnoliopsida > Gentianales > Rubiaceae > Leptodermis > Leptodermis oblonga. The sequence goes on from CM028753.1 coordinate 21,514,892, forward strand.
CGGATCCGTGGTTCCGTCGAACTGTGGGAGTCGGTACAAACCTTTGAAGTGGTATGGCAGGGGAGATGTCCGGATGTCCATAATGAACGGGTGCGTGGTATCCTCATGTTCTTCCCCCGTTCTGACCCCTTCCAGTCTCTGATCCACCATCCTCTTCATTTCCTCCCGCCAGTTTTCTGGTAAGCACACGGGTGCCTCCCCGACTTTCTTCTCTCTCTCTCTAAACCTCGATTGAGGAGTTTCTTCCCTCGGGTGTTTCGACGAGCTGCCTCGCGACCATTCCTTTTCCCGCCTGTGGTTCCTCTAGTAAGGCGTCGCGGATTGACTCATCAGGAGGGTGATTCAGCCTCCTCCTCCTCCGAGCGTTGTTTGCGGGGTGTGCCGGAGAAACGGGTTCTTGAAACGGATACCTGCCTCCTTCCCGGGCTTGAGAACGATTCCCGTGATTCCTCCCCCCGCCTATCCTTGCCTTCTTCCCGCATTTTTGTCTTCCCCTTTCAGCTACGCTCCTCTTCTCCCTCGCGCCTTCTTTTTTCCTCTAAGAAAGCTTTAAACTCTGGCATATTCCTCCTCACGAACTCGAGTTCTGCCAACTCCGGCACTGGATCTCCTTCTTGGAACAGGCTCCTTGTAAATCCTTTTCTTCTACTCGGACCTCCTCCGGGGAAAACATCATGAAACGTATTTATCAGTTCAGAGACCCAAGGTTGGTCCAAGATGTTTCTCAGCGCAACGGTTGAGTCCACACATACGGCGCCAGTTGATGATGCTCTTTTGGCCGAACTTGGGCTGATCGGGACTTCTCCTGTAAATCTGCAATAAGAACAAAGCTCGGAGGGGCTAAATCCCCATTAGCACTCCGATGCTTAAGTCAGCTCAATCGAAACAAGATTACCGAGTTCTCATTAGTATCTACTCTTTAGGATTCTTTTTGTCTCTACCTTTTTGTGTAGAGGAGTCCGCTATTTATACAGTTGGGAGAGACCGGATCTTCTCCTTGACCACTGGGTAGGTACGCCTGGGCTTACTCATTATCCCCCGTGTCCAAACCGCCTGCGACAGTTCCCGTCATGTCTGGGAACGGCTCTAGACACGTCCCTTCTCATTCTTGGGACGAGGCGCACCGTCAACCCAATGGTTATAGTCCATTGGGTCACTTCTCTAGTCTGGGCGCTGGGCTTGAGTGCAAGCTGGGTCGATTGGGGCCTTTTTTCTACGAGCTGGGCCGGTTCAAGCCGGCCCAAACCCTACACACCAAAGCTAATGTATCATACTCCTGCAACTGCCAATTACCACCTAAGTATAAGTGTATGCGCCAAGATTGGGAGGACTGTTAATCCACTTATTTATCGTTATGCTCCATTCTTGAACATTCCTAGCTCTGTCATAAAGAGGGGGTGCTTGAGATAGAGGCATCAATCAAGCGAAGGAAACGGCAGCAGACAAATAATTCAGGATACTCTGGGGGTTGGGGCTACATGTGTTAGATTAATTTTCCAATTACTGATTTAGGAGCTTATATGTTGCTTCTCCCACATTAAGTGCAAGGTAAACAGATTAAATCAAAATTTTGGCTATGGTAATGATCTGAACTCGTGCATTTACACCTGAAGTGCAAAGTATATGCTTTTTTTTTCAGTAAATGATGCATTGCATGGTTATGGACAAAAAAAAAAAGGACAAATATTTAAGAACGGAGGCAATATTTAATAAATTAATTGGTCTCATGTCTTTCCAAGTCAAGAAATTTAAAATGCTGAACAAACTGATTAAACAAATTTTCAAAGATTCCTGGAAGTTGACAATAGCCAAACAAGGATGGAGGCTATCAATCAGCTCCTATTCTGAACATCACTAGAAATTACTACAAAAGAGGCGGCCAATCTGGCCAATTAATTGAGCCTAGCTACTGTCACTTTGTGACAAAAAATTGCCTACTAAATTCTTCCTTTTCTTTTTGTTTATTTTTGAGGGATGGACTATGGAATGACCCCTTCCAAGTTCTTCCCTCTCTTCTGTGAAAGGTTGAATTGCAACTGTACAAGATAGAGAAAACAGAGGATTAATCATCACTAGAACTAGAAGGGCTTCTCCAAATACATGAACATGTCCTGCATTGGGTAATACTGTTCATTGTACTGCATTTGCATTTGATTGGTAGCAAAAGGATCATCTTGAAATCCATCCATGTAATTTAGCTGGAAATCAAGATCCCCGTCCAATTCATTCCACAACTTAGGGGCACTCTGAACTTCCTTTTCATGCGCGAATTCCGGCGACAAAACTTGCTCCGATCCGCTCGAATCGGTGTGCAGCCTTGGCATTGAGTCGGACGTCTCAAAGTGCAAGTATTCATTCTTCATCATTTGTTCTGCCTTCATCTGGGGTTGGCCTTGCTGCTGCATATTCTTTGCTATTTGTGTTTGTGTTGTTGTTGTTGTTGTTGTTGTTGCTACTATCCCAGTTTGTCCCATGGAGAAGAGATTTTTTGGTTTCTCCTCTTCAAATTCTTCTGGGGAATACACTCCAGCATTATGATCCACATTGTCATACCTTTCCAGGTTGCCTTTTTTATTGTATATGCGGCATAGTACCCAATCATCAAGCTGCAAATATAATAGCATGAAAAAAACATCAGATTTACTGATCCAGCCAGCATTTTTTCCTCCTTTTTTTAAAAAAAATATTTTTTAAATTAATTCTTGAAGTACTCTATCCCTTTATTATAGTCACATCAATTTTTCCATCCAATGAATAAAATTTTTGAAACGGAAAATATTAAAGAATATGAGAATATACCCTCAAATTGTTCTTCTTGCCAGCGGACCTGTCCACGTTAGCGAGTCGGTACTCGTGCATTATCCAATTGGTTTTGATCCCTTTTGGAGCTTTTCCGGCGTAAAACACCAGGGCCTTCTTTATACCCAGCGCCTTCGGCTTTCCGATCGGCTTATCGGCTCCGGTGGCTTTCCAGTAGCCGCTGCCGGCGGCCCTGTTCGGGCGTGACCCGTTTGGATACTTCCGGTCCCTCGGTGAGAAAAAGTACCATTCCTTTTCACCGTACAAAGCCATTTCTGTACACACAAAATTCAACTCATATTAGCATTTTGAAACGATTAATTACATATATAACTACAATCAATTCATTTAGAATTGGATACATCTTGTACAGAAATTAGTATGGATTCTGTACATATTCCCAGATCATACAACGGGAATGAAATAAGAAAAATCATAAAAATTAACCAAATTGAATTTGGGTCCAATTGAGAATAACCCGAAAGAAATGAATTAGGAGAGAAGAATTACCAGGAAGATCCCAGGGGTCAAATTTGTAGAGATCAATTTCAGCAATAATAGAGACAGCAATTCGCTGGGCCGCGCATTTCCGGCATAAGTAATGCATGACAAGCTCCTCATCCGTCGGATGGAACCTGAAGCCCGGCGGTAAATCCAAACCTTTGTCATCGCCACTGCTTGCCATTTATGTACTGTGTATGTATGTAGGGTAGGTTATTGTTCAATTCACCTGAAGAAGATGCTGCTGCTACAAGTTGAGAGTTGAGAGTTGAGAGTTGAAGATTGGTGTGGAAGGAAGGGCATATATATATATATATATATATATATATGTGTGGGCAAGTTGGGAAAGAAAGGGGGGATGAATCATTGAATATGATAAATGGCATGAATGCGATTGAGCAAATATTTTGTCACGTGGGCTGGGTTGCAGTTAGACCGGTCGTATCATGGACTTCTACATACCCCCAGCCCCAACGTCAAAGTATACCCATAATACCCGTGTAAGGTGTGTTTGATACGCGAGAATGAACATCTGATTTTTAGAATTAAAATTCATGTATTTGACACGTACATAAATCTAATAATTTGTTTGACACGCGAGAATGAACATCTGATTTTTAGAATTAAAATTCATGTATTTGACACGTACATAAATCTAATAATTTAAATTATTATATTATCTAAAAGGTAATTTAAAATTCTTTTAATGAGTTATTTCTCCATTTTCAAATATGAGATTTCCCTCATTCTCATTTTCGAGCGTCAAACGTACCTTAGGGTATGCTTGGTTCGTATAGAGGAATGGAAATTAGTGGCGGAGCCACATTGAACTTGCCCCGCCTCATTTTTTTTTAAATACACTTATTATATTATAGTTATGTAAAATTTAAGAGTTTTTAAGTAATTGGCCCACCAGAAATTATAAAAACTTTGGGCAAAATTGAGATTGCCAATATAAAATTTCATTATTTTTATTATGTCATAAAAAAAATTTATTGGCCGAAATATTTTGTCCCTTCTAATCTCAAGGGCCTAGCTCCGCCAGTGATGGGAATAATAGTAATGGAAAATGATAATATAAGTAATTATTGTACTTGTATTATTTGTTTTATGATGAGAAATGACTATCATTACCCTATATGGTGAATGATTCACAAATAAAATTGTTTATGAATAAATTTAATTTTTATAGATTAAACTTTTAGTAATATATTATAAATTATAAATGTTTAAATGTATTATAATGATAAGTTTTATTAATTAAAATTTTTAAAAATAAAAAATAATTTGAAAATTGAAAGATTCTCATTTCCCAAAATGGATGGAATGGAGGATTGAATGAAAATAGGGTTTGGGAAGGGAATGGATCGTTACCAAACACCCAGTTTTCATTATCATTCACATTCATCACTCCCAAACCCCTAACCAAGCACACCCTTACTAATTTTTGAGCAATAAAATGATTTGTTTTCCTATAAAATACTTTTATGAGTCAAGTAACTTAATGTTATTTCATCATAAGTATTTTAAGAAAAAGGAGCAATTTATTGATTTAAAAATTAATAAATGTTCTAGCATAAACATCTATAACGAGGAAAGTGATTCTCTAATTAATAGTTTTGTTTAATATTATTATTTTTAAATATAAATTAACTATGAACCATATGTAATTAGTTACTCATTCCGTTTTATTAGAATGATCAATTTTTAAAAATATTTTTGTTTTAATAGAAAACTCTACTTTCAAATGATATAAATAGAATAAAATATGTCAAATTAGTAAATTTAAGTTGTATATTGATCAAAATGAACTGTTCTAATAAAACAAGAAAGTATATATTAGTAAGACTGTTTTTCATACACTAAAAGTATGATTGTTTTACAAAATATTAAAAAAAATTATATGACTTTTTCCAATGAAAGAAAAATTTCACTGATGAAATACGGGACAAGTGAAATACAATAAAATACCACAAATGATATAAATCACAATTGACGCCATCTTTTATATAGTTATTCTGAGAGTGACACTTTAATTTTTTTATTTAAAAAGAAAATACACACACACACACACACAAGAAGTGTGTGAGTGTGCGTTTAATTGGAGGCTGACTGTTGTTGGCTGGCAATAGCAGCCATGGGAAAAAAGGCAAAAAGAAAAAGATTCAAATGGTCTAATCATTGGACGCCACGTATGTGACTGGTGCCCACGTGTGGATGAAATTGTCATTGCTTATGTCACCTAGTTTGGATGGATTCATTACGAAGGCGTCGGCCGAGACCCAGAGAAGTGAGAACCAACGGTTCGTTGGTTTGGTGGGGTAATTCGTTGACTCCTTTGAATTCTCTGCTTCTTCCCCAAGTAAATGTATCTCTTATGGATAACTATGAACCATAGGAGGAAATGTCCTCACAATTTACATATTCAAAAGTAACAGTCCTTTGAGAGAATTTACGAGAATATTCCATCATGGACAATATTGAGAATATTGATTTTTTTTATTCATTTATACAATAATATATATTTACATTTCTTCTATTTTAATGAAATAGTAGAGGGAGTCTTATGTTCAATTATTTCGCAACCTGACGCGTAATATTTCAGTAGTTAAATTCGATATGTGTATATTTAATACTTATTGTTTTAATATAATTGCAATATTTCAATAGTTAAACTCGATATTTTCGAAGTGAGCTCGGTATATGATATTTTAACAACTAAACTTGATACATTTTTAAATATGTTCACGATAAAATTCAATAGTTAAACTCAATACACAATAGTTTAGTATTTAAACTCAATACTTGTTGTTTTAATATAACTGCGACACTTCAAAACTTAAACTCGACAATTCAAAGGTTAAACTCAATACGCGGTATTTCAACAATTAAACTCAATACATGCATATTTTAAATACTTGTTGTTTAACAAAACTGCAATACTTTAGTGGATAAACTCGATACGCATGTTTACAATAGTTGTTGTTTTAACATAACCACATACTTTAGAGGCAAAACTCAATACACATGACGTTGAACCGTCAAACGTGTCGAATATAAACATTTGTTTTTTTAACAAAATAAAATGGTTGTTTTTTGTTTCTTTTAACGTTCACTAATAGTATAGTATATAATTGATTCCTTAGATGCTTAATGCTGGGCAACGGAGGAATGGTTAGATTATAAGGGAGTAACTTCAACTCTGTGATTTAGTGGTCACGTCCTGAGGTAAGCTTTTTTAAATTCAATATTGAGGTAAGCTTCTTTAAACTCTTATTCAAGGAAAGCAAGGGCATGTGTTGTAGTAAGGATTGTAGTGACAATTTAATTTAAACTTGGTCAGTGGTTATGGATCTAGTGGTGGTGATGTTGAAACAGTGATGGATGCTATGATTTTTGTTCAACAAAATAGCTCGAAAGATGTAGATATTGAATTAGACATTAAAGATACGGTTGAATGTCTAAAGGGAAAAAAATGCCCTGCTCCTCTAACCATAACTATAGGTGAAGATATCTAAAATGTTAATATATATATATATATGTGTAAATATTCTTTTAGGCATAGAAGGTGTAAATATGTTGGGGCTCGTATGATAAAAAAATAATGTTTATATATGAATGTTTAATGTTGAAAACTTAGTATTGAATTGATTAAATAGTTTATATTTGAATGTTGAAAATTCTTTATCAACCTCTAAATCTTAATCCTTAATCAGTTATTCATATTTGATAGTTAATCTCATCTAAATACTGAAATATTAAAAATGTACATTTTTGGCTTTACATTAATTTTTAATAACGAAGATCTTTAGGTTCCGTCACATTTTTTATTCGAAATTTCTTCGGTGTGTCCGTCCGAGCGGGAAAAAGCTGCACCGACCCTTTTGTTCGAAATTTCTTCGTTCGTACCGAACCAGAAAAGAAACGAGAGATAAGAAAAAATCTCTGCGAGGGCGTTGCACAAAACCAAACCGCCCCCCACCCGATCAAGTACCAGTTGCTTCGCTGGTGGGTATGTCATCCGTGGATCCATATGCATTCTATAAAAAGGGACATAGAAGGAGCTGCTAGTAGTAGGATGAGATCGCTTCACACCTCGCGGTGCTTACACCTCTCGCCTATCGAAGTTCTGTTCTAAAACCTCTTCGGTAAGGTAAGTGATTGTCTGGAGAGGCTATGGCTTGCAGAGCCACAAAGACGATTGTAGAAGGATACCAGGATTCTACTACCACACACAAAAAATTATTTTTATAATAAAAATGCCATATATAATTATTATAAAATATATTATTGAATGATGTTTATAAAAATAGGTAAAATATATATATTTTTTTCAATAATTTTGTGATATAAAAATAAAATTAAAAGTTAAATAGCTAAAATTTATTAAACGATAATATGATAAAAACAAAATAAAATACATGTTATGCTAATTTTAAAAATTAAAACAACAATTTATTCAAATGAGTTATTTATATTTAAACAACTATTAATAAAATGTGAGGTATGCAATAAAATAATATCTTATTTAAATAAATTTATTTATACTTAAATCAGTATGAATAAATTAAAGGGATACTCTTGGAATAAAAATTGAATTATTTATAAAATTATCCATGGAGCATTAAGTCATAAGCGAAAAGCTAACTTTTAGAGCTTAAATTTTTCTAAAGGAAATAAATGGTGTTTAATCAAATTAGATGTTTGAATTTTTGTTATCAAACAGAGTAAAACTCGTTATTTTTTAATTAAATAATTTTAATCACTAAGCATTGTTATCTAAAGGCCCTTAGTCCCTTGTTAGCTAGTTTTGCTTTGGGCAACAGTAGCTCTCAAAGGTGGAAATCGTGTCGTTCAAACTTACGACTGAAGTAGCATGTAGGGTCAATTGAGCCAGTTTAAATCTTGCCGCTCTTGTTGCATTTCAATATATACTAATTTATGGGGAAAAATATTAGATGTTTAAATTTTTCAAAATGACCTTTTTGATAGATTTTGGGTTATTACTACCCTTTGAGTTGCTTTATTCTCTTGTGGCTATTTCCCAAGAATCATCACAGTTTTCTTCCAAAACTTTACATGAAGAAACAACTTCATTTTCTCAAGAATTCAAATTTCCTCTAAAAATCAACTCACATTAATTCAAAAAATAACACAATCATTACACTTTTTTTATCTCTCACCTACACAATTTTCCAAAAGAAAATTCCTCCAAAAAATTTTCAAGAAAAAACCAAAATTTTTTCAAGACAAGCCAGAAAAGAACATAGAGTGTATAATGAAGCAATTTTGGCACTATTACATGTTCAAATGACGTGCTTTATTATTTTATTTTTTTCTTCAAATGAGGTGTTTTTGGCACCTTAAATAAATTTTTTAGTCAATTAAATAATCTTAAAAAAATCAAAATTGTGGAAAGTGTGAGAAAGACATACTCCCTCTGCACCAAAATAATAGTTGTTTTAGAAGAAGTAATAATTTTCAAAATAAATGATGTTTTAGCATAATAAATATTTTTTTTTTCTAACTTACCGTTGTCTTTTTTTTCTTTTTTGTGGTGAACAACTGATTAAATGACCGAGGACTTGTAAACTTACCGTTGTCTTAACATATCTAACTAAAAGTTAGTGATTATCTTGAATAACCTAGTAATGATTTAACTGAGTATTAATTGGAGTTGATGTATATGGAGTATTAATTGAATTAAAACTAAAAAACTCCTAGTAATAATAAATTACAATAGTCAAAAGTTTTATTGTCATTTAAACGAATTCTTTAATTTGTTTGAAAAACTCTAAAATGACTTTTATTGTAAATCAGATGAAATAATATTTTTCTTTGTACAACAACTTATAATACTTGTACTTGAATCTTGATGTTAATTAGAACTGATTTGGTCTTTATGAATCCAAACAATTTCTATCAAAATAGTTAAAATATTTCTCCAAGTTTTTTTTTAAAATATTTATATTAGTAAAAAATATAAGGACTGAGGAGTAAAAAATTAAAAGTAGACTCTTCTATTAAAAAAAATATTCTTGAAAGTTGACTCTTTTAATAGAATAGATAGAGTATATTTATGTTTAGGTTGATTTTTTCTCATTTTTTTAATCAATTGTACATGCTTTATCTACTTTTTATGAATAAAATTAAAATTACAATCCCGTAAATGAAGAAAACAAATCAATTACGAGTACATGCATGTATGTGCGTTTATAGCTATTCCAAAAAATATTGAAAGGCTAGATTTTTTACTTTGTAAATGTAAGAAATTTAAAAAAAATTATTTTCAAGTATAAAAATTAGAGAAATACTACCGTCGAAACTATTCATACATTATAATTGATGTCATTGTATAACATATTGCATGCATATTAACCAGATTGTGTTTGTATGGTTTCTAGAAGCTTACTAGAGAATGTGAAACCGACATACATGACCCCACATTGCATGTGTTTTTTTTTTTTTTTGGCAAATGACAGTTTCCCCCATGTATAATAAGTCTCGTGACAGTTACCCCTTGTATTATTAAAATACACAGTTACCCCCTTGTATTATTGTACTAAAATGTCACTTTGACGGAAAGTTACTAAACTAACGCCGTTAAGAAAAATCTGCGTGAAATTCCAAAACCATCCTTAGGTTAAAAAAAATTACAACCAAAAAAATGTAATAGTTTTGGGAAGACTTCCATCGTGTTCCACTTAATTATCGATGACAAGAATATTTAGCCAACAAAACCACTCTTCCCACATCAGTTGTTGGTCTCTTCTCGATTTATCAGAATCGGTGACACAAGAAAGTACGAAAGCAATTAACTCAATGAACATTCTATGGTGAGGGCTGCTGGGTTGATGATATAAAGACTTGTAGTTGTGTTTCACTACCAAACGTGATCTCGAAGGCACCAGAATTTGAAAGCTATGGACAAGAATGAGAGTAAGAAGACGATCTGTGGGATTTGGAGGTAAGTTCAAAAATAACTTTTCTGAATTCCATGGGAGTATGCTAAATAAGTATTGTATATGTTTATGGGTTGTTGTTGTTTATGTGTTTGATAAAATGATCAAATGAACTAAGTGTGAAAAGTTATATCTTTTCTTAAAGGTGATTGGTGTGGTCCCTAAAAAATTGTGACTGTTATCATTTTAAATACAAATGTTGCAGTTGTTGACTGGTCTATGGTTGAAATATAATTTTTTTTTTCCCATTAATCTATCAATTCTGTCCATTAAAGGCTTAATATCTCAAGCAGTAATAACTATAAGAATGAGCTAGAAAAAAAAGCAAGAAATAAAATGAAGTTTATATTGTACAGTAAGGCTTTCTTTCGTGACTGTTGAAAGTATGATTAATCTTTTGAAAGAATATTTCTCTTTGTTTAAATTTACCCAATATAGTCTTATCTCCCTGTCTCCTTATACATATATATGCTATATATGTTTCTTTAGTTATTATTTTAAGTCCAACATGGTTTTCATTTGATATCTGAATTTTTGCCTTTAAATTATCAATTCTATCAACTCCGGATCATTTTTTAATTCTTTGAGCTAAAACTAAATTCCTAATTTTCCTTTGCTTGTATTTGAGCAAGCAAGGCCTAGAAAAAAGAAAAGAAAACTAAGTGCGTGTGCATATATCTGCACTCGAGCGCGCACACACACACACACACACACACATATATATCTGTATATATATTACTGGAAGATCTATACAATAACGGCTGTGAATTTTTCCATGAGCTGAAGTTATATATAGATCGACAAGGTTCTGTTGTTGTTATTATGGGACGTCATCAAAAGAAAATAACTTGTGAGGAAAGTTGCACAGAGGTGTCATGAACATGTGAAATTGGACCTTCTGCAAATGAATTCTTAATTAGTAATAGAAATTATGGCAAGGGCTTGATTTATAGAGCTTCAGAATACCATTTTATGAGCTACACAAAGACAATAAAATGGTTTGTTTTGTCTCTATATTTTGTGCATTTGGTTTGTTTTGCTCAATGTTTTTATGTTTTCATTTATAATAGTTGATGTGCTGCATCAGAAAAATCTTGGTTGTTGTTCGCTAGAAAAAAAAGTACGTAAGAGATAGAGAATTTTTGTTTTATTTCATCGCACATGTGAAGAATTTTTAAAAGTATGTATTAGTTTTTTAATTTCAACCAATGTATGCACAGGTGGGGGGCCAGATCAGGCCAAAAGGATGGGACAATAGATGTTCATGTTCATTTTGGTGGATTCTTTCAAGAATACAAGACTTCACCATCTCTTATCTACACGAGTGCGAAGGTGATAGTGTTCCAAGACCATGACTTGGATAATTTATTTGCCAGATGTGTTGTGCAAAATGTTTCAAAGCATTAAAGATCATTTGTCCAATTTTAAGGTATTTTTTCAAGTCCCGGATCATTCACTAGATATTGGGGTGGTTGAAATTAAGACAAAGGATAATATGGAATTGTTGATTACCTCACATAAAGGAATGAAGCAGATGCATATTTATGCTGAAAATGGGGCACCGACAAGTGGAGCAACATCACCCGAAGGAGAAGAGGCCAAATTTCGTACATCAAATGATTGTTCACATGGTAAGAGGTCCAGAAAACAGGTTAGTCGACATACAAATAAGGAGACATTGAAGGCTGTGAAAAACGTTCTGAATAGGGATTTGAAGAAAAAACTGAGCAAGAAAATTTTGGAAGAGGTTAGTGTAAGTGTTGTGCCACAACTATCTTTGAATGCTGACCCATTAAGGTGTGTAAATGTGGAGAATGATGATGAATGGAATGAAAAAGTAATTGAGGATGAGGGCTTACTTGATGTTCCAATAGGTGATGATGATGAGGGAACACCACATGTGTGGCCACAGTTTAATACACAGGTGGAGTTTGCAAAACCTCAATTCACCTTGACTGAAGGGCAAAAGTTTGCTAATGTACAAGTACATCGAGAAGCACTAATTGAGTGGGCTGTACGAGAAGGGTATGAGTTGTGGCATGTCAATAATGAAAGGTATCGAGTCACTACCATTTGTAAACGTGGATGTAATTGGAGGATACATGCTAGCTGTGTGCAAGGGGGCATCACCTTTCAGATTAAGAAACTAGACGGTGCACACATTTGTGGTAGAGAGTACCATAATGTGCATGCAAATTCTAAACATCTGAGCAAGAAAATGCAACATGTTATTATGGATGATCCCAATATAAGTGTGGACTCACTACCCAATATAAGTGTGGACTCACTAACCAACAAGATTCGACGGGAATGTATGGTTGACGTGGGTAGAAGACAATCCTATAGGACTCGACAAAAAGCTAATGATGTCTTACATGGTGTTGATATGGAACAATATAATAGGGTTCGTGATTACGCACATGTTCTCTTGAAAAATAATCCAAGGAGTCGCGTCACCATACAAGTGCAAAAACCCACAAAATCAGCTGAAGGGGTTTTCCAAAGAATGTTTTATAGTCTTGGTGCAATGAGGGATGGGTTCCTAGATGGCTGCAGATCGATAATTGGTCTTGATGGTTGTTTTTTAAAGAGCCCATTTGGTGGCCATTTGCTTACTGCTATGGGCAGAGACGGAAATGACAACATGTTCCCTGTGGCTATGGCAGTAGTTGAGGCTGAGAGATACGATAGTTGGTCATGGTTTTTATGTGAGTTGAAGGAACAAATTGGTACCACTTCTAAAGAAGACATTCCTTGGACATTTATATCAGATCGACAGAAAGGTTTGGTGATGGCAATAGAACAAACTTTTCCCAACTTAGAGCACAGATATTGCGTGAGGCACATGTACCAAAATTTTGCGTTGAGGTTTAAGGGCAGTGATTTCAAGGGATTGTTTTGGGATGCTGCATCTGCATGTAATATGACTGATTTCGAAAAAGCCATGTTAGAATTGGAGAGAGCTGATCCTAAGAAAGGAGATCAAATGAATGCTGTGGAATGGCTTCGTAAAATACCCCCTCAATTATGGTCGCGAGCACACTTCAGTGGCAGAACAAAGTGTGCTATATTAGTGAATAATTTGAATGAGTCATTCAATAGCTATATTTTGCGAGCCAGAGATAAGCCTGTCATATCTATGTTTGAATGCATTAGAAGAAGATTAATGCAAAGATTTGCTAAAAAGAAGGAAGGAATTGAGAAATATGAGGGAACACTATGCGCTAATATACAAGAGACAATTGAAGCACGTAAGAGACAAGCTAGTTATTGTGTAGCTGTTTATGCCTCCCCTGGGAATTACGAGGTGGATTACCACTCTCACACATACGTTGTGAACTTATCAGATGGAACTTGTACGTGTGGTTACTTTCAGTTGACAGGGATCCTATGTTCACATGCAATTGGCGCAATTCACAAGGATAAAAGGCCTGTAGAGTCGTTTGTTGATAAGTGTTACAGTAAAGATGCATACTTGAGAGCGTACGATTACAACATCAATGCCATCCCATCCATGAATTTTTGGGAAAAGACTCGGTCTGAATCAATACACCCTCCCGCGGTTCGAAGACAGCTTGGGCGGCCAAAAAAAGCACGCCGTAAAGACAAGGACGAAAAGGGATCAACCTCTACCAGGAAGGGCCTCGCTAAACTTTGCAAACACTGCTTCAATGCGAGTCATAATTCGAGGACGTGCAAGAATGAAATTCATCCCAAATCACGATTTTACAAGGTTCTAAATATTCTTTTATCATTTTGCACATTATGTTATTTGTTATGTAAAGCTAATTTGTCATAACAGTTTTTTTTCTCTCTTTCTTGTCATAACAATTTTTTCCACTTTATATAGGATCCCTCAAAGGATGTCACATCTACTTCAACTCAACCAACACATAAGACACATCCAAAGATCAATCAAGAAAAAACATCTAAGGAGGCTCCATCGAATTTCATAGTTAGTCAGGTACAAATTGAACTCATGAATGCTGCACTTATATTCTTGTGTGGTAAGTTCATTACAATTAGATTTTACTTGATTAGTAGTTTCGTTATGTTTACTGTTTACTTGATTGGACTTATTTCCAAGCCTTGTGGTGTTGGTTATAGTGATGTACTTGTGCTTTATGCCTTTTTTGTATCTTGTAATATGGATAGGTGATTTTGATGATTGAGCTCAAAATTTTTTTTTTGTCCTGTAATATTGATTACTTTCTTTTTGATGTTTTGTTTGTCTTGTTTCATTGCAGCCGCTTGGTACAACAATAAAAAAATGGGAGATATGTGAGCATGTCAAAAAAGAAAAAACCTCCCCAGGCTGGAGAGAAAAGTTCTAGTTCCTCTATTAAAGTGTCCGAGCAAAACAGTGACACAATTTCAACTGAACTTCCACAACCTAAAATTTCTGCCTCGCAGCCTGCCCCATAATGTTCTGCCCAACAAAATATTAGCCAAGAATTGCCACAGACTCGACCTATACCTTGCAGGGCAAAGGTGGTGAATGGTCGTCTTATAAGCACGAAGAAACGGAAGAAAGCTGATGTTAATTAGTTACAACTATTGATTTATGTTTACTAGTATTGTTAGTCTTTTTGTCCGGGATTGTGACATATTATCTTGTATGGTTTTTTCAATTCATGAATGTTTGAAAATTGGTCAAAGTGTGCATTGTTATGCTACAAAAGTTGGATTCGATTATGATACATTGGTAGAAAATGCTTCATTGTCCATGTATGAAAATTCTGGATTTGCTTCTTTGTGCTAGTTTGAAGGATAATTTTTAGTTATTGTCTTGTAATGGATATTCATGCTTATGCTGAGACAGGTAAAGCTAGCAGTAGAGATATCCGCTTTAATGTCCCTAATCAAGAGAATGCAAATTAAACTGCTAGTCTCTTTCTGTCTCATTATATACAAGAAAAATAGATAAATAAATATACTTTCACACATTCCCTTGCTCCATTCCTCATAATTTTCTCTAGTTCCTATCCTTCCTACCATGGCTAAAACATCCAAGGAGAACCAAAATGAAATGGTGTTCTTCATATGGTACAAGTTTACATAAGAACAGTTAACATATACAATAACACATTCCTTGTTCTTATCTAACAGTTGCAGAATTCTAACTTAGTTTACTGCTTTTCCCCAAAACTATGTACACAGAATGGCATCCAAGAAGCATATGCTCATCAGAGTGCAGCATGCAGTACTAATGCAATGCCTGAAGCCAGCAAATAACGGCCGATAGCATGCGCAGCATCAGCAGAAGATGTCACCTAGAGGGCAAATCATGCATTTTAATTTTCTCATAATATCTTCTAATTTTTCCATGTTGTTTTCGATAGTTTCATGGGCACTTTTGGACGCCATCATGCTTGGACCGGTTGCTTTTTGGGAATTTATTGATTGACAAGTACTATCCCCACTTCTTTGACAATTCTTCACTCCAAAACTGATAAGGATACACCATGATCGAAAGCCACGTTGTCCAGTTTCGCAAACCAAGTACAATGTTCCATTAGATTTCTTTTCAGAGACTACTTTCTTAACCATGGCCTTCATTGCAGAAACAGTACTTGTACCAAAATCGCAAATGTCTTGTACCTTCATCCCAATTTGTAGCATTAGACATCTACAAGTACACATATTAATGTCAGACACAGCCACAGAATATGCCAAATTAAAATGCATTACACTTGCCCATGATGAGAACTATCTAAAAATACAATCTATTGGGACTGAATGGCTTGTTAATAGCCTTGCTGTTATTCTGCCTGAGACATCATTCGACATTCATAACTTCCCAACTAACTTAGCTTTGTTGTTCTTTTAAGTTAATTCATTGTTCTTGTATCCTTGGAATTCAAGTCACTAAATCAGAATATATAATCTGCGCTTAAGGACAAGTCATGCTATTTGGTCTTGTCCAAAAAAAACTAAAAAATTAGATTATATGCATGGCATATAAGTCTTTCAATAAAGCATACCAAAACAGAACATTAACATAATTAAACTTCCCTTTGAGACATTTTCACAAACACTTAACCTTTCATCTTATATGCATTCCATTTTTCTTCGAGACTTTTTAAGCACTTCATTGCCCAACACAACTTTATATATATATTTAGAATTTACTCTTTAATCAATCAAATGTCCAGATTACACCTACCACTGTATGAAGATTCTCTATATCCAAATAATTGAAATCTTGAGATTGGACAAATTCCAAATCAGAGTTTAAACACAAAACACAAACACAAATTGACGCATCAATACACGGAAACATCAGTAGTATGATTGAATGACATAACACCAGTATACATAACCACTAATCTAGTAAAGACATTTAAATGAACAAGAAAAAAGAAGAAGATAAAACTAACTTACAGTGAAGAAGAGAAAAAACGAAGCATGGGTTGAGTTTCTCCAGTGAAAAGCTTTCACACGAAGCGACAACAACGACGCTACATTCAATTTGCTTTCATTTTTTCTCTCTGCGCAAAAACTTCTGACCTCATCGCTACATGCTTGCTAACTTTTCTGGATACTGTAACTAATATATTAATATAGTTTGAGGGATATTTTGGGAAGACAAAAGTCTGAAACAGTAAAATTTGGTAGTTTAATCGCACTAATTCGCACGTGATATTCACTCACCGTTAGTTTAATAACTTTCCGTCAAAGTGACATTTTAGTACAATAACACAGGGGGGTAACTATGTATTTTAATAATACAGGGGGGTAACTATCACGGGGCTTATTATACAGGTGGGAAACTGTCATTTGCCCCTTTTTTTTTTTTTTTGAAATTAGAATTATATAACAAAGCACAACAGCCAAACTGTTACATACAGGACAAGTGTGAAGTGGCTATATTATGAGCAAGTGCCATTGCAGTTCTAGGAACCTTAAAAAACAAGAAAACATTCAGTTTTGAACCTAAATCAATAAGATTAGCCATAAGTAACTCAAAAGCAAGAAGGACTTGCTGGAGACCCCTTAGGATTTGGACTATTTGAAGGCAATCAGTGTACAGTGCAACAAGTTTGATGCAAAATTGCAGTGGCTGAGCGATACCTTGAACACATGCCAAAAGCTCTGCATGGAACGCAGATGTAGCATAGAAAAGAATACTATTACGAAATATCTCCATAGCTCCTGAATCCGTAAGCTGCCAAACTACTGCACCTAAAGAAAGTTTACTTTGAAAAGCACCGTCAACTTGCAAGACATAGCAAGAACCATCCACTGAAGGTGGACGTATCTCTAAAGCTTTTGAAATGGACAAACTCCTAAGTCTAACAGGCCATTGCTGTAGATGATAAAATTCTTCATGAGCAAAAACTGACTCATTTTTGGAGATCCATATATGCCATAGTACACAGAAAAAGAGCATAAGCACTTCCTCATCTGGAGCTGACTTAATCCACCCAGCTAACCACTCTACTACAGACATTGAGGCCCCTGAGGTGAAATCAAAACCAAGAATAGAAGCTCTCCAGACATGTGAAGAAAAACTACACAAGAAAATATGGGACGTGCTCTCTCGGTTACAGCCACACCGAGAACAACTAGGATAATTAACAACCCCTTGCGCATCAGTGCAGTAGCTGACGGAATTGCACCCACCAAAATCTTCCAAGCTAAAAGACTCATCTTAGGTGGTAATCTGGACTTCCAAATTCTGACCCAACTCTTCTCATCTACTTTGGGATACGATATGGCTAAAGAAGATGGGGAACATGCATCCCTCAATTGATAGGCAGTCCAATAGCCACTTTTAACCGTGTACCTCCCAGACGATGTATGTTTCCACATCACCATATCAGGACCACACTGGGTAAAACAAGGTAGTGGTATCTCAAATATTTTATGGAGAACAACTGGAGGATATAAGACTCTTAACAGAGGTAGGCGCCAAGTATGTTGCTAAGTCAGCAAATGCTCCACATGCAAATCAGTGTGAAATAAAATGGCATTTTGCTGGTACAGTTGTGCATTACAACTTGGGTTCCAATCGTCATACACCCAATGGAACGATCGTCCCCCAAATGCCAACAAATGTTTCCTTGAAAAAGTTGCGTCCCCATACAATACCACGCCGTCCCCACGAAGCACCCGATCCTATTTTAGCTTGGAGAAACTACTCCTTACGACAATATTTGGACCTAAAAAATCTAGAAAACAGAGAGTTGTGGTCCTGTTGTATCTTCCAAGCATACTTAGCCAAAAGGGCCTGATTCATTTCTTTGGCCGACCTTATACCCAACCCTCCCTGAGAAAGAGGTTGACATAGCCAGGACCAAGACTTCCAATGAATCCCCCTTGACTCCTGATCTCCCTTCCAAATAAATGCCGCTAAGATAGAATCGATTTTGTGTTGAACTGAAACTAGGACTTTAAAAATACTCATAGGGTATATGGTCATTGCAGATAATGTATGCTTTGCTAATGTCACCCGACCCATGAAAGAGAGCGACTCTGTTTTGGTTGAACATAACTTAGCCTTCAACAACTGCAAAATTTGAGCAAACAATTTCCTCTTTGGCTGTGCAAAGTCCAAATTAATCCCCAGATAGTTCGAATGAAAATGAAAACTTGAGATATTGAGGCCATATCGTACCATGCTCCTATGATAATCCTTGGCATTTAGGCTTAAAAATACCGAAGACTTTGAGAAATTTATACCATGTCCAAATAGCCGAGCATAAGAGTCCAAAATATATGCCATGGCTTTTATAGCTGCAGGACTTACTTTGAACAAAAGAAGGGAGTCATCCGCATACATAAGATGGGAAATGTGTAGAACTTCTCGACCTACCGAAAAAACCATATCAGATTATGGGAAATCAAACCTTGTAGAGCATCCAATAAAGCTTGTTGGCATAAGAAGAAAAGATAAGGTGATAACGGACATCCCTGCCGCAAGCCTTGGTGTGGCGCAAAAAACTCTGAGTTCCAGCCATTAAAAGAGACCGAAAAAGTAACTGATGAAACACACTTCATAATCAAGTACCGTAGGGTATCAGGAATACCAACCTTAGCCAACACTTTATCCAAAAAATGTCAGGAAAGACGATTATAAGCCTTGCTCATATCTAGTTTGAGAGCTGCAAGAGGTTGACTACCCTTTTTTCGTCGCCTAATAAACTCCAGTACCTTATGTGCCATGAGAACATTCTCTCCAATATAACGTCCTTTGACAAACCCCGCTTGATAGTCCGATCTAAGAGCCCCCATGATACCCTGCATTCGGTTTGCCATAGTCTTAGCAATAATTTTATAGGCATCATTACAGAGACTTATTGGGCGATAATCCACAAGAGTAACTGGATTATTCATTTTCGGGATCAGCACCAGATTTGTTCGGTTCCACGCTATAGGGAGTGGTGCCCCATGAAGAATAGCAAGCAGGCAATCCCCTAACTCTTCACCAAATATATCCCAATATGATTGGTAAAAGCATGCAGGAATCCAATTCGGACCTGGTGCCTTCCACTGGGCCATTTGATGAATAACTGTCCATACCTCTTCCTTTGTAAAAGGCATTGCCAGCTTCTCAACTTGCCTTGTTGTCAGGGACAACTGCATGTGAGCCAGGAAATATTTTAGAGAAGTGTTATGTAGGCAATCTAGGTGGTACCTGTCCTCAAAGACATAAGGTTGTTGAAAATGGGTGACCACTAATTGACGCAGTTTAAACGTATCAGCCACCCAGCACCTAGAATCATTCTTTAATTCAATAACCCAATTAACTCCCCGTCTCCTAGAAGCCCAACGATGGAAAAATTTCGTGTTTCTATCCCCTTGAAAAGTCCAGCTCAGACGTGATCGTTGCAGCCAATAATCAGATTGAAAATCCAATAAGAGTTCCAATTCCTTTCGAACACAAGATTCCTCTTCCATCTTGGTTGGCAGATTCAACTGTAGCAATTGCAACTTAGCCATTAACCCATTAATTCGGCCCTCCAGAGAACCATACGTTTGGCGATGCTAACCAGCTAAACATCTCAAGGTGTTATGTAGCTTCTCTGTTATATTGTGTTAATTATCCATTGGCCTATCAAAGGTCTCCTCCGGGTGATTCCAAACCTTGGTAACAATAGATCTCGCAGTCTGAGATCGCGTCCAGAAATATTCAAACCTAGGAATACGCTTACACCCCGAGAACGAACCCTTAGTCTCCAGCAAAAGAGAACCGTGATCTGACCCCATAATAAGCAAATTTTTTTAGGACGGACCACCTAAAGTATTGCAACCATGGCTAATTTGCAAACACCCTCTCTAGCCGTTCATAAATACAATCATCACCCTTCCGATTATTATTCCATGTGAACTAAGGGCCCAAATTGGGATGTTCCACTAGCCCCATAGAGTTCAAGAAATACTAAAAATGGGATACCGAAGATTGGTGTGGCGGAGCACCCCCAAGCTTATCATTCTGAGAAAGAACTTGATTAAAGTCTCCAGCTAACAACACAGGCAAATGAGAAGAGTCAATTAAGGATGAAATATCAGACTAGACCAATTGACGAGAGACACAAACTGGCGAGCTGTAAACTAAGACCAAGCACCATTCATAAGCATCTCTTTCACACACTCTTGTACATATTATATGAGGATCAGATGACATGACAGATAAATTTACACTAGAGGACCAGAAGACAGCCAAACCACCCTCTTGTTCCTGACCAGGAACAACTGCATAATTTTGGAAATTTAAAGACTGATACAACTCCTAATTTTTTTACCAGACGCATACAACTCCATCAAAAATAAAACATCAGGATGATATTTACGCAGAAGATGTCGCAACATTTGAACTGTAGAGGTGTTACCAATTCCTCTACAGTTCTAGCATAGTAACTTTATGCTTCAAGTTGGGGTTGATTAAGGTCAACCCACAAGAAACCCTCAAAACACCTCTAATCGAAAAGTCCAATCCCAAGCACTACCATACCAGAGGCGTGATGGTGTAAGCAGTGTCTTTTAAACGATCGTTCCGCAACCATAGTATCTTACAATGCTGACCAGAAATGTTTAAAGCCTTAGGGAGGATCAAAAATTTGTTGATGTTGATTTCCCACCATGCAACATTCAGAGGTACGTTTTACTCGCTTTACAGGCATACTTTCAGTGGGATGTCTAACTTACTTTATACCTGTCTTTCTCGGGGAAGTCTCAGTGATTAACACAATAGTTCTTCCCCTAACCACAGCCTTATCCTCCTTTTCCAGAAGCATCGGGTAAGTCTCTATCTGATTTGGAGCAGTATGTAAACCCTAGTTTTCACCCAAACCAGCACTGCCACTTTATTTCCCAAGTCTTTTTGCTCAACGTGAACTTCACCTAAGTGTGAATGGACTTCATCAGAGGATAACTCCCCTTCACCAATCATCTTAACTTGAAAGCCATCTTTACTTTTCCGATCACGTTTCAATTGAAAAACAGTACGATGCTATGAACCATACTTTCCTGGCATAGAAGACGACCTTCTATCAGCTGAATGAACATGGGCACACATTACTGAAGGATACAAATCTTTTGAGTCATCCCAGATGAGATCTAGTCCTCTTTGAGCAATATTCCTTTGAAAGAAATCGTCCAAATACAATTCCAATTGAGCATCATCATGAACTGGACATCGTGACAAAGGATGTCCCACCTTGCCAACCTTTTACAAAACTTATGCAGTCGCTCATATCTGCAAGAAACCCACATATCCCTACCTTCTTGTGAATGAAGATAAAAACCCGGAAGCAATGGTTTTTCCAGATCCACCCACAACCGAATACGCAACTAAGCAGCCTGCTGTGCATCTTGAAACCAAGATTGAACCTCTTCCACCTCCCCTATCATACTGATCAGATTCTTTACTGCCAGAGGATTGTGGCACCCGATTGGCAGGTCATATAATCTAGCCCATAGCAAAATTTTTGTGACTCTTAACATTTTCCAGATTTATTCTAGGTGTCCATATGCAAACTACTAACAAACCACCAAACACGGAGAGTTGGCCGTGATACAAAATTGTTTTGAGATGGTGAAGGGAATCAAATCTTATGATGAAGAACTTACCACCCTTATTTTCTACCCAAGCATGAATTCCCCAAAAATTCCCGTAGATAATTAGAAATTCGAGACACACTAAAACTCCTATCATCAACCCAATATGCTAACAGACATCGATCGAGATCTAACTCATCTTTGCTAAGAACATACCTAGGAGACCGCTGGGATGGACGAAGAACCTCTTGTAACTTACACAGATATTGTTGATAGCTTTTCATCTCTTCATAAATCCGACCCAGTTTCACCAAGGAACTACCCAAAGAAAGTAATTCCTCCCACCATATATTAAACTAGTGGAATTGAAACCGGAAGAGGGCAACTAGTTTGCGACAAAGACCTCAAATTGATTCATTGAAAAAATTCCAATCACCCTTCCTGAACCGTTTGATCTCAAAGCAGAACTCTAAGACAATGAACTAAGTTAATTAATCACTCAAAACAAAACCCAGTTTAAAGAAGGAAAAACAAAGCCTTGATTACTTAGCGGTGGAAACGCCACCGGAAGATGAGCTCTCTAGAAGTTAGAGAGATCATGGAGTCATCACATTGTATGTGTTCATTCCGACATATATTTTTAGGATGCTATTTGTATAATGCACCCGTTTATTTTTGTGTATTTATACACGCACATTGAAGGAAATTGACATATAACCTCCATTTTTTTTTTTTTTTTTAGTAACAATTGATTAAGTGGCTAATAGGTTTGGAGACCCTTCATTAATTTGGAAAATAAAATTCAGGGGGACGTAATGAACCTTACATGCCATCACTTAACTATCGACTTTTGCAAAAAATGATATTTCTTTTTCAAAATGCTCTTTTCCATACACTAAACTTTCAAAACGGGCAAAACATTTCATTCCGTTAGCCTCCACCATTAAGTGGCTAACGGAAAGATTTTTTTCAGGGGTAAAACAATCCATTTGCCTATTTTTCGTCTTACATTTACATTATTTTATTATATTTACAAAACAAACTCCTAATCTTTCATTATTTTTACATATTCACAACAAATTTTCATTATTGTTACAGATTTGTCCAATCTAATAAATTTATTTCTATTTTAATTAGCAAAAAAACCCAATATTTTAATTTTTTTACATATTTGTCCATACTAAATTTTACTCTATAATAATAAATTTTTCATGCTTTAAAATAATTAATTAAAATTACATAGGCTAATTTATAGGAAAACATATAACTTGGGTCATGCTGCAAATAAAGAAACTTATTTTTTAGAAGTAATTTAATTAAAACTACTTCGGGAGATACTCAAATAGAAAAAGAGCCCAGGGTATTTTTGCAATTTTCAAAAATAGAAAAAAGTAATCGTAACTCATACGCTTTCTGGGGCCAATTTATAATAAAATAACAGTATAAGGGCTATGTTGCAATTTAACCCTACTCCCCTTTCCCACCGCCACTGTTCATCTTCCCCAAAAATCTTTTTTTTTTTTTTTTGTTTTTTTGCCTTTATCAAGCCAGAACTGTTCTGGTCGTTCGAGTTCCGGCTGCGACCAGAAGCTTCTGCCACAGTCTCCTTGCCGTTGGGGCATGCTGTGACACCCCAGATCCACCACCCCGCATACAAGGGGTTGATTTCACCTGGTTCGCACCAGGACTCAGAATTGGCAGAACATGATAATAATTTTTTTCATTTATTATAATAAATTACACAGCACTATTGTACATGAATTATCAGAGTATGAGCCCATCTAAACAATCCCGCTTTCTAGCCGTATCCAAAATTTCCAAACTTCGGTGATCCTAGTGAGCATAATCATCTTCGTACCAAAGATCTGTAATAAAAATTTGAACAAAATGGGATGAGCCATTGCCCAATGAGAGTTCACCGTTTTCGCAAACATTTACCGAGTTGCAAATATTACCCATGCATATAATTCAGGCATATCCTAACATATAGCATTCATGACTCATGCGGAATTCATAGAACATAAAATGAGAATGAAGGGCAGTCGTTTAAAGTCTCTATGAATAATAAACGAACTAACCGGTTCATCTCGAGAATAAGGGGCGATCGCTAGCGTGTACATGTACACTCAATGATGGCCAGCTCATCTCAACATGCATAAAGAGAATGAGGGGCGTTCGTCAAAGTGTACATATACGATGAACGAACGTCAGCTCACCTCGGCATAATAATAAACATAATCATATTGGTACCATATTTTTCCATACCGCCATTCTTGAGTTAGAAATGATAATCTTGAGATTATGAACGCAGATGATCAAATGACCAAGCCCTATGCTGGCTCGCGGATCAAATCGTATCCATATAATGGATCCAACACAGCTCATGTTCATATAATAGATTCAATGCACAAAGAAAGTACAACTGAAGCATAACAAGTACATATGCGTTTCAGCCGGTAAGTAAACACAACTGGCAAGTTAAAATATAAAAGCATTTCAAACATTTTTCGAAAGCGTTTAAAACATGCACCCAATAGAGTTCATTGCATATTCAATTATTAACTGCGTTAAATGGAATCCATTTTCAGTGATAAACTCACCTCGGTCCGAAGATATACGCTCACGTACTAGCTATCTATCAGATCTGCATAAATTTCAGTATCCAAAAATTCAGTATCTATTTCTAACTAACAATATTCCTATTTAACTTCTGACGTATTTTAGGAAACTAAATAAGGGCGAAAAGGTAATTTTTCTATTTTCCGTAAAAAGGATATATAGCATAATAATTATATATTGAAAATAGCTAAGAAAACATAATAATTATAACTTTAAACAAATATAAGTATTTCACAGTAAAACTTAAATTTACTTATTTTCTTATTTAAAAGGAATTTATAACCTTTAAACATTAATTCTAATTTATTTAAAAAATAGTCCAAAAATTATATAAAACTTATAAAAATTATTACTTAATAAAATAAAGGTACAAAATCCTTAAAATACTTGTTAAAATAATTTTAACAAGGATTTATAAAAGGATTTAATAAGAAAGAATTAAAAGAAATCAAAATTATGAAAAATCAAATTTTTACTTCCGGATTGGTTTTACCCGATGGTAAATCGGCCAAAACCGATTCAAAATTTGCACAAAAGCCCCAGATTGGTTTTTCCCGATTTCAAATCGGCTAAAACCAGTCCTTTATATAAAAAGGTCCCTAATTAATTTTTCTATTTTAAAATCGGCAAAAGTAATTTACAAACGGTGCGAAACAGGGCAACCGGTTTTCTTGAGCTCGAATCGGTTTTAACCGATTTAGAATCGGTTTTAACCGATTTAGAATTGGTTAAAACCGATTTGTGCCCATAAAATGGGTTGTTGATTTTTGCTTTGGGTTTTAAAAAAAAAAAATGCATCTAAACTCGTTTTTCTTCGATTCTTTTTGCAAAAAATCATTTCTACAATACTCCTATACCATTTCTAATATTTCAAAATATTTTTCCAACGTTCAAAAATTCAAGAAGTAATCAAACCTTAAGAAAACTATAAAAATTCAAAAACTCAAAATTTTTGTATTATGATTTCAACTTTTAACGTAAAATTACTTACCCTTTGATTCTTCAAGCTTCCTAGCTTACTTCCTTCGGATTAGAACTCAAGTTTTACGTCAAAACCTTGCTTCTTCTTCTTCTTCCTACTTTTTCCTATTTTCTAAAACTTTGAGAATTTCTTTCCAACTTTTGGGTTTGGATTCGGAAATGGAGGTTTGGAAGAATGTCTTGGGGTATTTATAGGCCCTAATGGCCATATAAAACAAGGTCTAAGGGTGGGGGGGGGGGGGGGGGGACTCCTAGACTCGTAGCTTGGGCAGCAAGTATTTGTTTTTCAATTCTGACATGCAATCGGTTGCTGGTTGCATTGATTGGAATTGGTTTTTCCCGATTGTAAATCGGTTAAAACCAATTCATTAGGCGGTGAAAATATTTTAATCTTTTACCAATCGATTTACCGATTGGTTTAAATTGGAAAGCCGATTAACCTAAAATTCAATCCATTCCGATCGGTTTTACCCGATTTGTAATCGATTAAAATCGATTAGCTTGAAATCTTATCCCTTCCCAATCGGTTTTACCCAATTAGAAACAGGTAAAACCGCTCATAGGTGGTTAGAAACTTCCATTTTTACTATTTAAAGGGGTGCAATCAGTTTTACCTGATTAGGGACTGGGTAAAACCGATTTACCCATTTTTTAAATTATTTTTCATTTATTTTCTAATTTTTTTAATTTTCTAACTCCTATTTCCAAAAATTCCATAAATTCCTAAACACATCATATACCATGAAATTAAGAATCAAAGTTATCAAATTAATTCATATAGATAAAATTAGAAATCGAAATAAAGGAATCCTTTTTTTGAAATAAAATATTCGAGGCCTTTTATAACATTTTTCTAAAGAATATATTTTAGACTAAAATTCTTTTAAAAGAAATTCCTATAAGTGAGCATAAAATATCTATAAATACCTTGATATGTTTTTGAGGTAAGTTTTAAAATACTAAAATTTTACGGGGTTTCACACATGCAACCTGTTGTTCCTACTGTGGCCAGAACAAGAAAGCATTTTGAAAAAAAAAATATCATTTTTTTGTAAAAGTCGATAGTTGAGTGATGAACCATGCATTTCACCATTTTAGCTTTTTTAATCAATGGTACATACTATCTCTATATCTTCTATCAATTAATAATTTAATTAATTAACTGAATGTGAAAAATAAGTATAATTATATCTCAAAAAGTAAGTATTTAGCTGAATTATATTAAGATTTTTTCTAATGAAAGAGTTGAGGTGGTGAATAACAAGAGAACCTTATAATTTTGAGATCATGGTTTGAACCTTGGGGATGTAAGGGTTAAAAATATGGTATCAAGATTTTTCTCTTTTCTCTTTTTTCTTTTCTCTTTTCTTCTTTTCTCTTGTCTTTTTTCGATTTTCTTATTTTTATATACTTTTATTTTATGCTTTCTAATTTTAAAATTTTATCAATTAACATTTTTAAAAATAAATTGATTCTATAAGATAAAATCTATATTATTATTATTATTATCTTAAAATTTCTGTTTATTAAAAAAAAGTAAATTTAGTGTGAAAATTAAAGTAGTTTTGTAAATAATATAATAAGATTCAAACTTCATACTTAATTCAAAATTCATATCTCATGAGTTAGTAATAATTTTATATCTTAAATTTTCGAGTCAATCAAATAGAGTAACTAAATGAGTTTAGATTTCAATTTTCTTTGATTACTCCTTTTTTTTTCTTTTTTTTTTTGGCAGAAAACAACCTATGCATACTGGTGGGCAGGATGACCCTTATTCCATATGAAAAATAGAAGAAAAAGAAAGGGGGCATAAACCGAACCTTTCATGTCAAAAGTACAAAGGCAAACCTTGAGGTAGGAAAAACTCCTAACATCTAGGACTACCAACCCCCGCACTTACCTAGGAAGTGAGGAGTGTACATAGAAGTTCGTATTAGCTATGGTACTCGCCTGGTAGGCCAAAGCATCCACAACCACGTTGCCCTCCCGGTAAAATGCTGAAACTCGTGGAACTAGTTCTGCAATTGCCTGATTTTGAACAAAGTCGCTACGTTGCGCTACACCATGGTCCCACTTCACTCTGTACTGCATGCTTCAAAGTCTTTCAATCCGTTTCCACCATCACCTTGCCCAAACCCAGGCGGCTACAATTCATTAATCCATACAGCAAAGCGCAAGCCCCAGCTTGAAAACTGGAGACCTGCAATCCAATAAAGATGTTAGCCGTAAAGATCACCCTTCCCCAAGAATCCCGAAGGACCGCGCCGGCCCCGCCGTACCCGGATTGCCCTATGATGAGCCATCAACGTTCAATTTGTAGCTACATGTTTCTATTGATTGCTCAATATGTCCTTGACTAAGGGTTTCATTTAAACTGGATACACGAATTAGAGAGATGGGTAAATATTTTATTTTACCTTTATTTACGTTTTTCATTTTAATTGATGACTTGTGTAATGTATGTCAGAAAGAAATTACAATTAATATTATCAAACTAAATTGATAAAATAAGAGGTGGAATTGTAACTTTTTATTATTTAAATATGTAAAGGAACACTTATTTAAAAATAAATAAATTTCTCAAATAAAACACTTTTTAAAAAGAAAGGGAGAAATGACAAGATACTACTAGAGATTATTTGATGCATTCACGGCACTAGGTAAGATGGTATATGTCAGACTCATTCAGAGAATAGATGTTATTTTTGGGGAAATGTGATATACATATAGGGGACTGATGAATTACTATAAATCTAAATTGCTAGTTTATGATATGATTGCTGCACTATTTTCATGAATGCAGCGGATGCATCCAATAATTTTCCAGAGACTACTCTACATGGTAAGGTTTTGGTTTTGATTTAACATTAATTTTCTCTGTTTTTAATATGCTTTTTTACTTTTTAGATATACATTTTTATGATTTAATACATTTTTAATATTTTTAAATTTTATTAAAACGCATTTTTAAAAGAATAATGATACTCTTAGCAACTAATCTTAGCGACTTATCATCTCAACTGACGTGTCATATCCAATGTGGACTCTCACAATTCCTACATTAAACCAAAGCCCACTAAAATTCTAACTCCCTCTTCTTCTTTGTGCAAAAAAAAAACCTGCACACCTCTTGATTTTTGTATAAGTTGGGCACAAATTTGCAATAAATCTGGATTTTTTTTTTTTCCTTTCTTTCAATCGACGACGGCACCATGAAGACGGCAAATGGAAGAGTTCATGGTGGCACCATGAAGCCGGCACCGTGAGGATTAATCACCAATGGCAACAAATTCTTCATGGAGGAGATGATTTCTTTAGGGGTTTCATGGGTGCCACACCTGAATTTTTTTTTTAATTTTAAATTTGATTGAGGTAAGAAATAGAGAAATAGGATAGTAGCAGGAAGAAAACGGAAGAGTTTTGTGGATTTGATGATCAAGGTTTGTATATTAATCCTCTGTGGGTTTCTTTCAACTTCACTGGTATTGCAGTTGATTAAAAAAATGTGTGTAAATGGATATTTTGTGAAGATGTTTCATTTATTTCCATGGCATTGAGATGGGTTTTGGTATAATGCGTGTATATGAAGAGTCCACGTTGGATTGAGACACGTAAGTTGAGATGATTAATTGCTAAAATTAGTCGCTAAGAGTATCATTACTCTTTTTTAAAAATAATTTTTAGAAGTACATTTTAAAATATATTAATAAAACAGAAATACCGTACAAAGTCTAAGAATTAAAACTTTGTCAAACTAAATATTGATCCGTTGATTCTTCAAACGAAAAAATGTGGCACATCCAAAGTCAAAGTTCAAAATCTGTGGCCTAATTTTTTTTATTGTCTTTTGCCTATGATGCATTGAACGGAAGAAAAAGAGAAACCTATACTAAAAATAAAAAAATAAAAAAAAACCTATACTAAACAAAAGAATTTTTTCCATTAAAAATGTATTTTTAATAATAAATTCCAAAAATAGGGACAATTTTTGGCCATTTCCCGATTTAGAGAAAGCGCAGTCCCGAACTTCGCTTTATTTGAAAACGATGAAATCGAAGTTAACAACTTCGCTTTCTGTAGAAAAATGGTGAAGTGGAAATTTCCAAAGAAAGCGAAGTTGAGAACTTCGCTTTCTTTGGAAAACATTCGATTTGGTGACTTGGTCAGTTTTCCAAGAAAGCGAAGTTAACAACTTTGCTTTCTTTGGAAATAGGGTGAAGCTGAAATTTCCAAAGAAATCGAAGTTGAGAACTTCGATTTCTTTGGAAAAAAACCCCCCTTGGTCAGTTTTTGAGCGTTATTAGGGCAATTGGTCAACTGGGTTCTGAGCATATGAATAGGAGTGTTCATGGTTTGGCGGTAAAATCGGGTTTTGACTCTGAAGTATCCGTAGTGACGGCACTTCTTGGGGTTTACTCTGATTCCGACATTGGAATTGTTAGGAAGCTTTTTGATTAGATACCCAATAAATATGTAGTTTCATGGAGTGCTATGGTTTCAGCTTGTGTAAGGAATGAGGAGTTTGAGGAGGCTTTTGAATTTTTCAGGAAAATGCAACTTTGTGGTATTCAGCCAAACCATGCGAGTGTTTTGACCGTGCTTCCTGCTTGTGCTAATCTTGGTGCTTTGCAGTTTGGGAAAGAAATTCATGGTTTCTCTATCAAGAGGGTCTTTTATTCTCATATTAATGTGCAGAATTCAATTGTCGATAAGTATCCCAAGTGCAGGACTTGGGATTACTCTGTTCGTGTTTTCAGAGGAATGCAAATGAAAGATATTGTTTCTTGGAGGATTATGATTTGTGAATGTATTGAAAATGCGGTTCCTGAAAATGCTCTGACTCTTTTCTCAGAAATGCGATTCTGTGGTGTTGAATTCGATGTTGCCATTATTCGTGAATTGATGGCTACTTCTTCACAGCTGAAGGATATTATGGTTGGATGTGGTTTACATGGCCTTGTTTTGAAGATGGGAATCATGGGATACATAGAAGTTGTTTCGATGGTGACTGCACTTCTTCGCTTTCTTCAAAAACTGACCAAGGGAGGGGGGTTTTTTTCCAAAGAATCGAAGTTGATACTACCACTTGGATCTGGAATCTACATGCTGATGCTCACGATTTTGATAGCCATACCAGTGATTTGGAGGAAATTTCTCGAAAAGTATTTAGTGCCCATTTCGGCCAACTCTCCATCATCTTTCTTTGGCTGAGCGGCATGTATTTCCACGGTGCTCGTTTTTCCAATTATGAAGCATGGCTAAGTGATCCAACTCGCATTGGTCCTAGTGCCCAGGTGGTTTGGCCAGTAGTGGGCCAAGAAATATTGAATAGTGATGTGGGCCAAAGAAAGCGAAGTTCTCAACTTCGCTTTCTTTGGAAATTTTCGCTTCACCCTTTTTTCTATAGAAAGCGAAGTTGTTAACTTCGCTTTCATCGTTTTCAAAAAAGCGAAGTTCAGGACTGCGCTTTCTCTAAATTGGGAAATGGCCGAAAACTGTCCCTATTTTTGGAATTTATTATTAAAAATGCATTTTTAATGGAAAAAATCCCTAAACAAAACTAAACTAGACGAAACCAGTCACATCTCTCACCAGATAATACTAATACTCAAGCTTTCTTAAGATCATCAGTCACCAGGTGGGATTAAGAAAGTAACTAAAAAAATTTCTTTTACCTTTGAATTTCTAAAAGAGTAACGATAGACATCTCAAATATTTCATCACAAATTTACCATAGCAACTCATGAGGCATGTATTTATTAGCCAATTATGTGATATTAATAATTATTTCATAAAAATATAACCAATGAATGTATGCCACATGAGTTGCTATGGTAAACTTGTAATGAAATAGTTGAGATGTCTATCATTACTTTTTCCGAAATTCGAACCCATGACCTCATGATTACAAAGCTCTTCCATTATCCATCACCTCAATCCTCCCTCCAGTTTTCTACTTTTGTGTGCAAATTGAAAGTATAATAATTAAAATAATTTTCTATTTTTCAAAAAAATAAAAAAATAGTTTATTATAATTTTTTAATTTATATTATTATTTTTTAAATTTTAATCAATTGTGGAATGTATATATTTTAATAGTAAAAGTATTTAAAGTAAAAAAAAAACGCTTGTATTAGGATTAACAAAATAAAAAAATACTCTACTTTTCCTTTGGAACAACTAGAATAATAATTAATGATCAAATATAAATTAAGGGTTATATTGGGTATTCACTTCCTGATAAATAACATCATTTAACTGTACTATGATCCTCCAATTTTGCGTACAAAGTCTAAGAATTAAAATTTATCCTATTTTTATTATTTAATTATACATTTTTATATTTTTAATATATATATTTTTATATTTTCAATGCACTTTTTACAAAATTTGTTTTTAAAACTATTTTTGAAGAGAACGAACTAAAAGTGAAGGAAAAAAAAAAGTAATCGTCTAATTAAGCCCCATTAATAATAATATTATCTGTGATCCAAAAAAAAATATTATCGCAGGAGGGCCCTATGGTTTGACCCTTCTTTTTTTCTTTCGAAAAGTGGTTTGACCCCTTTAAATACATTGGTCCAGTCCGCCTCACACCTCTTTGCGTGAGGCAAGGGTTAATATATATTTCTCAGTTTCTCCAAGGGATTTTCAACGTTCACCATTATATATATATATAGCTTGCATCATCACTTACTCTTTTATGTTGTCATAGAAACACTTTACTTCCACTTCCATATAATATATATATATATATATATATATTTCATCATCGCTTACTCTTTCATGTTGTCATAGAAACACTTTACTTCCACTTCCATATATATATATATATATATATATAAACTTAATATAAATGGCCAACACTGGACCCCTTCTGTCTTTAGGCAAAGACAAAAAAACTCTCTTAAATTATTTTTTTTGTCTTTTCTCTTTTTAACAATAACTAAAAAAATTATTTATAGAGAATAAAGAGTTTAATGGTACAACAATAAAAGGTTACTGGAGAGGGAACGCCTGTTGGGGGCCACCGAATTCAAAACCCTGAACCCTCCTAAATACCCACATATACCCTTAAATAGCAGGAGGTGTATGGTTGAATTAAAGGCTTGGCTTGATTCATTACCTGCCTTTCAATTTTTTTTGCCTATTCAATTTCTAATAAAGGGTTTATATGCCCACCAATCATTTAATCGACTATTAATAAAAAATAAAATTTTACAAAGTGTCATCTACCTCGTTGCTACAATCTGAGCTACGAAAAACTCCTAGTATGTAACAAGACTAGGCTTGTTGTTGGCTACAAGGCTCGTAATGTACTGTGCGTGCGCAGGGCCCCTATTGAATTGTATTTTCTAATATATATTATGCACACACATATATATTATAATATTTATATAAATAATATTAAGGGTATGTTTGATTAACTAATAGTTAAATTTGAATGTTAAAAATTTAATTTTCACCATCTGAATAAAAATATTTAATTTAATCAATTATTTTGTTCGATAAATATGCTCATTTAAAGGTAAAAGTATTAAAAATATATGATTTTTCCATTGCATTAATTTTTAATAACTACATTCGAAAAAAAAAAATTTACATTATAACCTCAGGCATGGGCGAATCTGCGCCGGGGGGGGGGGGGGGGGGGGGGGGGGGGGGGTTCCGTATGTTGGATCCCTCAAAAATTTTGTTTTAGTTTCGCCACTAACGTTAGGTTAAGGGGTTAAAAATAATATAAAACATATTAATGAATGATTTTTATGAAAATATGTAAAATAAATAACTTATCAAATAATTTTTTAATACCAAAATAGAATAATAAAATAAAGTAATCAATAATTATATTTTTAATGACTATTTAAATTTTATTTTAGAACATTGTGATGAAAAAATTTAAAACAAGTGGCATGTTATAAAGAAAAAGTTTAAATAATAAACTACATTTCAAATAGAATTAGTTATAGTTAAAATATATATGAACAAAATAAAAGGTATATTGTAGAAATGAAATGTGAATTATTAAAGAAGGATTATTAGGTGGAGTATTAAGTAATAAAATTAAGTTGGATTAATTTTTTTTAAGGAAGTAAGAAGTATTTAATTGATTAAGATGTTTGAATTTTTGTTATTATACTGCTTAAAAATCATTATTTTTAAATCAAATTATTTGAAGTATAAATCATTATTTTTTAATCACATTATTTGAAGTATTAAGTTGTATTATCAAATATATTCTTAAGTTTACTAACCATTTTGGGTATTGTGATCCGATTCACTCATGCAACAGAGTGTAGCCAATTTACTTTTGGTTTAAAAAAATAAAAAAAATAATAAAAACAAAAACTTATGCTGCAAGTTTTTGTTTTTTGGTTTCAAATGAACCATTCAACTATTGAATTTGGCCTAATTTATACAAAGCTAAATTTAATAGCTGAATGATTCCTTTAAAGAGACTAAAGACACACCCTATCTCTTATGCCCATATATAAACTCTCTCTCTCTCTCTCTCTCTCTCTCTCTCCTGTTCTCTTCAAAAGGTTTCAAACCAAGTTTGAAACTTAGTTTTGAAAAAATAATTTTATAATGTAAAAGTGTATTGAAAATATAAAAAGGTGTGAGTGAATAGTAAAAAGTTGTATTGAAAATGATGAAAACTAATTATAAAATTATTTTCTCAAAATTAAGTTTCAAACTTGGTTTGAGACCTTGCAAAGAGAACAGACATATATTATTTGGTTCATTTGTGATTTATTTGTCTAAATAATGAAGAAAAATATCAATTTTAAGTGAATTTTAGTATTTATATAAATATATTTATATATATATATTTTTAGTTGAATGTTTTTGTATTTTTAAAAGCGTTCATTATTGATGTTTATTGTTTTTGTTCTACTCATGATAAAGGGTTCAAATTTGTATTAATAAACATGTCCCTTATTTTATAGAACGGCCTTGAATGCTTGGCTCTGTTCTTTTCTGATTTATATTGGAGAAGCTTTGATTTTTTCTTGAAAATTTTTTGGAGGGAATTTTCTTTTGGGAAATTGTGTAGGTGAGAGATAAAAAAGTGTAATGATTATGTTATTTTTTTGAATTTATGTGAGTAGATTTTTAGAGGGAATTTTTAAATTTTAATTTTGAATTCTTGAAAAAATGAAGTTATTTCTTTATGTAAGGTTTTGAAAGAAAAAAGTGATGATTCTTGAGAAATAGCCACAAGAGAACATAGGCTCTGTTCTTTTCCATCCAATTGCAGGAAAATTCTCACTTTTTTCTCAAAAATATTACACAAAGAAACAACATTATTTCTACTAAATTTACAATTCAAGTTTTAAAATTCTCTCTAAATCTTCACTCACATAAATTCAAAAAAAATATAATCATTACATTTTTTCTTCTCTTTCCTACACAAATCCCCAAAAGAAATTCCCTTCAAAATAAATTTCTTCCCTAATCAAAAAATTTCCTAACCAAATTATTAAGAGAACAGAGCCATAATCAATGTTTCGAAAGTATAGAAAGTAGTCGTGTGACCATTGGCAGGCATCTGCACTGACGAATTAGCCACATCATTTGCTTCTCTGTATATGTGTGTCAACACGATTTCGTCAAAGCTCTCCATGGTATCCACAATTTGATTTATTGTTTCTCGTGTTATATATATATACTAGGTGTGAATACCGTGCGTTTGCATGGTGAATGCCCAATAATATTATTATGTGATAATATAAAAATTAGAATTATAAATAATAATTAGTTTATTATAAATATATAGTTAAAAACAAGAAACATGGGTTAACTATAACACAAATACTTGTGACTTTTCGTCAAATATAGAATTGGGATGCCTATTCTCTTCCCTTTCCTCACCTTTTCATATTTTCTCTCGTCAACTTCTTTAGTCTTCTTCTAAAAATTAACAAAGTTGTTGAATGATATGATTTGCGTTGTAAGTAGACTTCGACGGCATGAGAAACTCTGTTGTCAGATGAGGTAAACCTGAAGACATATTTTCTAGCTCTGAATAGAGGAACCTTGTTTTTCATTGGAGTTGAACTAGCATAAACCTGCAAATTTGAAGAAGAGATTGAGAAAAATCAATAATAATTTTTTTTTAATTTCTCTAAACAAAAAATATGTTCTTAATGGACATATATATTACGAAAAGTTGCACTATTAGCGTGAATTAGGCATGCACATAAGGATTATAAACAATAAAAAGTTATTTTTCTTTTGAATGGACGGAAGATATATATAGATTGTGAGTGTCTATTCATATTTTTTTATGGATTACCAAGAGTCTTCTTATAATTAATAGAAAGTAATAATGGCATATTAAATAAAGGAGTTTAAGTGAAAAAAATAAACGAATTTGATGTGAAAAATATAAAGAAAATTTAGTGAACAATGTAAATAACCATAATATAATTAATAGCCATCACAGATATTTAAATCTTATAGTATATGAAAAATCAAAAAAGAAAAGAGTAAATGAAAATAATAAAAAGTATATAATATATTTATTTGTAACAAAATCAACTTATTTATCATGATAAATGGTTAATATTTTACAAATATGACTAATTAATATTCTACATTAAATCATATTGATAAAATATGAAAGATATATGCATATATATATATATATATTTATGTTTATATTAATATTTAAATAAGTTGAATACGGAGGGCTAAATATGAACATTAATTTTTAATGTAGAAATTTGAAAAATAACTTAAAGAAGCTAAACATACAAAAGAAAATGTTATCCAATTAAAATAGAGAAAATAAAATTTATGTTTTTAATAAACAACTATTAAATGTTCCTCTTATATTGCCTTTATATGGAAAGTTTATTAAATTATGTGCTAATGTGGCAGCCATGTGGCATTATTTAGAGGTAAGTTACATGGTGATAAGGTAT
The DNA here is from genome assembly GCA_016801395.1 of Leptodermis oblonga. Classification (NCBI taxonomy): domain Eukaryota; kingdom Viridiplantae; phylum Streptophyta; class Magnoliopsida; order Gentianales; family Rubiaceae; genus Leptodermis; species Leptodermis oblonga. Next base: position 21,551,691 of record CM028753.1, read on the forward strand.
ATTACATTAAATGCTAGACTTATGTGGCGCTTATGTGGCATCCAAGTGACAAATTGAGGTGAAACTTATATTACTTTCTATTATATAGGGTAGATATATATATATATATATAGCGACTAAATTGACCGATGAATAGCAGTCCCGACGCAGAACGAGGCGTGTGAGTGGAATTCCACATCAGGGCCTCGGTACAATTTACTTAAATGCCCTTGTCAAATAAGTAAGATATTTCCTCCCTCTTCCTCTTTTTTCTCCCACATTTAGGCTCTGTTCTCTTGTGGCAATTTTCCAAGAATCATCACTTTTTTTTTCCAAAACTTACACAAAGAAACAACTTCACTTTTCAACAATTCAAAATTAAAATTTTAAAATTCCCTCTAAATACCTACTCACATAAATTCAAAAATAACACAATCATTACACTTTTTTAATCTCTCACTTACACAATTTTCCAAAAAAAACTTCCCTCCAAAAAATTTCCAACAAAAAACTTCCCTCCAACCAAATTTCCCCTACACAAGCCACAAAAGAACAGAGCCTTACTCTCACATTTATCCTCTCTCTTCACTCCTCTTTTCCCGGGATTGTTTTCTTCTTTTAAGTTTTGTCTTATTCTTCTCTGCTTCTCATTCTCTTTCTTTCTTCTATGCTGCTTCTTTTCTGCTTCATCTTTCACGCATCACTTCATAATCCTTTCCACTGCATTTTTTCTATTTTTCCCTCTTTTATTATTTGTAATTTGGTAGTTTTTTTTTCTTCTCATTTTTGGCCATTTTGATACCCACATTGTATCAAATGTTTACTTAAGTGTACTATTTTAATGCACTCATTGTAACAAACGTTTATTTTAAGTGTATCATTTTAATACACTCATTGTAACAAACGTTTATTTTAAGTGTAGCATTTTAATACACTTATTCTAATAAATGTTTTCTTTAAGTGTACTATTTTATTACACTCATTGTAACAAACGTCTACTTTAAGTGTACCATTTTAATACACTCATTGTTCAAATTTCAAGATAAAAATCTAATCTATTTCATTAATTGGAATAAATAAATAAAAACTCTCTATCCTTTTCGATATTTCTTCCTTTTTTATTTTTTCCTCCTAATTTCACTCTCTACTCTCTCATCCATTCCAACGTTTTCTTCACTTTTTTGTGGGATGCATTATTTTTCTTTTTTACAAATCTAAACCAAGAAGAGAAAGTCCAGATTTAAACAACTTTTTTGCTGGGTTCTACCGGTGATGCTAGTGTTGGGTTCCTTTCGTATTCTGGCGAAGTTAATAGCCACAACCTTATATTCTGCAGAATCCACCTACTTCTTATTGTGAATTCACAGTAAGGTTGTGGCTGGGTTCCCATCTGATCCATCACCGGTAGAACCAAAAAAAAAAAAAAAAAAAAAAAATGCCTACTGAACACATGAGCCACGGGCACCAAAAATCGATAGTGAAGAGACGGATTGCGCCGTTGGTTGCTTCCACAATCAAGTTCTATTGGAGGAAGGGGGAAGAAAGAGGATGAGGAACATAGAAAGTCACAAATGGAGAGAAAGACAGAAAAGAGGATGAGAGAGAAAAATAGAAATGGGACTGATGTAAGTTGCGTGTTTACATGCTTTGCTTATGTGGATTTCCACTCACAAGAGCAAAAGGGACATGAAACAATTCGGTCCATTTAGAATTTCCCATATATATATACACACACACTTATTTATTGTGTTTCAATGCGGGTAGTATTCCCCCTTTGTGGTCATAATCATTAAAGAAAATTAAAAATACAAAAACTTGTATATAACGCGATGTTTTGATATGCGAGCATATTGAAATTAGCTTTTGAAATATTGCGGTTATCACATGTATTAAATTTAGACGTTGAAGTATTGTATTTTGGTATTGAAATATTGACTTTAAACTTTGAAATATCACGTGTGTTGAATTTAGATACTGAAACATCACGTACAATTTTTAGAGGTTGAAGTATTAATTTTAGCTTTTAAGGTATTTTGGGTATGCTAAAACAATATATATAGTCTCTAATGAAATAAACACACACATCAAATTTAGAAATTAAAATATCGTTTATTCGACTATCACATTAAGCACTCTCTTTAAATAAAAAGACTCATTTTTCAACAAATAAAAAGTTCAAAATAATTTCTTTTTTTGGGAATAAGGGAATAGTTGAATGGAGACATAGGAAACTTCTTAGTTCTAATAATATGTGGTGTACACATGATGGTCGTTTGAAGATTTTGAGTAAAATTAATTTGACAAGAAATAAAATAACTCATTAATTGAATATTAAATATAGTTGACCTGTTATTTTCTTAGTTGTGGACAGTTTTAAGGATAAGATCTGTTTAACACAAAAAGTTCTGTAAACATATGACTATATTCTCACCAAACAGCACAAAATAAAAAAAATAAATATATAATATAGTACTCATTGTAGTATCTCATCAAATGGCAAGTTGCTGATGCTATTATGGTCATGATGCGGGTGGCTCCGTGACGTAATCAATGACCTTAACGGGATAAAGATGTATTAATGATAGCTCTAATGCGAAGCTAACTCGTGTGTGCTATGAATTTGTCCGTTTCCCTTTTCAGCATGGAAAGTTCTTTGACTCGTGGATCTAATTTTATGGGTCCCACCTATTATTATTAATTGTAAAAATCACCTCAAATTTTATTTTAACTGTATAAATTGTCTTTTAAACTTTTAATTCTTTTAATCAACTATCTAAATTATCAATTTATTGCAGTGTACCGAAATGCTAGTTTTAACTTTAAAAAAGTTTCCCAAAAATACCTAATTATCCACTTAATATATTTTCTAGTTTTGTTGAAAAATTATGTGAGTAATTATTTTTTATAAATAAATTATCTAATTAAGAAATACCTAATTATCCACAAACTGATAGTTTAGGAGTTGATTGCAAAAATTAAAAGTTCAAAGAGGTAATTTAAAATCGAAGAAAAGTTCAAAGTGATTTTTTGTTGTTGTAATTAACTATTTTTTCCTTTTCTGGGACAAGTTATATTTTGTTCCCCTGAGGTCGCCTTTTTTTTTTTTTTTTTTTTTCAAACTTCAAATTATTATTTTCAATTTTCAAATTTAGAATTTTCATCTCTATGTAGTCTATTACTCAAATTTTGATCAAAACAAACCCCACGACAACATACATGTGATGTAAGCATGCTACTAGTAAAGCACAATCTTGGTACTAAATGTAAAAAACCCAACAAAATATCAAATTCCAACATTATTCACGGATAATGAAAGTTAGGGTTATCTTAGCATATTTGGAAATTTCGCTAATCACAACTATATTCCAAATGTCATAATCTTCACCGCGAATAATTATTTCCCACCACTTTGAAGACCTAAGATTTCTCACATCCTTTTCGAATATAATCCAGTTATTTGCTCGAATGCAATTCCCTTCTCTATTCTACTAGATTTTACTCGTCACCTTCCTAGTTTGTATAGGTTAAAATAAGAAGGGTTTCCTTCATCACAGGTAAAATTCATGGGGTTAAGTAAAAATTAAAGCACTAAATTCATTTTCGAGGTTTTTTCTCTCATTTTGTACCGAAATTACCCTTTACTAGTGGAGCGTTTAGATCACGTGTTTGCCGACGATGGGCTAGTTTTGGTTAAAATTTTGACGATGAACTACAAATGGATGAAAAATCTAAGTTTGAAAACGAAAGAGAAACAATTTGAAGTTTGGGGATAAAAATGCAATATCAAAGTCTAAAGACCAACAAAGTTGATATCTCTTTGATATAATTACAATATTTCCCATTGATAATTGTCCCAACATTACCCATTTTTAAAAAAAAATAGGAAATGAAAAATATTTCCAGGTTATAAATAACATTTGTACTCTAAAGTTTAAATTTATTACAAAAAAAATCCATATACATATATATATATATATATATATATATTCTCTTCACTGGGTAAATTACTTTTTCCCTCCCACAGGTTTAGTGAAACCATCACTACCCTCCTAAGATTTTGAGAATGTACAGTCAGCCCCATGTATTCATTTCTTTAACTGAAAGGGAGCTGAAGATAATTTGATCGAACCAGAGAAGTTAATTGTTATGCTAACACCTAGGATTTAGGGTAGATTAGTTCATTACAACCTTTAGGAGCATTTTGATCATTCGTGACCGCAAGGGTACTTTCGTTATTTCAGCACCAAGGGCATCATTGTCTTCATCCAACTCAAGATGATTGGCAATTGATAGGGCTTTGTGATACCTCACCAAATACAGTAAAAATATTGTTTTTAAACTTGCAACAATATGCTAAATAAACGTAGCACAGTAGAAGACATGATCGATCCACATGGACAGTCACTTTTATTTTCTTATTCCAATTAATGCTTTTGTAATCAGTTTTGACTAGTAGTCACATTTGTGCCTCTTAAGAGACCTTGAGAGTGATTAAAGTGTAGAAATAAAGCAAGTAATTTAACAACTTAATGTATCAAATATAAAGAAACTATTCCAGTATTATGTAATCCACCTTCATCACATGCATATAATCACAAACTCTTTAAGTTTTCTAATTATCTTATGTTGGTTAGTTATAGGTTATCGTGGGTCCCCCACAGATATAACCCAATTCCTCCTTAACTTCTCGGTAATCCCGGTGAGTCCCCTGCAGACAGGATTACTTCTCTAACCAATTTAATTAACAGGCCGCGAGTCTCCGACAGACACCTTATTAATCAATTAGCAGCATTAATAATTAGAGAAACCCAACACTAATAACATCCTATCATCGTAAATCAAGAAATTACTACCCAATTAACCAGTACCACACGGCTGAAGGTTTTGCCGCTTACTGACGCTACTGAATCTTACCAAGTTGGCCACCCTGGATAAAATCCTAGTACATAGACTTATAAACACCGGTTAATTTAGGAACATAGCAATTAGACTTAGTTTAATCACAGGTTTCATATATGCATGGATTACGGCTTCAATACATAATACCAGAAAGATAAATTTAGCTACTTATAATTTTGTAAACAGAACAAATAAATGTAAAGAACGTCATAGAATTAAAACACGTAATAAAAGAAATAGTACTCGACTAACTGTCGTCAGTCGGAGGCACCTCCCGCTTGGCCAAATGGTAGCCTTCGCAGTCGGGAATTCCAAACCAACGAACGAATAACGAACTAAAACTAAAACTGTATTAAAACTAAAACTAGAACTACTGAATCGTAAAAGTAATCGTATCTAAAGTTGTGTCTACGGTGGTGTCTTTTCGCACAGCTTAATACCTTATTTATAGGACAAGGAAATCATATATGGAATCAAAACAATCTCCTAATTAATTAAGGAGATCTATCAATTAGATATTTGATTGGAAAGAGAATCAATCTTGCACATGGAGTCTTCTTCCACTTGGTAACTTCTGACTTTCCTCTTTATTCTCCTCTCCAATTTGGAAATTGATTCCTTCTTTAATTCTCCTTATATCCGGAATTAATTTATGATTTCTTCATAGATCCGAATCAGCAATAATCTTGACTAGATTTTCTTCCTTCTTGGCCCGGAATATGCGTGGGCTCTTAGATGGTGATTTATTATCTCCAAAATCTCTGTTTTAGCACTTCTTCTCCTTAATTGGAATGTTCTTCAAATCTGCACAAAACACTTAAAATCTTGGGCAAAACCCCGTAAGAACTGCCAATATAATCCTAAAATAACAAGGACAATTAGAGCAGATCAAATCCCCACACTTGAATTATGCTTGCCCTCAAGCGTGAATTGAAAAACTTAGAATTTGGCCTCAAGGACTCTGACTCACAAAACAGAGCAAACAAAGACTAAATAAAACCAAACACAAAATTCTAAAAATTCAAAAATAGACTTTGCAACAACTCTGCCCCAATTCTTTTCCAAGTTTTACTCACATCATAGACTTGGTTGTAACCAAATCATATACATGCTACTCTTTCCAGTCAAACCAATTAATCCCTTATTAATTTAGCACAAATATACGAAAATTCCCATCAGATACTCTATGGGTAGTGATTCACACATAACTCACATTTTTAGAAAAGATAGGACAATTATATGCACCTAGTCTAGTCAGAATTACAAAAGCTTGATAATCAACCATCGCCATAGTATGAAGTTGTGTAATGCACCACTGTCAAGAACAACCTTTTATTATAGGGACGCAATGAGAAGCTAAGGGATTTGCAGTAATAGGACATGCCCTATTTGGTTCTAAGTTCACATGCAAAAAACTTCTAATGTGCATAAACAAAATTTTAATTTTACTGTATTCTTCTTCAGCACTGTCACCTCTCTCATTTGGGAAATCGGGTGCCTGAACCTTCTTCAAGACTTTGGCAAAACATCACCTTTTTGCATAGTACAATAGTGCAGATTTGACAAAACATTCAGATTTCAGCAACTTGCCACACTTTGCAACCACTTAGCTCAGCACACATACATCTTGTTTTGACCCTTTTATTTTCAAAACACAGCTTTAGCTCTTTCTTTCACAATTTATTTCTTCTTCTTTTTCATAAGTGGTCTCTTTTTACCACTGTGGAGCTTCTTCTTTGGGTACTTTACAACACATGCACTAGAGCTATTATTAGAACGAACAGAACATCTTCTTTTAAAATCCTCAACCAAGAATACAATTTATTCTTCAACATGCACATTGAGGGTAAAAAGAGGTCAGAACAGGCTTTGGCTATTATTTTACTGACTTATGAAGACTTTAGTCAAGGCTTCAATTGGCTACCACGGATAAAACAGGTAGACTTAGAAATTCAAGTCAACTTGGTTAATCCTAGAAAAGGCCCCCCATCTTCCAGCTATGCATACTCAAATACCATCTTGATAGTCTGTCAGGCAAACAATTGGTTCTCAGAAAAATTTGTATTCAAGGCTTAGAGAACTTGTTCATTTTAAACTTTTAGAAAGGGAACACATGCATAATTATGCTAAATCAACAGGTCATACACAATCCACAACCCAAGTAGCATGCATATTCAATGATTACTTCTACATCTATGGTGTTTATTTCAAACTTAGCTTCAGAATTCGGGCAGAGACTTACAAAACACAAACAGACACAAATTCACAAAACATCCTCACACTTAAACAATTGCTTGTCCTCAAGCAAATACAAGAAGAGCAGGGAAAATGACTGACCGACCAGTTCACAAATAAACACAACCGAACTCTCAAAGATGGTAAGGGGGAATTAGAACTCACCTGGGTAGATTATTGGACTAGGTAGACTAAAAATTGTCCAGAAAGCAAAAAATATTCCCACCTGTACATTCAAAGTAATTCAACCAAAAAAATGTGACCAGAAAATAAAATAACGAAAAGAAGATCAAAGAAATAAAAGAAAAATAATAATAATAAAATATAAATTAAGAAGAAGAATAAATTGGGTTGTCTCTCACTAGCGGCTTTCTTTTAAGTCTTTGGCTAGACTCAGCTCTGCTTCTCAGTATTAATTAGGACAGCTCCACAGTGATACTTCATCCACTGTTCAAATTTGGCCTGAATCCTTGAACTACCTGCAACTTTGCATTTGCACTGCTTCATTTGGGCAATCGGACCCTTCGCCCAGTAGCTTCACCTTATTCTTCTTCAGCTCATCTGGTGGACCTTTTATCTCAGATTTTGCAATCCATCTCCTTCTTCCTTGATTTGAATAGTTGACCAGTATCAACTTGTATGGGTGTATCGAGCCATCTCTTACCATTGCTTTTTTTTTTTTTTTTTGCACAGTGGCTTTGACCCACCCTTTCTCAGAGTTCTTATCATTCTTACAACCTGGAGGTTTCTCCAAGTCAAGCGTTGGGGCATTCCTTTTATTTATATTCTGGATCTTGCAATCAGTCAGGCTCTCTGTGAGAATCATCTCCACCTTGTCTTACAAAAAATTGGTCTCAAGAGATTCTTTGATAAGAGGGTCTGTAGCTCAACATTATTCACATTCTCAATAGCTTGCGAACTTTTCATGGTATCATTGATACTAAAAGTATGCTTCCATAATAATCCAAATAGATAGAGCCCTTATATACATCAATCAAAGCCCTAGAAGTTTTCAAAAATGGGTGATCCAACAACACACCAGTAGACTCTTTTGCAGGATCATTATTCATCTTAATCACATAAAAGTCAGCTGGATATACAAAAAAATTCACATGCACCAAAACATTCTTAAGAACTCCTATAGGGTGTATACACGACCTATCTGCTAGTTGTATCACTTCCTTTGTATCTACCAACTCAACACCAGATAAAGAGTCTTATAAATTGACAAAGGCATAACATTAAGGGAAGCACCAAGGTCACACATAGCATGCTCTATTGTTTTATCTTTAATGATGCAAGGCAAAGAAATCATACCTGGATCTTTGCATTTGGGAGGGAGCTTTTTCTGAATCACTACTGAGACATTCTTTCCTAACACAACTTTGCTCACTCCTCCTGGCTTCAAACTGTTTGGGAATGGGGGTGCAGCTTTGTATGGAGCTGCTTATTTTAAATAAGTGCTGTGTAGGTCAATCAGTCTAGGTGCAGGATAAGAGACTTCTCCTGATTCATTATTTTCAGATACTGAATTTTTTGTTCTGGTTCAGCGATTGCGGTCGGTTTGGGCAAATTGACCCCTGCTGTTTTTGACTTATGAAATGCTGATTCCAGAACCTCTGCTCTTCTCAGACTTACTGCACTTACATTCTCACTGGGTAGAACCTGGACCTGAGCGAGCAGCCTGCCTTGGTCGCTTCTTATATCATGTTGGCCAAACTATCAATACCGGCCCTTTGTTCTTTCTGTTATCCAACAAGATCACTACTCACATCCTCCATTAATTTACCAATCCTTTGCTGCTAATTTTGATTCTGAAAATTCCTCTGTTGGGGTGGTCGATATGATACCCCTTGATACAAACTCAGTCTCGGCTCCGGAACAGGTACTTCTTCGGGTTCAGTATTTTTAGATACTGAATTTTCCTATTTTGGTTCAGCGACTATAGTTGGTTTGGGCAAATCACTGTAGACGGTAATTTTTGAACAGCTGGTTCCTGTACCTCTGCTATTCTCAGATTTATTGCACTTACATTCTCCATGGGTCGAACCTGGACCTGAAAGGTAATTTGCCCTGAATACCCCTAATTTCTTGCATCGATGAAGCCAACTGGGACAACACCTGAGCAATTCCATCCATGGTAGTCCGATTATCCTTTTGTTGCCCAAATAACACTTTTTGTTGATCAAAGAGTTCTCCGATTGCATCCTCCACTGTTCTTCCATTCCTCTGTGGCTGAATCTGGCCCTGGTTTTGAAAATTCCTCTGTTGGGGTGGCCTGTAGATCGGGCCTTGATTCTGATTAGTGCCAAAAGCTGGACTATGGGCTTGCTGATTGTTATTCCAATTACAGTTGGAATTATCCTGGTTCCATCCCTCAGCTTGAGCTACGGGCTCTTCTTGTGTGAGATTGCACTACTGAGCTGTATGGTCTCGATGTCCACAACATCAACAAATTATCTCTTCCTTGCTATTCCCCCCCCCCCCCCCCCCCCCCCCCCCCCCCCCCCCGAAGTTGCCAATTGGCAGCCGATTCATCCTTTCTTCGCTAGTATCATCCACCAATCTTACTTCAGCCGCCCTTTTGGCCAAAAGGACGGGTTCTGCGAACTCTGCTCTGGACTCAATCACATCCTCGATAACTTTCCTTTCAGATGTCACAGTATTGTTCTGGAACGCTCCCCACTGGTAGAATCCATTAAGTCCCTCTCCTCTCTGGTCATACGATGGTAAAAATATTAGATTAATTGGGCAGGCTTGTATTTATGGTTGGGATAGCTTTCCACCAACTCATTGAACTGAAGCCAATAATTGCTTAAAGATTCATCACAGTCTTGCTAAAAGCTACTTATCTCCTTCATTACTGCATTCGGCTTGGTTGACGAAAATTACTTCTTCAGAAAGAATTCCTTCATCTGTCCCCACTCGGTGATGTAGTTTGCTGGCAGAGATGAAAACCATCGATATGCTTGCCCCGTCAGCATGTAAAAGAAGGCTACTAATTTTAGCTGCTACAGTGTAGCTCCAGGTGGAATTCTCCCCACATCACAATTTCTTATGTATTCATCCAGAAAATTGTGGGGATCCTCACCTCTGTTCCCATGAAATTTGGGCATAGAATTTAGCCATCCAAGCTTTAAGGGAAAACCATTAGCAAAATTAGGCTTGACTATTGCTGATGCTTGATCCATAGTCTCATGGCTACTCATTTCTTTCAAGGTAGGCTCGACTACTGGAACCTCTCGCAACTCTTCTTCTCTGTCTGCCATCTGTTTTGATTCAATATCATAAACTCAGTATCGGAGGTACCACCCATTTGCTCAAACGGTCCTTCGACAAACTCCAGATTAGCATTTCGGCTAACTTACGTTCCCTTGATTCTTTCTTAAGTTGCCGAGCAGTTTTCTCGATCTTAGGATCACTCAGTAAAATTGGTTCAAGAAGCTACTCTTATACTGCACAGAAACACACTAGTGCACATTAATAGGAAAAAGAAATTAAAAATTGAAACAGTCATCAGCAACATCGCCAATTTGATAGGGCTTTGTCGTACCTCACCAAACACAGTAAAAAAAACTGCTTTTAAACCTGCAACAATATGCTAAATAAACGTAGCACAGTAGAAGACATGATCGATCCACAGGGACAGTCACTTTTATTTTCTTATTCCAATTAATGCTTTTATAACCAGTTTTGACTAGTAGTCACCTTTGTGCCTCTCAAGCGACCTTGAGAGATTAAACTGTAGAACTAAAGCAAGTAATTTAACTACTTAATGTATCAAATATAAAGAAACTATTCCAGTATTATGTAATCCACCTTCATTACATGCATATAATCACAAACTCTTTAAGTTGTCTAATATCTTATGTCGGTTAGTTATAGGTTACTGTAGGTCCCCCGCAAATATAACCCAATTCCTCCTTAACTTCTCGGTAATCCCGGTGAGTCCCCTGCAGACAGGATTACTTCTCTAACCAATTTAATTAACAGACCGTGAGTCCCCGACAGACACCTTATTAATCAATTAGCAGCATTAATAATTAGAGAAACCCAACACTAATAACATCCTATCATCGTAAATCAAGGAATTACTACCCAATTAACCAGTACCACACGGCCGGAGGTTTTACCACTTATTGACGCTACTGAATCTTACCAAGTTGGCCACCCTGGATAAAATCCTAATACTTAGACTTATAAATACTGGTTAATTTAGGAACATAGCAATTAGACCTAGTTTAATCATAGGTTTCATATATGCATAGATTACGACTTCAATACATAATACCAGAATAATAAATTTAGCTACTCGTAATTTTGTAAATAGAAGCAAATAAATGTAAAGAACGTCATAGAATTAACTGTTGTCAGTCAGAGGCACCTCCCGCTTGGCCAAATGGTAGCCTTCACAGTCGGGAATTCCAAACCAGCGACGAAAAATGAACTAAAACTAAAACTGTATTAAAACTAAAACTAGAACTACTGAATCGTAAAAGTAATCATATCTAAAGTTGTGTCTATGGTGGTGACATTTTGCACAACTTAATACCTTATTTATAGGGCAAGGAAATCAGATATGGAATCAAACAATCTCCAAATTAATTAAGGAGATCTATCAATTAGATCTTTGATTGGAAAGAGAATCAATCTTGCACATAGAGTCTTCTTCCACTTGGTAACTTCTGACTTTCCTCTTTATTCTCTTCTCCAATTTGGCAATTGATTCCTTCTTTAATTCTCCTTCCATACAGAATTAATTTCTATTTTCTTCATAGATATGAATCAGCAATAATCTTGACTGGATTTTCTTCCTTCTTGGCCCAGAATACGCGTGGGCTCTTAGATGGTGATTTATTATCTCCAAAATCTCTGTTTTATCACTTCTTCTCCTTAATTGGACTGTTCTCTAAATCTGTAAAAAACACTTAAAACTTCGGGCAAAAGCCTGTAAGAACTGCTAAAAAATCCCAAAATAACAAGGACAATTAGAGAAAATCAGCAATCATTCCATCAACAACTATCAACTCATGACTTACAAGGAAATAAGTAATCCAAACAGGAATGGAACTGAAACACTAGTTAATGTAAAAATTTTCATCAAAGGAAAAGTTTCACCAATCATCTCAATCAAGATCATCCAAGAAAGGGAAAGGAATCACTCAATTTGGAAGATGTCAATCACTCACTCCCTACCATATTTTGACCAACACTAAGAAGGAAGGAAAAACCGATTGCATCAACTGAGGGACCATTTTTGCCCGATTATGGAATGGGTAAAATCGATCCGACCGATTCATGGAGCGATTTTACCCAGTCTTGGAATGGGTAAAACCAATCCGAAGGTAGGATAAAAATATATCACCACTTGAAGGAGCGATTTTACCTGATCCTAGAGCAGGTAAAATCGATCTAGGAAAATGACAAAAATACTTCGACCGGTTTTACCCAATTCATAAATGGGTAAAACCAATTGGAACTATTTTACCTATTCATGAACGGGTAAAACCGATCGCGTGCTGAAAAGGAAAAAAAAATAAAATTCTCATGATAATTACCAGAGCTTTGGCTTATTAGGCAAGCTCCACCTATAAATACTCCCTTCATCACCCTCCAAACTCATTAGACAACATCATTATCCTCCAAAAAAAATAGAGAGAAAAGAAGAGAAAGGAAAGAAAGGAAAGGAGGAAAGAAGAAGAAAGAAAGCTAGGAAAAGAAGGTCGTTGGAGCTGGAAATTGGATTCCACTAACGTGGATTTTATGTTAGGGAAGATCCAGAACGTAAAGGTAATGAATTCAACCCACTTATCACGTTAGGATTTAGAGAAAATATGCATGAAATTGGAAAATAATAAAGTTTTATTTAGGATTTTTTATTCAATTCTTAGGATTCCGGATAGGCGGGATTTTTGGCCAAAAATCCCAATTTCAGCCGAAATCTCGGGAATACCGCCTACGAGAGGTGGTATTCCAGGGGAAACTCCGGCAGGTAGGGATTTTCCCAGGAAATGCCGCCGCCCACCGGTGGTATTTTTACCAAAAATTGCTGAGAGTTCGACGATATTTTCGGGGAAATACTGCCCGCCGCCGGAGGTATTTTGGGGGAAAATCCCACGGCCGGGCTGTATTTTCACATCATTTTTTTAGCTTTAAGTGTTTTATTTTTGTTTATATCCCTTTAATTATTTTTCTTGTGATATTATTTCAGATAGGAGATACATTCAAGAAATTGAAATTAAGATTCTCCAGAAGCAAAAAGGATGGCAATTTGGAAGTTGTTAGAGGAAATGAGGCAACACAATCCTCAGAAAGAATAGTTGGCCGAATACCGCCCACTGCATCCGAGCGCCAGAGAAGGGTGCAAGGAAGAGCGCAAGGTTCTTCTAAGTTTTCAAATGCGGAGGGGTCAAGTAATATTGATTACGGTGAAACTGGATTTGCACCACCATATATTGAAAAATGCGGAGGAGGAGGAAGCATGGGAGAATGCTAAACGACTTGAGAGGGAACCGTCTCAATCTCAGGGGTCTATGGAATGGAATTCGGGGCGGTTGGACGATGAGAAAGAATTTGCAAATACAACCAACCAACCAAGGAGGAGTGGAAAAGGGAAAGAATTAATGGGATCCGAACGTAGGCGGGTGTCAGTGTCAGGGTCAGGGTCCGGGACGGATCCTGAGTGGCAGACTTACTGGATTCTACGTGGTCCGATTGACGGTGGACCTTCAAATGCAGAGTTGTTAAAGAGTTTTAAGGGCCATGTTGCCTACTACATATGGCATGGAAAGATATCGCATTATGCTTTGTTACTTATTGTGAAATATGTTTTATTCGTTGTTTCGATTTATACTTAATAACTTGGTGCCTAAAATGTGTTAATATATTTCTTATTAAATTACGTAGGAACGTGATATATTGAAATGCCATAATGGGTACGAGCGGCTGCAAAAGTGGGAGTTAGCCGAGGGGGAAATGAAAAGGTTAGTGGAAGAGTCCGGTTTGACACATTTGGGACTGTGCATGCATCCAGAGTTAAACTCTCCACTCCTCAATGCCTTTGTTGAGAGATGACATCCAGAAACTAATTTATTCCACATGCCTTTTGGAGAGATGAGCATCACTCTCCACGATGTGACCCATATATTGGGAATTCCAATTTTTGGATATTCCATTGGTGGAAAAATTAGGCTGCAGAAATGCAGGCACTGCTTTCAGAAATGCTGGGATAGAGGCAGCCCAGCATGGGGACCGAGATTTTGCCAATGTGAGTAGACAGGAGGAGGAGCCAGACCAATTCAGCCGCAGGGTATTTGTTGTGGTCAATAGGAAACACCCTTTTTTTTGATAAGAAAAAAAAAACCCACGACGTTCCTGGCCATTTCCTGACTTTCCTCCGAAATGTAGAGCGTGTAGGGGCCAATGCTTGGGGGGCAGCTTGCTTGGCCAACTTATATCGCAATCTTAGTAGGGCCTATAGGGCGGACGATGCTCAGCTAGGAGGGAGTTTGACATTATTACAGGTTTGTAGGAATCATTTATAAATTAGTTCAATACTCCATAAATGTTCATTAATTTCACTAAATATTTTTATTTTTTATGCTTAATAAAGATGGATATACGAGTATTTTCCCGCATTTAGTCATCCAAAGGTGAGATCCTGGGCTGCAATGAAGTGGCACATCAGAACTGGCAAGAAGCGTGAACCAAAACGGGACTTGATGGCATACCGACGCGCACTTGATAGCTTGAAACCAAATGAGGTAATATTTCTATATCAATTAAATGTCTGACGATTTTTTAGTGTAATATATTAAGTATATGAATTGGTCAATTAACAACTGACTTGTTTTCGAATGAACTAGGTAGATTGGTTTCCTTTTGGGCCAAATCCTGCAATGTTACATTCGGTAACATTGTATAGGGTTCTTATTCATTGCCCTGCGATTGTAGAGCCCTGTATGCCTGATTGGTTCTTGTGACAGTTTGGGTACGCGCAGCGTATCCCTTATAGAGTTTTAGAGCCAAAGGATTGTTACAGAGGCCCTGAAATTCTTAGGTATAAGTGCCATTACGAGCCGGATTATGTGGGATGGTAAATGTACAACATGAAGGTATTATATGGGATGCCGAGGGCTCAGTGGGCCGATGAGGTGTGCCCTGATTACCTCGACTACTTCCAGACATGATCGCATGTTCGTGTTAGTCCAGAGGACATGGAAGTGGAAGAGATACCGGACCCCAGACAGCTATCGGCGGTTGCAGTAAGTACATACGGTTTATGGTAATTTTGTACATTAGTGATTTTTTTTTTGTTTCACTGTTTAATTAATATATCTGGAATTCTCGTTACAATACAGCGTCTGCAATATTTAGCAAGTAAAGCGGTTCTAACTCATCCCCGGACAAGACATACCATAACCAGAAAGGCGAGAGAGCAGGCCATAGCTGAGTTTGCTATCCATTTGGAGGATTTGATGTAAGGACTAGAAGAATTTGTGGCAAGCTCACCTGTGCAAGATTATTGACTCATGTTTACCATAATATTATTTTCTTTTACTATATTCGATTTTTGAGGCAGTGTGTGAATTAATATATCATTCGTGATGCTATCTATGTATTGTATATACGTGGAGTAATGTTAAAAGTAATTACATTTGAAACTATAAAATAATAAACTTATATTGGAAACGTAAAATCAATAACAAATTTCATTCAACGTGAAACCAGTGGACAAGAAAAACATCTAATACTAACACTCAACAGTAGATTTATTCCTGAAATCATCAAATCGGGGGTTCAAATGAGATTTTTAACTCTGCATTTGTTCTGAGGCTCTGTTTCTCCACTTCGGATAGACTGGGGGTAACATGACGTCCCCTGTCGTTAGTGAAGCAATGAAATGATTTTGGAAGACAAGCCCCATATTGATGAAACTGCTCGGATCATTAGAGACGCTGGCCCCCCACCACTGAACTGGAAGGAAAGTACTACTCTGCTGGGCATATAATATAACAACCCTTTGGTACTTCGTGGCGACAAGTAATCCACAAAGATGCGAATCAAACCAAAATTGTTCTACGGTCGGAGCTGTAGGACAGTCTACTGTGGCGCATGCTAAGTCGTAATCGACTTGGCCATGAACGCGGTGCCACAAAGTAGCTTCATCGCGCAGTTCTTGTAACAGTTCTGTCTGCACTTGCCACCAAAGCTCCTCAGCTTTGTGTACGAAATAGGAAATTACTCTAAAACCACAATAGCCATCGGCCTCTACATTGACGTGATGTGAAATGTAGTTGAACACGAACTACTTCAGAAATAAGGGAAGGTCGAAAGGTCATTCAGAAGCGTGGGGTTTCAACGCCCTTCTTCTCCTCTGTCCTCCTATGGATCTCCGACCTAAACTTGTAAATCATATTAAATTTAGCATATAGCTATGTAATTAAACACAATGATCAGTACATGAAAAGTAATAATTGTACCTCGTTGTATTGCATTCCTTTCGGCATGCTCATACCTTGATAGATCTCATTGGGTCGAATTGTGTCTCGGTCAGCCCCTGTGTGGCAGACTTATCGGATCAGCTAGATCAACAGTTTTCGGATAAAGTGTCGCATGCACGGCATCCATCACCCTGTATATCTCAGCATTTGGACACGTAATTACATCAACAAATATTTCATGCAGTCGCCCTTCAGCGCTTTGCCTTGCCTTCTCAGTTTTCGGAATATCATTATCTCCTAAATTCAGCGTTTTCCAAAGGCGTCCACATCGACAGGATCAATAGGGCGTTATGCTCGCACCATCTGTAGCTTCTCACAAGCACATGGCAGCCCACAACTAGTTCGAAGTTCGCAACCACACAACGCAACATCTTCCCCAATAAGGCCAACTCTTTTTGAATATTCTTCTACTAACATTGTAATACTAGCGAAAGACAATCTACCGTTCAATCTACTATACAGTAAGTAGTTGCTCTTACGGTATGTTTTGCTACGATTAGACTCCATTGCAGTTCGAACTTTATCAAGTTGCTCCTTTATCATAATATTAATTCCTTGAAAAATACCTGAAAATGCCTCTCAACCCTATAAGTCAATTAACATTGAAAATAAAAATGTCACATAGGAACACTATTATCATGTAATTACACACTATACAAACTATAAATTAAAGCTTCAAGTAACTTACATGTTCGTTGTGCACCCTCCGTAATGCTTTACATTTTTTGTCCAGACAAATACAAATTTGTCCCTGTGTGGATCTAACCATGTGTCCTTCCGGTATGGTAGCACGTCTCTAAATTTGGATTTACTTCCATATTTAGTATTGATAAATTCCATAGCTTTCGTGAACTGTTCATATGTCAAGGCTTTCACCACTTGCTCCCAATGATATAGAAACACATATGTTGTGGTTTTGTCGTTGCTTGACTGTAGTACATGTTTCTTCACATCCATTTCAATATATCTCTTCTGCACAGTAGTTGTGTAGCATGTGAGAATACATGATGCACAGCGTTCATTAAGGAAGTCTCTCTATCAGTCATGACAACATGTGGGTATTTGTCGCTATTGAATAACTTTCTCAATTGAATCATGTCCCAGAAATAGCTCAGAAAAGTCTCATCCTTCACGAACACGAAAGCAATATGAATAAACTGAGATATGGGTACATGAGCCACTATATGCAGTAGAGGCATGTCGTACATGTTTGTCTTGTACGTCGTATCCATAAACAAAACGTACGGAAACAAACCAAGTAGAGAAGGCGCCTTCTTGTGGGCAAAGAACACGTGCCCAACTGTATTACTCTCCTCTTCCACTATGTGCGCATAATGTATTGTGATCATGCAAAAGTTTGAAAAAATACTGAATGACAGTCAAATCTCCCCTCGCCACCCTTCTAACCTTTGCAGATTCATTGTAAACCCGTCTGATGTGGCTGACATTTTGCGGATCATCCGATCGCAACTGGGCCAAGATATGCTTCGGCCCGATATTAATATTTGTCATTTCTGCAATCTTTTGCTTCTTCTATTCTGTTAGCCGTGAGTACACTGAATGCCAGTTCTGAACTTCTTGTAATTGATGATTGTGTTTACAGTTCCTGGCCCCTAACCTCCAATTTCCCCCAACAATTTCTCGTCCCAAAAGCTGAAATGGACATTTTGTCAACTTGCTGCTTGTATTGTTCCACTTGCTTTTCCCTTCAGGTAGGGGTGGCTTTTCTCTAACTTGTCCTAATCTGTCGCACCCTATTAGAACTCGCCCTTTTCTCCCTCTTGTAAGGAAAAGTTCCCATATTTTGGAAATTGAAGTAATTTTTGTAGTCATATTGTTTTCGGCGGCTCTAGCGCTAACCCAAACAAGCAAATCTCCTTACTTCTGAACTCTTCGTCTGTCTGAAATATATTGGAGTGGTCAGCAAATATTTCATCTCTCTCCATACGGATATCCTGTTAATACAAAAAGATGGGTGACCATAATTAAACCCAAAACTCTAAACCCGTTTACCCTACTATTTGGTACAAAATTATTACATTTTTACTGAAATACCGCCCATGCATGGTGGTATTTTGGTAAAATACCACCCAGGCATTGGCGGTATTTTGCCAAAATATCGCCCATGCATTGCGGTATTTTGGCAAAACAAAACTCAATGCACAATTTTTCTTAAAAATATATAGATTGTTTACTTACCGTGTAATCTAGATCGTTCTCGTGACTATCGGCCATATTTAGATACACGTGTTAGTGAAAAATGAATGAGCGTAATTGGAAAAACTGTAAAAGGTGAGTGAGAGAGGATTGCACTAATCTTGTAATGAATCCTTTATACAAGGCCAATCAGTTTTTTTTTTTACGTAAAGGGCAAAATAGACTATTTATAGGAAAATGTGCCTGTGAATGGTAAAAATATGCCTGCAAATAGTATACCCCTTCTTTTTAATTAACTACATCATTTTACTTAAATAGGATTAAGGGACATTTGGGATTATAGAAATTGAAAGTTAGGATTTTATAACCCTAGGAAGGCCGAAATTTATTTTAGAATAAAAACTAAAACTTCGATATTATAAACTGCAGATAATTGGGAAAGTAGTGAGCAGGCATCTTAAGACCGAGGTGAGTTTCTCACTGAAAATGAATACCGTTTTAACGCAATTAATAATTGAACCTAAATTGGAGTCATTGTGATGGCATGTTTTACAAACTTTTGAAAATCATTCGTGAAATGTTTTGAGATTTGAAAAGTGTATTTATGATTATATAATATGCTACAAAGCATGTATACATGTGAAAGTGTGAATAAACTCTCTTTGTGTACTGGAACATGTGATGAGATATATGAGTCTGGATCCTTATTTGGTGCAGTTATCAAATGTTTATACAGCCAAGGATTCATTAGGGTTTCTTGACTGTTCACAATGCTTTATACGACCAATGATCGTTTGGGAATCTTGACTGCTCGATATGCTTTATACGGCCAAGGATTTGTTTAGGAATCTTGATTGTTCGATATGCTTTATACAGCTAAGAATTAGTTTGGGAATCTTGACTGTTCGCAATGTTTATACGGCCAATGATTCGTTAAGGAATCTTGACTTTTCGTAATGACATGATGATATGAACAATATGAATATGAGATATATATCTACGAACATCGATGTGAGTTGGCCCGTGTTCATCGTTCATATAGAGTTTTAACGAACACCCCTCATCCTCGTTATATGTTTATGAATTATGCACGAGTCATGAATGCTACATGTTAGGATTTTATATGCATGGGTAATTTATGCAATTCGGTAAATGTTTGCGAAAATGGTGAACTCTTACTGGGCATGGGCTCATTCCATTTTCTTGTTTTGTTTTCTGTTTTCCATGAAATTGTTACAAATAGGCTGTTTGTGGATGACTGTGCTCACTAACTAAAGTAGGATGGCTTGAACCCCTGTAGCAGCTGGTTGAAGTTAGAAAGCGAGAAGATTTTATTTAGTCTGTATTTTTGATAATTTGTAAAATAGAGTTGTGTAATAATATTAGCATTATTGAAATAAAGTATGGTTCGTTTGTTCTGAACGACAATGAGTCCTGGTGCGAACTAGGCAAGCATCCGGTGAAGTCAGTCCCTTGTATGTGGGATGGTGAATTTAGGGTGTCACACCGCAGATTTCTCAGTCCAAAACATTGGCTTACACATATCATAAGTGCTCAGATTTCACACTTATTGTTTCTTCAATGCACTGCTGGCCTTTTATTAATCTAGTTGCAAACAAGGTCCCCTGTTTTAGCCCTGTTTTGCACTCTTTCTCCCTTCACGGGCTGGTCTCCAGAACCTGCATTTATCTTCATAAAACTAGACACATACTCGTGAGAATTGTCAAGAAATACTAGAATTTAACAACTAAATGGCACTCATCAGCTTGCCACCTCATGTATAACTCCCCACCCCCTGCCCCTCCCCTCTTCCCCTTCCTCTTATCTAAGTCATGACATCTCCTTAAACTTCTACCTAAATTAGCTCAGACTAGCTACACCTATTAATAGGACCCTTATTATATATTTCAATGAATTAAGATGAATTATTCAACAAAAGCTCTCACTTTTGTGTGAACCCTCCTCCCCCCCCTCCCCCCTCTCGAGTGTGATTCTCAAACTCAAATTATCAAAAACACAACATGTTGTTGTGGCTTTCGTCTCTTATTCTTTAGAGTTGGTGATTCGAAGGTGGCGATACATGTGGTTCCTATCTCTATATAAATATTGGGTCAACGTACTCTCACCAATCAAAAAAATCCATTTTCGTATTAATTTGCAAGGTATCCTTTAGACGTCCTGGGCGAGGTCATCTGAAGATGAACAGTAATTGTTTACTAAAAGGACAAGAATAACCTTAAAAAAGACATGAACAATACATGTGAAGTTTTCTCCGTCTAGTCTAACCGATCCATTAGCTGAATGACATAAATGAGGCATTTTTTTAAAGTATGGTGATTTTTTGGGTAAAGAAAAAGGTATGAAGACCCAAGTGTGAACTATGACAAAGTGTAGTGATATTTTTGCCGTCGACTCATATTTTATGAGGCATGTTAATTGTAGGATAGTTTTTACTAAACACAGCACACTTTTTAAAATTTTAAGTGATGAAAATACAATAATACCCTTATACATTTCTACACTCCCATTTTAAAGAAATAGGAGAATTTTGCATGCGTATTATGGACGATAACTCCGATGACGATCCATATTTCACAGTACGTATGAAAATTACACATTTTTTGGGTGAAAGGTGGAACTTTTTAAAGATTTTTGTTACTGCACATAGAATCGCCACTTACAGGCGATTATATGAGAAAGAATCGCCTCCCCCGAGTGATTAAATATGAATACATTGGTATCCTATGGTGACAAAATCTCCTTTAATCGCTCGGCGGATGCGATTCTTTCCCATAGAATCGCTTGTTTGGGGTGATTCTTTTTAAAAGTTGTTTTATTCTTAAAAGAATCCTCAACAATCGCCTAGCCAATCTAAAATTTCAAGGGCAGAAAATAATTTCAAGTCCAAATTTTTTTAAAAGTGTCATTTATTTAGTAAAATGTATCATTCAATTAACAATTTCGTATTTTTAGCCATGTGAACTTGGACACACACACATATATAGTTAATATCCAAAAAAATTGGGCCCTTAAATTTTTTGGGTCCTGGGCTGTCGCCCGAGTTTTCTTCGTTTCAGGGTCGCCCCTAAATTGATCACATGCGTTAATGAATAGAGGGATATGGCAAAACAAGAGAGAAAAGAAATTACGAGTGTGTTCTTTATGTTGGGTTTGAAACAATGTTTGAAACTTGGTTTTGAAAAAATAATTTTATTATCAGGTTTCATCATTTCTAATACAATTTTTTACTATTCACCTATACATTTTTACATTATAAAATTATATTCTCAAAACTAGATTTCAAATATTGTTTCAAACTCAACATAAAGAACAGGCTTAGGTCACACCTTTATAAGAAAATAAGGCTTAGATTGACTGCGCTTATTAGCCAATAACTACAACAAGAGAGTCCAAACTGGTTTGAATTAACCTATTTGGTTTTGATACTTCCCTTTTAGGAACCAGAATTGAAATTGGCGATTTAGTTCCAGTTCGGAACTGCCCTATATATATATATATATATATAATATTCTTATTCATTAATATTTGCATACTCCATTCATTTTATAAAAGAGTCCAATTTAAAAAATATATATAATCTTTTATTGATTGCAAGGTACAACACATAGATTAGCTAATTTGACTTTTTAAGTGTATTAATTATATACCATACATAACTATACTAATAAGGATAGGAAGAGTAAAAAAAATTTAAAACTACTCTTCTATTGAAGCAAGTATATTATATTTCATTTTTACAATAGTTTTCACTACATCTTTTTGGAATTTAATAGTTCAAAAAGTTATTATTAATGAAATTTATTTTTTTAAAATAAAAGTCCAATTAACATGAATATCATCTATTTTTTAAATTTTTTTTTAATTTCACTTGTAATTAAAATTCATGCAAGAAAATCCAAGTATAACAAATTATGATTCTAAATTTAAATTTTTAATAATTTACTTGAGTCTATACTATTTTTGTCAAAATGGAAATCGTTCCAAACTAAAATCATAATCGTCGCAAAATCGTAACTGAATTTGAGACCAAAATCGAAACCGTCTAGAAAAGGTTGGGTTCTAATTCCATTTATGTTGAAACCGAGAATTGATGATTCTAGAATCGTTACTAGACCACGTGCTATCAACCTAATGATTATCAGTTGATTCATGCTTGATTTGCGCAAACATATGCGTTTGCAAATTTTAAAGGGGCATGTTAATTGCAGGACCCATTTTACTAAACACAAGACACTTTTTAAAATTTTAAATGGTGAAAAGACAAATATACCCTTGATAGTTTCTAACTTTATAAAAAAATTTACCCAGCTTTTTAACTCAGAGAAAATCGCCTGGCCTGGGCGATTTTATCTGGGAAAATCGCCCATAAATTGCCCAGTCCAGGCGATTTTCCCAGTGAAAATCGCCGTCCTGTGGCGATTTTCCCAAAAAAAATCGCCTGGACCAGGCGATTTTCCCCTGAGTTAGAAAGTTGGATAAATTTTTGCCGGAAAAACGATTTTCCAGGAAAACTTGAAAAAAACGCCGTCCTCTGGCGATTTTTTCTGGGAAAATCGCCACAGGACGGCGATTTTCACTAGGAAAATTGCCTGTCCTCAGAAAATCGCCCAGGCCAGGCGATTTTCTCTGAGTTAAAAAGTTGGGTAAATTTTTTTTTATAAAGTTAGAAACTATCAAGGGTATATTTGTCTTTTCACCACTTAAAATTTTAAAAAGTGTCCTGTGTTTAGTAAAAAGTGTCCTTCAATTAACAATTCCGATTTTAAAAACCGTTACAAGCAGCGTTGAAATTGTTATCGTGGGAATGGCATATCTACTTAGTGACAATTACTCCCTTGGTTCTCTAATAAATGTCCCCTTAAAAGAATATTTTTTATCTTAAAAACTTTTCATTTTCACATTTCAATAAAAAAAAGTTACAAAATTCTCAATTTTACTCCTACTTTAAACAATTTTACTCCTGCTTTAATTGATCTAGTATTTGTTACATTATCTTTTCCCATATCTCACGATGTAAATCGAATATTAGTAGATTTCAATTATACTGTTTATAATCAAGAATGGAGCCACATTGTGACTTGGTGGGGCAATTCATTTTTTAGAAATACCCCGATTATTATATAAAAATCAAATAAATATATATAAAATAGTTAATTTTATCTCACCAAAAATTAAGAAAAATAGGGGCAAATCGTAAAACTAAAATAATTTAGTATATGATTAATTGAATGTGTGTTTGGTGTTAGAATGTATACAAATATTTTTAATGAACGTTAAATTTGGTAGAGCAAAATATAAGTTTAAAATTCACCCAACAAGATTCAAATATAGTTATATTCACATTTTTCAAAATAAAAGAAAAAATGTTAATGTAGTTACTATTTATAATATTTTGTCCCTGGAGGACTACCTCCACCACTATTTCTAATCCTAGAACTTGTTTAAGAGAAGTTACCAGGTGTAAACAAGTCAACCATGTGATACTAGACTAATGCATTCTCTACTTTAGATGAGACCGAAACACATGACATTCTGTTGAAAGACCTTTTTTTTTTTTTTTTCCCGGAATTGTTACTTGCAGGACTCCTTTTACTATATGAAGGACACATTTTAAAAAAATCCGTCGTGAAATTACTTTTTTGCCCTCCTTCATTATGCAATAAAAAGGAAAAAATTATAGCAACTCTTTTCTTTTCCATTCATTCCATCTCGCCGTCTCCATCCTCGCCGATTCCGGTTTCATTCCATTCTTTTTTGGATTTGCAGCTCGCCTTCCGATTCCTCCGTCGCCATTCCAGTCTATCTCCATCCGCGCACCCGTTGCAGGTTGGCGATTCAGTCGCCGTCTCCGTCCTCGATTTGAAGCGGCAACGAGGTTAGGTCGTTTTTGTTATTCTTGAAACTTAAACTGAAATTGCAATGTTGTTGGTGTGGTAATTTGTATGGGTAATGTGTTTAGGATGTATTTTGGATGTTTGGTAAACTGGTTAGGTCGTTTTTGTTGATTCTTGGAAATGAAACTGAAGTTGCAATTTTTTTTTTTGTGATAATGTGTATGTGTAATGTGATATGGCTAGTTTTTGGGTGTTTTGTGCGTTTCGGCTGTTGTCTGGTTGTTTTCTGCGTATTGCAGTTGTTTTTTGCAAGAATGGTAAGGTTAATTTTGCATGCGTTTGCCGGAAAAACGGTTTTCCAGCGAACGGTGGTAAAATCGCATGAAAGAAGCGATTTTACCAAGAACAATCGCCGTCCTGTGGCGATTGTTCCCGAAAAAATCGCTTCTTTCAAACGATTTTACCTGAGAAAATCGCCTACCCAAGGTGATTCAACGTGGGAAAATCGCCTAGGCCAGGCGATTTTCCCGAATAATCGTTTTTCTAAGATATATATATATATATTTTTTATCTGTCGTTTGCTTTTGATTTTTTTAATATATTAATTCCCTTGCAACCTATTAATTATAGATGGGAGATAGAAATAAAGGTATTATGAATACATTCCAGAGGAAAAAATACAGATCCAAAGCCGTAGAGAGTATTATTCCGGATAAAGTCGGGGAGAGTAGTATTCAGGATAAAGCCGGGGAGAGTAGTATTCATAATGCAGAAAATGCCCCTCGTGTTCCGCCAACGGCATCTGAGCATTCGAGGAAGGTCTTAGCATGATCGCAAACATCCTCCGCAACTGGGAATGACAATGCTCCCATTATGGAACAACAATTCGAACCTTCATTTTCTGGAAATGAGAACAATGTTGACCCATTACTGAACAACCTTTCGCACTGCCCTTCTCTGATACTGAAATGGACCATGACGATGGTGATGATGGTGACAAAGAGGGGGCTTGTGGAAGAAGTGAGGGTGAAGGGGCCAATACAAGCGCCCAACCAATTAGGAGACGAGGGAAATGATTAATGGGAAGTGAGGCTAGGGCAGTGATTGCAGGGGGAAAGGCTTACAGGGAGCTAGATCATCCACTCGAAGGTGGCCCTTTAATCCCTGAGTTGCTTTTGAGTTTCAAAGGACACACTGCCTACCACGTATGGCATTAAGAGGTAATTATAGTAAAATGCGTACTTGTATTTAGAGTTATTTGAATTCTTAATTTTTTTCTAATGAGATATGTTTTATTACTTGTGATCCAATATGCAATATTGCAATTTTTTCCCCTTGTTTATTTTTTTAAAAAAATATTCTTTAGAAATTGTGACCGTTTATTGTAATTCACTTTTTTACATTTGGTAGGAACGGGACACATTGAAATGTCATAGTGCGGTCGATCGCTTGAAAAATTGGGTAGGCGATGATGACATGAAAATGCTTATAGAGAGGTCCGGTTTGGCGCAGTTAGTACACTGCATGCATGATGAGTAAGACGCCGCTCTACTCTATGCCTTTGTAGAGATGTGGCATCCGGAAACCAACTCATTCCACCTGTCATTCGGGGAGATGACAACAACACTACATGATGTTGCCTCCATACTGCGCATTCCGATTGGGGGTAAGGCCATTTATGGAAAAACAAAGACTGCACAAATAGCGGCGGATGTTGCAGCTATGTTGGGAAAAGAGGGAGAGAAAATGGATAAGCCCGGATTTGTGAAGTTGACAAGCCTTGAGGCAAATTGTGCCGGTAGATACGATCAAGTGAATGCTGCCTCAAGTTATTTATTGTGGGTTTTAGGTCTCACCCTGTTCGTGGACAAGACGAAAACCCACGTCTCTGCGCATTTTTTAACTTTCCTCTGTGATATTGAGAAAGTAAGTGAGTACTCATGGGGCGCATCTTGCTTGGGGTACTTGTATCGCCAACTTGGGAGGCATCTAGGGCACATAGTGCTCAATTTTCTGCTTGTTTGACTTCACTACAGGTTTGTCTAAAGCGTGTACCTTTCCTAATGAGATATTTCTATATTTTGTGGTCAATTATTTGAATTATTCTTATGTTTCTTCTTATTAGAGTTGCATATATGAATACTTCCCAACATTCAGCCCACGAAAGAAGAGGTCGTGGAATACTAGCATGCCTTCAGCAATAAGATAGCACGTTATTACTGGCAAGAAGCGTGTCGCACAAATTGATTTGGATGCATACAGGCGGGCGCTAGATGCATCACAGCCAAACGAGGTAATATGTTCATTGTGTGTGATTGAAAACATTTATTACTGTTTCTTTCCTTTCTTTGTTGATTCGGTTTAATGTCTAATAAGTTAATTGGATACCATTTGAGCCCAATCCGGTATTGGTCCATAAAATTTCATTGTATAGGGGGCTCATCTATTCCATTGACATTGAAGAGCCCTATATGCCGGATCGGGTATTAAGACAGTTTGGGTATGCCCAACACATTCCTTTTCCAGTCTTTATTCCCAAGGAGTGCCACAGAGGTCCAGAGACCAAAAAATATGTTTGCAAGTACGTTGCTGATATCAGTGGTTGGGAAATATATCATACGAGGCTTCTGCGGGATATGAAGAGAGCTGATACAACCGACGAAGCATGAGAAGGTTACCTTGATTACTTCCAGTCTTGGTCGCATGTTCGTGTCAATAGGGATCCGGTCGAGGAAAATGCTCCTGAGCCTACCCAATTGTCCCTGGCCGTCGTGAGTTTAGGATGATTTTTTATCTTTTTTACCTATATTTGTGTTACAATTAGGATATTGAGTTTATATGTTTAATTGTTGTAGCGAATTCAATACTTAGCATCTCGGGCTGTCCTTTTTCATCCAAGGATTGAACATGCGGTCAACCCCGAGACACGTGCGAGGGCTATTGCAGAAGTGGCTTATCATTTGGAGGCCCAGATGCCGGGACTCGAAGAACTTGCTAGAAGACCGCCTTTTCAGCAGTAGTGCATTGTAGTATAAGATGTGGATTGGAACATTTAGTAACTTAAATGTAATATTGGCAGAAAAATTTTTGGTTGTCAGTAGACAATTGGATGTTGAATTAATGACTTAACTGAGTGTTGCTGTTGAATTATTTAGCAATGTGAATTTAGTGCTTTGTTTTGTGGTTTCTACAGGGATTTATTGGCCCTTGTACAGGGGAGACTATGCCCAAATTTCGCAAGGAAAAATACACATTTCATAATACACTAAAACATTGAAGAATATAGTATTAAATTTTGATCATAAAACCAAATTTCTTTTTTTAATACAAACTTAAGAATACGCTACAAATTTTCAAATCATAAATAATAATCCCCAATCAATAACTATCGTAGGTTGTGTGTCTATATTACCTATGCTATCGACGTACAGCCTTTGATAATTATCTAATCGAGCTTGTAACCTGTTCTTCAACTCATCCATCATGGATTCCTTATGGTGTCGCCACAACACACATATTGGGGGCAACAAGATTTCACCGCTCGTTTCCAAACAAATGAAATGGTTGCCCTAGATAATGATATACATGTTCGGATCATCAGATATGCCGGACTCTCTCAACCGAAGTGGAAGGAAGGTACAACATTTCGCTCCATAAAATGCGAATACCCTCTGGTACCTCGTGGCGACAAGTAGGCCAAATAGATAAGTATCAAACCAAAACTTGCTTGATGCAGGACTAATATGGTAATCCAACACTATATGAGCTTTATCGTAGTTTTCTTCATCGAGAACTCCAAACCAAAGTGAGGCATACGCGTCAAGTTCATGAAACAGCTCCCGCCGGACTTGAGGCCAAAGTGACTGTTCACCATGTACGAATCTAGCTATTACCCTAAAACCACAGTGTCCATCCCCTTGTACATTGTTATAATCCACAACATAATCGAACACAAACTGTTTTACTAAAGACGGCAGGTTGAAAGGCCAGTTGGATTCGTTAGAATTCATTCGATTCCTCCTGGTTGATGACTCAATTGTCCCACTACGCCCTGCACATGTAATTCGTATGCATTATGCTATAGATACATCAAAATAAAAAATAGAACAACAAAAATTGGGTAACATGACAAACTATATGCACCTCTGTCTCTGGCTCTGCCTATGCTTGCATCCCTCTCGGCATGCTCGTAGCCCGATAGATCTCGCTGCGTAGAGTTGTTTCTCGGCCTTCCCTTATGTGGCCTGTGTATCGGATCAGCGAGGTCAACAATCTCTAGATGCAAAGTGCTATTCATGACACCCGCTACTCTATATATGTCCACAGTAAGTCGTTGCGAGGCCTCAACATATATATCATGCAATTGCCCTTGTGCTGTTTGCCGCTCCTCATCACTGGGAATGTTTCCCTCGTCCAAAGATAGGGTCTTCCAGAAGAGGTCGACATCCATAGGATCAATAGGTCTGTAATTCTTGACCATTTCAACCATCTCATGCTGGTCGCAGTTCACAACCACACAGCTCACTATTTGCCCCATACAGTGCACATCTCTTTTTATATTCTTGTAATAACAACTGTATAGCATCGTACGAAACTCTACAGTTGATCCTACCATACAATAGGTATTGAGCTTCACGCAATGTTTTGCCTCCATTTTACTACGGATCTCATCCAAATGCTCCTTTATCATTTTATTTATGCCCAAGAAAATAGTCAAAAATGATCCTCTGTCGGTCTTAATGGCATTCTTCAACATTGCGTGTGTACTCTCGACCCTGAAAAGATAAATAACATAGAAAATTAAGGATTTAAATTGGAGAATACTTTATCATGGAGTCATATTTGTAAATTCTATGTGATGAAAGTTAATAGATTCTCATTTGTTGTTTGTGCGTCCTCCATAATGTTTTATGTCTTTAGTCCATAATGAGACAAACTTGGTCTTGTTGGGATCCAACCATGTCTGGTGCATATAATTAACCACTGATACCCATCGACCTCTATAGTTAATCTTAATGATTTCCCCAACTTTCGTGAACTTTTCATAAGTTAAAGCACTCATAACTCTTCTCCACCGAGCTTCAAACTCATCTTATATCTCTGTGTCCGTACACACACTCAATGCTTTCTTCCTTACATCCATGACAATATGCCTTTTGCACAATAGTTGTTTAGAAAGGGGGAAAACATTGTGCACAGCTTTCAGTATAGCTGATTCTCTATTAGTCATAACAACATGTGGATATTTCAGTGGATCAAAAAGTTGCCTCAATCTAGTCATAGCCCAGAAATAAGTTTCATAGGTCTCATCTCTCAAGAAAGCAAAAGCAACATTAATGTATTGATCCGTCAGAATATGAGCGACTATCTGAAGCAGAGGTATGTCATACCGGTTGGTCTTGTATGTCGTATCCAGAAACAATACGTAAGGAAACGTATGAAGTAGACCAGGAACATCCTCGTGCGCGAAGAACACATTTTCAAGAGCATTACGCCCATCTTTTGCTGTGTACCAGTAGTAGTACCTGTAATCCTGCATCAGTTTTAAGAAGTACTGTATAGTACTTAAATCTCCCCTCTCGTCTCTTCTAACTTTTACCGTTTGTTATACACCTGTCTAATACGGGTGACATTATCCACATTATCATATCGTAGTTGTGCCAACATCTATTTCGGGGCCAAATTTATCTTCATCATTTCTGAAATTTTCTCCTTTCATTCAACTTGGAATGCTTTTTGATGCCAGTTTCTAACAAGAGGTAATTCATGATTGTGCTGATATTTTATGGCACTCAGTTTCCAGTTACCCCCGCTAATTTCTTTCCTACTAGTTGAAAGGGACAACCAGTCAGCTTGCTACTTGTGTTGTTACGGCCTATTTTTCCCTCACCTAAGGGTGCCTTGCTTCTAAGTTCTCCCGATCTATCACAACCGATATCAACTCTCTCTCTTCTCCCTTTTAGAGGCCCCTTCACTTTTTAGAAGAAGTTATTTTAGTATCAAAATTATGCTCGGTTGCTCTAGTTTTAACCCAACCAATTAAGTCAGCTCTAGTCCTGAACTCTTTCTCAGTACGAAATACATCTATGTAATCTGGGAAGATGCGATCATCCTCAAAACTCAGAGCCTGGCAAGAAATTAAAATATGACATTAGGTATTATAGAAATCCGGGCCAAAAAAAAGAGAAACACAAAGAATCGCCGGAGGGGGGGGGGGGGGAGGGGCGATTCTATGAGCTTCAATCACCCAGATAAGGAGATTAAAACCCATAGAATCGCCCATGGTGGGCGATTCTATGAAAAACATTCGCCCCCCTCAGGGCGATTATATGGCAATTGTTCGCCATAGGACACCAACTTTTTCCCATAAAATCGCTCGGAGGTGGCTAATTTTTCTATAAAATCGCCCGAAGTGGTCGAATTTTTTCCTATCGGAGCGCCCGAACGAGGCGATTTTATCCAATAAATGCGCCACCTCTAGGCGATTTTATTAGTTACATTCGCCTTGAGGTGGCGATTTTACTGGATATAATCGCTTTCTCTGGGTGATTTTATCTGCTAAAATCGCCTGCGCCAGGCGAATCTACCCCCAGTAACAAAAAATTGCAAAATAGTGCCACCTTTCACCATAAAAATATGTAATTTGATACGTACTGTGAAATATGGATCGTCATTTGCATTACCGTCCATGATACGCAAGAAAAATTCTAGTATTGTTGATGGAATGGTATGAATGTAGGGTTTAATGGAGATGATTGAGTAGAAATGAGGGGGAGTATAGATGAGAGTGGAATGGAGGTTATGATCTTGGAATTTGAGTTCAAATGGATGGTATAGGTAAAAAAGTTGGTAAAATTTTTTATGAAGGTAGAAACTAACAAGGGTATATTTGTCTTTTGCCACTTAAAATTTTAAAAAGTATCGTGTGTTTAGTAAAACGAGTCCTGCAATTAACATGCCCTTTTTTTTCTTGTCTTTTACTTGCATATTCATTGAAAGAGTCTTATTTAAAAAAGTATTTTGGTCACAATAAAAAGTTTGATTTTTATTACTCTACATAACCTTACTTATATAATTATTTGTGACAATAATTAACGGGGCATGTTATTTATATGACACTTTTTAAGTGATGAAAAGGCATCAATACCCTACATCTAACAAAAAATTCTTACTTTATTTATTTATTTTTTTTTAAAAACGCCATAGTTGTCGGCGAGAAGAAAAACTCATCGCCAGCAACCATGGCCGGTAACCTTCGCCACAAGACGGCGAAGGTTTCCCGGACCTTCGGCGTCCTGCGGCGAAGGTGCCTCTTTTTCTTTTCTTTTTTAAATTTTTTCTATACTTTTCTCCGGAAATTGCAGAACTTCGGTAGCAGAACCGAAGGTTTTTTTTTTTTTTTTTTTTTCCTTTCTCTGAATCTTTCGTTATTCTTCAACTCCGACCGAACGACGACGAGGACGACGAGAGGAAGCAATTTCCTTCAAAAAGCAATAGATTATAGGGTCAATTCAATCTTTTCACTAGAGAGAAAACTAAAAAATGTCATATGTTTAGTAAAAAATGTCCTTTGAATAACAATTCACTAATTAATTCATACTTATAAAATAAAAATATGAGTTAAACACTTAATGACAAATTAACTATTTAAAATAGGGCAAAAGACATATATCTCCCTTGTGGTTTTGGTTTGAAACAAATACCTCCCTTATGGTTTTAGAACTCTTAAATACTCCCTTGTAGTTTGGGTTATATTAAGAAACTAATAGAAAATTATTCAATTAACAGAGAGTTAACTTTATTTTTGAAACACCATTTAACGCAAAAATATTGCGGAAATGTTATTTGCAGGACACTTTCTACTAAACGTAGGCCAATTTTTAAAATTTTAGCCCATAAAATTACGAAAATGCCCATAAAATTAAATACTGGCCCATTTCTTCTTCTCCACTCGGCCGAGCTCATTCCCAGTTCCTGCTTCTCCATTTCCGTCGACGTCCAAGCGAGCTCTCCATTTCCGCGTCTCCATCCCTCTCTGCCGGCGCTCCATCCTTCTCTCCCACCGCAGCCGTTCATTAGGTTAGTGTAATTTTTTTCCGTTTTTAAAATTTGTTCCAAATGTTGAAACTGAATTGAGTTGTTTGTTGTGGAGTTTATGGGCAAGTGTACGAATGCATGTTGGTTGCATTTTCTGGCTGTTTTGTGCATAATTAATGTGCAATTTTGCAGGCATGCATATTGGTAGTATTTCGGTCCATTTTATAATCGAAATT
Organism: Leptodermis oblonga; assembly: GCA_016801395.1. Lineage (NCBI taxonomy): Eukaryota > Viridiplantae > Streptophyta > Magnoliopsida > Gentianales > Rubiaceae > Leptodermis > Leptodermis oblonga. The sequence goes on from CM028753.1 coordinate 21,584,592, forward strand.
TTGCGTTGTATCTCAAAAGATTGCTTTGTATTGGTTGTGTAGTATTAGTTTTAGTGGCTAAGCTGTGTTTCTGACATTTTAGGGTAAATTTCGTCCTTGTTCGTCGGAAAAACGGTTTTCCGGCAAACAAACCGGAAAATCGCTTCGGGGAAGTCGATTTTCCGGTGTAAAATCTCCGGAAAGAGGCAAATTTTGAAAGAAAAACCGCCTCTTTTATGCGTTTTTTTTGGAAAAAACGCCTGGAGCAGGCATTTTTTTCCTTAGGAAATCGCCTGATTCAGGCGATTTTCCCTAATCTGTATTGCTTTTTAAATTTTTTCCCTTTAATATGATGTTTGGTTCTGAATTTCTTTAAGTACAGATGGGTGACAGATTTAAAGGTAATATATTCCGTCGGACGGGCAAAAGATCCAAATCCGGAAAGAGTAGTAATCCGGAAACATCCCGAGAGAGTGGTATTCCGGATAAATCCGGGGAGCCTATTATTCCAGAGGCGGAAAATGCCCCTCGTGTTCCTCCAACGGCATCTGAGCGTACGAGGAAGGTCGTTGCACGCTCGCGAACATCTTCTGCGACTGGGAATGTCACTGTTCCCATTAGTGAACACTCATTTCAACATTCCGTGTCTGGAAATGAGTACATTGGTGCGTCATTTACCGAACAACCTTTCCCACCGCCATTTTCAGATGTTGAAATGTCCCACGATGATGGTGATGGCGAGGGGGCTTGTGAAAGAAGTAATGCTGAAGGGACTAATACAAGCATCGAACCAAGTAGGAGAGCTGGGAAAGGAGTCATGGGCAGTGAGGCTAGAGCAGCGATTGCAGGGTGGAAGGAATACAAGGAGCTAGACCATCCGCTCGAAGGTGGTCCTATAATTCCTGAGTTGCTCTTGAGTTTCAAAGGCCACACTGCCTACCATGTTTGGCATGGAGAGGTAATTCTATTAAATTGCGCACGTTTATATGTGATGTATTCAAGCAATTAGTATTTAGTATTTTCCTAATTATCTATGCTTCATTACTTGTGATCCAAAGTGTCATAATAAAGTAGGTTCGAGCGGTTTACTTTTTTTTTTCAAAATAAATGCTTTAAGAATTGGATCCCTCTGTTGTAATTCCATTGTTTACATTTTGTAGGAACGAAGAATACTGAAATGTCATAATGGGGATCCAACCAAGTATGGTGCAAATAATTAACCACAGATCTCCACAGCTTTCATGAACTTTTCATACGTTAGAGCACTCATAACTCTTCTCCACCGACCTTCAAACTCATCTAATATATCTTTGTCCGACACACAGTGAGTGCTTTCTTCTTCACATCCATGGAAATATGCCGTTTGCATAGTAGTTGCTTAGAATCGGGAAAAACATGGTGCACAGCTTTCAGTAGAGCTGACTCTCTGTCCGTCATAACAATATGGGGATATGTCAATGGATCAAAAAGTTGCTTCAACCTAATCATAGCCCAGAAATAAGTTGGATATGTCTCATCCCTCAAGAAAGCAAAGGCAACATGTATGTATTGATCCGTCGGAACATGAGCGACTATCTGAAGCATAGGCATGTCATACCGGTTGGTCTTGTATGTCGTATCCATATATAATACGTAAGGAAACGTACGAAGCAGACTAGGAACATCCGAATGGGCGACGAACACGTTTTCAAGCGGTTACGCTCATCTTCCGCTGTGTACCAATAGTAGTACCTGTAATCCTGCATCAGTTTCAAGAAGTATTGTATAGGACTTAAATCTCCCCTTTCTTCTCTTCTAACCTTTGCTATTTCGTTGTACACCTGCCTGATATGTGTGACATTAGTCGCATTGTCATATCGCAGTTTTGACAGCATCTGCTTTGGAGTTAAATTTATCTTCATCATTTCTGAAATTTTCTCCTTTTCCTCTTCATTCAACTGGGACTGCTTATGATGCTAGTTTCTAACAAGGGGTAATTCATGATTGTGGTGGCCTTTAATGACACTCAACTTCCAGTTACCCCCACTAATTTCTTTCATTGATATTTTAAAGGGACAACCAGTCAGCTTGCTACTAGTGTTGTTACGGGATATTTTCCCTTCAACTGAGGGTGTTTTGCTTCTAACTTCCCCCGATCTATCACAACATATGTCAACTCTCCCTCTTCTCCCTTTGAGAGGCCCCTTCCACTTTTTAGAAGAAGTTATTTTAGTATCAAAATGATGCTCCGCCGCTCTGGTTTCAACCCAACCAATCAATTCAGCTCTAGTCATGAACTCTTCCTTAGTCCGAAATACATCCGTGTAATCTGGAAAGATTTGATCATCCAAAACATGCGGAGCCTGTCAAGAAAACAAATCTGACATTAGAAATTCCCGCAATCGGGGGCGAAAACAGTGTAGGGCCATATAATCGCCCCTCGTGGGCGATTTTATCACTTAGAAAGGGCGATTCTAAGTGATAAAATCGCCCACGAGGGGCGATTATATGGGTGAGAATCGCCCACCTGGGGCGATTTCCTTCAATAAAATCGCCAGTGGGGGCGATTTTCAAGAAAAAAATCGCCCCTCACTGGCGATTTTATTGAAGGAAATCGCCCTACACTAGTGATTTTCTTCAAGAAAATCAGTGGCCTGTGGCGATTTTATTAGATAAAATCGCCTGGTAATTCGCCCCCTGTGGGCGATTCTCACCCAGTGAACCTAAATCATGAAAAATGTGTTACCTTTAATCCATAGAAATTGTAATGTGATACGTACCGTGTAATATTGATCTTCATTTGCATTTCCGCCATGAAACTCAAGTAAAATTCGATTATTATTATGGAATGAATGTATTGAATGTTGGGTTTAAGGAAGAAATTGAGAGGAAATGGGAGGGAGTATGGATGAAGGAATTGCTTGTGTGAAAGAAATGGATGAAGAAGGTGGGTAAAGTAGGATAAAAATGTGGGTAAATTTTTTTTTTCTTAAAGTAAGAATCAAGGGTATTTATGTCTTTTCACCACTTAAAATTTTAAAAAGTGTCCTGTGTTTAGTAAAATGATACCGAGTTTCAGTTCGCCAAAAGCAAACCCTTCAAGCCAAAAAGCTGCAGTTGCAATCTATTCAGTGGAAGCAACAAAGCATTTACAGTATGATAAGAGTTAATTGACCTTGCTGAATTCAAGTAGATCATCCCACCGATTATCATTTAGTATGATCACATCTAAAGAAATTATTCACACCACTTGCACCAATGAAAATGTTTTTTCTGCATATTCATGGTACAATGGATGAACCATAGGAGGCTCTCATATCAGCAGCCATGAAAATGCCATCCTTGCACTTAATCCCACAAACTAACGTTCCCCTCGCGTTGGGAGTTTGTCTGGGCCATCTGAAGACTAGTTTTAGAAGAGTTGAGTGAATCATTTTAGTGGTAACCCGTATCTAGAGCATCAAATTCCATAACAAATAAGTGCAAACACAGAAAAAGGAAAATTGCGGCGGTCGTGGTTTAGCGGGGGAATTTCGGCGATGGTTGTGGGAATTAGCAGGGAGGGTCCAACCATTGCTATCGTGACGATACAAAATCAGTGATCCGTCATTTTGTTTCGTCATGATAGCAATCTTACGGTCTGCCAAAAAAAATTCCACTGGTCACTGGTGGAATCAAAAGCTTCAGTGGTTTGACGATGAAGGAAGAACCGAGGAAAGCTTCAATAGCTGTGAATTATTTAGATTTATTTTAGTCATAAAAAATAATAACAATCACTTGTCCATGAACTCTCCGTTATCTAAAGAGATTTTAGTTAGTTTTTTAGTAGGGTGAAATACACTTTCCCCCTGTGGTTTCATGTTTTGGACAGTTTCCCCCTTATGTTTTCAAAACTGACAGTTTCCCCTTCATGGTTTTGGACTGAAGTGTCCACTTAACGGAAAATGGCTTCTCTAACGGTGTTAAAAAAAATTACTAAATTACCCTTGATAAAAAAAAACTTAAAAAAAATGAAAGAAGGAAGAAGACGATGGCACTGTTCATCGTCTTCTTCCTTCTTCCTTTACTTTTTTTTTTTTTTTTTTTTTTTCCTAAACCTAAATCACTCCCGCAACTGATATGAAACCCATTTTGTTGGGTTTCATATCAATTGCGGGATTCTGCAACTGAAATGAAACCCATTTGATGGGTTTCATTTCAGTTGCGGGAGGCTCCCGCAACTGAAATGGAACCCATTTGATGGGTTCCATTTCAGTTTCTGCAACTGAAATGGAACCCATTTTGTTGCGGGAGGCTCCCGCAACAACCCATTTGATGGGTTCCATTTCAGTTGCAACTGAAACGGAACCCATGATGGGTTCCATTTCAGTTGCAGCAACTGAAATGGAACCCATCAAATGGGTTCCATTTCTGTTGCAGGAGCTTCCCGCTCCAGTTTTTTTTTTTTTTTTTTTTTTTTAAGTTGGGGTTATTTTGGGAATAAAATTAATGACATCATCAATTTGTTTATCCCCACTCTCGTCTTGAGCGCGTTTGCTTCACGCGCCGTTAGAGAAGCCATTTTCCGTTAAGTGGACACTTCAGTCCAAAACCATGAGGGGGGAACTGTCAGTTTTGAAAGCATAGGGAGGAAACTGTCCAAAACATGAAATCACAGGGGGTAAAGTGTATTTCACCCTTTTTAGTATAACCCAAACTATCAGGGGGTATTTGGGAGTTTTAAAACTATAAGGAAGGTATTTGTCTCAAGTCAAAACCACAAGGGAGATGCATGTCTTTTGCCCTTTAAAATATCATCCATTCAACCTATAAAAAATTATACATTTTCAAAGCTACATTGTTATCTACCTCTACCAGTTCCCAAGAGACTTGGCACGGATTTAGTCCACGGTTTGCAAACATTCTTATTAAAGCAGACCAAACTGTTCTGTAATTAGTAGAGGCTGCATAAGACATTCTAATCCGTTCGGGACATCCAACAAAAATGGAATATACGGAGAAGATTAGTATAACCCTGGTGCAAGGATAACATGCACAAATTGAGATATATTCTAAGAGACGCATCAGGATAACCGCATCACCATTTACTCTTATAAATATCCCACGAAAAAAAGAAACAAGAAAGTGATCTTGATACACACAACTGTTCGTCCATGTGGAGAACATCTCTCTAAAGGATGTTTAACCTCTGTTTGTAACTGCTACAAATCATGTCCGGTCCGGGCCGATCTGAAATCTCTTCATCTAAGTGAGCTTTTGGACCAAAGTGAAATCAGGTACTAACCGGAGCTTCTTCGCAGATGATCAAGAAGCTGAACTTGCAAAATGATCAACGGTAAGACCTCCATGGAGTACATCAGGCAAAAAGTTTCAATCATCGGTAAACCAATAGTTGGTCCTCTATCACACACAAAAGAAAGTGGTGATACCCTTACAAAATATCTATTAAAGACCAAGAGAGAGACAGAGGGGAATGCCCAAAAAATTTCAACTCTTTTTGCTCCCTGGCCAATGTCAAGGCAAGATAATACTGTTTGCAAAAGGGTTACAAGCAACCATCCATGGAAAATTATACCCCTGAAGTACAAATAGGGAGATCCAGAGATACATGCATCCATGCTGAAATTGTTCCTTGCATGCTAACTCGAAAAATGTTTTCATTACTTTTAGCCTCTTAAGGTTTCAGACAAAAATTTAGGAATAAGGATTTACTATTGGTTGGTGAAACAAGAAGATAGAGATTAATTCCTAATTCCTAATTCCTAATTCCAAATCCAGACTCCGCAGATGTTGCCAAATATCGATAAATCAAAACATGCTGAGACAAGTCAGAGAACAACTTGATCATAGCTGGAAAATGAAATTGGATGACCAGTCTGTATTTCCTCAAATACCATGGAGTTCTTCTACTCTTGTCAGCTAAAAGTTAACAGTATACTGTATATTCTTACATTGACTATAAATGAATTGTAGGTAATTCAATGTAAGTTCAAGATGTAAGAAAATAAGTTTGAAAGTGGATAATTCAGATGAAATCCAGGAGGCTCCAAATAAATGGAATTTTATGCTCCAGATATCACAAGTTAGGAGTAGTTAAAGACAGAAAGTAACTACATTAAAAAGAGTTGAAATAGTGAAATTTGTTTCCACCTCAATAATGAACTTTGAGCCAAACAGAAGTGTTAAAGAGTTTAACGGCGAGCAAGAAGTATGCAAACATAATCAAACACTATAAAGGAAACCACATTAAGACTATTTTAAGTCTCGATCATAATACATAGCCCTGACCATAACTAGATTGCATTTAGACAAAAGTTTAAAAAGTAGGACACAGACCAGAGACAGAGAATTATGACATGCAACTAAATCAAAATATATAACTGCCCATACAGTTAACTTTTAGATGACAGAATGTAAATCTATAACTTAATTGCCCATACAATATTTGCACTATGAAGTACAAGTGTAGTAACATATAGCACCCACAATATCCTCCATTTTTCCCAATGGACGAAAACATAAAAGTATATGATTTAAGCATTAAAATAACCAAGCATGTCACACAATGGGCTAATGGAAGTTAACAGTTTACTCACCAGTACAGGATACTGCAAGAGCCATCCTAATACAGGAATCTGATAGAGAAAAACCTTCACCGATGGCCAAAATCCACTGAGTAAATATATAAAAGGTGACATATTATTACCCCCTTCAATAAAAGAGGGAAAACTAACTATGGTAAACTGTGTAATCAAATATTAGCATCAGGAACTAACCCAAAGAGAACAATGCAGCCATACAGTTCCATAATTATACCAACTACTGGCCACCGAACAAATATGAGGAAAATTCCAAGAAGAAATGACAAGGAACCCTGCAATGAAAAGTAACAACAATGTCATTCATTTCCTTTCTAAGAGCGCCTATCCCTATCTTGAAGAAGTAAAGAAAACAAATATATTTCATGAACTCATGAACTTTCATTTGTCCGTAGCTGACACTTTTTCTCTAAATAATATGCAGAGAGTATATCCATTCGCCCAAAGAAATGCAAGAATATTTCCCTTAATTGTCACAATAGACACCAAAGAGAGACTTGGCACATCTCTAGCCAAAATTAATGGTTCATATTACCAATCACCAAAAGCACAAATTTAAAGATAAACGAGCATTAATTAAAGTGCCAGTGCAACAATTGCAATAGAAAAGATGCCCACAAAAGACACATAAGGGAGCTAACAACACTCACCCTGGTTAATGTCTACAAGAGAAGAGGAGATTGAAAGAATAAATGCATTAGTACAAATGAACAGATGCAGATATAGAGAAGTGGAAATGCAACATCCATGCAGAGGACAATCAATCATACTACAAAAGATTCCTGCATGGCAGTGAGAAGTTATATTATTGTGTCACAGCAATACCTTATAATTATTTCTGTTTGTAAAAACTTGTAGAGTCGAACGCCAACCCAGTAAAAGGCCTACACCTGCTAACCAAAAGATCTACAAACAAGAGTACAAAGTTACAAATGTTTACCCATTTCCAAATCTATTGGAAAATTCTAGTGAAACATTAAAGGTCTTACGTTTCCAAGAGCAAGTAAACCCCTATCAAAGAACAGAATCATGCCAAGAAATGAGAAGAGGATACCAAAACCAACAAGGCCCAAGCCAATCTCTGCAAGCATAAATCAACAGTGAAGATGTTAGATGCAAACTTGAATTTGAGGGAGTTCTGAAGACATAATAGGAGCAATGAGCCTAAAATGTTTGATTTTATAAGAGGGATTCATGTCTGATCGTTTGCAATATTGTACTTGTCGTTTTAACATAAACGCTATACTTCAGATACTAAATTCAATACTTGAGCACCTAAAAAAGATACAATTGTTTTGAAAGTACACGATACTTGTGGTTTTAACATACACGCGATACTTCTGAGGCTAAACTCAATACTTCAACACCTAAAAACAGTGTACACATGTTTTAAAAACACACGATACTTGTTGTCATAACATAACTGGATACTTAAAAGTTAAACTCGATACGTGCGTCGTTGGGCCTCAAACATGCTAGGTACAAATTTTTGCGTTTTATAAAGGCTTAACTCAAATAGAGGGTATAATGACCACAACACAACACCTAAGACTATCCCACTAATCGGATATATGTATTATATCTCGTAATTGTATACGGTCGAGACACATTGCTTCATTTCTATTTAAGTATAGCATGTCGTATTTTTTTTAAAATATTGTTAGGTGTTTTTTCTCTTCCCCTTTTAGCTTTTAATATTAGTTCATGCAAATCTATTCTCTACCATGTCGTACTGGGCCATAATGGTTTCTTACGCATGCGCTTATTTCTCTCATTTTTTCATCTAGGCCATGTTTGATATCACAACTCAAACAGTAGTTTGAGTCTCATTTTGATTTTATAATATTAAAATTACATTGGAAATATAAAAATGTGTGTTGAAAATGTAAAAAGGTTTATTGAAAATGTAAAAAGGTTTATTGTGAATAATAAAAAACTATTATAAAATCAAAATGAGACTCAAACCATGGTTTGAGTTGTGATACCAAACAGGGCCCTATTGGAGTTACTCCTACATTCTTGCATTACTTATACTATCTAACCTAGTATATCCATACATTTATCTCATCATTTTCATTTCTGCTACCCTCATTTTTTGTTGATGTTCATATTTAGTCACTCAACACTCCGAACCACAAAGCAGGGCCGCTTTTATAGCTGTTCTAAAAAAATTACCTTTTAATTTTTGTACCAAGTTATGGTTACAAAGTATAGAGGACACACCTCTCTATTTGTTCTACCATGCTTGAATCTTATGTGTTACATCTTTATCAAATCCTCCGTTTTCTTCAATTATAAACACTAAATATTTCAAACTTTTAGATTTGTTGAATTCATGCTCACCAGTTTTAACTTTTATCCTATTATTACCTTTATGATTATTAAAGTGACATTGCATATATTCAGTTTTAACTTTAATTATAGTAAAACATTTAATTCTAATGCTTCTCTCCAAACGTCTAATTAGCCATTTAGACTTTATCTCGTTTCATCAGGTAAAACTATATTGTCCGCAAATAGCATACATTCAGGGATCGCTTTCTGCAAATGGTTATTAATCTCATCAATTATTTAAGTGAAGAGGTATGGGCTTCAATGTGCACAAATTTCAAATTCAGAAGCACAGTAGCTTTACAGGAGTTGCGGTCCTTAAAAGTTCTTTTCACCACTTTAACTCACTTTTACTACAAAACCAATTTAACACACTTATCCAGAAAAAGAATTGTGCTTTCAACTTCAAGGGTCTTAGCCACTAACTAGGTCTTATAAAAAAGTTAGGAAAAGTACATAGTTTCCGCACGCTCCACCCCCCTGTACCATTAAACTCACAATATGAGGGGGTGCTCAATTAATCTTTCAGAGAGAGAGAGAAAAAAAAAAAAAAAAAAAAAAGAAGTCCAGAACCAATGTAATTTGCATGGCGCCATGGTGCTGCCAGATTTGTTTGAAAAAATATGGGCATTATTTGAACTATATGGAGATGACAAAGAACTTCCCTATAGTGTGCCATAATTTACTGAATTTTGTATAGTGGTGTCCATTTTGGTGCCTTTTCAATTCTGATTTCTTCTGGAAATGTGTAAATTCAATGAATGCAAACTACTAACAGAACCAACTAACTTTTGCATTCTTGTTCTTTAAGGGATCAATAAAACTCTGCTATTCAATTATAGCATTGATATTTTTCACATCGAAAGGCTAAATAGCCTTACCCAGCTAAAAACTATATAGTGAACCGAGGACTATTAAAATTTTACAGATAGTGCTTCTACACAACTCAAGTTCATCCTTTTCCACAGATTTAATCCAATTTCTCCCCAACACTGAGATAAGCTTACTGTTCTCTTTTCATAAAATAAATAAATGCATGCCAATACAGTATAAGTTGCTCAAATAAAAGATCCAGGTTTATTAAACCTCCTCACCCTACCCCATTGATGGAAGAAAGGAAGTAAAAATCTCCTCTGTGAAGAGCATCACTACCAAATTTAGATGCATTTTGCACTGGTTGAGACATAAGCATAACTAGATTTTCAAAAAGATCTGCTAGTTTGTAAACTGAAAACTTGTCCACAAAAGTGTTGCAATTCATAACTCTATGGATAAGTAGCTTTTTGAGTGTAAGAAATAGTTCTTCACTTTAATATTTGTTCAATTAAGATAAAACTCCATTTCTCAATTAGAATTTTATCATGGAACCATAACAGAGATAAAGGTTGAGTCATAGATCGATAGCAATTATGACATCACCAAATCACAATTGCCTTCAAATTTCCCAGTATTTAACTTTCTAAAAAGGCAGAAAACTTGGATGTTTTTTGTCTTTTCTAAAAACTATCACAAAACTATAATTTCAGGCTAAGTGCCAAGAATTCAAAAGTAAGAGAGCTCGTGCTATCAGATATTGTACCATACGCATGAAGATTGAAATTTATAAAAACAACCAAAGATTCTTATAGAGAGGCAATAAAAACTGTTAGTCAACCAGGCAAACTTACTTTTTTGTTCACTGATTTCATATGCCATCTTGCTGATGCTTTAAATCCTCTGAGATGTAAAGATACAGTGCTTTCAGATAAACTACAATGAATTAATTCACATTACAAATGAACATTTATAAAAGAAAGATCAATAGTGAGGACAGATAGGAAGTCACCAATAACTGTAGGATTCAGCGCAAATATTAAGTCCTCATCCCAACAAGATATTCAAATTCTCCCACAAAAAAAGGTCTTTAGGAAGAAAACTAGTCTTTCAGGCATCCAAGAAAACTCATCAAACTCACTTCTGTTACCAGCTTCTTTTAATTTGCAAAAGGACACAAATACAAGAGAGCCACTGACTAGGTTAATTTAAACTTAATGCTCACCAAGAACAGTTTGATGTTAAAAAAGCAGGGACTTTTCTACACCTGCCTTGAGGAACAAAGATGCATAAATAATCTAATGCAAAGGCTAATGATATGATATTAAAATGCCAAAAGTGAAAAAAAAACGAAAAAACAGAAAAGGGGAACAAAAAAAAAAAGGATTAGATTAGCAGATTTTGTTGTTGCTAAATGCTGACAGCTTCTGTTGCTTTGGGTCCACTTGTGAAGTTTCCCGCAATGATGGGGTGCATCATCTAAAAGACAAGTCAACCAAAGAACTAACTTAAGGACCCTTTACCCTATCCATAACAAAAATTAGAAATGGACATCCATTGTTTTTCTGGTGGGGTTTCTCCCTTTCGAAAGTCACAAATTTTCAGAGGATGAAATACAACAACTAGCTTTTATCTCAATAAGTGAGATCGGCTACATTGATCATATCTTACCGTCGTATTTATCAATTATACAATTTCTTATATGATTGACATCGTCAATGTCAACAAAATTTTAAATTGGCTATCAAGCTAATGCAACACCCCCCTTTGTTAAGACTTGGGACCAGCCATGCTAAAAATATTTGTGAAAGGGATAAAATCAGAATTTTATAGATAGCATAAAAATTCTATGGAATAGAAAACGCAAAACAGAAAAATGGCAAAAAATTCATGGAACAAAGCTGGTATAGTGCAATAACAGCTTACCAATGAGGAGACAATGTCACAAGGTTAACAGGAATAGTAACAGCCTATTGCATACAAAGGTAGCTAGGAATCTGGCAGATATTTTATGTTTTCTTTCTCATTTTCAGTTTTTCCTTCAGGGCAGGCAACAACAGAGTAAATAATCAAAATTTTAAATTGGATTATTGTGGGAGAAAGTAAAAGAAAATTTTAGAAATCTTAAAATGGAACAGATACCTTACTCTTTTTTTCATAAGATAGATTTTTCTTCAATGGGAGCAATAGGCGAAGCAAATGCTCATGCTCTTAGCATGGATTATAACAAAAATAAAGAAAAATTACAAAACCAAAGCGGAATTCTTAAAATGCACGATCTCAACAAATCTTGGGTGAAATACATAAATCCAGGAAGAGAGAATAATATGAAAACTCAAAGCCACATATGAAATTTTCTACCTCAACATTCAACTTAGGTCTTGCTGGTTGAAGAAGGGTATCTCACCAAAGGGGGAGACAATCCTCTAGATTTCAAGTATCTACAATGTCTTCCACCTAACCAATAGTAAACATCTGGGGTTCAACTCAGTCAAGAAGAGTGATGATCAAATGATGATATCTAATTCATCTAAGCTTTCAACTTAATTGAGTTGCCCAAGGCCATTACTTCAGTATATTTTTCCTACAACATTTATAATACTAACAATGGAAGATAACCTGATTCAGAGGGCATCTTAATAATCATTACTTAACTAATAATAACTTGTGAGACATCATATGTTTGATATAGACAATCAAGTTTACTTTAGTGAAAATTTTCAAAAAAAAATAATAATAATTATAATGAAAATTTCAACATGAGCTGCCCAAGGGCAATGCCTAAACCATTTCCAGAGAAGTGAAAAACCTCATAAATTATTATCCAAATTAGTCTTTAAAAAATCCCAGGAAAAGCCAAGAATGGAACTCCCGGTATAAACAGCAAAAGAGAGTGATTCCTCAATCATAACAACAAATTCAATTTAAAACAAAAACAGCATAAAACGTAGAAAACAATTAAGTTTTAGGCAATTCCACTAACCACGTTACGTGCTTGCCTCAAATTCAAATCTTTAAATCGCATGTAATTCTGCAATTTGATACAGTGCAAGAGCCAGAATCAAATGGTGTTTGAAAATAGGCTTTTGCAAACAAGATCGACAAGATACCAATGGCAGCAACCCCCCAATCCTGACTATTCCACTTCGTTCTCAGTGGAATTTCTAGCGCCCGCAATTAGGAGCAATTCTCTATGGCCTGTTTGGATCACCGGAAAGTAAAACTTTTGAGAAATATTATTTCTGGGAATTTAATGAAAAGGAAAATAAACTAAAAAAGAATATTTTTTTTGTGTTTGGATTGGTTAAGAAATTTATTTGGGAATTTAAACGCGAACTAAACTAAATATCAAAAAAAACCCTTGGTGTGCCCGTTTTGCCTTTCACCCACGCTCAATTACTAAGTTTACGATCCGGCCCAAACTGGCCCATCAAAGGAAGACTATTTATACACGGACCGGTGGGCAATGACCAGCGGGCAATGACCGGCACCCTCACTTCTATAAATAGGCACATTCATCACGATTACAGGAGACTCTCTCTTCGGTACATTTTCTCTCTAGTTTTACTATATTTATCCTGTGTCTAAAATACTGACTTTGGCATCGGAGCTTAACCGAGAGACTTCCCCTGCTAGTACAGGTGTTGGAGATGACAGATCAGAGCGGATCCGACCCGAAAACTCTTGCCGGCAAAACCTGCCTCATGAGCCCTCGAATTAAGCTTAATGACTTTCTCATAGAAATTGGTGTGCATAAAATTGGACTTCCATTGGGCCTGGCCCAATGGACTAAAGCGAAGATAAACATCAAAGGATAAAAAGACGCATAAAAAGTCCAGAACCCTGCTTAAGTCGGATAGATCATCAAAACCGAGCCAAGTAGTATATTGGTCACAAGCTTAGGTCGGGTAGATCCTTAAAACCAAGCCCGATAGTATATCCCTAAAAGGTTTAGGTCGGACAATGACTTCGGTATGCCTTGTTAGTTTCCCTCATCTATATTCTGATAATCAGCCTAACCGAGCTAAGACAGTTAGATCGGATTAAGCTATTTCACTGACCCAGTAGGTAAAGATCTTCATAGGGTTAAGTATATATTTTGAAATATATGCAGAGATTTCCCAGATCTTCAAAGAGGAAGAAACCCATGAAATCCGGTCAGGACAGTACTAAACGTACACGCCACGCTAAACAGATGGGAGCAGGTGAGCATGTCAATCATGAAGGTTCAACGGGCATATCTCAGTCTGGAGGTATATATACTAAGGGCCTGTTCTTTTTGTTCTGTTTTGAAAACGGTTTTGGTTTCAACAGTAAATTTAATATATTTTAATCATATTTCATCATTTTCAATACAACTTTTTACTATTCAGCATATACTTTTTGTATTTTCAATACACTTTTTACATTATAATACTATTTTCCAAAACTTGTTTTCAAAATCGTTTTCAAAACGATGAAAAAGAACAGGCCCTAAGTCTTCAGACTTAGTGAGGTACGTAACATTTACCATTTTGAGCTCTTTGTCAATACTATTCATCTTCTTCCACCTCTCTAACTTGACCGTCGGAGCCTATACAGGGGGGAAAGCCCCGCTCTTCTCTTGGTCATTTTACAGTTGTTACCGGAACAGTCTACAATCACGTTTTTCTCCACCATTCTTGCTGATCCGAGCTACCCAGCTCGGTTCCCAGTGCGGTTAGCTCCCTTTGCAGTGAAGTTTCGCGTCCATTTGTGCCATGCAGTTCAGGAGATTTCCTTGGGCCGTAAGAAGCATCACGAGACGAACATTTTTGCGTCACATCAGAATTATTGTTAAGAGCTAAATAATATTTAATTATAAATTAAACTACATCTTTAAAATTAAATTACATGCCTAACTCATCCAAAATTATTTAAACTTTTAAAAAAAGTATATATTTGATTATTTATCTATAATGTAGTTATTATTAGTCTAGCGAAAATTCAAATGAGTAAGAAAGTAGTTTGGAAAACAAATTTTCTTATTCTAAAATGAAATATTAAATTTATTATTCGATTTTTTCCAAATTTAAAAAGAAGAGAAATTAGTACTTTCAAATATGATACATTAATTTTCATTAAAATATTATTTAATTTTATACCTAATAAAAGTTAACTATAAAGAATATTATATATGAAAAGTATATATATGTTGTTTTAAGTATATATATTTGGACATAAAATTAAAATAAACAAAGTTTAGTTAGATACAATATATACTAAAGTAAATTGTGATATTGGGAACGTTTAGTTGCAACCAATTAGTTAGACGACTTTTATACATAGATAATCTTTTACCTTTTTTAGGAAAAATAATATATATATAAATTCATTTTATGGTTTTTTTTTAAATTTTATGGTTGATATAACAAAAATATAAATTATTTGAAAATAAATATGAGTAAGGGTAGTGAGTGTCTTTTCAAAAAATTTGTGACTCGGGAAAAACAAGGATTCTTTTTCCGGGAAAATAACGCTTATTTTCCCTGCATTGTGGAATTATTTTCCTTTCCCAACCAATTATAATTAATTCCAAACAAATAAATTTAATATTGAGGAATCATATTACTTTCCTTAACTAGAATCCTTGTAAACCAAACAAGCCCTTACTATTTGTTTTTTACTGGAATAAATTTCTATTTAAAAATGTCTACAAATTGAAATTACAATGAGTCTACTACTTGTCATTTTAAAGTGGGTTTTGACAAACTTCACTTAATAGTCAAGTATTGGCTCGTTGGTTCCATTTTTGAAATCTTTTTTAAACAATTTTCTTTTATAAAAGAAAGAAATTTTTTGAGATAATTGTTTTATAAGAACAATTGTACAAGAAAGATGAGGGGAAAAAAAGTCCTTAACTGATGTAACTCATTTAAGGGCATGTTCTTTAAGTTTTGGTTTCAACAATAAATTTAATATGTTATCATCCACCTTTCATCATTACCAATACAATTTACTAATTTAGCTATACTTTTTTAGGTTCTACATTTTCAATACACTTTTTTATATTATAAAACTATTTTTCAAAAACCAAAACTCACACCTTTTAATAAAGAACAAGCCCTAAATCTAGAGTGCAATTTTTTATTATAGAAACTAGCCAAAATTTTATCACATTGTGTCTTTGTTTTGATTATGAGTGACACATACTATTATAATTTGATGGCTTGAAAATTTTGTTTTCAGTACGAGTTACAGTCTTAAAAATATATGATTTTAATTTATTGCATTCACTACTACAGAATGGACTTTTAACCGCTGTAGTTTAACGGTGGAAGAGACGAAACCGCCATTAAAAAAGAAAATACAGACTTTTTACAGCGGTTTATATATAAACCGCCGTAGAAAGCCATTATCTACTGCGGTTAGCAAATAATCGCCGTAGCAACTAACTTTCTACGGCGGTTATTGAAAAACCGCCGTAGAAAGTGACTCTCTAAGGCGGTTGTAAGAAAACCGCCATAGAAAGTCCCTACTTTCTATTGAAAAACCGCCGTAGAAAGTGACTCTCTAAGGCAGTTGTAAGAAAACCGCCATAGAAAGTCCCTACTTTCTATGGCGATTTTATAACAACCGCCGTAGACAGGCACTTTCTACGGCGGTTTTCAATTAACCACCGTAGAAAGCCATTATCTACTGCGGTTATTAAATAAACCGCCGTAAAATAGACATATTTAACCCTAAATAACAGCGTGTATCTCCATATGCAAGGCCTTCCCGTGCCCGGAAGTCATCTTCTCCAACTTTCTACTACGGTTTTACACATTTCATGTTTAGAATGGTTATTTGAAGCTGCAATTTACTACTTTAAGGGTAGAGACTACTAAAATTTCTCACTATTAGCTTATTCTTGTACATTAGATATGTATATATTGAATTTATTTTTATTTACGGTAGATTGAACATTAAAGTTACAATCCATATATGGTGAACCTTAGTATTGTGGATTGATAGTTAGTTATACTTTGTAGTTTGTTGTTGATGTGATATGATTTATAGTGTTTGGTTCTTGTTGGATGATGTTCATATAATTAGCACTACTTAATGGATTATTTTTGTATGCATTGCATGTGTTTGATAAAATGCATAAATGAAAAACTTATGGGTTCTTCTTCATTTGATTATGTCTATTGTGCATGTGTTGGTCATGCATTATTTTTTTCATTTAGGTATTATATTATTTTTGATTATATGTTATATGAGTAACATTAGTATGAAATAATAAACACAAGCATGCAACTAATTACTTTCTACATTGTTGGTTAAATTATTTATGTGGTTTTTTTAATTATTTAAAGGTGTTAGTTACACATGGATCGAAATATCTTGATATATGGTGATCGGACCTCCGATTTGTATGCGAAAGAAGTTGAGAATTTTATTGAATTGGCTTATAAGAATACAAAGTACGTCCATTGTCCATGTAAAGCTTGTAAAAATGGTGCACGCTTTGATAACTCTGATACAATAAGATTCCATTTATATCGGAATGGATTTGATCCTTCTTATAAATTGTGAATTTGGCATGGTGAAAGTACTGAGAGTTTTTCTGAGCAAAAAAAAATCTAATGCAAAAGGAGATGATGGGATTGCGAGAGATCGATTGGATGACATGATTGAGGATGTGGGCGATGATTTTCCTGATAAACCGGAAGTTCTTGCTTCACTTTTGGGTGACAATGAAAAGGCTCTATACACCGGTTGCACTAGATATACACGCTTGTCTAGTGTTTTGAAGTTGTTTAATTTGAAAGCGGCAAATGGGTGGTCAGATACTAGTTTTACATCCTTATTGAGGGTACTGAAAGATATGCTTCCAGAAGATAATGAACTTCCAAATCGAATTTATGAGGCGAAAAAAATATTATGTCCAATGGGTATGAAGTATAAGAAGATTCACGATTGCCCAAATGATTGCATCCTTTACAGGAATGAGTATAAGGATTTATTGGTTTGTCCTAAGTGTAATACTTCACGATACAAAAAGAAGCAACTATGTGATGAGGTTGAAGACAGTATTGATGAGCAAAAGAAGGGGTTGCCCGCTAAGGTTCTGTGGTATCTTCCTATAATACCGAGATTTAAACGGTTGTTTGCTAATGCAAAAGATGCAAAACATATAACATGGCATTCAGATCGGTGTATTCCCAGTGATAACAAGATGATAATGCATACATCGGACTCGGATTAGTGGAAAAAAATTGATTCAATGTATCCTTCATTTGAGGGAGAAGCAAGAAATTTGAGGCTTGATTTGTGTACTAATGGAATGAACCCTTTTGGCAGTCTAAGTAGCACACATAGCTCATGGCAGGTGATGTTGCTTATTTACAATTTGTCATCTTACTTGTGTATGAAGCGTAAGTATATACTTATGTCTTAATGATTTCAGGACTACGATAACCAGGAAATGACATCGATGTTTATCTGGTTCCACTTGTTGAAGACTTGAAAAAATTATGGGATGAAGGTGCACTTGTATTTGATGTACACCGTCGAGAAATGTTCACATTACGTGCCATGTTGTTCTGTACCATTAATGATTTTTCAGCATATGAAAACTTGTCTGAGTACTCTGTTAAAGGGCATAAAACATGCCCTATATGTGAGTAGAGTACAGATTTTTGTCAACTTGCACATGGGAGGAACACAGTATACGTTGGGCATCGTAGATTTCTTCCCGAGTCTCATCCGTATCGCCGTATAAAAAGAGCATTCAATAGAAATCAAGAGTTTAGAAAAGCTCCAAAACCCTTGAGCGGGCCTGAGGTGAATCCTCGTGTGAAGGACATTAATGTGGAGTTTGGAAAACCTTCAGAGTCCAGCAATAATAGTACATGTTGTTGGAAGAAAAAATTCATCTTTTTTGAACTTCCATACTGGAAGACCTTGAATGTAAGACATTGTCTCGACTTTATGCATATTGAGAAAAATATTTGTGAAAGTTTGTTAGGTACGCTTTTGAACATACGTGAGAAAACTAAGAATGGTTATAACGCGAGACTTAATATGATTGATATGAATATACGATCAAATTTAGCACCGGTAGCTCGAGGACAACGCACATATCTACCACCTGCATGTCATACTTTGTCCAGAAAAGAGAAGAAACAATTGTGTTCAAGTTTGAGTAGCATCAAAGTTCCATCCGGATATTCTTCAAATGTAAGTAGACTTGTTTCCGTAAAAGATTTAAAACTTGTTGGTTTAAAGTCTCATGATTGCCATTCCTTAATGCAATAACTGTTGCCTATAGCTATTCGCTAGATATTGCCCAAGCATGTTAAGTCCAGTATAACAAGACTTTGTTTCTTCTTCAATGCTATATGTAGCAAGGTAATCGCTCGCGAAAGACTTGATCAGTTACAAGATGAAATAATTGTTGTCCTGTGTCAATTAGAAATGTATTTTTCACCCGCCTTTTTTGATATTATGGTACATTTGGTGATTCATTTGTTAGAGAGATAAAAATCTGTGGGCCTGTTCATTTGCGATGGATGTACCCATTCGAGCGATATATGAAAGTCTTTAAGGGATATGTTAAGAATCGTTATCGTCCTGATGCTAGTATTGTTGAAGGTTATATAGCTGAGGAGGTAATTGATTTCTACTTGGTGGATACAACATCAATTCCAATACCTAAGAATCGGCACGATGGGAGGATTACAGATATGGGCACAAGGGGAGGAAGAATGTTTACGCCTCCTAATGTTGAATTGATGAAGGCGCATCTCTACATACTACGCAATTCTGAAGAAGTTGAGCCCTATGTGACAGCCCATATGAGTTCAATAAGAAAGTCTTATTCTGTTTGGACGGATCAAAATGTGCTCAATGAACATAATCGGACATTTGTCAATTGGGTTGGTAATGTTGTCATGGGCAAAGACGTTTCGGAGACATTAAAATGGTTGGCATTTAAGCCCAGCCATTTGGTAAGAGCATTTTCAGGCTATGACATAAATGGATATTCATTTGCCACTAAGAGACAAGATGAGAAGAGCACGGCACAAAACAGTGGTGTTACATTGATCTCGGAGGCTTTGCATGTTTCTAGCAGGAAGGATAAAAATTCATTGTATGCAAACATGTTATATTACGGGGTAATTAAAGATATTTGGGAGCTTGACTATGTTTGTTTCAAAGTAGCTGTATTTCGATGCAAATGGGTTGATAACAATAATGGGGTCCAAACTGATGATCCATTGGGATTTACCTTGGTTGACCTTAATCGAATGGCTTTCAAGGGGGAGCCATTTATACTTGCATTGCAGGCGAAACAAGTTTTTTATATCACCGATCCTTGTGAAGAACATTGGTCTGTTGTTCTTCATGGCAAACAACATCACGGAGTGGAAGGGATTGATACAGAAGAAGGGCTTTATGAGGCGGGCCGTTTCTCTAGTGGGTTACCTAAATTGACAGCAGTTGAAGAAGATAGGAAACTAGATAAATACATACTTCGTGATGACCACAATGAAGGATTATGGTTTGAGGATCAAATGTCCCATAAAAGAAAGAGAATATCTTGATATCATTTTCAGGTATATTGTTTGTTTTGTGTGTGTGTGTGTGTGTGTATTTATATATGTATATTTGATTGTAATGAAACTATGTGGACATAATTTTATAAGAATATGTATTTTTATCCTTTTTACTATTTGATTGAAACAGGTCACACAACTTGGATGAAGTCGCGCAATTATGGGATAAAATTTACAGGGAATTGAAGATATCAAAATGATGAAGTTGTGAATTTGTTATTGCTGAAAATTGTGTGAAGCTTTTGTGTTGATGTTAGGATAACAGGGAGTTTTGGTTAAATTTATAGGGGAGACTCTGTCGGAATTGATGTAAAACTGAATTCTGTATTATTTGAAGTTGTTTGTTGTTTATAGTTGTTTAAAAATGTTCACTGTTTATTTAACAAGGAGTTTTGGTTAAATTTACAGGGGAAGCTCTATCGAAATTGATGTAAAACTGAATTTGCATAAAACTTCACTATTTATGTTAATGTGATATAGAGGTTTGGTTTAAAATTGTTTAAAACTCTAATATTTTTGTTTTAATTTAAAATTAAACCTTGATAAATTAATACCCTAGGGATCGGAAAAACGATATTCATTTAGCGAGGTTAGTTATTGACCGCTAAATGAATAAATTATTCTTTATCGATTAATAAATATTTATTATTTTAGAGAGAGTTCTTCAATATAGTTTCTATTAAAAAGTATTTGAAATTAGGCAAGATCAAAAGTTTTAGGCTCCTTAATGTCTCGAAAAAACAAGTTCATGTCGCTTTTTTTATCGAACATTACTTATCTAGGTTTAACTGTAATATTCAAATTTAAAGTGTATTTTCTGCATCATTTGAAATTTGTGTGCAGGGGTAAGGCGCATTTCATACCCACGTCCACCTCTTTCTATTTTTTCGACTCTTAATTTGAATAAAAGAATGTACCGATGCAAAGGAAGATCTAACTAGCCTGCATGTATATGAGAGATAGATAAACGATTGAAAATTAATTAAGACTATACATGGATAAGACATTGAGTAATACTTGTAACCAATTGTAAAGAGTATTAGTTAATTGCCGCTATGAATGGTTTATCTTAACATAATTGAAATTCTTGATTGACTTTATTTAACTAGAGATAATTAAGTACACAGAAATTCAATAGTACAAAACTTACCATTAATTCAATGAAAATTATTACTTTTTAAGTGTTCCTATAATTATTGTGTATCAATTCTTGAAAAATTTTTATGGCCCCAAAATAATGGATTGGTTAACTAAAAATTTGAAATTTATTAGGGTGAAATACAATTTCCCCCCTGTGGTTTAATGATATTGACAGTTTCCCCCTTATGTTTTCAAAACTGACAGTTCCCCCCTCATGGTTTTGGACTGAAGTGTCCACTTAACGGAAAATGCCTTCTCTAACGGCGCGTGAAGCGAACGCGCTCAAGACGAGAGTGGGGGTAAACAAATTGATGATGTCATTAATTTTGTTCCCAAAATACCCCCAACTAAAAATAAAAAAAAAAAAAAAAAAAACTGGACTTGTTGCGGGAGGCTCCCGCAACAGAAATGGAACCCATTTGATGGGTTTCATTTCTGTTGCTGCAACTGAAATGAAACCCATTTGATGGGTTTCATTTCAGTTGCAGCAACAGAAATGAAACCCATTTGATGGGTTCCATTTCAGTTGCGGGAGGCTCCCGCAACTGAAATGGAACCCATCAAATGGGGTTCATTTCAGTTGCAGAATCCCGCAACTGATATGAAACCCAACAAAATGGGTTTCATATCAGTTGTGGGAGTGCTTTAGGTTTAGGGGGAAAAAAAAAAAAAAAAAAAAAGTAAAGGAAGAAGACGATGAACATTGCCATCGTCTTCTTCCTTCTTTCATTTTTTTTTAAAGTTTTTTTTACCAGGGGTAATTTAGTCATTTTTTTAACACCGTTAGAGAATGCATTTTCCGTTAAGTGGACACTTCAGTCCAAAACCATGAGGGGGAACTGTCAGTTTTGAAAGCATAAGGGGGAAACTGTCAATATCATTAAACCACAAGGGGGAAACTGTATTTCACCCAATTTATTAATTACTTTTTTTTTCATCGGTATAAAGGCTGGATCTTGTATATAATTAATAAATATAATGTATTTTACTGTAAAAGTTGATCAATATTAAATTGCATATTCAATATTAAATTTAAAAAAATTTTGAGGTTAATTTACAAAAAAGAAAACCTTGAAATTAATAGGAATAGAGGCTGGCATGGGATTTCTCTAAATTTTCCCGGACACTTTCTACGGCGGTTTAACATAACCCGCCGTAGAAAAGCCACTTTCTACGGCAGTTTCAATTTAAACCGCCGTAGAAAGTGGTTTTCTACGGCGGTTTATGTTAAACCGCCTTAGAAAATGAGTCAAAAATGGAATTCCCTCGTGCGCCTCGATCTTTTCATATTAATCCCTAATTTTTCTGTTTTGTAAATTAACCCCAAAATTTTTTAAACTCTAATATTGAATATGTAATTTAATAATGATCAATCGTTGCAAGTAATTAAAATACATTATATTGATCAACTTAATAAATTTAATGTATTTTACTATAAAAATTGATCAATATTAAATGGCATATTTACTATTAAATTTTAAAAAATTTTGGGGTTAATTTACGAAAAAGAAAAATTAGAAATTAATAGGAATAGAGGCGCCCGCGGGAATTTTAGTGAAACTTACTGTCGCGGATAAATGATTTCATGTCCGTACATATATATAGCAAATGAAATCCAGTAAGTATTACTTTATTTTTTTATTGGGCCTTTAAGGATTCATTTTTCTTATACTACTTAATGCATTTAGCGAGTTTGTTACTTTAGCCAGTTCGCCCAAGTCGAAAACGCACAAAATTATTATATAATCAAGCTTATTACTTTATCGAAGTTTAAATGTACTTTATCAAAAAAATATTACTTTTGAGGTTTTCCTATAATTATTATGTAACAGTAAATGAAAATTTTTTTTGGCCTTAAATAATGGATTGGTTCAGTACTAAAAAATTTGAAATTTAATTATTTATTGTTTATAATAATAAAAGGCTGGATTTTGTACATAATTAATAAATATAATGTAAATTGGATATTTAATATTATATTTAAAAAATTGTGGGGTTAATTTAAAAAAAACAAAAATAGAAATTAATAGGGACAGATGCGCGTGCGAGAATTGGCACCATTTTTCCATTTTTTCTATGGCGGGTCAAAAAAAATTGCCGTAGAAAACAACATTCCATGGCTGTTTAAATTGAAACCGCCGTAGAAAGTGACTTTCTACGGCAGTTTCAATTAAACCGCCGTAGAAAGTTGTTTTCTACGGCGGGTTATTTTGAACCCGCCATAGAAAATGGGTCTGGTCAGCTTTATAAATTCAAATTAGGATTTGAATTTAGAAGCTTTCCCCTGTCTTCCCCTGTTTCCCTCTCCTCTTTCCCGTCTCATTCCATAATCTTCTTCGACCAGAACCCATCGCCGGCGCCATCCGCACATGGCCGGCCGTCTCTTTCTCTTCCCCACAGCTGTTCGGTGTTGGCTGCTCGCCCCGCCGTCACCCAGCTCCGGCTTTAGCAGCTTAATCGGAATAAAGGCGCCCATTTTATATATTTTCCCCAACCAGAATTTCGGCTATACAATCGCTTGGTTGTAGGATTCAAATCCAAAATAAGGTTTAGCCGAATAGTTTCAAGTTTATTTAAGCTTTAGAAATTTTACTATTATTTGTTTACTTGTGATTGGCCTAGGATTTTTTTGTTAATGTTGCATTTGGGTTTGTTGAGATGATGAATGCTTGGATTGTTTTGGTTTTGATCGATGGGTGGTTTAATTGGTTTGGTTGTTGAATTCGGGTTTGGTTTTGATCGAATGGTTTTTGAGTTCGTGTTTGGTTTTGATCGATTGGGGTGTTTGAATTCATTTTACATGATTATTTTGATCGATTGGTGTTTGAATTTGGGTTTTGATCGATTGGGGTGTTTATGCCATTTTTTTTTCTGCTATAAATGGTTTTTCTCCTTCGCACTTTCATTTTACACCATTACTTCTATGTGGTGGTTTTATTTCACTTGGTTATAGGTCCCTTTGTTTCTTATGGTATGCATAAGCATGGAGAGTGTTTACATGCCTTTAATTTTACCCTTTTGTTCGTTGCGGGAGGGGGAGAGTTGATAATGAGTGAAATGCTTTTCTTGTTTTAGGCAAGGAGAGAGTAAACTGAGTGAACTTCTCCTTAAACCTTTAACCTTTGTTACTCTGTTTTGTGTTCCTTCTTTAGTGCTAATGAGTGAAATGATTGTTCTCATGAGTTGAAGTTGTGAAATGTCAATTGCTTTTTCAATTTTAACCTTTCTTAGTCCACTTTTTGTGCCTCCTTTGATTTAATTTCTTTAATGGCACTTGTTTATTGAAATTAAAACTTTCTTTGCCTCTCCTTCCCTTATCTTTTTGTGTCTCCTTTGGTTTAATTTCTTTAATGGCACTTATCTTTTGAAATTAAAGCTTTCTTAGCCTCATTTTCCGGTATATTTATTAGAAATGTACAAAGTATCTTTTGTGTGTCGCTTTTCTTGTTTTAGACAAGGAGAGTGTAAAATGAGTGAACTTCTTCTTAAATCTTTAACCTTTCTTACTCTATTTTGTTTTCCTCCTTTAGTGATAATGAGTGAAATACTTGTTCTCATGAGTTGAAGTTGTGAAATGTCACTTGCCTTTTAAAATTTAACCTTTCTTAGGCTCCTTTTTCGTGTCTCCTTTGGTTTAATTTCTTTAATGGCACTTATCTTTTGAAATTAAAGCTTTCTTTGCCTCATTTTACGGTATCTTTATTAGAAACGTACAAAGTATCTTTTGTGTGTCGCTTTTCTTGTTTTAGGCATGGAGAGTGTAAAATGAGTGAACTTCTCTTTAAACCTTTTACCTTTCTTACTCTATTTTGTTTTCCTCCTTTAGTGATAATGAGTGAAATACTTGTTCTCATGAGTTGAAGTTGTAAAATGTCACTTGCCTTTTAAATTTTAACCTTTCTTAGGCTCCTTTTTGTGTCTCATTTGGTTTAATTACTTTGATGGCACTTATCTTTTGAAATTAAAGCTTTCTTTGCCTCATTTTCCGGTATCTTTATTAGAAACGTACAAAGTATCTTTTGTGTGTCACTTTTCTTGTTTTAGGCATGGAGAGTGTAAAATGAGTGAACTTCTCCTTAAACCTTTAACCTTTCTTACTCTATTTTGTTTTCCTCCTTTGGTTTAAAGTGGGTAAAGGCACTTGTTTATTGAAATTAAAACTTTCTTTGCCTCTCTTTCCCTTATCTTTTTTAGAAACGTTTCTAGTATCCTTTGTGTGTCGCCTTTGTTGAAAAGGATCCTTGTTTTATACTTGGAGATTGTGAAATGTCACTTCTTCTTCTACTTTTTCCCTTTCTTACTTTATTTTGTGTGCCCCATGTATTGATAATGATTCAAATGCTTGTTCTCATGAACTGAAGGGGTGAATTTTCACTTGCTTTTTCAATTTTAACCTTTCTTAGTCTCCTTTTTGTGTCTCCTATGGTTTAAAGTGTTTAATGGCGCAAAGGTTTTTGAAATTAAAACTTTCTTGAAATGAAAAGATGTTATCTTGTTTTCTCTAAGTCTTTACCTAAAGTTTAAGATAAGGTAATGGTCTGAAAGAGAAAACGCAATGAGGAGCATAGTGATGAGGGAAATGGCAATGGAGATGGTTCTTCTACTAGAGTTAGAAGAGGTAGGGGGCCTACAAATTGCAACGATCTTTTGGAAATGCGTATGAGGGGAAAACAATTGAGATTGAATTCAATTCCAAAAATGAGCCTAAAAATGCGCATACGAAGTGGATTACTTTCGTTGCATTCACTGCCCGGAGCAAAGTGGACATTATGGAATATGCATCATGGCCCAAAGTCCCTACTAGATCAAGAAGAGAGTGTGAATGAAAATACAGGTATTCTACAAAATTATAATGTAAACCCATTTATACAAATGAACCAAATTTACCTAACTTATTACTTCTATTGTTTAATGTAGGCATTATTTGTTTCTTAATCAACTGAAGAGCTCGAAACCAAGTGGATTTCTTATGCCGGTAAACGTTGAAAAGATTGGAAATCCTTTTTAGGTAGATATGTCAATGGCGATTTGAAGGGTGAGGACCCATCCTTGAATATAAATATCTCCCAAGGGAGACATGGCTTAAGTTTAAGGCTAGCCATGAAACAGAAGAATGAAAGGTAGTTATTTCAATTTTTTTTTCCTTCTTCTTTTTGGATATTTGAAATTTCTCAGTTTATTGATAATCTCTTTTCATTTTATTTTCTCTAGGCAATTCGTGGTAAAGCTCAAAGGAATGCCAATTTGAATTCTTTTTACCATAATTTATCTCGGGGTAGATACCGACTACTGAAGAAGAATTTGCATGAAGAGGCATTGATTGAAAATTGGGAGAAGGCTTTATAGGATGGTATGTCCGAAGAAGAAGGAGAAGAAGCTTATGCAAGGCCAGCCCGTCATCTACTTTGGAGAAAGTCTCACACAAACAAAAATGGCGAATACTTTACCCCAGAGGCTGGTCGTGTTGGGAGTGAAATTGTAAGTTTACGCCATACATTTCTTATGATTAAATTATTTGACTGAAAACCATATTATTAATACTATCAATATTGATTTAAATTTCATATTTTTGGAAACGTTTAGGAAAAGTTATGTATGCACGAGTTCCAAGGAGAGAAAGTTTCAGAGGGTATGAATGACATAATTGTCAAGGCAACAGGAAAGACCGATCACCCTGGTCGGGTTCGCGGCCATTCTACCAGGGCCCTTATAACAGATGTTTTTCCAACAACAACCCCGTCGCTTAAAGCTGAACTAGCTTTAACTAAAAGGAAGCTTCAAAAAACCACAGCAAAGCTTGATGAATGTCAAACAGATCTTAAGATGATGGTGGGTTTTATATGTACTAAGATGGGGACTGACTATGATTCAGCAAGAGCCACAGTCCTCAACAGTGCCAAATCTCAGAGTTTGAACCCAGAAACTGCCGGAATGGCTCCAGATATGTTTGAGGTACATGGTAGCCATGATTCTACTATGAGTCCTACGAATCTGCCTAAAGAACATCGTAGCCATAATGTTTCCCCTCTAATCCCTACAAGTTTGCCTGAATTACATACGATCCCTGTTTCATCAATGATCCTGATAAGTAGGAATGAGGTTCACAGTAGCCCTATTCCAACAACCTTGGAAGATCAGAGTTCTTTAGGGGATTATAAGGTAATTAAAATACATTTATATATGTCATCTTTGTTTCTATAATTTCTTTCATATTGTCAATGCTAAAAAATATTGATATTGCTTTTGATGATTACACTTAGTTTTTGGATTTAACTAAAATAGTGCAATAATGTTCATTGACTTGCTTATTATCTCAGGATGGGTGTGATTGTCACCTGTTCATCTGTGAGGATACATGTAAGAGACGTAAGCTTGTGGCCAAGTGAAATGTTTATAAGCAGAAAAAGCACCATGGGCGCGAGGTAAAGAAAGGTTGCGCGAGGGTTACAATTAAAATTTCATATGATGACCTTGCCACGCTGCCATTTCCTGAGGAAGAGGCTTCAAATGTGGGAATGTGACATTCATTTTTCGTGGAATGGCCTATACATTTGATAGAGCATATTCCCGATCCATTAAAAGAGGTATATGCTTACATTTATTTGTGAATTACTTCATACCTTTTTGTATAATGAATTTTATTTCAAATGGTCTTAGGTGGAGAAAAGTTCAAAAAAGAAAAAAGGTCCTTTGAATTCTATGAATGAGATAAGATCATCTTTGACCACTACATATGAAATGGCATCCTCTTCGACATCTAATCCATTGCACGAGTTTGAACTCCGATTAGAGAAAGATTCAAACTTCAGCTTCATGTTTCAATTTACAAGAGATACCATAGTTGTAGATCATCTTATCAGTATAGATCGAATGGATGTCGTTGAATTATTGTTAAGAGAAAAAGATGTCACAAACTATTGCATGCAATTGTTCATCAGGTGAGTTTCAACCAATTAATTTTCTTTGTATTTTTAATTATTGTTATATATAGTATTCTTTCTATGTGGCTGGACTAACCAAGGATGATAATGTAAATTCCCTACAGCTTTACATGATTTGGTTCAAAGGAATGACCGCAAGGCGATAGGGTTTCTCGCAGCAGATCATGTCACAGCATTAGGAAATGCATATGAAGATAGGGTACAATATATTGCACGAAACTTGAAGGATCGGAATAGAGAAATTTATCTGGTACCGTATCTTCAGAGGTAAACACTGTAAGCGTTTCTCTAATTTTTAAGAAACACTGATTTAAAGATCTGAGGTCATTGAATTTTTTGTTTGCAGTGGAGATTGGATGCTTATAGCCATTAAACCGATTGAAAAAGTTGTGTACTGGTTTATTCATTACAAAATCCACAAAAAGAGGAGGCAGTAATACTTATAGATGAGTGTGTTATATTAACTAATATTATATTGTATAATTTGTAATTCCAATCATATATACCTATGTTGCTAATTATTTTTATTCATCATTCATATTTTATAGGGTGATGTTTAATTATTAAGCTTTCCTAGGATTGCCGAGAGCTGTGCATATGCAACCTGAATGGATAGTAGTTAAGGTAAAATTAGTATTTATTGAATTTTTTTTTTTAACGTTGTGTTGTATACAATTGTATGATCTTCTGACTCGTATAATATTATTCAATAGCATAAAAAACAAAAGTCTATCTGGGAGTGTGGCTACTATGTCATGCATTACATATACCACATCGCAATGAAATCCGAGACATTGGCACTTGAAAAGGTATTTGATTTTGATTTCACATAACTTATTTGATTGTATTTCATTTTGCTACTCAATTAAATTTGTTTTTATACTCCGTGGTAGTACTTCAAGATCGAACGCACTCTATTAACCACTGAGGATATAGATGCTATGAGAAAATTATGCGCTAGTTATATTGTGGAGCATTATCCAAGTAGTACTTAATGGTTGTTTTGCTAGTGTGGAAACTTGTTGATATTATAGTTGTATGAATTGTTGTGGATATGCCACTGTAATGTAATAGTGATTTCTACTTATATCTTGGCAATATTTTGTATATTTTTTTAAACTTTTAGAAGCAGGTTTTGCTCTAAACCAGAGAAAGCTCAGAACTTTCTACGACAGGTATGGAAAACGCCTTAGAAATTTTAGGACTTTCTATGGTGGTTTAGATAGAGCAATAGAAAATGAGTACTTTCTACCATGGTTCGGGTGAGAACGCCATAGAAAGTCTTGTACTTTCTACAGTGGTTTTGCTAGGAACCACCATAGAAAGTGACACTTTCTACGGCGGTTCGGTTAGGCATGCCGTAGTATTAGGGACTTTCTACGGCGGTTGGGAAGAACCGCCGTAGAAAGTCTGAACTTTCTATAGCGGTTCTTCCCAACAGCCGTAGAAAGTTCGGACTTTCAATGGCAGTTCCCAACCGCCGTAGAAAGTCTGTAACCTTTCTACGGCTGCCAGATAGATAGGGGTTCAAATACAAGAAAACCGCCGTTAAATGTGCGAAAAAATCGCCATTAAAGCCCCTTTTTGTAGTAGTGATTGTATCTTTCTATCATATTGCAAACAGCTCAAGGCTTCTTTACCCAAAATTCGGTCCTGGTTTGAGTTGGTTTTGGGCTTTACTTAAAACCAACCCAAGACCTATGGTTTCCACCCAGGGTTTGAAACCCAATATCAAACCTTTTTTTTCCCCCAAAACCTCTTCACTCTCCCACCCACACAGGCGCCGCCGCCGCTGCTGACACCAAAATCTTAGCCGTTGATCGGAGCATCAAACTCTCAACGTTTCTCTCCAAGCTTTCTTCGCTCTCCGATTCCCCGGAGGTTTCTTTTAAGTATCAGTTGTCCGGTGAAGACATCGACGCTTTGATTTTGATCACTAACGATGAAGACCTGGAGCATATGATGCTTGAATGGTGACCAGTCGTCGGTGAGTAACTTCGGGTCAGATGAGTCCAAACCCGAGATGCAATGATTTTTGGATGCGTTGAAAGCTGCTCAAGTTAGTCAAAATGCAATGCCATCGGCTGGGCTGGTGGAGCCGGTGAGGATCCTGGATTATTTGTCTGGATTGGAAAAAGGCGTTCTTCGTGCGCTGACGAAGATTCGAGACCTATTACTGGAGGTGCCTCGTCCGGTTATCGTAGGTGAGCCTGTGCTCCAGCCGACAGACATCCACCTTCAGATACACGAATTGCATATGATGCGCCTAAGATGATGTTAATTGGAGTTGGATTTGGATTTGAAGTTTTGTTAGAATTGAATTTTTAGGGTTTACGGTGGCGGCGGCGGTGGCGGTGAGATGGCGAAGCAGGTGGTGATGGACGGAGGGTTTAAAACTTGTTTTGAAACCTTGTTTCTTTGTTTTGGTCTCAAACCAATTTGGTTTGAAACTTGTTCTCAAACTAGGAGTCAAACCTAGGTAAAGAATAGGCCCAAGTGGTACTAACAAAACCTGAGAGTTAACAAATTGAAAAAGTATAGAATTATACTAAGTGTTGAATACCTCTAGAGAAATTAGCTTGAAATGTGATGATGTCACTCGACTTGGCCAAGACAAGGAAATGTTAACATTGCATTTAATGCTAGTTCACCATTTGTTACTTTTTGAAGTTTCAAAATTCTCTGATGATGTCGACGAGGTTGTCAATTTGACTTGTTACGGAAAAGTAGAAATTAATTTTACAATACGATACTAACAACTATGGATTCATCCCTTTCACTCCACCTCTCAGGGTTTACATCTATTAAATGCCTTCCAACAAAAAAATATGTATATGGGGAAAAGATTGAGCCTCAGCTTTTTTAAGCTAAAAATGAAGTAAACAACCAAAACCTAATCTTGCAATGACTCACTGGTTATCTGTGTACGTGTGAAATTTTAGTGAAATTGTGAGCTTTCTTCCAGCAACCAAGTTCATAATTCCTGCATAAACTGAAAAAGAGAAAAAGTAAGAAGTAAATCTGAAACAAAATTTAAGCCAACAAAACTGAAAAAAAAAATAAAGAGGGAATGGGCCTGGTGGCGCCCATGATGGTTTTGTGAAACTCGGCAATTTTGGGCAGAGACGAGGGACGAGGTGGAGGACGGTAGTTTTAGATTTGGGCGCTGGCGATTGCATAGCGTTGATCGGTGCGACAGATCTGTTGTAATTGGTTCCCTATGGAGTTCAACTATTAGAAACAAAAAATGAATTGCTTGTGTCGGAGGCATTTTGATTTTGATTTATGGACTTCCTTTTCGTTGCGGCGGATGTTGATTTCTAAGCTTCCTTTTCATTGGCTGGATATGATATTGCGATGGTTGTAAGTATAGGCTACGGGTTTCACGGACGACAACGGAGGTAGAGGGTGGGGAGGCAGACGGAGGTGAAGGATAAAGGGGAGTCAAACTGCGAACGAGGGAGGAGGAAGGTGGAGGAATTTGGGGAGGAAGATGAACAACAAATTTGGGGAACAAAAATGGAAATGTTATTTACAGGCCACATATTACTAAATGTATGCCACTTTTTAAAATGTTAGGGTGTGAAATGACCGAAAAACCCCCCCCCCTTATAAAGTAAAAAAAAAAATTTCACTTGGCCTAAACTCCTCCTTGCTGCTTGCTGCTTCGGTCGCTGCGGTTGCTGCTTCGGTCTCCATTTTCGGTGGCCTCTCCAATTTTGGCTTCTCCATTTCCGGCCGCATTCTTCCATTGGTGCGAAGCTCCATTTCCGGCCATTCCACTCCGACGGGAAGGGTTTTTTTTTTCCGTTTTTAAATTTTGTTCCAAATGTTGGAATTGAAGTGAATTGGTTGTTGTTTTGTTTATGGGCAAGGTTTTGAATGCATGTTTGCTGCGTTTTTCGGCCCTTTCATGCATAATTATTGTGCAATGTGCATGTATGTTGGATGTGTAATTGTTTCCATTTTTTGAAGAAGTGAATGGAAATTTTGGTTTGAATATTGAAAGATTGCTTTGTTTCGGTTGCTTAGTAATGTTTTAGTGGCTAAGTTGCGTTATCGGCTGTGGTGTTAACAATAGTAGGGAAAATTCAGTGGTTCAGCTTCGGGAAAACCGTTCTCCCGGTGAAGAACCCGGAAAAACGCTTCGGGGAAGCGAATGTCGCAGTGAAAAACGCCACCGGGAGGTGTATGTTCCAGAGAAAAACGCCTCTATCAGGCGTATTTTTCTGGAACAAACGCCTCCAGGGGGCGTTTTTTTCTGGAAGGAGCGCCTCATGTAGGCGTTTGATCCAGAAACAAGCGCCTCGTGGAGGCGTTTTTTTCGGGAACAAACGCCTCGATCAGGTGTTCGTTCCCGAAAAAAATGCCTCCATGAGGCGCTTGTTTCTGGAACAAACGCCTTGTTTAGGCATTTTTTTCGGAAACAAGCGCCTCCTTGAGGCGTTTGTTCCAAATCTGTTATGTTTTTAAAATTTTTTACATATAATATGTTGTTTGTTTATGATTTTCTTTTAATGCAGATGGGGGACAGATTTAAAGGTAATATATTCCGTCGGACGAGAAAAAGATCCAAGTCCGGTAAGAGTAGTAATCCGGAACCATCCAGGAGTGTTAATCCGGATAAATCCGGGGAGCTTTTTATTCAAGAGTCGGAAAATGCCCCACGTATTCATCCAACGACATCTGAGCGTTCGAGGAAGGTGTTTGCACGATCGCGTGCATCTTCTGCGACTGGGAATGTCATTACTCCCATAACTGAAGACTCATTTCAACATTCCGTGTCTGGAAATGAGTACATTGGGGCGTCCTTTACAGAACAACCTTTCGCCCCACCTTTTTCAGATGTTGAGATGTCCCACGATGATGGTGACGGCGAGGGGGCTTATGGAAGAAGTGATGCTGAAGGGGCTAATACAAGCAGCGAACCAAGTAGGAGAGCTGGGAAAGGACTCATGGGCAGTAAGGCTAGGGCAGCGATTGCAGGGTGGAAGGAATACAGGGAGCTGGACCATCCGCTAGAAGGTGGTCCTGTAATCCCTGAGTTGCTCTTTTGAGTTTCAAAAGCCACACTGCCTACCACGTCTGGCATGGAGAGGTAATTCTATTAAATTGCACACGTTCATATGCGTTGTTCAATGAATTAGTATTCTGGTAATTATCTATGCTTCGTTACTTGTGATCCATAATGGCATAATGAAGAAAGTTTGCACGGTTTATTATTTTTTTTTTTGCAAATTAAATGCTTTAGGAATTGTATCCCCTGGTTTTATTTCGTTGTTTACATTGTGTAGGAACGGGGGATACTGAAATGTCATAATGGGGCCGATCGATTGAAAAATTGGCCGGCCGATGAAGAGATGAAAAAGCTTGTTGAGGGGTCCGGATTGGCCCATTTAGTCCAGTGCATGCATGATGAGTTAGACGCCGCTTTGCTATGTGCGTTTGTGGAGAGGTGGCATCCGGAGACCAACTCTTTCCACTTGCTGTTCGGGGAGATGACAATTACATTGCATGATGTTGCATACATATTGCACATTCCGCTGGGGGGTAGGCCCATTTATGGCAAAACAAAGACAACACAAATAGCGACGGATGTTGCAGCTGTGTTGGGGAATGATGAAGTGAAAATGGATAGGCCTGGCTTTGTGAAGTTGACAAGCATTGAGGCGAATTGTGCCAGGAGATTTGACAAAGTTAATGCTGCCTCGGGTTATTTATTGTGGGTTTTAGGGCTTTCCCTGTTTGTGGATAAGTCTAAAACCCACGTTTCTGCGCAGTATTTAACTTTCCTTCGCGATATTGAGACAGTAAGTGATTACTCATGGGGAGCTGCCACATTGGCGTACTTATACCGCCAACTTGGGAAGGCGTCGAGGGCACATAGTGCACAGTTTTCTGCTTGTTTGACTTTGCTTCAGGTTTGTCACTGTACATGTTGCTTTCCTTATCATACTTTGATGTATTTCGTTACAAGATATGTAGTGATTGTTCTTTTGTTCATTATTATTAGAGCTGGATATATGAATACTTCCCAATATTCAGCCCACCAAAGAAGCGGTCGTGGAATACTGGATGGCCGGCGGCAATGAAATGGCAAGTTGGTACTGGGAAGAAGCGTGTTGCAAAATATGATTTGGAGGCATACAGGAGGGCCCTAGATGCACTGCAGCCGAACGAGATAATATGTCCATTCTTTGTGATTACGAACAGTTCTTTTATGTTATTGTGCTACATTTGGTGATTTATTTCATAATCGGCCAGGTTAATTGGATCCCATTTGAGCCCAATCCGGCATTGGTCCATAAAATCTCCTTGTATAGGGGCCTTATATATTGCGTTAACGTTGAAGAGCCCTATATGCCGGATCGGGTGTTAAGACAGTTCGGATACGCCCAACAAGTTCCATTTCGTGTCTTCAAACCGAAAGAGTGCTATAGAGGCCCAGAGACAAAGAAGTATGTCTGCAAATACGTTGCGGATCTAAGTGGTTGGGAAATCTCGCATACAAGGCTTCTGCGAGATATGAAGAGGGCGGAGTATACTGACGAAGCAAGCGAGGATTACCTTGAGTACTTCCGGTCGCGTTCGCACATCCGTGTCAGTAGTGGTCCTGTCGAGGAATACACTCCTGATCCTACTCAGTTGTCCCTCAATGCAGTGAGTTTATGATGATGTTTTATTTTATTTTATTCTTACCTA
The DNA here is from genome assembly GCA_016801395.1 of Leptodermis oblonga. Classification (NCBI taxonomy): domain Eukaryota; kingdom Viridiplantae; phylum Streptophyta; class Magnoliopsida; order Gentianales; family Rubiaceae; genus Leptodermis; species Leptodermis oblonga. The sequence continues at coordinate 21,619,641 of CM028753.1, forward strand.
TATTTGTCTTACTAGTTGCTGATTGTGAACGTCATTTTACTTGTTATAGCGACTTCAGTATTTAGCCTCTCGGGCAGTCTATTTTCATCCAAGGGTTGAACACGCTGTCAACCCTGAGACACGTAGGCAGGCTATTGCAAAAGTTGCTTATCATTTGGAGGGCCTGATGCCGGGACTGGAAGAGCTTGCACTGCGACCTCCATTTCAGCCTTAGTGCACAGCTTTCCTTATGTTTGATTATGTATCTTGTGATTTTAGTGTAATGCTGGATGATTATTAATTTTTTTTTACTCCCCAATACAATATATATGTCGAATTAGTGCCTTTTATTGGGTGTGCCGTTGATTGAAGTAAAGAAAAAAATTTAGTGATCCATTATGTGGTATGAACAGGGATTCAGGTGCTTATATACAGGGGAGACTCTGCCCAAATTTCATACCATTTAAACACAGTAGCACTGTTTTAGTGAAAATTTTGCGTTCCCGAATGTAGCTAACATTGTTGGGTTCAATGCGCCGTTGTTTTGGCATCAAATCGCATGAGTAATGAGACTGAAACCAAGAAAAACGCCCTAATCAGGCGTTTTTCTCACGCATAATCGCATGACGAAGGCGTTTATTTTTGAGAAAAACGCCTAATATAGGCGTTTTTATCCCAGAAAATCGCATACATCAGGCGTTTTTCTCTAACAAAAATGCCAGAGATAGGCGTTTTTATTCCATTCAGTCGCCTACGTACTCAGGCGTTTTTCTGCCGGAAAATCGCCTGCGGTAAGCGATTTTCTTGGATATAAACGCCTCTCTCAGGCGTTTTTCTCAGATAAAAACGCCTCAGTCAGGCGTTTTTCTCTGTTAACAGCACCTCATTCATCCAATTGTCACTTCAACAACAACCCACATTCCCAAACATCTGCAGTCAATAGGATCCCTAATACAATACTGCAATTTAGCCTTTCTAAAGAAGTTAACTGACTTATTGTAATTCCCATTGGAATGTAATTGGCAATAGAAACCTAACCACAATCATAAACTATTGCAATAATTAGCAACATGACAAATATATTCTAAATATACAATACATCTATATGCCAATACAAACACAACCGAGGATGCCATAAATTTGAAATCATAAATCCCTATGCCCTAATCGATAACTATTGTGGGTTCCCTGTCTACATTGCCTAAGCTAGCAAAGTACAAGTTCTGATATCTATCCAATCGAGGTTTTAACATTTCCTCCAAATCATCCATCAGGTCGTCCTTATGGTGTCTCCACAACACACTGACAGGGGGCAACAAGATTTCACCTCTCGTCTCCAAACAAATGAAATGGTTGTCTCGGATATGTCCCACAGTGATATAAGTGGTCGGATCATCACATACACCGGACTCCCGCAATTGAAGTGGAAGGAAGGTGCAACACTCCGCTCCGTAAAAAGCGACTACCCTCTGGTACCTCGTGGCGACAAGTAGTCCAAATAGATAAGTATCGAACCAGAACTCCTCTGTTGCTGGACTTATGTGGAAATCCAACACTTTAAGGGCTTTATAGTACATAGCTTCACCGAGGACGCCAAACCATAATGAGACATACGCGTGAAGTTCATGTAACATCTCCCGCCGGATTTGCGACCAAAGTGAGTCGTCACCATATACGAATTTAGAGATTACCCTGAACCCACAGTGTCCATCCCCCATTACATTTTTATAATCAACGACATAATCGAACACGAAGTGTTTAACCAAAGACGGGAGGTTGAAAGGCCAGTTGGATTCGATATGAGTCATTCGAATACTCCTGGATGATGACCCACTTGACCTGCTGCGACCTGCACATAGTATTTGAATGCATGAACAATAGATGCATCATAATAAATAATTGAAACAAAAAACAATTGCAAAGGATATGACAACTATATGTACCTCTGCCTCTTGACCTGCCTCTGCCTAGGCCGGCTTCCCTCTCAGCATGCTCGTAGCCAAAAAGGTCTCGCTGCGTCGAGTTGTTCCTCGGCCTTCCCCTACGTGGCCTTTGAATGGGATCTACGAGGTCAACAATCTCTGGATGCAAAGTGTTATGCATGACACCCGTTACCCTATAAATGTCCGCAGTCGGATGCTGCGAGGCTTCCACATACATCTCATGCAGTCGACCTTGTGCTGTCTGCCGTTCCTCATCGCTAGGCATGTTCCCCTCATCCAAAGATAGGGTCCTCCAGAAGAGGTCCACATCCAAGGGATCAATAGGTATGTAATTCCTAGCCATTTCAACCATCTGATGCGCACACGACAAGCCATAACTGGTTCGCAGTTCACAACCACACATCTCACTATTCGCCCCATATACTGCACCTCTCTTTTTGTATTCTTGTAACAGCAACAGTATGGCATCTTGCGAAACTCTGCCATTGATCCTACTATACAACATTTTACTATGTATCTCACCCAAATGCAACTTTATCATCTCATTTATAGCCAGAAATATTGTAGGAAATGAACCTCTATCAGTTTTAATGGCGCGCTTCAACATTGCGTGCGCACTCTCAGCCCTGCATTTATAAAAGACGAACAAATGTAATGCTGTACATATGGGAATAATGTGTAATGGTTTCATATATATAACTATAGGCAACAAAATTGAATAGTCTCACATGTTGTTTGTGCGCCCTCCATAATGTTTTATCTCTTTAGTCAAGACTGAGACAAACTTGGTCCTGTGGGGATCCAACCAAGTATGGTGCAAATAATTAACCACGGACATCCACCGGTCTCTATATTTGGTCTCTATGATCTCCACAGCTTTCGTGAACTTTTCATACGTTAGAGCACTCATAACTCTTCTCCACCGTCCTTCAAACTCATCTAATATATCTTTGTCCGTACACACAGTGAGTGTTTTCTTCTTCACATCCATGGCAATATGTTGTTTACACAGTAGTTGCTTAGACTCGGGAAAAACAACGTGCACAGCTTTCATTAGAGCTGACTCTCTGTTCGTCATAACAACATGGGGATATGTCAATGGATCAAAAAGTTGCCTCAACCTAATCATAGCCCAGAAGTAAGTTGGATATATCTCATCCCTCAAGAAAGCAAAGGCAACATGTATGTATTGATCCGTCGGAACATGAGCGACTATCTGAAGCATAGGCATGTCATACCAGTTGGTCTTGTATATCGTATCCATATACAAAATGTACGGAAACGTACAAAGCAGACTAGGAACATCCGTATGGGTGAAGAACACGTTCTCAAGCGCGTTACGCTCATCTTCCGCTGTGTACCAATAGTAGTACCTGTAATCCTGCATCAGTTTCAAGAAATACTGTATAGGACTTAAATCTCCCCTCTCTTCTCTTCTAACCTTTGCCGTTTCATTGTAAACCTGCCTGATACGTGTGACATTAGTCACATTGTCATATCGCAGTTTTGACAGCATCTGCTTTGGAGCCACATTTATCTTCATCATTTATGAAATTCTCTCCTTTTCCTCGTCATTCAACTGGGACTGCTTATGATGCCAGTTTCTAACCAGGGGTAATTCATGATTGTGGTGGCCTTTAATGACACTCAGCTTCCAGGTACCCCTACTAATTTCTTTCCCTGATATTTTAAAAGGACAACCAGTCAGCTTGCTACTAGTATTGTTACTGGATATTTTCCCTTCAACTGGGGGTGCTTTGCTTCTAACTTCCCCCGATCTATCACAACAAATGTCAACTCTCCCTCTTCTCCCTTTGAGAGGCCCCTTCCACTTTTTAGAAGAGGTAATTTTCGTATCAAACCGATGCTCGGCAGCTCTAACTTCAACCCAACCAATCAACTCAGCTCGAGTCGTGAACTCTTCCTCAGTCCTAAATACATCCGTGTAATCTAGACAGTTTTCCTCATCCAATACGTGCGGAGCCTGTCAAGCAAACCAATATGATATTAGAAATTCCCGCAATCGGGGTAAAAATGGAGGAAGGCCATATAATCGCCTGTAGTGGGCCTTTTTTTCCAAAAAAATCGCCCCTCTCTGGCGATTATATTGGAAAAAATCACCCAGGGTGGGCGACTTTTTCCAAAACAATCGCCTGAGAGGCGCGATTTTTTTGGAAAAAAAGGCCAAAGGCCACCGATGTTATAAAAAACAATCGCCTAACAGTGGCGATTGTTTATTAAAAAAAGGCCCCACTCTGGCGATTTTTTTCAATAAAATCGCCAGTGTTGGGCGAGTTTTTCTTCAAAAATCGGTGGCCTTTAGCGATTATTCCAGAAACAATCGCCCAGGAGAGGCGATTTTTTTTGATACAATCGCCCGTCGTGGGCGATTCGCACCCAGTATCCCAAAAACATGCAAAAGGTCCTACCTTTAATCCATACAAATTGTAATGTCATACGTACCGTGTAATATGGATCTTCATTTGCATTTTCCGCCATGAAACTCAAGCAAAATTCGATTATTATGCTTCAATGAATGTAGTTAATTTTTGGTGAAGGGAAGAAAATGGAGAAGAAATGGGAGGAGGAATGTATGGATGTGTTTAGGGTTGTGGGATAGGAATGGATGAATAAGGTGGGTAAATTTGGGTTAAAATGTTGGTAAAATTTTTTTCACCAAGGTAAGTATCAAGGGTATTATAGTCTTTTTACCACTTAAAATTTTTAAAAGTGTCCTGCATTTAGTAAAAATGTACATGTAAATAACATGGCCCAACAAAAAAGAAAAGAAGAAGATAAACATTAAATAAATAAAATTACCCCTAAAAAATGTCACATGTGAAATGCATGAGGGGAATTCTGTCAAGCCAAATGGAAGTTAACGGCGCGATGACATTTTTGGCCCATTTAAATTAGTATAGAGACATTTGTGGGAAGAAAAAGTTTATTGACCAAAGGGGACACATTTGAAAAGTATAGTGACATTTTTGACGACTCACTCTTGTACAAAGTAGGCACAAAATGATAGGTAAAAAAAAAAATCTAAACTAGGAAACTAAGCGTTTGCATGAGGTATAAATAACTGAAAATTCAATAGCTTCATGGCCTAACATTGCTTTACTTTTGTTCAACACCCGTTGCAATCTTTTTATTTTTATCTTGAGTGTGCCGCCAAAAATATCACTATTTTTTTCACTTGTTTTCGTTTTGGTCACTATACTTTTTTTACCCACAAATATCACTATACTAATTTAAACGGGTCAAAAAATCTTTTGGCCGTTAAGCTCCGCTAGTCTTGACGGAATGGCTGTCATGTGCTTCTCACATGCCTTTTATGGGGCCATTTTTGTCTAAGTCGCAAATAGAAATGCAAAGAGCCCAAAAAAGAAACCCCACCACGTTTGCCTCCCTCCTCCAAACGCTAAATTCAACCATAGCCCATAGTAGATCTATCAATTTCAAATCAGTTTCTTAAACCCATTTATATCCGAATGCAATTGACTTAATTGGAACAAAAATTTTTGCAGGGCAGTGGTAGTATCTTATTCTTTAAAAAAAAAATTACACTTCTGGGATCTGATTCGAGTGCTTTGATACAGATTTCTCTGTCTCTCTTACCAATTCTTTGGTTGCAAAAGTCATGGACGACTTTGAACGGTTGAACCTCCGGTTTTACTACATCTTTAGGATTTTTGGTGGGTTGATGGTGAAAAGCTTGGTTCCGCTGTTTTACTGAAACCCGATGGGCGGCTGCCAGTGGTTGTGTGGAAGGAAAAGGAATCCGTCACGGAGCAGATTTGAGCAGCGGCGGACGTGACTGAAATGTGGAAGATTGAATCGGGGGCTGCGACGGCAAGGAGAGACGGTGGTTCCGAAAATATAATTCGCCGTTGGATGGCTTTGAAGGCGGCGGCATTGGCGCTAGGGCTAAAACCTAGCAGAGCTGGGGAATGTAGTTGTGTGGCGGTGGTGACAGAAAATGTGGTCGTGCTGAGGAGGAAGGGGAACATGAACAGTAAATTTGGGGAAGAAAAAGAGGTGGGGAAAGAAGATGAATAGTAAACGGACAAAATTACCCCTAAAAGAAGTCACATGTGAGGCACATTATGGAAATTCCGTCAAGCCAAACAGAACTTAACGGCGCGATGACATTTATTCCCGTTTAAATTAGTATAGTGACATCCGTCAAGCCAAACAGAACTTAACGGCGCGATGACATTTATTCCCGTTTAAATTAGTATAGTGACATTTATGACTAGAAAAAAGTATAATTATAAAACGGACACAAGTGAAAAGTATAATAATTTTTTTTTCGTTCACTCCTTTATTTTTATAGATTTAGTAAAACAATAAGTTTTAAAAAGACGTGCCATTAGATAAAATTTGAAAATCAGATGGGCTTGGTGGGCATCGAAATGAGCATAAATTTCTCATTGATGACGAGTTAATTTTCTCCCTTTTTCTTCTTTATATTATTCTTTTATCTTTCTTTCCTTCTTCTTTCTTTTTTTTTTTTTTTATACTTTCTCCAACATTTTTTCATCTTTTTGATTTCCTTTACTCTATTTGCTCTTCTTAACCATTCATTTTTGGGTTATTTTTTCATGTTGAATTTTCATTACTTTGATTTCGTTAATTACTCCATCTGTTTTATTTAAAGAGTCAACTTTGTATTACTAAAAAGAGAGAACTACCTTTAATATACCTTTACTTTTTGATTGTGTCCACTTTGGTACTTATATTTTTTTTGTATCCACGAAATGTACCTATATTAATTTAAAGGGGCAAAAAATGTACTTTACCGTTAACTCTCCATTAAACTTAACGGATTGCTGTCATGTGCGTCTCACATGCTTTTTTAAAGGGTATTTTTGTCATTTCATTAATAAAACAATAAAGCAAAACTAATTAATGAAAAAACTACTAAAAAAATAAAATAAAAATCTACATCTTCCTCCCTCCTCCCTATTGACTCCTCCCACCCTCCCCCACCCACCACTGCCACTGCCACTGTTCCCTCCTCCTCACTTCAACGACCACACAGCTGCCCACTCCCCCCTCTGCATCCCTTCCTTTCCCCAAAAAAACAGATATGATTAACTTATAAATCTAATATGTCAACAACATATATATGTATATATAAATGTACGCACACAGGAAATTAATTAATCTTTGTAATTAATTAGGGGAAATTGATGTTCATCATCCTCGGATAATCAATGTTCATATAGATGTCGAGAAGGATCGAAACTTCCGAGTCGTTTGTGGGCAAGCTTCTTCGTCCTCAATCGTCATGTTTTCCATGGCGGAAAACGATATTTCGTAATCAGCCGCGGCGGTTCCCACGCTTTCTTCTTATAATTCTTTGACCTAATCAAACTCGAAATTGCCTTCATTGCAGCCGACGACATCTAATTTATCGTTGACAACATCGACATTGTAGTAGTTATCAACGGGGGAGGATGAATCGTCGCTGAGCTGAATTAACTACAAAGTGGTATCAGCTTAGGGTTCGGAATCGGAATGCCTGGAACCCATCTGGGTTATTGTAATATTCCTAAGGGAGGACGGGGGGCTGACGGCGTAAAAGAAGGTGGAGGAATTTAGAGGAGACAATGAACAGTAAAGGTAGGGAAGAAAAGGGAGAAGATGAATAGTGGACAAAAATACCCCTTCAATTGGGCATGTAAGATGCACGAGAATATGGTTCCATCATTGGCGTTAGCTTTTAACGGCAAAAGTACATTTTCTAAGCGTTAAAATTAGTTTTAGGTACATTTGTGGCTAATGAAAAAGTTTAGATACCAAACCGTACACATTTGAAAAGTAAAGGTATATTAAAGGTCGTTCACTCTGTGAAAAATAATAATACAAAGTGAACTCTTTGAATGAGACAGAGGGAGTATATGTTTCACTTGTAAATTACTAATTTAATTTGTGTGTTTGAGTACTTGGGATCAATAATTATTAGAATTAACCCTGACTTACTGTAATTGAGTTTAAATTAGGAATTTTTTATTGAATGAAAAATTTTAGAATATAGAATTTAGGTTAGGGATTTCAGATGTCAATTTTACATTAGTAATTTTATGGAATGAACTACGAAAATTAGAATTTTGAATTTAGGCTAGCCCTTTAGAATGTCAATTTATATGGTAGATTGTATGGATTAAATTAATAAACTAAGAGGTTTTCCATGTGAATTTTATTAAGGAAGTTCAGGGGGGAAAACTAGAAGCAATTTACAAAATTATCCAACACTAAAAAATTTTCTAGTTTTTTCATTATGGTGACCAATTTTGATATCAAATTATTAAGGTTTATGGTTCAAACCACATCAAAAACTAACTTGACATGAAAATAACCCCAAATCATATATATATTTATATATATATTTAAAATAACCCAAAATCATATATATATATATATATATATATATATCGATGTGGTCATCCCTAGCTCAAACATGCCAAGTCAGCATTTGCCGAGTTAATCAGAAAGAAATGGTCAAAGGAGGCAATCAACAAGCCCCTCGACCATCCACTACTTCCAATACAAATTTTGCAGTCTACAGAAATATTTCTGGGAATGTTTCTTGATCGATCTTGAAGTATTTACAACTTCCTGATTTGTCAAGTGGTTACAATAAAAAAATTTTGATTTAGGACATTTCAAAATGATTCCGAAAGCTTCTCAATGGATCCGGAATGCTCCGAACTATTTGGTGAAGTTTTCAGTACTTCCAAAAACGCATGCTACGTCAAGATGGGCCGAAAACCGAGCATTCCTAGCTATTAATTTCGGCCAGCCCATTCAAGAAGCCCATGGACAAAATTTGCATCCAAATACAAGTTGATTAAGGGTTTTGGAAAGCAATTAGGATTTGTGCATGTTTCCTAATTCCTTCCCTAGTTTAATTAGGAGTTAGTAAGTTTCCATAAACCTGTTACAACTTTAATAACTCTAGTAGTTTTCAAAAAGGACTCAACTCTCGATTTCCTTTTTGTGATAGTTTGAGGAGTTATTTTTAGTCATTTTTAGATGAGAATTTCGTTCACCCTTATTACCATAAAGGTGATGAATTTATGTTTCTAATTCCATGCTTCTTTTGGATTTAGAATTATAAGGAATTTCCAACTCTAGTTGGTTGCCACTTTTAATTGTTTCTTTTTCCTATTTTATTTGCCTTGGAATTTCAGCTACCCTTTTTTTATAAATAGGGGTCCTCGAATCATTATTAAGGGAGAATTTCTGACTTAAAAAGTATATTGTGAGACTTATCCTTTGCTTTAGAATTCTCCTTATTTTGATTATTGAACTTGTGTAATTTCGTGCATGCTTAGTTAATTCAAGTTCTGAATTTTAGAAGAGTTTAGGTTCTTGCTCTACCTAAATTTCTGTTGATTCATCTCTTAAAATCTAGTTAGTTTAATAATAAAGTAGCTTAGTTCTCACTTAAATTAATCTAGAGTCTTTTGAGTTTCAAGACGGTAATTTGTAAATTAGCACATGTCGGCTTTCCTTAACAACTTTCCACATCTGCGAGTCCTTCTCGAAAGAGCTCACATCATATATTGCACAAGGTAATCACATAACTAGCACAATTAATGATGGTAAAATAGTAACAACACAAATCAGCTAATTACAAGAACTCACAATCACAACTGATATATGTTCTTTATTGGTTAAATAATTGTTAATGAGACTAGAATAAATGAGGCAAAGACTTCATATTTATTCCATAAGAGGGTACATGAGTATATACACCTATATATCAACTATCAACTAACATTAAATGCAAATTAGAATGCTTTAACACTCTCCCTCAAGTTGGAGCAAATATATAATTTGTGCCCAACTGGTTACAAATATAATCAACATGGGGACCACGAAGTGGTTTTGTGAAAACATCAGTTAACTGATCATTTGTGCCAACAAAGGTAGTAACAAAGGTAGTGGTGAACTCCCTAGTCATAAGTTTTTCACGAATGAAATGACAATCTATTTCAATGTGCTTGGTTCGTTTGCGAAAGACTGGGATAGAGGCAATATGTAAGGCAGTCTGATTATCACACACTAGCTTCATATAGTAGATACTTGTTCACCAATTTTTACTAGTATGTGTTTTAATCAAAGTAGCTCACAAGTGGCAAAAGCCATGGCATGATATTCAGCCTCAACACTAGATCTTCATATAGTAGATACTTGTTCACCAATTTTTACTAGTATGTGTTTTAACCAAAGCAGCTCACAAGTGGCAAGAGCCATGGCACGATATTCAGCCTCAAGACTAGATCTTCATCTAGTAGATACTTGTTCACCAATTTTTACTAGTATGTGTTTTAACCAAAGCAGCTCACAAGTGGCAAGAGCCATGGCACGATATTTAGCCTCAACACTAGATCGAGCAAAAATAATTTGCTCTCTTACTTTTCAAAGAAATAAGATTACCTCCAAAAAATACACAATATCTTGAGGTGGATCGTTGATCCTTTGGTGAGCCAGCCCAATCAGCATCAGAATATCCTAAAAATCTCATTATGACCATGACTTTGATACAAAAATGCCTTTCCCTGTAATCATTTTGATGTATCAAAGAGTCCAAATGACTGCATCCAATGAGGGATGCGAGAAAATTCTAGGAACTGACTTACCACACTAACTGCATAAGTAATATCAGGACGAATGACAGTCAAATAATTGAGTTTTCCAACCATCGGTCTATAACGCCGAGGATCGGGATACAAGTCTCCATCTCTTGCAACAACTTCAATGTTGTCCATAGGAGAGTCACAATGCTAAGATCTAAGCATACCTGCCTTCGATAATATATCAATAGTGTACTTCCTTCGAGATATGAAGATCCCTTTGGGCACGAGCAACCTCAATGCCCAAGAAATACTTTAGGGATCCAAGATCTTTGGTTTGAAATTGGGATTATAAGAACTTTTCCAGATTTTTAATACCTTCAAGATCATCTCCCGTGACTAAAATGCCATCCACGTATACTACCAATAAAATGAGTTTTTCAATTGGTAAAATCCTGTAGAAAACATAATGGTCTTTAACACAACGGTGAATACCTAATTTTAACACAACCAGGCTTAGGAGATTGTTTGAGACCATAGAGTGCCTTTTTGAGACAACATACAACATGACCACACTCCCCCTGAGCAAAACAAACCCGGAGATTGCTCCGTATAAACTTCTTCATTAAGAAAATCATTCTTAACATCAAGTTGGTGGTGAGACCACTGATAATGGGCAGCAAGGGAAAAAACACCGAATGGAAGATAATTTGGCAACCAAGGAAAAAGTATCATCATAGTTAACACTTTAAATTTGAGTAAACCCTTTTGCAACCAAGCGGGCTTTTAGCCGAGCAATAGACCCATGAAGGAAGACTTTGATAGTATATATCTAGTGACATCCAACAAGAGATTTACCAGGAGGAAGTGGGACAAGATCCCAATTGCTATTAGAGTGTAAGGCATTTATTTCATCAAGCATGGTCGCACGCCACCCTGGGTGAGCAAGGGCTTCAAGAAGAGATTTAATAATACGAATGGAAGAGATAGAGGAAATAAAAGCAGAGTATGAAGAAGAAAGGAGAGAAAGTAACTCAAAAAATTGTGAAGTGGGTGAGAAGTGGTGAGTGCGTGTGCCCTTTCTAAGCGCAATAGGTAAATCAAGGTCAAAATTAGCTGAGGCAATTGGATCAGACAAGGCACCTGTGACTGGTATGGAGGTAAGGATGGAGTGGGGTAATTATCAGTTGGAGAGGGAACAGCCACAGGGACAGGTTGGGTGGCAGATGTCCTACGCTGATGGTAAGTACGAAGATTTGGTTGATCCAACGGAGATTGAATAATTGGAGGAAGGAATTTTCTGTTGACGAACTTGGCGATGTACCTGTTGGAGATTGAAAGGACAAAGTAGGAGATGATATGGGAAATGAAGAATATAGATGATCATGAATATCAAGATTTTTGGACTGAGATGAGAAATATGGAACTTACTCAAAAAATGTGACATCAGCAGAGACAAAAAATTTATGCAAGGCGGGTGAGTAACAACGATAACCGTTCTGATGACGTGTATAGCCAAGGAAGATGCATTAATAAGAGCGAACCCCGAATTTATCCATTCCTGATAGAAGTTGATGGACAAAACATACACATCCAAACACACGAGGAAGTAACAAATATGAGGTATCAGTTGGAAACAAGATGGAGTAAGGAATTGAGAGTCAAGAACAGATGATGGTAGACATGACCACGGTTCCAGAACCGCCGGTTTTGGTTCTGGAGCCGCCGGTTCCATAGAAAGTGGAAATGGAACCTTGGGAGAACGGTTCTAGGACGGCCGGTTCTAGTTTCGAGACGGTTCTAGAACCATCAGTTTCCAATTCTGTCACTGTTCCGATTCTGATTACCTCACAATTTCAGTTCTGTTCCAATTAAAGAAATTTTAATATAATAATTAGTTTATATTTATATATATATAAATTTAATTTAATGATTACTTATATTAATAATATAAATAAGGTAAATTAGATCATAAATTTATATATGATTATAATATATGTAGTATAAAATAATTAATACTTTATATGTAAATAAACATATAATATAATAATAATAATAATAATAAGAAAGAAGTAACAAAATAGGAAGTAGCTTGAGTGGTTATTGAGCATTGAGATTCAGTAGAAAGTTAAGGGGAGGGTGGAACCAGAACCTGAACCTCCTAAGGCGGTTCCTGTTTCGGTTCTGGAACCGTGGTCCACGGTTCCAGTTCTGAAACCGTTGGTCCGGTTCCTTGCCGTGGCCACCTCTAGATTATGGCATGCGACTGAATATTCAAAGCATTAAATTGTGTACGAATTTTTGTACAAAAAGTAGTAAAAATAGAAAACAATTATGAACAATCTTTCATTAAAAATAACCAAGTCATTCGAGAATAATCAACAATAAATGTAACAAAGTATTGATGACTATTCTTGGACACAGTACGACAAGTGCCCCAAATATCTGAGTGAACTAGTGCAAAAGGGGAAGATGTTATTTAGTGGTTCTAGGAGAAAATGAGGTACGACTATGTTTACCAAACTGACAAGACTCACAATTAAGACTAGAGATGCTACTAAGATAAGGAAACATAAGCTTAAAATTAGATAAGGGTGGATGACCTAGGCGGTTATGGATGTGTTCAAGAGTTGGAGGAATAATGAGACAAGCAATAGGTGGAGATTCTCCAAAAACATAAAGTCCTCGCAATTCAAGCCCTGTACCAATCACCTTGCCCATCTTTAAATCCTGTAAAGTGATAGAGGTAGGATAAAAAAGAGCAGAACATTGAAGCACTTTAGTTAGTTTAATAACAGATAATAAATTGAAAGGAAAAAAGGGTAAATATAAGACTGATGACAAAGGAATAGAAGGAATTGGAGACACGGAGCTAATGCAGACGTACCATTGGCAAGAGTTACACGTGGCAAGTTATTGGTAGGAAGTAAAGATGTAAATAGAGAAGGATTACCACTCATATGATATGTGGCGCCAGATCCAAGAACCCACGGGGCTGAGGATGTGCTAGGGCCAGGTTGGGCAAATAGTGGTGTGGAGGATTGGGTTGGTGGGGAAGCTTGTTGCGCAGCTTGAAAGCAATGTTGTGAAATTAGTTTGATGCCCTAACCCACATTTCGAAAAACTCGGTCAACCCCAATCAAACCCCGGGTTGACCCGAGAACCGGTTTGACCCAATTGAAACGGATTTTTGCATTTCTTACCATTTAAGGTTTAAAAATGTGAAAGTGGGAGTTTGAACCCATGACCTATAAGTTAAAAAAGACTTAATTTTTTAAGAATAACCAATTTTACCAAAGCTATTTTATGAACAATGTATTCTATATTAAATATATTCTATTATCATAACATTATTAAACTTCAAAAGTGATTCATGAAGTTCACTTACTTAGTATCCAATTTAAGTTTTAAATTTCTAAAATTTTAAAGTTTAAATCTAAATTGAAAAACAAATACGAAAAACTAAAAATTATAAAATACTAAAACAAATTACTATTCTATTTCACATTTTTAGGTTTGGATTTTCGAGAATAAAAGGAATTGGATATATATATATATATTATATACACATTATTATATATGTATAATTTAAATCTATATATAAAAAGAATTATGATATCATCTGATTTTTTTGTCCGGTTTGACCCAATTGACCCAGTGACCCATTCAACCTTTCGCCTACCCGATTCATGCTCTGGTTCAATTTTGAAAACATTGCTTGAAAGGCAAGAAATTTGGAATATTTTTCTCCGGAGATGGTTACAGGAGTACTCAATGCAGATGATGAGGAGACAAGATTTGCAGTCCTGGGAGAGAGACCATGAAGAGTATAACATGTTTCACGCATATGCCCCAACTTATTACAAAGAGAACAGCGAGAACGTCTACTATTATGACCACGTCCGCGTCCATGGGAGCCTTGACCACCAGTGTGGCTCTGTGAGATTAAAGCAATATGTTCAGGTTCAGACTTAGACTGATTAATCTCAGAAATCGGTGAAGCAGGCTGAGATGAGACAAGAGCTGCCTGATGAGGTTCAAGAGTATAAGCAGAAGTAGCACGCATGACTAGGCTATATGAGTCAGGTAGAGATGGTAAACTAGTGCCACTAAGCACCTGATCTAACAACTCAAAGGCAAGAGGAAGAGCACAAATGATATGAATCATGACCATTTATTTGCACTGAGTGTGCATGCTTTTGATATCAGTAGACAATGGAAAAATATGATTAAGTTCATATTGCAACACTCGGCCTTTAGCAAACAAGCCCAAAATATCAGAATTATCTATCTGCATAGTGCCTAATTGAGTGACAACATCATATATTCGAGTAATATCACTCGTAAACATTTCTTGAGCAAGAGTCCAAATTGACAACATGACTCACAAGTTTGAAAGAAACACTTACAAATGGTGTCAATATATTGCCACAAAAAACCAAGAAGTTCAGCATCAATTTGATCCCATAATTGGGAACCAGATTGAGATAAGTCAGAAGGTGGAGGATCAGTAAAAAATGACAACAACCCTTTACCACGAAACCGCACCTTAACCACCTTAACAACAATGGCCCAAGCAGAGTAGATTTTATGAATTAATTTTGTAGAGGAAAGAACGTGAGTGCTTGAAAAGGAGGAAAATTTAGGTAACAAAGATTACAGTTCACTGACTCCACTATTATTATAAGATGTACCCATTTTAAAGAGGAAAATGTAGTTCTAAGGTATCAATAAAGACAAAGACACCAAAAGAAAAACAAATGGAGTGAAAAATAGCTGACCAAATGAGAGATAATGGAATCTTAGGAACTGAAGGGAAACCAGCAACAATGGTGGCAGATGGCTATGGAGCGGCGGCGAAGAGGAAAAACAAGTAGTGGAGAAGCTACAGAATTTAAATAGGAAACTAAGCATGGTCACAGATTAGAAAAACGAACCACATAATAGCCACCAACTACAGCGCGTGTGGCGATGGATTCCCGTTCTGACAACAGTCGAGGGAGCGGACGAGATCAAGGAGCACGGAGGTGCTCTTACTTTTCCAAACGAAGTACTATGTGCGAAATGGGCAACAAAAGAACACCCACCGGAGAAGAAGAGCGATTCAACTAGAGAAAGAAAAGAGGCACTGCCGATGCTGAATTCCGGTGAGAAGACTTCTCACTAAGGCCTTAGGTTAGGCTTTGATACCATGTTAATGGAACTAGATAGATGAGGGAAAGAATTCATATTTATTCTATAAGAGGGTACATGAATATACACCTATATCTCAACTATCAACTAACAGCTAACATTAAATGCAATACTAGAATGTTCTAACACTATGGTGCGTCGTTTTTACACCAAAGTTAAATCTACTCAAATCAGCACAGTGGTGAGTAAGGTCGTCTCCACAGGGAATAAAATTAATTCATTCTTTCAGTTAATTAAACACAAGCTTGAGAGAGAATTGTATCAGCATTAAAATGGGTAAAATTAAATAAACTAAAATAATAAAACAGAGTAAAATAAATAAATAAAGGTTCCTGCAAGCAATGACTTCACATTAGTTCAAGAATTTCGTTCATCGACGCAATGATTTATTTAACAAACACAAGTCAACCAGTTATAGTTACCGTCGACGCGTACATGCATAACCTCATTCCCCTGACCTTCTCGATAGTCAGGATGACGCATCTCTAACTATTTTCCTACTCGGTTTTAGCCACCCAAACTCTGACGCAGGACTGTTTGACTAACCTGTTATTCTCTCTACCTGAAGGTAAATTTACCACTAATCGGATCACCCATTGAGGACGCCTTGAATGATCCGATTGGCTTTACATTCTTCCAGATTACTTAAGCGCGATCAAGACCTAAGAAACCCAAAACAACTCTAGGACCTATACGCAGAGAATGAACAAAAACTTCCATTTGTTAAATTGAAGAACAATTCGGTCTCGAGAATGAACTTCATTAGCATTGCATCATGTAATTGCCGGAAGAAATAACTAACTACTAAACATAACCAAAAGAAATAAAGGTACAGTAACTAGCATGCTTGGCTAAAGAAATAAAAGTGGAACTTCGACGAAGGGAAAACACAAACAGCAAAGGAAAAGAGATCTAATCTCTTCATGCCTACTGATACAAAAACCAATTCTAATTAACTAATTAAAGAAACTACGAAACTAACATCAAGGTAAAAGGAGAAAAGCTAATCAATCTAAGTTAAAAGATTCTTCCAAAATAAACCTTAGAAAAACTCAAATATAAGAATAGAAACAACATGCATTAAAATCTACTGTCAGGAACAAATAATACAATAAACAACAGATCTATGGCTTGGCGTCCCGTCCAGGCACCCCTTCTTCGGTAGCATTCTTCTCATATTCATAAGCAACGGAAGAAAAGAGAACCGCTTCAGTCGTCACTCCCCAACATTTTTCTTAACTGTTCGGTAGTTCTTATGCATTGTTGGGTGGTTTCTTGCATCCGTCAACATGTCTCGCTAAAGAATGGATATCTGCAGTTTTTTATCGTAAAAACACAAATCCTCTCTCTTATAAACAACTCCCTTTCTTTAAGCACAAAGTGGAGTCTCGCTCCAACTCTTTCTCCTAAACTCCTACTATTGATTTTTCTCTGAAAAACCAACTCCTTCCTCAACTTCTGGTCATGAATGTGTGATAATCTCTTCACGTACGTTCAGTTTCTCCTTCCTTTAATTACTGCAGTAAAACATGCCAAGTAAGTGCAAAACTTGCCAAAACAGTTCTCAAATTAATAGCAAATTAACCCTCAAAATTATGACTTATCCACTAGAATCTTCTAACAATAATAAATACATGTTACATCATGCTCGGTACTTAGTTCTTGCAAATTAATGGCTAAGTACTTAAACATACCTGATCATTTAGGCCTACAAGTTGAAGCCACTTCAGTTTAAATTGTGGGAGATATGGAGATGGATCAAAGGATCAAAAAGTACTAGTAAAAAAAAGGATCATTTCCTCTGCCCAGCTATTTCGGGGTTAAGAAGATATGAAAGTACGCTTATTTCTATAAGAAGGGTGTGTTCGAGGTGTGAAGTGGGAGAGAGGGATGTAATAATTGGGTTTTGAATAAGACAACCTTTTGATATTTCATTTTTTCATTTTCATATATTGAAAAAGTAATAAGAATGAGAGGTCTCCACCTATCCACCTGTGTCCGTTTCGAATACAAATATTTTGTTGCTTATAGTCCTTCGAGCTTTTCCTAGGAGTATGGCATGGGCTACTTCAGTGTCGTAGTGCCTGGTACTCGAACATTGGCTCGAGACATTTTCTCTACCCCTTCTTACCCTACAAAGTAGGGACACCTCTCGTTCGTTTCCGTTGTTTTTGTTTGATTTTGATTTTGATTTTGTTTTTAGTTTCTACAGTAATGTAAAACATTATACTCTCTCTATTCCCACTTAAAGAGCCCAATTTGAAAAATATATAACTTATTATAGATTGCGCGTTACAACATCTAAAATAAGTAATTTGACAATATATTTCACTTATATCATTACTTAATTGTGAACCACACATTGTTATATTAATAAGGATAAATAATGTAAACAAATTCAAAATAAAATTGTTCAATGAAATTTTTTTTTTTTTTTTTTTTTGGAAAGTTGACTCTTTGAGAGAGACAGGTGAAATAATATTTTTCACCATTTTTAATACAATTTTTTTACATTTTCAATATAACGTTAGATTATTTTTTTGACTTCTCAAAATAGGTGGTTGCATATTCCATATAACTTTCACATTCATTTTTTTTTTCTTCTCAAGCGTAAAGGACAACAGAATCAAACACAAAAATGTAAGGGGACCATTTTTGCATTTTAGTCCCTTTTAAATTGCAGTGCATAACATGTAATGAACCAGCAACTCAACATATCACATAAATTCCAAGTCTGAAGCTTTGGCGCCATTGACCAAGTTCAACAAAATCTTGATTAACCAGAATGGTGCCTACTGAGCGTGTAGCCAAAGTACTACTAGCCTACCCAGCTACTCTAACAGAAGGATGTGATCAAACACCAATTTGGGAAAAGTATGCTGATAATATGATATCTTTTTGTCCCCTCACTCTTACCTCCTTCCTGCACCAGAAGTCATGATTGTAAATGGACATAATGACTCCCAAAAAAACCCCTTTAAACTGCATAGAAAGGTGAGGGAAAAACAAAATCATGTGAATTATTCTGTTAGAATTCCTTTAATTTTACAGGCAGTTACAAGATAGTGGAAATACCAGTCGAAAATAAGAGGTCAACCAATCTGGGAAAAGTTTAATGTTCAGCTTAAATAATTGTCAACTTTTTCAAAGAATAAGAAAATGACTGCACTTCCATCTCTTGTTTTCAGGCTTACTAATTGGAACCTTGGTACAATAGAGAAGATGCTGCATCATGATCTTGAGGTGAAAAATGCTTCTGAGAAAAGTAATGGCAGCATGAATAGTGCAAGTTCCACCTTGTGAGGCCTCATGTTATGCTCGTCTATTCATTTGAATTAAGAAAATTGTGATGTCAAGAAACATTTTTCGTACATACCAAGGAGGTTGGATACGAATTAGGTTCCCAACTTCAAACTCAACATCACCACAGATTCTTGAGCTAAAGATGACTGTCAAGTTCCTTTCTCCAAGCTGCCTTGCCGTATCCAATGCATTCACCAATTGGGAGCTCTGCCAAAGAAGCATGATCAGTATATTATTTCTAAGGCCTCTCAAAAGGAGAAATTTGATAACAAATTTAATAAAGGAAAAGTTCAAATTTTTATGCAGAAGAGAATAAACATTGAAGATTAGGGGAGACAATATAAGCTGAAGAAAGTAAGCCTTGGATGCGTTTCATTTAAATGGAAGCAGAACTACTGTTTTTATTCATTAGGATAAATCCCATACAGCTTCTTTACCCATAATGTAAAAGAGATAAACATTATACAATACAAACACCTATAAGCATGCATTCTCATTATGATCTTCTCCAATGCTTTTTGCAAGTTCTCTCTGTAGAAACAAAAATCAGAATAACAAGGGCACTGCAATTCCTGTTTCTTAATGCTACTTTCAGAAGATGACTTTAATTCCTATTACTTCCTTTCTATTTGCATTTAGCAAGTATGGAGATGGAAGAGACAACAGCTGGCAGATATTTATTATAAGAGTTAATGCAAAAAGTATACCCCTTTGTATTGTATAATAGCACAACAACAAACATTATGCTTAGCCTCTAGGGACCTTGACAAAATTCTGACATCAATGGTGATTTTTCCATCTGAAACAATAAGAATCAAAGGTGAGCATGAGAAAAGCAATCTATGTGATGTCAAGAGCAAATCTGCATAAGCTAGGAAAAGAACGTGTGGTTTCTACCCTTTGAATGATCATCTACAGTTGATCTTTTCAAAAAGTCCGCATCCTTTCCCTTCTCATTCAACATGACATGCTGCAACTTGTCAAATAATCCAACGCTGCACAGTTTTCCATTTCCACAACAAAGAATGAACAAAGCTACATTGCTAAATTTGCGTAAGGAAACATCTCGTGCTGCTGCTTACCCTAGTGTATGTGTGTTGACCTCTGACAACACATTGTTGGGGGCCACAGCTCCTAAAGCATCATGAAATAAGTCTGCCATAGTCTTTTGTTGAATAATGGGCTTGGGATCACAGAAATCACCCTATAGTTGGAGTACCTCAATAACTCGGTAACTGACATGGGAATCAACAAAAGATTATTCAACAAGATACCTCATCATCAGCTAGTGATCTACCATCCATTAAGTCATCTTCATCATCAATGTTTTCACTGCTCGGTGGAGATATATTTCTCCTAAAAGGAAGTTTTTTTCTTCTTCTTCTCAACCTACTAGGCTAAATGAAAGATTAAAGGTAAAATTTCAACAAATAATTAAAATGGCTAAAGAAATTTTGCAAAAGGAGAAAAAGAAAACAAATACGAGCAGAAATCTACCTGTTTGCTACTTTCTGGTAGGTGTTCACTGCTCTCTTGTAAGTTGGCCAAAAAACCAGCCACTGACTTCGCATCACAATCACGGTATTTAGAAGTTTCAAGTAGAGCTGCGTTTTTGTTTAGTGGCTCTACCTCTCCATCAAATATCTCCGATGCCTTGGCCGTTGATCTTTGAAAACCTCTATTTGTACCACCTTCTAACTCTTCAATTTGTTGAGGATCAGTTTGTGGCCTTTTAGTCTCACATTTACCACTGACAACCAAAGAAAATCCTCTTTTTGAGACTGGAAACGAAACAACAGCTTCGGCTTTGCTTTGGTCTGACCATCTGCAGCAATGAAAAACAAGCAGCATGTTGAGCATCATTACTCTTGAGTATAGAGAAGAAGTGTATTGAAAAGGAAATTTCATCATGATTATCATTTGCAAGGTTCAGAAAGCACCTGCATGCCACAGTAAGTAGAGAATTTACCATCAATACCAACAGCTTGAGCATTATAATTATACATATGCATCCATAGCATGCATAACTTGAATCAATCAAATCAAAGTATTACCTTTGATGAATATGCGCTCCTTGGAAGAAAGACAAGTACTTCTTCCAGTGGTAGTAAGAGATTTTTTCTGCAAATTGAAACCATTGATCACTCATCCAGCAGTCAAGTAAGAACAATCCCAAGAAAGAAGAGTATAAGAAGTCAACTTATTGGCCATACCATACTTACTGCCATACCTCATCATTGGACACGATTTCCTCTTCTGAATCGCAGACATATGCCAGAGCCAAATTTTCTTCATCCATGAATTTTACATCCATGTCTAGCATTGATACTGTTGCTCCACGACTGGCATTGTCATCCTCACTATTGAAAGCAGGTAATTCAATTTCATCTTCCAAGCAGGGGGCTCTTTGACCCTGATGATAGAAACAGTCTCAGAAAGAAGCTAGCAAATAAGGCATCCCTCTGAAACTTGAGTACCTTCTATCCAGATTTATATCATTCTATAGTAATTTTAAATAACATAAGACCCAGAACTCCAAATCCTTTGACTTCTCCTGTGTTCATACACAACATTTTCATTTACTCTGAATACAAATTCAGCCATACCAGATTGCATTACCAAAATTTGGTACTGCCTTTAGACACTATGCTCTTCAGCATAATATACTGGACGCCTAAATCCAAAAAAACCGAACATAAAAAACTTTGAAGAGGCGAATCCCACACATACCTCGTTAGAATTAGCTGTATTGGTTCCATGATCAAGATGATACGCGCCTTCATAAAAGTAAACGATAATCATGCTTTTGTTACAAATTTCTTGCATTATTCACCAAATTCATCAAATAAATAGAGTAAATAAATAAATCCAACAACGGAAAAAATAAATTACATTTTTGAAGTTTTTCAAGCTCTGAAAGCACTCCCATCTCACGACCCTTCAAAACATAAAAACGACATAAACCTCTTAGGAAATTAAATTTTCAACTATCAATATAGGATTCGTCTAAGGAAGATTAACCTTATTCCCAAAAGAGGTAGCACTTTCGTGGGGAGTCGAAGCTCAAATCCTCCTCTTCTACATAGTACACTCAAGAGAGAATTAATCAGAACTTTCAGCTGTTAGAATTGGAAAAATCAGAAAGCGGGATCGCTACAATTTGAAGGAGGGTTATTATTACCAGAGATGCTTCGATCAGAATCGGAGTCTGCCGGGAACATTTGATGGAGTTTCTGTAAAGAGGCATTATCCATTTTATAACATTCCTTGTAAAAAGTCAAAAATACCCCTAAAGCCAAAAATTAAATTAAAAAAAATACTGTAGCAACACGCGGGTTTGTTACTGTAAGTAACACTGTATTTATTTTTTTAATTTATAGCAGTGTGCGTAATTTATGTATTTATTTTTTAAAGTTATGTATGTAATGTTTCACGTTAATTTTCGGGGAAAAAAATCCAGTATGAGGGATTTTTTTTCTCGGATCTGCGATTACCCGGACGTTTTTTTGCTGATTCTGAAACATTTCGGACCAGGAGAATGTCTCCCAGTCCGAAATAGCCGGAATACCGCCGTTCGCCGGCGTTATTTCGGCCAAAATACTGCCGGTCGCCGGCGGTATTTTGGCCGGAAATACCGCCGGCGAACGGCGGTATTATCGCCGAAAATACCGCCGACGGGAGGCGGTATTTTCCCCGTAGTAACCGCCGGCGGTATTTCCGGCGATAATACCGCCGGCGAACGGCGCTATTTCGGCTATTTTGGACTGGGAGACATTCTCCCGGTCCCAAATGTTTCAGAATCAGCAAAAAAAGTCCAGATAATCGCAGATCCGGGAAAAAAAATCCCCCATACTGGATTTTTTTTCCCGAAAATTAACGTGAAACATTACTTACATAACTTTAAAAAATAAATACATAAATTACGCACACTGCTATAAATTAAAAAAATAAATACAGTGTTACTTACATGTAATATGGATCGTACTCGGGTATACCGGCCATATTTGAATGAACGTGTCAGTGACCAAATGGAAAACAAGTGTTTCTGCAGTTTAATGTAAATGTAAAACAACTAACTCTGAACGTTTTAGAAAACTTCTGACCTTCACCCTTTACTTATAGGTGAAAATTGGTATTGTTCAAATGCGGGTTACTGTTCATGAACAGTAACCCGCGTTTGAACAGTACATTTTGTTTTTTTTTTAATTTTTTTGCTCCAGGGGCATTTTAGTCTTTTTACAGGAGAATGTTACTGCGTTTAGTAAAACCGTTACTGCGTTTAACAATTCAGCCTCAGGAAGATTTCCCCTGAGGTTTGGGAAACATATAAGGCCTGTTCTTTTTCATTGTTAACGATTTTGAAAATAAATTTTGGAAAATAGTTTTATAATGTAAAAAGTGTATTGAAAATGTAAAAAGTAGATACTGAATAGTAAAAAATTGTATTAGAAATGATGAAATATGATTAAAATATATTAAATTTATTGTTGAAACCAAAACCGTTTTCAAAACAGAACAAAAAGAACATGCACTCGAAATTCCAAATTTTTATTTAACTTTCAAGTTATTTAGACCCAGAATTTTAAAATACATTTCCTTTAAGAGTACTTTTGTCCAAAACTTGAAAATAGTTTCCCATTTTTATAAAGATTTAAAAGGTAAAAGCTGGTTAATCCATACTTTCCAAAACTTGAAAGTATTTTCAGGTATAGTCTATTATAAAATTGGTTTATATATGCAGTGCAGATTTAGTTTTCATTTTAATATATCTCCCTTTTTTTAATTTTTTATTTGGAGCTTACAGCAATAAAAACACACATATACAATTATATTCAGAAAAGAAAGCGATTAAAGTGTCACGACATAAAGCATTGTTATGACTCTTATAAGGATTTTTTTCCCCAAATATTTATTTTGGACACATATAAATACAAAAATAATCAAAAATAAAATAAAATTCCCAAAATATAAAAAACGAAGTTGGGAAATTCGTTTTCAGGAAATTCGTTTTCATCTGAAAACGAATTTCCCAACTTCGTTTTCTTCAAAAAAAAAAAAAAATCCTTCAAGAAAACGAATTCATGCATTCGTTTTCTTTGAAAACGAATTCCATGAATTCGTTTCTTCCTTCTTTTTTTTTTTATTAATTTCAAATTAATTTTTTCCTTTTTTTTATTTATTAATTTCATTAATTCAAAAGAACCCCCGTAATTCATTTTTGAGTTGTTATGAAAAAAAGGCAAAATATAATTATATAATTGAAATTTTAATTTGTAATTTAATAAAATTTTAGAGGAAGTAATTTACGGCATTTTTTGAAATGGGTCAATTACCTCTGTCTTCTTTATTCTCTCCATTTTCTATATTATCGCGTCTGCCTAATCCCACTAGTATTCCCTATGCAAGCTCATTTAAACTAAAAACAATTAAAAATGGAAACATCAATATCGGTCTAATGTTATTTCTTTTTGAGAGAAACGAATTTATGAGTTTTGTTTTTAACGAAATTAATTATTTTTAAAACATAAATGCGTGATTAAATTTTCAAAGATAAATAAATTCCCCAAATTCATTTATACGGAGATTTTATGTATTTCAAAAAATGCCATAAATTACGTCCTCTAAAATTTTATTAAATTACAAATTAAAATTTCAGTTATATAATTATGTTTTGCCTTTTTTTTTTATAACAACTCAAAAACGATTTACGGGGGTTCGTTTCGAAAACCCTAAAATTCATTTTTCATTAAATGATATTTATTTTTTAAAAATGAATAAAAACTTAGAAACATGTTGGTGAACCGTTTTCAATGAAAATAATTATTTAATTTTTTTAAAATTCGTTTAAATATAATTATTTTTATTTATTTAAAAAATCATTTTAGTGGAATTCGTTTCTTAATGAAATTAATAAAAAGCAAAAAAAGAAAAAATTAATTATGAAATTCGTTTATTAATGAAATTACTAAAAAACAAAAACGAAGAAAACGAATGCATGGAATTCGTTTTTGAGTTGTTATAAAAAATAAAAAAAAGGCAAAACATAATTATATAACTGAAATTTTAATTTGTAATTCAATAAAATTTTAGAGGAAGTAATTTACGGCATTTTTTGAAATACATAAAATCTCCGTATAAATGAATTTGGGGAATTTATTTATCTTTGAAAATTTAGTCACGCATTTATGTTTTAAAAATAATTAATTCCGTTAAAAACAAAACTCATAAATTCGTTTCTCTCAAAAAAAAATAACATTAGACCGATATTGATGTTTCCATTTTTAATTGTTTTTAGTTTAAATGAGCTTGCATAGGGAATACTAGTGAGATTAGCCAGACGCGATAATATAGAAAATGGAGAGAATAAAGAAGACAGAGGTAATTGACCACCATTTCAAAAAATACCGTAAATTACTTCCTCTAAAATTTTATTAAATTACAAATTAAAATTTCAGTTATATAATTATATTTTGCCTTTTTTTCATAACAACTCAAAAATGAATTACGGGGGTTCTTTTGAATTAATGAAATTAATAAATAAAAAAAAGGAAAAAATTAATTTGAAATTAATAAAAAGAAAAAGAAGGAAGAAACGAATCCATGAATTCGTTTTCTTGAAGGATTTTTTTTTTTTTTTTTTTGTTATTCTTGAAGAAAACGAAGTTGGGAAATTCGTTTTCAGATGAAAACGAATTTCCCAACTTCGTTTTTTATACTTTGGGAATGAAAAAAAAAATTGTCTATTTTTGTAATTTTTGACCCCAATATAAATATTGGGGAAAAAACCCTCTTATAAGTATCACTCACGGCTAGAGAAAGCATAAAGACTGATTTCCAAACCAAGCATCTTAAATATTTAGGGCAATATTCATAATTGATTTTGTTATTTAATTGGTAAATATTCATGCATATCCCTTCAAATCAATTTCAAAACAAATTAAGGAGTGCTTGTTTGGAGAGTTTGGAGGTATGGATGAAAATGAAAGGTGACTGTTTGGTTGGGGTTTCATTCCCCGAAGTCTACCCACATATCCTATTTTCTTTCAATCATCTATTCCCCTGCATTTTAAGGGGAATGAGAATCATTCCTTTCTTTAATTATTTTTTGTGTGTATTTTTTATTTTTTTAAATTTTAATTAGTAAAAATTATCATTGTAATACATTTAAATACAAATAGTTTATAATATATTAAATTTTTAACGTAAAAAAATTATAATAAATTTTATTCATAAAAGTTTTATTTTTTAACCAAATATCATTAATGGTAATGATAGTCATTTTTTATCACAAACTAAACAACACTATTACAATCATTACCTCTACTATCAATCTCCACTCCTATCAATCTCATTTCCACTTTCATTCTCCTCTAGGAATCAAATGCACCCTAATTCATTCACGACTCATTCCATCCTCATTGCATGCATTTATAAGTATTAACCCCTGAAATTCCTCACAATTTGCTTCGAAACGAAAAGATTCCATGCATATATTAATCATATGAATATAAAATCCTTGACCTTATTAATCTACTTTCCATATATCTTTTGTACGAACACCTCTTCTTCCTCACGGCATCCTTTCCATATTCTCCGCAATTAAACCTCACGTATTCTATCTAATCTTTCAACTTCATCCTTCTGTTTTATAAATCCCTTCATGTAGTACAACGAGGTTGATTTTTCATTGTCACTGCGTCATCAACATCGGATACCCACAAAAGGAGCCTTTCATCGTTCTAAAAAATAACAGTGATCAAAGGCCTGTTCTCTATTTTGGTTTCAAACTAAGTTTGAAAACAAATTTTGAAAAATAGTTTTATAATGTAAAAAGTGTATTGAAAATTTAAAAAGTAGATGCTGAATAGTAAAAAATTGTATTGGAAATGATGGAATATGATTAAAATATATTAAATTTACTATTGAAACTAAAACCGTTTTCAAAACGAAACAAAAAGAACAGGCCCCAATATATGAAATAACTAACCCCCATAGATGGTGATGGTCAGGGAGTTGATTGTTGTTGTCGTTTGTAAAAATCTTGTGTGAATTAGGATGGAAGGAAGATGAACATACAAAATATATTTTTCCCACACAACATAAGACAATTAAATTAATGGGAAAAACTATATTTTTCCCATTTAGTCATTGAATTTTGCCGATGCAATTAATTTATACAATGCCAAATTCAATGGGCCGAATGGTTCATTTGAAGGGACTATAGTCTCACCATTAAGAATACTCGTGAAAGCTCGATCTTGAACGAAATTTTCACTCATGTAAAGGGAGAAGAAATTCTCACATGTGGTAAGGAAAAAGAAATCCTCATATGTTGTAAAGGAGAAAAATCTCCACTGGATTTCAAGGGAAAAATTCTTCTTTCTTGCCTTGGGTACTGCTTTTGGTTTTCTTGATCGGGCTGATCGCCGGTCACCACCTGTAGATGCAATGAAGGGAGGCCGGAAACCTCTGGCCCCCATCAACTTTGCAACGGTAGTGGTGTCCAAACACAGGTTGCCACCGCCATCACCTCCGATCACAAAACCATTGAAACCGGTGACTAAGCGTAAGGGAAAACTGGCCTTTATTTTCAGTGATGACGAACTCGTTGATTTAGAGGCCCCATTAAAGCGGGCGTTGATTGGTAAGTTTTTGAAGGGACGGACAACTGTTGATAATTTACGGACGGATTTCTTAACAACGGGCTTTGAAGGAGGCTACCATATCGGCCTCATTGATCGGAATCAAGTGCTTAATCGATTTGAGTAGGATTCGGATTATCAACGGTGTTTCATGCACGGTGTCTGGAGTTTCGGGAGTTATGCTCTACGGATCGTGAAATGGACCCCAAATTTCAATCCTAGAGCTGAGTCATCTATTGTTTCGGTATGGATCCGGTTACCGTGCTTACCTTTTCAGTTATACAATGAGTGGTCCCTTCTTTCAATAGGCAACATGTTTGGCCGATCTTTGAAAGCGAACTGTGCTTCTACAACTCTTTCACGGCCGAGGGAAGCTCGGGTTTGTACGGAAATCGATTTGTTGGGTGAATTACCAGAGTCAGTTTATTTGGAATTGAGGGGGGAGGAAGTCCTCCAACAAATTGAATATAAATGTTTGCCGTATTATTGTTCTACTTGTCTCAAGGACGGCCACTCCGATGTGACTTGCCGACTGAATAAATTGGAATCGCGTGACAAGGGGAGAACCTATGGACAAAAAGAGGCGATGGAGAGTTTATCGGGTTTGGACAAGGGCAAAAACAAATTACCGGGGCAAGATAATGCTCCCGGTGGTTTGGTGGCGCAGCAATCCGGAAATGGGAATACGGCGTTTCGTGATAAGGTGGAAGGAAGGAAAGGGGTTTGGGAAAGGTTGGATTGGGATGCTGGCAAGGCTGAGTCAGGTCCCTCAAAAATGACGGAGGGAGTGCAGGAAATTGGAGCTACTTCGGTGAAGAATATTGTCCCTAGAACGGCGGAGCTATCGGGGGCACTCGTGGTAGTGCCTTCTGAAGTTCTCAGAATTCAGCCGTTGTTGGAGGCAGACGCGGTGCTGGTAGAGGATGTTACGGATAACGACGACGGAACGGTGGCAGTGATTGGAAACGCGGATGGTGGCGAAAAGCTTGTTGTGAAAGCTACAGATGCGGATGGCGTAACTCTAGCTGAGTAAGTCATGGATCCGGATTTCATGCAGCGTGGTCAACTCGCTGAAATCTCGCACACCATTCATGTATGCAGCCCGTCAGGCGCAAAAACGGGTGCTAACTCCTCGCGCCCTTCATGCATGCGCCTAGATTTGCAGCTCCATCAAGATGTAATGAATGAAGCATCTCAGCGGACTACATGCATGCAGCCCGAATTGCAAGCATGCATGCAGCCCCACATGCATGCATGCATACAGCCCAGCATGCATGCAAGGTGCAATTACAAATGCAGCCCAGCAAGACGTGGGCATGCATGGTGTTGAACCCTCTTCTGCTTTGTGCCTTTTGGCTGCTCCCGACACTGAAATAGTGGGTAATAGAGATCCCGAACCCATGTACCCGGAATATAGAGGAAGGAGGAGGGTGACCAATTCTGAGGTAAGAGCTTTGTGGCTGTGGCTAGGGCGGATGGTGTATCGGAGACTAAAATACGACAGGCCATGACGGAGTGTTGGGACAATTTACAAAGCACTCCTCCAAATGATCCTTCACCGGAGGAGGCCCCATTCCAAGAAGTGAGAAGGGGGAATCAATCTGGAAAGCGAAAAGATGGAATTTCGTCGGCCTCGGAGCCTGTTGCTACGCCTACCCCTTTTAAAGCAGGCCGGTTGAATTTTAGCAACTCTTTCCAGGCCCTTTCTCCCAATTTAGCGAGTGAGCAGAGTCTTCTTGATGCTTTGGGGATGAGGGATTTCTCACTACCGCGTAACAAATATCATGAGGTGTCTCGGGCTTTTGTGTAGGTCAGATTCTTAATTTTTTTTGCAGTTCCGTATGGCGTGGCTCATATGGCATCAGATCACATGCCTCCTTTAATTGTATGAAATCTATTATTAAATCGCATCATGTCACTTTGTTGGTTATTTTAGAGCCTATGATTACACAGGAAAATTTGGAAGAGGTCAGGGTGGGGCTTGGGTATCATGTGGCTCTTTCATCTTTAAATGGGAAAATCTGGGTTCTGTCTAGTATTGATTATACCATGAATTTATTGCACAATTCCGAGCAATGCATGTCGTTTGAATTATTGCATCCGCATTTGGCTATCCCGTGTGTGGCTACTTTTGTCTATGGTCTGTATACTAAAGTTCAGCGCCGCGTGCTGTGGGAGGATTTATTGAGATTGCAGGATAGGAGGCCGGGTATCTGTGTTGGGGACTTTAATGTTATCGCCTCCCTTGATAAGTATAAGGGCTCGGTTGTTCCTGACATGTCGGCCATTCAGGAGTTTGCAAATTTTATTAGCTCTGCAAGATTGTCGGATATGTCCACTTCAGGGGCAGAATTCACCTGAGTGGGTTATAGATCCGTTGGAGGGAGGCGAGCTAAAGTCCAAAAGCGTCTGGATAGGGCTCTGGTGAACCAAGAGTGGTTGAATAATTTTCTGGGATGTGAAGTGAAAGTGCTTAGCAGGGCCACTTCCGATCATGCTCCCCCTACTTTTGCAACCCATTACATCGATGCCTGGGGTCCGTAGGTGATTTAAATATCAGCAGATGTGGGAAAGAAGAGAAGACTTTCTTGAGGTAATTCGGTCTAATTGGGATAAGCCGATTGAGACATATGGAATGTTGCGTTTTTCTTTGAAATTGCATCGTCTGAAGCAAGAGTTGAGAGACTGGAATAAAAATATTTTTGGCAATGTCACCACAAATGTCGAGGTAGCTGAGCTAGAGGTAAGCAGATTGCAGGGTATTTATGATGAGGATGGAGGGGATTCTGAACTCTGCGCTTTGCGAAAAGGGGAAGCAATTTTTGCTCAGAGATTTCTAGAGCAGGTTATATTCTGGCGTTAGAAATCACGAGTTAGATGGTTGAAAGAGGGAGAGCAAAATACCAAATATTTCCATGCTACTTTACAGACTCGACTGAGTGGGGCAGAGATATTCTCTATTAAAACTGCTAGTGGGGATACTGGTTCGGGGCAAAATGGGATTGGTGA
Source organism: Leptodermis oblonga (assembly GCA_016801395.1). NCBI lineage: Eukaryota > Viridiplantae > Streptophyta > Magnoliopsida > Gentianales > Rubiaceae > Leptodermis > Leptodermis oblonga. The sequence goes on from CM028753.1 coordinate 21,650,298, forward strand.
GGAGGCGAGAAGATTTTTCAAGGTTTGTTTACAGCAGAGGATAGTGATATAGATTCGATGCAGGATCTTCTCGACACGATTCCCATTTCAATTGGGGATTCTACAACTTTGCTGCATATGGTGACAATCGAGGAGTTAAAAACCCTGGTTTGGGAGTTGGACCCAGAAAGTGCTCCAGGGAGTGATGGGTTTTCAGGCTCCTTTTATCGATTTGCGTGGCAGGTGATTGGTTCTGATTTGCTTCTCGCAGTACATGAATTTATGGCAGGAGTTCCCATACCCAGGGCGATAGCAAGCACTCTCATTACCCTACTGCCTAAGAAGAAGAACCCGATTTCCTTTGCAGACTACAGACCCATTAGTCTTTGTAATTTCCTCAACAAGGTTTTTACAAAGGTATTGTGTGCTAGGTTGAAGCCATTCCTTCCGAACATTATCTCTTCGGAGCAGTCTGCATTTTTGCCTGGCAGGAAATTGTGGACAATGTTTTACTGGCTCAGGAGTTGGTCCATTCCCTAAATCGGAAATGTCACGAAGGCAACATTATTTTTAAACTGGATATGGTTAAAGCCTTTGATAGGGTGTCATGGGTTTTCTTAGAGCAATTGTTGTTGAAAATGGGGTTTCCTTACCATTTAGTACAATTGATCATTGGAAATCTCCGAGCAGCTTGGTTTTCGGTCTTAATTAATGGGGAACCCCACGGGTTTTTTCAGGCCACAAGGGGTATCAAACAAGGTGATCCTCTGTCTCCGTTCCTCTTCATTTTGGTGGGAGAGGCATTCACACGGGGTATTAAGGCTCGCATTGAGCGAGGGACTTTGTGACCTTACTCCACACCGAGAGGGACTCCACGGATTTCCCATTTGAGTTTGGCGGATGATTTGCTAATATTTTTGAATGCGAATAATGACTCTATCAAGGCTCTCTTTCAAGGCTTTCTTGGAGTTCCTATGCGTCTATGAAGGGGCTACTGGACAAAAGGTCAGTGAGCCTAAAAGCTCTTTCTACTTACCTAGGAGGATGCGAGACAATGAAGGTTTAGTCCGACGACTAACAGGAATGAGAGCAGGGACCTTTCCCTTTATGTATCTGGGTTGTCCTATAAATCAGGGGCAAAATACCATGCTCCTTTTTCAGCCTATGCTGGATAAGATACATGCTCGTTTGACGGGGCGGCAAGGGAAGTGTCTCTCGCAGGGGGGGGGACTTTTATTGATCCGGCATGTGCTGTCCACTATACCTCTTCATTACTGGGCTGCACTCAAGCCGCCAAAGGGGGTAGTGGCGAAGATTGAAGCAATCTTTTCTTTGTTCTTTTGGGGGACTAGAGAAGGGAATAAGAAAAGGCATTGGCGATCTTGGAATCGGGTTACCTTTCCAGCAGAGGAGGATGGTTTAGGGGTTCGGTGCATGGCAGACGTTATTACAGCATTTTCATGCAAGCTTTGGTGGAAGTTCCATAATGCAGAGGTTTTGTGGGCATCTTACAAGCATGCTTTGCCTAAATAGGCCAGGATTTCTCGAGTGTGGAAGCGTCTGGGGGAGGTGGAGCATATTATGGCGGACCATACGGGCATTCTGGTAGGAGATGGCTCCTCTTTATTCTGGTATTCCAACTGGACAGGGAGGGGTTTTCTATCGAAATTTGTTGAATCGGGGGAGATAGTGGAGCCTTTTTTTACTTTACAACAGTATTGGAACACTCGAGATTTGTTGAGTAGGGATCTACAGCCTCTGTTTTCCGATGAGGTATAGGATTGTATTGAGGGGATTGAGCTCCAGTTTGATAGCCGCCCAGATCAAAGGATATGGAATCCGGAGGTCAACGGCTATTTCACGATCAAGTCAGCTTATGAGGTGGTCCAGCAGGGGGGGGGGGGCAGTCGTTGCATCTGACTTATGGCACCGAGCTTTGCCTTTGAAACACTCAGTTTTTATGTGGCGGCCCTTGAATGGGCTTTTACCCATGGACGATGCACTGCGACGGCTGGGCTTTCACCTTGCGTCAAAATGTTGGTTTTGTTGTTCCGAGAGTTCACTGAAGCATGTATTTTACAAGTGCTATCTGGTTCGTGCGATTTGGGCACATGTTGGGGCACTCCTGCATACTACTCCTTTAGCCATTTCAGATTTATGGGATTTGTTGAATTTCTTCTGGCACAGGGCAGACTTTGAAGTAGCACGCCTCCCCAAAGAAGTGACTTCCCTGTGGTAGTGTGTTGGGAGATTTGGCGCACACACTGCAAGGGGATATATGAAGGTGTGACAGTGGAATTACCTCATCTTTTAAGCGTGGTTTTAAAGTCAGTCTCTGATGTTTTGGCTCTTAAACCACCTGTGTATCGGAGTTCTGCGGCCTTTTTAGAGGCCACTATATTGCCGAGGTGGGCATATAGGAAAAGGAAGGAGGAGCATATAGTTTTCTGGCGGATGCCCATGCCGGGACATTTTAAATTAAATGTGGACGGTTCTTCCTGCGGAAACCCGGGCCCTTCAGGGGCAGGGGCGGTCTTGAGGGATTCATATGGAAGGGTGGTTTTTGCAATAGAGGCTTTCCTTGGCTTACTCACGTGCTTCCTGTCAGAAGCCCGCGCTCTTTTGTTTGGTCTTCGTAACTGCGATCGACTTGGATTGTGTCATCTGGAAGTGGAGACGGACTCTATGGTACTGTTGATGGCCGTCCAGGGAGGTTCTGGTCCATGGCATTCGGCGGGCACTTTGGCTAGGATATTGGATTTGCAGCATTGCTATGAGAGCTTATCCCACATTTATCGCGAAGAGAATGCGGTGGCGGATGCATTGGCACAAAATGCGAGTTTGACCAGACACACATAATTTTATGTTCACTCCACGCTCCCTAGGAGAGTTAAGGGTTTGGTCGTGCTAGATGCTAGGGGTCACCCCTATTTGCGGGCCTAACCCCCCCTTTTATTATTATGTCGTCTGTAGGTTTGTATATGTTTCATGTGCACACTTCCATTTGCGTATTTCTAAGGCAATGCTCAATATGTTCCCCTTAGAATGTTGCTCCATTTTGCCTTCATTTTAATAGAGGGTCCCTAAGCCCCCAGCCACTTAATCGGCTGTTCACAAAAAAAAAAAAAAAAAAGGTCTCACCATTAATTATAAGAAATGACACAAATATGCTTCACATTTAAAGATAATAAAAAACTTAATGATCAATATTTTTCACAAACCATAAAAGAGTGGTTGATAGTTTTTTAAACCCCAAGGATGGTTGCTAAGTTTTCTAAATCACATGGGTGTTTGATAATTAACCATTAATTTAATGATGATGATTATGAAATACATAAATTCTAATAGATCATTAATTCGATTGATGATTAAATTGAATAGAAAACACTTGATAATGTTTGCGGATATTACAATGGCATTCTTCTTGTTAAATATCTTCATCACTAGGTTTTATAAAAAAGCATATTTTATGTGAATACTGTGACACCCCAATCCCACCAAACCACAAATAAAGGTTAGCTTAATCGTATGTCTGTCTGGTTCCCACTAGGACTCATATGTCATTCAGAATAGGTCATACATGCTTTATTATAATATTCCCAAGCATTATTATGCATATATATGTTCAAAAGATTCGCAAAATACAACCAACAAAACATTTCTGTCTTTAAACCTATCTGGCTAGTACAATAGTCTGGCCAACATGTAGTTCTCATCTAATACTGGTAGTGAGCAAAGTCATCCGCGTACCAATTAAGAATCTGGAACAATTATAATTGAAAACAGAAAACAAAACAAAAAAATGGAATGAGCCCGTGCACTGTGAGATCACGCCGTTTTTGCAAATATTTACCGATTGCATAATTACCCATGCATATAATTAAGCATTCATGACTCAAATGCAATATTCATAGACATATAATATGATCATGAAAGACAGCCGTCAAAATTCTATGTGAACCATAAACGAACTTGTCAATCACCTCGAATGTTCATTCATGTCGTATCCATTCAGCTCATTTTGATTCATTTCATATTGATAATCATGTTCATTCTATATCATATACCATATCGTCAACCACGCTCTTTCATTCATTCATTCATTTCGGATCCCATCCATGTATTAATAATCTCGAGATTATGAGCACGAATGATTCAGATGACCGGTCCAATACTGGCTCATGGAGTCAGACCAGGCCAAATAAAGGATCCAGACTCACATATACACAACTAATAGTTTCAGTGCACAAAGAAAGCACATATGAATCTTGGCAAGTATATATGTATTCCAGCTGGTATACAAACACAACTGGCCTTTTTGAAAACATATAAAATATGTCATCACAACAATTTCAATGCATGCTCAATTATTAATTGCATTAAAAATAGTATCAATTTTCAATGAGAAAATCACATTGATCCATAAATGTCCACTCGCTAGTATCCAAACGATCTGCAGTATATAAGTTTCAAAATTTAGACTTTGTTCTCGAGTCTAGATAAATCTCTAGATTCTAATGTTCTAAGGGTTTTTTTCATTTCAATCCTTATATTCCTAATTATTTCATGAATTCTAATTAATTATTAATTTAAGTATTTAAGGTTATAAAAGAAATTGATGGATTTTAGTTTAAATCTTTAAAAATTCATGTTTTAGGGGGAGATTGGTTTTACCTGCAAAAATATCGGTAATAACCGATGAAACCCCTGTTTCAGCTTTGAATAGTGGTTTTTTAACATTTTAAACGCAGTGCGATCGGTATAGCTTATCAAAGTTAGGCAATTGCCGCTCTTCCACTATTTTCCTATTTTTCACTTATTTATGGCTGAATTGATAATTTAGTCACCTTACTTTGAAAAAGTTAACGTTTTAGTCACCTTACTTTTTTTATTTTTTTTTAATCACCTTACTTTCGTTTTTGCACATTTTTTTATCACTCTGTTAAAGTCGCCCGTTAATCCATTAACGGAGGACATTTTCTGAAGGTATTTTTGTCATAATTCATTTTAGCTAAAAGACAACCCAAAAAAGTTAGTATGTTCCATCTTTAGTGATTATTATAATGGTCGCTAAAGCAAACCTTAAAAAAATACACTGCACAATTTCCTTTCTTTCCTCCTTCCTTGGCGACTCATTCAACCCACACTATACGTAAATCATCAATACTAACTCATTTTGAAAATCAAACACCTTCTTGATTATTAATGTCCCCAAAATCCTTTCAATTCGTTCAAATCTCAATAATATCAGCATGACAATTTTTGAAAGCAAACAAATACAGACATATGGATCCAATGCTCTCATATAACTATTTTGCCATTTCACTCTTCTTTTGTTCTCAATCAACCCAATTCTATTCTACTAAAATAAATCCTAAATGGGGATGAATGAGATTTATAGCATTTCCCACACAGAAACGAAGGACCACATTCATTATGGATTTAACTCCTAATATTCTCGTTCGAGATTAGACAGTTTTTGCCTGAACGGAGGTGAAATTTTCAGAGATCTGCGATGGGTTTGGATTGAGAGGAGCACCATCCTTTTCAAAGATTTGCAGGCCATCTCAATTGTTATCAGACCCAGTGCAATCACTGATCGCAACCCATTTGCTAGTCAGTCTTCAGGGGCGGAACAGAAATTTTTTTGTGCGGGTGCTAGACTAACTAATAATTTTCTATGGTTCGAAAAATACTATTCTCGATTATACAACTTAACAGTCATTCGTCTACTCGTCTTCAATTCAGTTACACAAATCGGTCTTGAAAATCTTCATAGCCAAAAATACTTTCACAACAAAAGCAGTAGCAACTGGTAAAACCAACGCAAAATCAATCACACTAAAAACGAATTAATGGATATTAGTCAAAGAGAATAATAGAGCTAGTAACTCCAAAAGAAAAACTGCAAACAAAATCAAAAGAAAATTAATTAGTTTAATAGTGAGTTCTTGAATATAAAAATGAGTGAGGAGAAAGCTTTACTGCTTTTTGCTTCCAACCAGCTTAGGAGATATGGTGGGAGCCGCTGAGAGAGAGGGGTGAAAATGTGAAATTAAAAAAATGAGGGTAAAATTTTTTCTTTCATTTTTAAATATTTTTTTTTTAATGGGCTAAGTGGAACGGCGCCGTTCCACTTAGCCTATTTTTTCTTTTTTCTTTTCTCTTTTCTCCTTCTTCTGTAGAACGCCAAACAGAAACGCAGCGGCAGCTGCACTCTGTTTTTCCATTTTTTCCGGTGATGCTCCGCCTCTCAATCAGCCTACTACTATGGTGGATTTTGGAGCTTGGCGGGTGCTTCAGCACCTGCCAGCTCCCCCTTGGTTCCGCCCCTGTCAGTCTTTCTTCTTCGCTGCCCTCCGCCGCGGCTAATAGCCGAGTAACCGCTGCCGGCTACTTCTTCTCTAACAAGGTGCAAGCAAGACCGGGATTCTTTTTTTTGGGTGCAAATTAACTTTCTGTTCAGCAAATTAGCCACCGGAACAGTCGTCGAGCCACCGCAGCCGATGAACCCCTTTCATCTTCTGACTTCGCGAGCCTCTTCTCCAACCCTACAACTGCAACCGCCAGTATCCCGTCAGCCGCCAGTTCCTTCTTGCCGATTCCGCTGATTTCCTCCCCCATCTTCCCGCCTCCTAGACCATCCAGATCTGCGACTTCCTTCTTTTACATGTCGACTGCCTTTTCTTTCAAACTGTTGCTTTCAGAGATTGAAGCGTCGCCGAATCTAGGATTTCTCGCCACTACATCAGCACCAACGTCTACCACCATCAGTCGGTTTTCGCTGCTGCTTGTTTCCTGCGCCGTTGTTGCTGTCGTGGAAAGCTTTTAAAAAGATGGGTGCCAAGAATGAGGAGAGAGAGAGAGAGAGAGAGAGAGAGAGAGTGATTTGAGTATGTGTGTGTGTGTATTTTTTTCTTTTGTCTTTTAACAACAAAGAGTAAACAAATGGGTGTGAGGAGAAATGCCCTCGTTCCAAATGAAAGAGAGTGACTTCAATGTACACTAGGAAAGAAATTGTTAAAAAGACGAGAATGTCCTATGAAAATTACTCGGTTAGTGATTTAATGGAGACAAGTGATGGAGTGATTAAAAAAAAATACAAAAATGAAAGTATGGTGACTTAAAGAATAATTTAAAAAGTAAAGTGACTAAAACATAAATTTTTACAAAGTAAGATAACCAAATTTTCAATTCACTCTTATATACATAATTGAGTTTAAGAAGATATTTATCTAAGAAAATACAAAACCTAACGGTTAATCCTAAGTAAAAAAAATATAGGAACTCACAAATATGAATCGTGAAATTTTCAAGAATAAATTAATCATCAACTAGGGTTATCTCTAACCATTTCTTAATTTTGTAGTAATATTGGTCTCATGCATTTTGCATTAGTCATCATACATTTACTCTAACCACCATCTCCATATCTAAAAAGAATTTTTCATTTAAATTCTTTTTGATAAATAATTTTATATATTTTTTATTATTTTTATACTATTTCACTTTTAAGAAAAATACCCACTAATCTTTCATTAATGAAGAATATTTCAAATCTAATAAGTGTTTTAATTTTCTAAACAGAATTTATTCACTAACCAAAGTACTATTATTAGTTAATCATAATCTATAATTATAATAATTCTAATGAAAAAAACTACAAAATAATTAAAAACATTAAATTAACAATAATAAAAGAAATAGTTAAAGTTAATACATAAATTTTTAAAAAAGACAAAAGTAAGTGATGAAACACAATTTGCCCTTGGGAACATTCTTCCAAAGTCGATGAACAGCTTCGTGTCGAACTTCAATACCGGTTGAATCTCTCAATCCCAAAAAATATCTTGCTGGATCCGGTAATAACCCTGAAGAAGCAGGGCTATCCCCCCGTACAATTCCGATGCACAAGTTAACGAGAGATAAAAATATAATTGACAAGTGCGTAATGTGTCAAGTAAAATATTGCGTACCTTAGTCTGACGTGATCAAGAGTTTATATAGACTTGTTTTAATATTTGTCTGCTGGATTGTCTTCGTAACCACTATTGGGGTTTAATTTACTTTGTAACCGACATTGGATTTTAGACGAGTGTAATGACCATCAAAATTTAATACAAGTGTAACGGACACCGGCTTAAATGCTTTCGTAAAGAACATTGAGCCTTTACTACTTTTGTCTTGACTCCTCAATATGTCCATTACAATATTTAAGATTATTTATGCCCCTTTTTATTATGTGACCAGACTTGGTAATTAATGTCTTATTAACTCCATACGTTGATTCAGTTGTTATGATTTTCGGGTCCTGTACGTATCGGCTAATGACCGACCTCGATAACTTTGTTGATATCGACTAATGACTTCCATGTCAGGCCCCATCATTAATGCTTATACTACAAGAAAATGTGCTTTTAAAGACGCCACCAAAACTGTCTTAAATAGTGCACTTATGTCTCAAAATGCTTTTTGAGACAGCATTGAGACAGTAATTGTGGCGTCTCCGTTACAGCCGTCGCAAAAGAAATTTGAGACAGTTAAGCTGTCTCAAATAGCTTTTGAGACGGGGTTGAGACAGTTTTTTCATCATATCAAAAGTATTAGAGACAGATGTTTTTCTGTCTCAAATATTATGTCTCAAATTGTCAAAATTTTGAGACACTTGATTGAGACAACAATATGCTGTCACAAATAGTATTAAAGACAGTATTTTACTATCTCCAATATTGCGTCTTGAATGCGAATTTAAGACAACAATCATCTGTCTCAAATTATGTCCTATTTTATTAATAGTCTTGGACTCAAAATTGAGACACAATAATCCGTCTCAAATAGAAATAAATATTGTAGTATTTTTATTTATTTCATGAAATTGTTATTCATTGAACACACTATTCTTTGAAGGAACATATTTGCTCAGTTAAGAGATAATAAGCACCAATTGTTGATAAATTAAAAATAACCTCTCAAATAGAAATAAATATTCAATACAATTGTACACTATTCTTGATCTAAATATATGTATTTTACAACCACAAGATACTACTTTGATAACTAGAGAGGATTCATCAACATCTAGTAGTTTAACTATTGTATAGGCAAAATATAGACTACTACATTGAAAAAACCTAAAAAGGTGTAGAGTAATAGAATATGTATGCCTGTGTGCCACAAACTTGGAAATAACTTCCATCCCTCTATTCAGCTTCAGATTCCTGAGAAAGACAATAAGAATTTTTTGATAAGAGCACCTGCAAATATCTCAATATTGTTACAATTAAATAGATAATGATTGAAGAACAAACATTGTTACATTTAAAACAAACCTCTTCCTCTCACAATGAGAAATGACTATCCATGTGTTTCTCGAGATTTCTACATTCTTCATTCGGATTTTTTCCCTTAATATTCATTTTGGGGGAAAAAATTACCAAAATAAGCAAAAAAAATTTGAAATTCCCAAACTATTGAAAACGAAATTTGAAATTCCCAAATTCGTTTTGAAAACGAATTCGTTTTCAAACGAACAAAAAAAAAAAAAAATTCGTTTTCAAAAGAAAAATTCCAGGAATTCGTTTTCAAGAAAACGAATTCCAGGAATTCGTTTTCAATTGTTTTTTTTTTTTTTTTTTTTTTTGCTTTAATAAACGAATTCCATAATTAAATTTTTCTTTTTTTTGTTTTTTATTAATTTCATTAAGAAACTAATTCCACTACAATGGTTTTTAAAATGAATAAAAATAATTATATGTAAACGAATTTTTTAAAAATTAAATAATTATTTTAATTGAATCGAACCGCCGTAAATAGTTTTTGAGTTGTTATAAAAAATAAAAAAAAGGCAAAACATAATTATATAATTGAAATTTTAATTTGTAATTCAATAAAATTTTAGAAGAAGTAATTTACGGCATTTTTTGAAATACATAAAATCTTCGTATAAATGAATTTGGGGAATTTATTTATTTGTAAAAATTTAGTCACACATTTATGTTTTAAAAATAATGAATTCCATTAAAAACAAAACTCATAAATTCCTTTCGCTTAAAAAGAAATAACATTAGACCGATGTCGCGTAAAAACGACTTTGGCGCATTCGTGTCTCAGGAAAACCGACATAAGTATCTTTTTAAGCGAAAGGAATTTATGAGTTTTGTTTTTAATGGAATTCATTATTTTTAAAACATAAATGTGTGACTAAATTTTTACAAATAAATAAATTCCCCAAATTCATTTATACGAAGATTTTATGTATTTCAAAAAATGCCGTAAATTACTTCTTCTAAAATTTTATTGAATTACAAATTAAAATTTCAATTATATAATTATGTTTTGCCTTTTTTTTATTTTTTATAACAACTCAAAAACTATTTACGGCGGTTCGATTCAATTAAAATAATTATTTAATTTTTAAAAAATTCGTTTACATATAATTATTTTTATTCATTTTAAAAACCATTGTAGTGGAATTAGTTTTTTAATGAAATTAATAAAAAACAAAAAAAAGAAAAATTTAATTATGGAATTCGTTTATTAAAGCAAAAAAAAAAAAACAAAAAAATTCATGGAATTCGTTTTCAAAAAACGAATTCCGTGAATTCGTTTTCAAAAGAATTTTGCTTTTTTTTTTTTGGTTTGTTTGGTTGAAAACGAATTTGGGAGATTCGTTTTCAACTGAAAACGAATCTCCCAAATTCGTTTTCAATAGTTTGGGAATTTCAATTTTTTTTTGCTTATTTTGGTAATTTTTTCCCCCAAAATGAATATTTAGGTAAAAAAATCTTCTTCATTCGGTTTGAACCTGTAAATAACTGTTTAAGTATATTGTTAAAATTAACACTGCATGTGATATAGTTAAAAACTATCTAATTTAAACATAAAGTAAGAACGTTGTCATTCAAACACATTACTAGCTCCACTCAAACATGCAATTAGTATATTGAAGCCTATAAAAGTAAAACAAAGTAACAAGACTTCAAATATTTAGATCCATCTATATATATTGAAAGAATTGAAACTTTTAAATGATGGAAATTGTTAGTTCATAAAACTTCTCGCACTAAATATCCAAGCAAAACTAACAAATTATGGAAATCATATAACAAACTTTAGACTAAATTAAGCTTTAGACAACCTGCCATGACCAATTATAATCTAAAAAAATATTTTCCAATGTAGCGGCGGAAGTAAAAGTAGAAATAGATTTGAAAAAAAAAAAAAAAAAGATGGAACAAGAAATGGGATGCTAAGAATGAAACTTAATATATATCCATACTAAACCAGTAGCTTTTTTGAACACTTTGCTAGCTAAAAATAACCTCACAACACACAGCAGCAACCTATATGAAATGATCTTACTAGCTTTACGAGTTATCTGCTTAAAACTACTCATGTAAGTAATGAAAATAATTCGACATCATAATGCTCCAATAGTTGGATGCACACTTAAGAAGAAAATCATAGAATAACACAAGGGTAACCTTACTACTGAACTAATGTCAGCGGTTTTCACAAGTGAGGTGACAAAGGACAATATCACATCAACCACAAGGGTATTACACTAATACCAGAGATAAGCGGATCAAATATGTCAATGATAGGAACAAAATGCTCTGACTTTCGCTAAACATCTATTCAAAGACAAACATAAAAATTGGGATAGTATAACACAAATAATTCATTTTTTAAGACAAATGTGCACTTTAAATTGCATAATTTAATATTTAATCCATGAATTAAAGACTAAAAATGGACTTTTGAACTTACTGTTACCAAAATCATGAACAAAATAACACGAACTTTCAACTGGCATTAATGAACCATAATGAAAAAGAAAAAGATGGCAAGATGGAGATGCATACGTTTCTACTATTTATCTTTTCATTCATCATATATATATATATATATATATATATATAGTACTTACAGAACTAATAAACCAAGAATGCTTGAGCCCAATTTGATGTGGAATCTAACTCATAACATGAAACTTTTTAGTTGAGATAAAACCATAATCAAGGAATCAATATTGTTTGGCAGAAAGAAGTTGGAGGATGAGGATATTCTGCATAACATTCAATCAAATTTTACAACCCCAATGATATACATAGTTGGTTCTAAAACAAATATGAACAAATTCCTACCAAAAAATATGCAATATTGATTTTTTAGATTCATTTGGAATTAAAAACTTGTAGAAATTAAGCACAAATTAAAACACCAAACAGTATATTCCCCAAGGAAGATCAAAAAATTCACTACAAAAAGACTGAGCAAAATATCAGTAGAAACATAATAAAAACCCCACAAAATAGAGAACTTACCAGCTGCGGGATTGAGCGGCAGAAATAGAACAGCCAATACCTTTGGGTGCAGCAATTCAGCCTATATCTTAAAAAGAAAGAAAAGGACTGACCAACGGTTCAACTCAGCAATTTGAGCCTGTACCAAAAACCAAAAAAAACCCCAAACTATGATTTTGATTTTCCCATGATTTTTAGATTTTTTAGACAAGATTTTCATGAGGTCAAAGTGCATGACATGGGTGTACTGTTCTATTTTCTCCAAATCATGACTTTTAACTTCAATCTTAGACTTTCAAAATGTCTTTAGAGGGATTAGATTTATTTCTTAACAACACAACCATATTTCCTACATTACCAAAGACCACCAAATTAGTCCTGCTTGTTATAAAATAAGATCACACATCAACTAAGTTAATTTTGCATAAATATGCATGTTCTTAGAAAATTCAATTTCAACTCCATATAATGCTTAATTCCTACCAGCCTTTGTAGGTTAGAGTTTGAATTAAAACATGTTGAAATATCATAAAGTTCCAACAATCAAAAACCCAATACATCAACAAAAATTCTAGCACCAATATGAATCACCCATTAATTTCACTCAAAACGAGTAACTTTAACGGGAATGCATTCTTTCCCTCAAAGTTTTCAAGCTTTAAAAACATTCTAAGTGCACTTATACTATGTATAAGCTCCAAAACAACATGCTCAATGGAAAACTACCCAACGTTTCCGCAATTCTCCATAACCACAATGTTCATGAATTAAATGTTCAAAGTAATACACTTAGACACATGACTTCACACTCATCAAATTTTCTACAAATTCCACTTATGCAATTGATTAAATCCTTTCATCAAATTCACTTTCAACAAATTCCAGAATTGCCAAATCAAAAGTAGCAGTGTTTCCATAATTTTTGTTTCCAGAGGTTTCTGTTGAACTAATTTCAATAGGCAGAATTTTCAAACTCCCAAAGCTTTAGAAACTGCCAGCTAACAGACATCATCTTAGGTTTAGGGCTTTTTGTAAAAGAAGGGTCACCTTCCTAAACAGCTCACTCATTCTTAAGCAAGCAATATCAACAACAACGTCCCAGCCACCTTTTCAGAGTTCAAATTCTCTAGCCAAGATTAATTCGAATCTAGTTCAGTCGAATGGGCATTTCTACAAACAGTTTATAGACAAGCACGAAGGGAAATCATCTTGAATAATCATGTATTACAAACCCCAAATCCAAACTAACATGATCCTGAAAAGTATTAACACCAATATATTGAACCTAGTTCTAGCACAATATTAAATATTTTGAACACAATTTCCTTCAAAACCCGTTAAAACTACATGCATATATATATATATATATATATATATATAAACCAAGTGCTAGAGTAAAGTTTGTGTAGTATTACCAGTTAAACCCCTTCAAATCTCGCCGTGGGAGTTTCAAACCCACGACCTCTTTCTCTTCTCCTCGCAACACGCGACTCTCTGTTTTCCCTCTTATCTCTCCGTGTTTTCTTCTTCTTCTTTTTTCTGGTTTTTTCTTTTAAAGTTTTGGGTTTGTGCCATTTTGTAGTGATGGAGGATTGAAAGAAGGAAGAAGATTGATGGAGAATTGGAGACGATGGCATAATAGGAGGAAGAAACCGATGGTGATGGTTTCTGGTTCACGGAGCAGGGGATAGACGCAGGAGAGGATTACTGTGCTCTCTTCCTTTTATCTGATATTAGTTTCTTTATTTATTTATTGTTATTAAATTTAAATTGTATTATAATTTAACCCCAAAATTCTTATTTCTTTTTAATAAAGTCCCCTGTTTGATTTTTAAATTTCTAATTTTGTCCAACTTATTAGCTATGTTATGGTATTCTTTTCCTTTTCTTTTCCATCCCAAATTATAACTTCTTAGTTTTACGTTTATTTATTTATTTATTTATTAGTTTAACATTAATTTTCTCAATTTTTATTAATTTGCATTTCAACATCCTACCTCATACAACCCCACTTAATACTAGTGCAAAATTTCAATTCTTCTTATTTTATGAATTTCATCTATTTTAGTATTAATTTATTAGCTTATCTTTAAATCAAATCATTCGTTTCGATAATCCCTTCTATTCATTTTGAAATTTAAGCAACAAGAACACGAAAAGAACAACAATTTCATATTTAACGTGATTGTGGATTTTAATATATGTATTTTAAAGTCTAGTTGTTTTTATATATTCTAAACTTTTTACCTATACTTAATTATGTAATTTCTGAAATTTTATGATCATGATTGAGATTTCACTCTCGCCTAACAAGTTTCTTGTAATTATTATTCTTTTTTTCTTTGTTCATTTTATTTGAACTTTAATTTTTCTAAAACTAATAAGTGTTATAAATCGTAGGAGTTGACTTAACTTGCATTTTAAAACCAATTAGGTAAGGTGAGGACTCATAGCTTTGATCCAATGGAGAGAGGGAGTATTGAAGTTTAAGATATCACAGGAGGAGGAGGGAGCATGAAATTTATATTTTGACAGGAAAAAAGGGTCTTGAAGCCCTTCAACAATGCAAATTTTTGGACTTGAAATTTCCCTCCTAAGTTTCCTACATTTTTTATCTTTACTTTTTTATGGGACGAATTTTTATAATTTCTTCAATAATTGTCTTAGTTATTTATATTTAAGACAAAAAAATTTTCCAGTCTCAATTTAATTGTCTTAGGTAGTTAGGTTGAGACAAATTTTTATACCGTCTTAAATAAGTGTCTTAACTACTTTTATTTGAGACAAATTATTTTACCATCCCAAATAGGTATCTCAATTGTTTCTATATGAGACAACACTCTAACAAGTGTCTCAATTATTATGTCTCAAATTAATTATAGAGACGGTCACTATAAGTGTCTCAAATTGATGGTATTTGAGACGAATTTCTTATACCACGTTACTTATCAACTTTATAATGGTAGCTAGAGTACTGCTCATTTTCGTGTTACCGGCTCAATACATTTAAATCATTATTAATGCTCTCTCTCTCCCTTTATCGGGTTCCCTGATTCTAGCTTAACTCCTGCCGATTTCCCTGTTTCATTAACTCTAATCAACTAATGCTTTCAACATTATTCTTTTGCGTAAGTGCATTTCTGGTCACGGAACTTTGCCAATGTGCAAAAATAATCACGCAACTTTCAAAAGCTGATTTTTAGTCACACAACTTTCAAAAATGTGCAAAAAATGCCATTTCGTTAGGGATAGCCGTTAACTCTCTAACATAAGATAATTTTTTAGGGCAAATTTTCCAATTTCCTTTTTCTTTGTCTTATCTTTCAATCATTTTACTTTTATTAGCGAATAAACACCTAATCTTTCATTTTTTGCATATTCGACTAAAAATAAATTTTACTGCATAATAATATTACTAAAATAGTAATTATTCCTAATATTATGATATATTTAAAATTTGATATGAATATTTTGGTTTTAAATTATAGTATTTTTAATTTAAGATTGTTTAATATTTTATTTTTTATATTTAATTTTTACAAAAATAATTTAAATTCATTGCTGTTCTAATTAAAAAATAAGTTGGATTCGTATTATGATATTTATAATATTTCATCTTTTATTTTAAATTTTTTAAAAATAATTTAAATTTTATAATAAGTTTTTTATTATGCCGTCAAATTTATTTTTGGTCGAATATGTTAAAAAAAAAGAAGAAAAGATTAGGGGTTTATTTGCTAATAAAAGTAAAATAATTGAAAGATAGGACAAAGGAAAAAGAAATTGGACGATTTTGCTCTAAAAAATTAGCTTCCGTTGGGGAGTTAACGGCTCTCCCTAACGGAATGACCTTTTTTGCACGTTTTTTTAAAGTTACGTGACTAAAAATCAGCTTTTGAAAGTTGCGTGATCATTTTGGCAATTTCTGTAAAGTTACGTGACTAGTTATGCAATTCACTCTTATTCTTTTTATTTATCATCCCCCAAATGCTGCTACTCATTTATTTCTAGGGCAAATGTGCATATCATCCCCTAACGTTTTGTCCAATGTGCGAATTTGCCCTTATACTTTATTTTGGTCTAAATTTACCCTTAACATTCTTAAAGTGGTTCACTAATACTCCTCCCCCATTAAAACCGCCGCATGGGTAATTAGTATTTAAATGATGTGGTGGCATAAAATGGTCTCACTTCATATTTGATTTCCACAACTTTTGCCAGTAACTGAATCCTTCATCAACTAGCACTAGCTGCTTTCTCATTGAAAAAAGAACTCCTTCAATCCATTAAACCCATTTAGGCGTTTAGATTGGATTCAAGTGAGATTTTTTATCAAACCTTAATGTAAGTGGCTTAATTATCGTCTCCACTAGTGCCATGTTCTCTTCCTCAATCCTACAGCTTCTATTCTGCAAGCAGTAATTGATATGAGAACCTAATGTTTCATACAAATGGAATGATCAAAACTGATACAAAAAGTGAACTTCAACAAAAAGAAAAATAGAAATCGAGTAATCAATTATTTAGATGTAGGTTGTGTTGAGGGCAGAGATGTCTCTTTGTTTCTATTGATGATGTTATGTTATGAAGCGCAGAATAATAATTCTCCATGCTTGAAATGCCAGACTTGAGGATATGACAAACTTCCTGGAGCTTAGAACTGTCACCCATGTACTCATCAACTGGTAAATGAAGTTTTTGAATCGTATGGCAGGACATCTCAAAGGTTTTAAACTTTGTCGCCTTCACAAAATTTGGAGTGGTGCAAAGGGGAGGTGGCTCCGAATGGCGTGTGAAGGTGGGGTTGGTGATTTAGAGCTCACCCTTGGGAGTGGAAAGGCTCATGGTTAGGATTCCGGGTAGGTATATGATGATTAAAGATGAACAAGAAAGAACAATGCCTTCGTATCTGCATAGCTCCTCGTTTACTCAACTGTAATTATTAGCATCATATCCTGCTGCTTCCAAAATACATGTTTTCTTGTTGGATCAAACTAGTTTGGCAGTGATGTAAAGGTCAGATATTGCTGACTACCAAAGAGATGCACTCTTATAACTAAATTGTTGAAAATGGAGCAGAGAGTTATAATCGTGGTATGGAAGGAAATTTCCTTCTTTCTTGGTCGAAACTACAATGCTTTTAATCCACTTCAACCTGGGATAATTAGGCTGCCATATTAGGAAGACAACCCTCACAATTTGCAGATGGAAGCAATAGTGAAAAAAGCAGCTGGTAGATGAAGGAATGAGTTACTGGCAAAAATTGTTAGTATGAATTTTATGCCACCTCATCATTTTAAATTCTAATTATCCCAGGTGGTAGTTCCATTAAAGGAAGAGGGGTATTAGTGAACCATTTTAAGAACGTTAAAAGCAATTTTGGACCAAAATAAAGTATAAGGGCAAATTCGCACCTTTAACAAAACGTTAGGGAAACAACTGCACATTTGCCCTTTATTTCTAACTTTTCTTTGACTTTCCGGATACCCTGCAAGCCATCTTTGCCATTGTCTATGGACGTTTTATTCCGTATTTTATTATCACTTAATGGACATTTCTTTACTATTGGGTCAAGCCCAATGACTTCTCATTTTTAGACATGGCAACACTTGTTGGTGTGTCAAAAAAGAACAAATCATTGAGCTTAGCCTAAAAAGAAGTAAAAAGCCTATAAGATAACACAGAGTTAGAAGTTGAGCTGGTACTGTATTTCACCATATCTCATAGGAACATATGGAGTAAATATACATAAAAAGATAGGCAAAGAGACTGAACTCGGTAAAGAAAATGTACCCGATACGGGACCCGAGAGTTTCATAATAATAAAGAAAACGTAGTAAAGAGAGGAGTTAATGATAATAAGTACTGGTGTAATGGTTGAACAGTTATTACTGATTAATGGATGAATGTAGGTTACAAGAACATTAAAATTCGGTGACCGTTACGAAAGCATTAAAGCTGGTGCCTATTACACCGGCATAATAGTATGATGGAAATTACACTGGCAGTAAATCCCGATAGCGATTACACAAGCATTCCAACGGACATAAATAGTAAAGTCATTCTATAAATACAAAGGGACAACTCAAAGTGAAGGATGACGAAAGATGTACACGACTATTCTCTATTTACATTGATAGTATAAACAACAGCTCTTACTTACTTGGGTGTCGGAGTTATACATGGGGGATAATCTCGCATTTTCAGGGTCATTACCAGATCCAGCAAGGCATTTTCCGAGATTGGGAAATTTAGTTGTACCAAAGTCTGGGACGAAGATACATTATTTCTTAATGGCAGATCATGTTTCATTAACTGGCGCCATCTGTTGGGAATGTTAATTGAATGATTCATCAAATTTCCTTCACAAACAAAGAAATTTGTTGAAGAAATTATGTGGTCTGCACTAAGAAATGATTCTCCCATTAGGTACATTTTACGGGACGATTGAATATCCCAGTTAATTTAATTTATGTTAATCATTGACATACGAAAACATTAACTTTGTTGTTATCAATGATTCGTCACATATAACGTGTGCCAAGGAAGGCCTGGTTTCAAGCTGCTTCCAAATTGCTGCTTCAACCATTTACATGGTTGTTGACATTCCTACTATAGAAAAAGAACGCTTCAGAAGCGGCTCTCGAAACAGTTAAAAAGTTCATTGAAATTGACATAAAAAAATATGCCCTATGGAACATTTCTAATTCGACATACTTTAACTGTTGCTGCATCTTTTTGCATTGGTGTCAAGACAAAATTTCTTAGAGAAAAAGAAGAATCATTGAGTTAGGCCGTCTTATCGGTATCCAAAAGTACAACTTAGATTTGATGATATCGTATTGTGAGAGGTATCATTGGTAGAGCTGTCACTAATTCTATTGAATGATCGTAAAAGTACTGTAAACCTGCAACATAATTGTTAGAATAGTACAGTGATAAGTAGGGTCGATCTGTAGGGAATAGAGTGAATAAAATTTCAATAAAGCCTATTGAATTTAGATTTTTGGTTAGCAACCACCTTTGTGAGTTATAAGACTCGAATGAGTAATTTGTGATTAAACTACTATACATATATGGAGAACAAAAAACAAAAGATATAATAAATCAAAGATTATAGAAAGCTCTGACATATGCAAATTCACATTAACCATATGTAACATCAATCATGAACTCAAGAATATATTAACATGTTATATATTGTCGAGATTAGCTACAGACACAATCCAATTCTCTCTTAACTCATTGACAGCTAGCAAGACCCGCTATAAACTAACTGTTCTAGTTAATATACAACTAGGCCGAGATTCATAACAGACACCTAGTTAAATGTACTAACAACATTAAGAATTAAGGGACCTGATTTTCATGCTTCTTAGTCTTATCAGTAGCCAAGAATCACTAACAATTCCCCCCATTACCACAACATATAACTTTACCACTTTTTTTTCTTTTAGGTAGAAGAGAATAACTTAGACATGAATAAGGTTTGTTCATCAACAAATAAAAAAAAACACAATCCACCCATTCACGAGCTGCAAGGGGCAAATAACCAACATTGCAAAAATATTTGCCCAACACTAATTTGTGCATTTATGCTCACAATATCAAGTACTACCATCACATAATCATAACAAAATCTTATAAGCATGGGATCGCGGATAAGAACCTATAGGAGTGGGATCTCGGATGAGAACCTAGAGAGGTTAGCGGCAAACGGATTCAACTTTATGATGGTGTCAACCTCGGTGCTGAACTTCTGTCTATATTAAGCCCGATTTGCAAACCAATCCTCGGTCAACTAGCAAATTTTTGAGGATGTTCTTTTTTCTTAGTATGTGCCGGATATCGTAGCGCTTGAAACGCCTGAACTTTGAGAAGACACTCATGTACGCACTGTATGACGCCTCAGGAATGAAAGAGTTTCCTGTCAAAATCTTCACCAGCCAGAGTGAATCAACCAACAGCACCACCTCTGTCACATCTGGGTCACACCTCAAGAAAATCCAAATCTCTCTCGAACGCTTCCAGTTTGCACTTTATTACAACATCTCGTTCTTTGGGATGAGCATGTTTGGTAGCACGTTGGAGGAACAAAGGGCGAGGAATTCTACCCATCGTGTAATCTAGCACCCCATCACCCATATATAGGATATATGCACCCCTTGCATTCCAAACATGACCACTTGCAGTGTAGGAGGCATCTGTTGCCAGCACATGGGTAGAACAAGGTAGCATAGGGGGACATCTCGTGATCCTATCAAAACAGTCAATCGGGTCCCACTTTTAGCGTTTATATCGACGTTATTGGCAATAAGCCCAGCTAGAAACTCAGACACAGAGTAGGGATGATATCCTATGATTGAGTGCATATACCAGCTCACAGGAAGCTTGTTTTTTGTCCTTGATTTGTCTAGATCAGGCTCCACACAGTTTATTAACATTGGTGCATGAAACTTTGTGAAGTGTGCTTGCATATCTGTAATATTTGACTTCAATGCTTCATCTGGTGTCCTAATTTAATGGGCAAAAAAAGTACTAAATGAGGGATGTTGTTCGACGACGGTCCGTGCCCTTAACATTATCTTGCACAAATCGTGTCCATTTTTGGTAAGCTGAATACAACCTTTGACATCGTGTGGAAATGGTATAGATGTGAAGGCCTAGCTTGAAAGATGAATTGGATAATCGTTCTAGTATAGCAAAAAGAGCGCTTTCTTGACCTAAATGAATTGGGTAATCGTTCTAGTGTAACAAAAAGGACCCTGTTTCTGACCTAATCGTTAGGTCTAACAACTTAAAAAATGAATGACATTTGGAAAGGGAAGAGGTGAAAAGGGGTGCAAAGGTGGTTGATGTACTAGCTAGGAGGTGATGGGTGACATTTGGAAAGAAGAAATTGAGTGCTAAGTCGCTGATGTAATGCTTCTATATTAACCTTGTCCATTAATTATTATCTGAACTAACGAGGATTAATTGGCACTACCCTAATGTAATTTAGGGGTATATACTTAACTAAATCCAGACAGTAAGCATTCTTCTCAAAGCTAAAAAGGAACACATGCATATTAAAGATAAGAATAATTAAGTTTCTTGACATTACACAGGCTATTAATTCATTACAATTAAGTTGGAATAAACAATAAGCTACTTATACTAGGGTCATAAACGAGTCGAGCTGAGCCCGAACTTGGGTCTAATTGAGCTAAACTTGGAAAAAAAAAAAAAAAAGTCAAGCTCGCGCTTTATCGAGCCTGAATATTTGGACTCGAGCTCGACTCGTCAAAATTATAATAGGCTCGGGCTTGAGATCGAGCTCGAAGTAAAGTAAGCTTTTGAGCTCAAACTCTAACTCGAACTCGAATTTATTTTTTTATTTATGCTAAAAAAAATTTAAAATATTATAAGTATATATTTAAAAAAATTATAAAATTATATATATAGGCTGGCTTGATTAACTTGACGAGCTATCGAGCCAGTAATAACTGAGCTCGAATCGAGCTCGAACCAAGCTTTGGCCGAGCTGCTCGCGAGTAGTTTGACTCATCTACACCCCTAATTTATACTTGAACTAATTAAAACTAAACAAATAAAATAATACATATTATAAATATAAAATTAATTACTTCCCGAGCCTACCAGAACTGAAGCTAACCACTAATAAGACAAATACCATATGAATTCACGGTCATGCACCACCACCCATAGAATCAAGAAAGAGCTCTCAGTTTCCCCTTCCCCATTCGGTTATTGATAGGTTTATTAAACTATGCAGGAAATTCTTTTTTTTTTGGAGGGGGTAGGTCCTTAATTGCATAGGAGACTCTATGTTTACCCAAACAAGAGAGGGGCCTGGGTATCAGACATTCATATGCATGGAATAAAGCACTAATATTCAAGCATCTATTGGATATTCACCTAAAAAGGTATAGCCTAAGGATTAATTGGGTGAACGAATATTTCTTAAAAGGGGTGTTAATATGTGAATGGAGCCCAAACAAGAAGGACTCACCCATGTTTAAATCCTTGGCAGGTATTAGGGACCTTTTAGTTGATAAGTTGGGGGGTCAGTCTGCATGTATAAACCTGCTGACTCAATGGCATACTTCTGGTAAACTATTGACGAAACAGGTTTATGAGGTCATCAGACCTAAAGCGGATCCTACATACTGGGCTGGGAACATTTTGAGGAATTACATTCCTCCAAAGTGTTCTGTCATTTTGTGGCTCTGCTTTAGGGAAAGATTGGCTACCAAGTCAAGCCTCACCTTTTTGGATATTGATTCTACTTGCATGTTATATGGAGAAGAAATTGAAACAATTGATCATTTTTTTTTTCTTGTCGATACACTAACATTGTTTGGACCAGGATCTGTCTCTGGTTTGGCATTCCTAGGGCGATGACGACAATCCGGAGCACCCTTAAATGGATCAAGAAGGATCTTAAGAGGGATAAGAAAATGTATATAAGGCTTCTCTCTCGGCCTTGCCTTAACTGTGTACCATGTTATAGGAACACTCTTGTCTTTGAAACGATACGAACCTCAGTGGATTCCTTGGTTCTATTATAAAGACGAATACCTGTTTGACCTTTACCCTAGTGATGAGAGAAGGTCAATGCAGTCACTGGTGGTCAAGTAGTGACCTAGCCCAACAGAACTGATGGTCGGTAAAGGCATATCAAATTCGAAGATAGCTACCTACTTGCTAAAAGTAGGAATGGTGGCATAAACCACTACGTTAGTGTCTACGGCCAAAGACACCCTAGCCCAGCTCCCCGGTGGTCAGTAAAGGCATATCAAATCCGGTGATAACTGTCTACTTGCTAAAAGTAAGACTGGTGGTACGAACCACTTCGTCGGTGTCTATGGTTAAAGACACTCTTGCCTGGTTCCCCAGTCTCCGATGCCAAGTATGTGTTCTCAGTTGCTCTTCTTTGGGTTGATGTTGTGGGTCCATACGTTAGTGTTTGGACCATGATGTATGGGACTGGCTTCAGATGCAATGGAGAAGGTGCTCTCCTTGGTGGCTTCTTCGGTGGGTTTGAGTTGCAGGCCTCTACATCGGGATGTTGATTTTGACTATTGAGGATTGACATTCATCGTTTACACTACGGGTGGCAGTGTGTGTTAGGATGTTTGGCATATGAAGATACTTGGGTGATTTTCAAGAACCTCATTTGTATTCTGTTAAAACTCATATTATTTTATTGTCTAAGTCTAGATTACAAAGTAGTAAGTTACACTAGATTTGAAATATGTGGTTCAATGTGTAGTTTGGATAGTGACAGTCTAGATTACATTTTGATTTATGGGGAATGCCCCTTGTTCTTTGTAAAAGTTGCGTTGAGGTAGATCAGACTGGAGGGTGTATCCCTAAGTCTTGGATCTCTTTATGTACTATTTTTCTGAACTTTACCAACTTTCGGGTAGAGTTCCTTGGAGAAATAAATCATTTACCTTTCCTAAAATAAAAAAAATAAAAAAAGAAAAAGAAAGAGCTCTCAATTGGGGTCTTCAATTGGAGATCCTTGGATTATCATGCGGGATTTTAACACCTTCAAGGATAGTTCACAGAAGATTGGGGGATACTCTAACAGCGTACCAAATGAAAGATATAAGTGATGTCTGTCTATCATAGGTCTTATGGACGCTCATTCCATAGGGATATTCTTCACATGGATGAAAAGAGGGGGTTTGATTAGATTGGATAGGTTTATGGTCAATCAGTTTTGGCAGAACAATGGTGTGTATTGTTTGGCGGATTTCAAGCCCTCGGGACCGTTGTCGGATCACTCTCTAGCTGTTGCATCCATTCTACAACAGGACTTTAGGGGTAATCGACCTTTTAAGTGCTTTTATATGTGGATGGATCGTGAAGACTTTGGATCAATCTTGCGGAGTCAATGGGGGATTGGGTGTAGAGGTACAAAATAGTTTATTCTCAACAAGAAATTACAGGAATTGAAGCAGAATTTGAAGAGTCTGAATAAGCTACACTTCCATCATATTTCTGAGAAGGCAAAAAGTGCTACCGAAGACCTTAAGAAAGAGAAAGAGCTGTTGATAGTAAGTCTAGATAATGAAGAACAAATTGAAAGGGTTGCCCAACTAAGGAAGAGAGCTGAATTTCTTGTAGAAGAGGAGAGATCCTTTCTTACTCAAAAAGCGAAGGCAGCACATTTCAAATTGTCCGACAGAGGAAATAAATACTTCCACGGTCTGATCAAGAGGAACAATGCCACGAGGAAAATAGTGTCGGTGGAAAAGGAGAATGGCGATCAAACAATCGGTCCCCAAGAGGTGGCTGATGAGTTTGTTAAGTTCTTTAAAAATCTTCTAAACCAGAGGGTGGAAGTAAAGGAGATTGATAAGAGTATTGTGTTGGAAGGAAAATTCCTGGGGGAAGTGGAGAGAGAGCAATTTTGAAGCCCAGAATTACCAGAGAAGAAATCAAGGATGCAGTATTTGCCCTGAGTGATGACAAAGCACCGGGACTTGATAGGTATCCAACGGGATTCTTTAAGAAGAATTGCGAGACTGTAGGGGTTTTGGTATAGGAGGCTATATTGAATTCTATGAGAATGGAAATATTTTGAAGCAGATTAATCATACCTTGGTTGCCCTTATTCCCAAGAAAGATCACACGCCTAAAGTCTCTGATT
The DNA here is from genome assembly GCA_016801395.1 of Leptodermis oblonga. Lineage (NCBI taxonomy): Eukaryota > Viridiplantae > Streptophyta > Magnoliopsida > Gentianales > Rubiaceae > Leptodermis > Leptodermis oblonga. Next base: position 21,675,246 of record CM028753.1, read on the forward strand.
ATAGACCTATCTCGTGTTGCAATACAATTTATAAGGTCATAACCAAGATTTTAGTGAGTAGACTCAAGTTGGTCTGTCTAGCCTTATAGATGGAGCTTAGGCTGCTTTTATAGGGGACTGGTACATGTCGGATAATTTCTTCCTAACGCAGGAACTCATTCGGAGCTACACAAGGAAGAAGATTTCTCCTAAATACATGAAGAAGGTGGATATAAGGAAGGCCTATGATATTGTTTCTAGGGAAATTTTCACAAATCTTCTACATGCTTTGGGTTTCCAACAGATCTTTGTAGGTTGGATTACAGAGTGTATTTCGACTACCTCCTTCTCTATCTCGGTCAATAGGAATTTGCAAGGCCATTTCAAGGGAAAAAGAGGTTTAAGGCAGGGTGACGCTATGTCTCCGGCATTATTCACTATTGCAATGAAATACTTGTCCAAGTTATTGAAAAACCATACAAGGGAGGGATTTAACTATCATCCTAAGTGTGATAAATTGAAGATTACCCATCTTCCCTTTGCGGATGATCTACTGCTATTCTCTCGAGGTGATGACTTGTCTCTCATGATCAATAAGCAGTGTTTAGAGAATTTCACAAGAGTGTCAGTCCTATCCTTCAATCCAGAAAAGTCCGAATTCTATATGGCAGGTTTGTACGGATATGAATTTCAGAAATGTGTAGATTTAGTAGGTTTTTCTGTTGCTACTCTACCTGTTAGATATTTGGGTTTGCCTTTGGCTGCACATAAATTGAATGCCACACTATGATATTTTCTTGGATAAAATCTCTAATCATTTCAACGCGTAGAAAACTATGACTTTGTTATATGCTAGCCGGCTTGAATTGATTAAATCTATTATCCAAGTAGTGGAGTGTTTTTGGATACATAATTTACCACTACCTACATTTGTCATTAATAGATTTAATAGGCTATGTCGTGAATTTTTCTGGGGAGGTAGAAGATCAGTGATTGCATGGGATAAAATGTGCATGCCTAAGCAAGAAGGGGGGCTGGGTATTAAGAATTCTTTTGCATGGAATAAAGCTCTTATGTTCAAACATTTGTGGGATATCCACCTTAAAAATGATAGTCTATGGGTGAAGTGGACTCATGAGTTTTATATGAAAGGGGAGTCGGTATAGGATTGGAATCCAAATGAAAAAGATTCATCGATGTTTAAGAGCTTGGCAAACAATAGAGACATAATTTTTGAGAAAATAGGAGGGAAAATTACATGTATAAATCGGCTAAATCAACGGTTTGCAATGGGTAAATCAATGACTAGGCAGGTTTATGATGTTTTGAGGCCAAAGAGTGAGTCGTCCTACTGGGCGGTGAATATATTGAGGAATTATATTCCCCCAAAATGTTCTATCATTTTATGGCTATGCTTTCAAAACACTCTGGCAACTAAGGCTATTTTGACATTCTTGGATATTGATACTAGTTGTATGTTGTGTGTGAATGAAATTGAAAATGTTCAACATCTGTTCTTCTGATGTCAATATACTAACAGTGTTTGGTCGAGGATTTGGCAATGGCTAAGTATTCCAAGATCGATGTCGACCATCCCTAGTACCCTAAAATGGGCTATTAAGGATCTGAGAAGGGACAATAAGAGGTATAAAGCTACTTTAGTTGCTTTTGCTCTAACTGTTTACCATTTGTGGAAGTGCAGGAATAGTCTCATATTTGAATCGGTTCCCACAAGTGCTGGAGTTCATGATAAAGACGAACACCTGCATGATAATGTTTAATTTGTACCCCACAAGTGATGGTAGATCGAAAAACGCAGTCACTAGCGGTGAAGCAATGACCTAGCACGATTACACCGGTGATTGGTAAAGGCTTATCAAATCCGGTTATAGCTGCCCTTTTGCTAAAAAAGGAAATGGTGGTATAGACCGCTACGTAGGTGTCTACAGTTAAAGATACCCTACCCCTACTCTCCGGTGGTCGATAAAGGCATTTCAAATCTACAAAAAGCTGTCATTTTGCATAAAAAGGGGTTGGTGGTATAGACCACTACGTAGGTGTCTACGGCAAAGAGACCCTAGCTCGGCTCACCGATGTCCGGTAAAGGCATATCAAATCTGTTTATGGTTGACTACTTACACAAAGTAGGAGGGATACTAGCACATTTCCTTGTGCTTTTGTTGTGTTTGGTGCGTATGCTGTTGAGTTAGAACTTTTGCTCTCTACTCTGGCGTGGTGATTGTTGGGTATCGGATCCAGGACGAATGAATTTTTGCTATGGCTAAGATGATTGGAATCGGATGGGGTGTTTATTCTCTTCTGTACAAGATGGATACTTGCCAGCTACTGGGTTACCTTGTGAAGATTATGGAATGGATATTGGAAGAACCTCAAGTGCTGAATCTGTATTACGTCTTGTATTTAATGCAATATTTAGTACTTGTCTAGCAAGCATATCATTGAATAATATGAGGAATGCCTCATTTTGAGTTGTAATAATTAGTCAGATTGTCACTGTTTCAATTATATGGGGTATGCCTCATTTTGAGTTGTAATAGTTATTGGTTGTCATTGCTCCAAACTGTTATACTCTTGCGAGTATAACCCAATTTTACTGGCTTTTGAGCCGAGTACCCTTGGTGGAATAAGTCATTTACCTTTCCTCCAAAAAAAAAAAAGAAAGAGCTCTCAGTCAATTTGAGAGATAACTACCATTTTGCTCAAAAAGGGAATGGTGGTACAAACCACTACGTAGGTGTCTACGGTTAAAGACACCCTAGCTTGGCTCATCCGGTGGTCGGTAAAGGCATCTCATGTGACACCCCAGTTCCACCACCCCGCATACAAGGGGTTGGCTTCACTGAATGCCTGTCTGGTTCGAACCAGGACTCGAAATGGGCAGAACATGATAATAAATTTTTTCATTTATTATAATAAAGTAAAACTTACGCAGCCCTATAATACATGAATTATCATATTATGAGCCCATCTAGACAATCTCGCCTTTTAGCATTATCCAAAGTTTCCAAACTCCAGGTGATCATAGTGAGCATAATTATTTCCGTACCAAAGATCTGTAATACAATTTTGAAAACAGAAAACAGAAAACAGAAAAATAGGAAAATGGAATTAGCCCTTGCCTAGTGAGAATCCACCGTTTTCGCAAACATTTACCGAATTGTAAATATTACCCATGCATACAATTCAGGCATATCATAACATATAACATTCATGACTCATGCAGGATTCAGAGACATATAATGAGAATGAAAGACAGTTGTTCAAAGGTCGATATGACCAGTAAACGAACTAGTCAGTTCACCTCGCGGGCATATCATATCATATCATTTCATTTCATTTCATATCATAACATATCATATCATATCGATATCGTCAGCCACATCCCAAACGGTCATTTATGGGTCCCGGTATAATCAATATTGATTTCGAAATCAGGAACACAGATGATCCAGACGACCAAGCCCTTCGCTGGCTCGTGGGATCAACTTGCACCAAATAATTAATGGACCATAACAAATACATATGTGTTCCAGCCGGTAAGTAAACACAATTGGCAGTTCGAAAATCAAAAAGCATTTCAAACATTTTTAACAAACATTTCAAAATATGCCGCAAGCAAGATTCAATGCAGTTCAATTATTAATAGCATTAAAACGGAATCCATTTTCAGTAATAAACTCACCTCGGTCCGAAGATCTAAGCTCACGTACTAGCTATCTAGCCGATCTGCATATATTTCAGATTCCGGCAATTTAGTACTATTTCTAATTGATAGAATTCAAATTTCTAACTTATCCGGAATTTTTCTAAATAAGGGCATAATGGTAATTTTACCTATTTTCTTATTTGAAACATGTATTTCTAGAAATTAAGTATTGTAAAAATTATCTATCCGGAAATAACTATAAAAACGTAATAATTATAACTTTAAAGAAAATATAATCATAATGCCGAAAAACTAAAATTTAAATACTTTCTAAATATTATTTCTACGTTACTTTATAAATAGTCCAAAATTGTATAAAAATTATAGAAATTATAACTTAAGAAAATGCAAGTATAAAATCCTTAAAATACTCATTAAAATAATCTTAACAAGATTTTATAAAAGGATTTATAACAAAATAACTAAAAGAGATCAAAATTGCAAAAAAAATTATTGTTCCTTATTTCGGATCGGTTTTACCCAAGGGTAAATCGGTCAAAATCTATCCAAAATTTCCAAAAAACACTGGATCGGTTTTTCTCGATTTATAATCGGCTAAAACCGATCCATTATTTGCAAAACAGTCCTTATAAATTTCAAAATCTCAAAAATCGGCAAAACTCATTTTCCATCGGTTTTACCCGTTTTACAAACAAGCAAAACCGATTTATTCTGGACTTGGATCGATTTTACCCGATTTAGAATCAGCTAAAACTAATTCGTCCTAGAAAAATGTTCTTCATCCAAGCTTCGGATTTTCCAACAAAAGTGCATCTAGATCCATTTTTCTTCGATTCTTTTTGCCAAAAACCATTTCTACAATACTCCTAGAACATGTTTTTCTAATGTTCAAAATTCCAAGAATAAATTAAATCCTAAGAAAACCTTAAAAACTCTAAAAATCTAAACTTTTGCTTTATAGTTGCATTCCTAACGTAAATTTCTTACCTTTTTCGATTCTTTATGCTTCCTAGATGAATTCCCTCAAAATTGGATTGAAGTTTCCACGTCCAACTCTTGCTTCTTCTTCTCCTTCCAAGCTTTTCTTCCTAGTTCTAAGTTGAGAGAAATTTCTCCATAGTTTTGGTATGGCTTGGCACAAATGGAGGTTTAGGAAGGAAGAGATGGGTATTTATAGAGGTTAGGGTCGTGTGGGACAAAAGGCAAGAGATTAAAAGGCCTCCATGCCCGTGACTTGAGTGACAAGTCTCAAATTTTATCCTCTGGCCATGAATCAGTTTTTCCCGATTGTCAAATCAGTACAACCGATCATAATCGGTTTTACCTGAAAAAATATCGGTTAAAACCGATCAAAAAGTCAGTAAAATATTTTTTAATAATTTACCAATCGGTTTTACCGATTGGTTAAAAAGTTAAAACCGTTTTCCTAAATTCTATCCGCAGCAAATCGGTTTTACCCGATTCATCTGATTGCCATTCAGTTTTTCCTTTTTTCAAACGGTTAAACCCGTTTATAGGCGGTAAGAGGCTTCCATTTATACTATTCAAAATTGTGCAATCGGTTTTACCCAGTCTAAGAGTGGGAAAAATCGATTTTCCCATTATTTCCTAAGTTTCTCATCTCCTAATTCCTATTTCCGAAAATTCCGTAAATCCTTAAATCATACTATTCTTAACCAAATATTATAACATATATTTTTAGAATCAAAGGTATCAATTAATCCACATAATTAAAGATGTGAACATAAAGAAATAAAGGAATTCTTTGAAATAAAAGATCCGAGGACTTTTATAAAATTTCCTTTAAAGAAATAATTTTAAATGAAAATTCTTTTGAAAGAATTCTTAACTAATCATAAAATATTTATAAATACCTCAATATACTCTCGAGGTGAGTTTTAAAATATTAAAATCTTATGGGGTTTCACATCTCAAATCTAGAGAAAGCTGTCCTTTTGCTCAAAAATTAGGTGGTGGTACAAATCACTATGTTGGTTTTATGTCCTAAAGCCAATTAAATTATGGAATTATAATTTATATTTATTGCTAAAGTGTTTTAGGAACCTAAATGGTCACACACATAAGAATAACTAATTGGGTTAAAAGAATATATTATGGGTTAATTTATTGGATAAATTAACTATAAGGACTTACTATTAAATAGAGTGAACGACCTTTAATTTACCTTTACTTTTCAAAAGTGCCCGCTTTGGTACTTAAACTTTTTTTGTAGTCACGAATGTACCTAAACTAATTTAAAAGAGCCAAAAATGTACTTTACCATTAACTCTCCGTTAGACTTAACGGAATTAACATCACATGCACCTCACATGCCATTTTTTAAGGGCATTTTTGTCCCTTCACTGTTCATCGTCTTCTTCCTTCTTCTTCTTCTTTTTTTTTTTTTTTTTTTTTTCCTTTTTCTTTGTGGTGTCCCCCGACGCCGGCTGCCACTCTTCTCCCTTCTCCGTCATCTTCCTCTCTCCCTTCCTTTCTCCCTCGCCGCTGTCGTCGTCGTCTAAGAAGGTTGATGTTTTTTTTCTTATTTTTGGCCCGAAATTGTAGATTGTAGAACCGAAACTCTGCAATTTTGATTGCAGAACCGAAGTTCTACAATCAAGAAATTGCAGAGCCGAAACTCTGCAATTTTTTGATTGCAGAACAGAAGTTCTGCAATCAAACTTGTTTCCGTCATCCTCCTTCTTCCCCATCGTCGTTGTCTTCGTCTTCGTCAATGGAACCCTGCAATCAGGCCTTTGATGATTACGTTTGCTTCATTTTTCATTCTCTTTCTGGTTGTTGTTGTTTAACTCTTGATGTTGTTGTTTCTGCTCTTTAATTGGATGGAGAAGAGGCGCACGGTGGCGGAGGACGAAGGGTGTAGAAATTTGGGGAGGAAGAAGATGAACAGTGAAAATGAATAGTAAAATGATGAAAATATCCCCTAAAAAAAGCAATTCTGTCAAAATTAACCGGAGTTAACGACAAAGTACATTTTTGGCCCCTTTAAATTAATATAGGTACATTCATGGCTACAAAAAAAATGTATAGGTACCAAAGCGGACACAATCGAAAAGTAAATGTATATTAAAGGTAGTTCGCTCTATTAAATATCTAATAATGTTTTCCCATTTTAGGTTTCCTATTATGTTAGGTTTCCACTTGTAATAGATTTGTACCAAGATATATATAACAAAGCTCTAGTCATTGGAATGAGATACAACATTGTATACAGTGATCTAGTTGTTAATCTTCTGACTGATCAATCCTTTGGAATGATTCAAATTACGGTTGCTCGTGTGGATACTGTTAGATACCGGACAATTGTGCGCCTTGTGATTAGTTTTATATCGTTCGTGGATGCCCTGATTGCAAAGTGACCTTTGCATGTTCAATCTATATTTATTTCGCTGCGTATATATATTGATTAACTTACAGTAGGATGAGAGCCTACTTTGTTTATCTATTTTGTTTAATATGTGATATTTGATTATCATGGATGATGAATAGGTCATGTATATAATTCTTGATCAAGGTTTTGAGAAGTTTGATTTAAAAGTTTTAAACTTGGGTTTTGATTTTCTGCAAATTGGTTTTTTCTGAAAATCATTGTATTTTAAGAGATATCATCGTTTTATTACGGGATGACGAAATTGAAATACTGATTTTGAAAACAGAAGAAAAGAGTATACAGTACTTCTTATGCTTTCGGACAGTCACGAGCAAGTTGGAAAATCAGTTTTTTCTTCAAAATTGTTCTTCCGACTTTTGTGAAGCCCGGTATCCTTGATCGGAAAAGTTAAACAGCGGCAATTACAGCAAGGTCCATCCGACGCCGCCTGAAAAACGTTAAGGCTCTGTTCTCTTGTGGCAATTTCTCAAGAACCATCACTTTTTTTTTCTAAAATTTTATACAAAGAAACAACTTTACTTTTTCAACAATTCAAAATTAAAATTTTAAAATTCCTTCTAAATACCTACTTATATAAATTAAAAAATAACACAATCATTACACTTTTTTATCTCTCACCTACACAATTTCTCAAAAAAAACTTCCCTCCAAAAAATTTCTAACAAAAAACTTTCCTCAACAAAATTTTCACACGAAAACATAGCCTAAGCGTTCTGGTCATGGACCAGATTGCCTGGGGAGGCCAGCGACCAGAATTTCATTGGCCACAGACATCTAGCGGCAGAAAAAGAAACGCCGCGTGACCAGAATTGGTTTAGTCGCAGGCTGAGGCGCCGGAAACGACGCAACCTCGTTTTGGTCGGAGTCGCTGGTACTATGGCAGGCGCAGGCGGAGAGATTGGAAAAGGCTTCTAGTCGTAGACATCTTCTCCCCGGAGGCGCTCTTGCGTCGCCGGAGAAGAAGACGGAGCTTCAGAGCCGATGCTGTGCCACACAGTCGGAGAAGAAATTGTCGTCGCGTCGGTGAGACCTGGAGCATGTGAATAGAATGGTACAGGTCAACCGACCGGAACTGCTCTGCTCGCGGGGGTCAAGAACTCTGGCAGGAAGAAAATGAAAAGGGGAAAGAAAATTAGCCGCTGGGAGGCTAGAGAGAGGAAGAAGACGAGGTGACGTCACCGCGAGTCTGACCCTTCTGCCCGGTTTTCACAAACCCTAGCGCAATAAAACTTGGGCCGACAGAGATTTGGGCCACTCGACCCAGATCTGGGTTTATTTCTCTTTTCTTTTCGGCCTGGTTTTACAATTTGAGCTGGGCCTAATTGTCAAATTAGCTTATTGTTTTCAGAAAAATGCCTGCATATTTTAAGTTCTTAGGCCTATATTTCTTTTAATTTGGCTGGAATTTTAGGCTATGTTCTCTTGTAGCTTGTGTAGGGGAAATTTTGTTGGAGGGAAGTTTTTTGTTAGAAATTTTTTGGAGGGAAGTTTTTTTTGAGAAATTGTGTAGGTGAGAGATAAAAAAGTGTATTGATTGTGTTATTTTTTAATTTATGTGAGTAGGTATTTAGAAGGAATTTTAAAATTTTAATTTTGAATTGTTGAAAAAGTAAAGTTGTTTCTTTGTGTAAAATTTTAGAAAAAAAAAGTGACGATTTTTGGGAAATTGCCACAAGAGAACAGAGCCTTAAACTTTGGGCTGATTTAAATATCCAGAATCAGTTTTAATAACCAAAATATTAGCCTAATTTTAAATTTTTGGACTGGGTCAAATTTTCAAATATGATTTGATAAAGATTAATTATTGGGCTGTGTTTTAAAGGATTTAAATCTGATTTTTTTATTGTAAAATTATTTTACAAAATAGTTTTAATTATAAAATAAATTAAATTAAGTGTTATATTTTAATTGGATTAAGATATAACTAGTGATTAATTTGATTATTTCATAATGTTTAAAATTTCTAAATTAGATTTAGAAAACTTTGAATTATTCAAATTTAAAATTAAGGGTTAATTTTAAATTTGAAAGGCATTATAAAATTTCAATTGAAATTTAGGAATTTATTAATTTTGAAAATTAATAATTTTAAATGTCATCTAATTTCATAAGTGTTCAAGTCAAAATTACTTTTTACATTTAATTTTATTAAATTATAAATTGTAATTTAGATTGAAAATCTTGTGAATTTGTCAATTGTCAATTGGATTGAGGTATTGACTTTATTTTGGAAACTTGTAAATTTTAAATTGGATTTAAAATTTGAGAGTTGTTTTATTTAGAAAAGTTCCATATTTTAATTGGATTAATCTTATGGAAAAGGTTCTAAATTAAATTTCAAAATAGTTTTTGATAAAATCATAAAGTGGGAGAAATGAGCCTTAGACCATGAGAGTTTAATTTTAATTTTAACTCTCAACCTACTTTATTTAGATTTAGGGCCTATTTGATAAATATTAATGCTTATATCTGAATGCTTAATGCTCAAATCATAATTTTGAATTGATTAAGCACTTAACATCTTAATGCTGAAATATTTTTTTCGATCCTTTGAATCATAATGCTTAATTACTCGATCTTGTTTGATAAATATGCAGATCTTAATGCTGAAATCTCATAAATGTACCATTTTACCCTTACATTGAATTTTCTTATAATTATATATGTGAAATATCAAATTTTACAATAAAACATAAATTATGATTAATGTAAAACATAAGGAAAGAAATAAGATAAAACATATTAAAATGAATGATTAAAATAAACAAAAAATTATAATTCATTACAATTTAGTAAAAGTCTTGAAAATGAAGAACGAATCAACTATTGCAGCATAAAAGAAATTATAAATTTTACAACTGATTTGTAATTTGTTCACATAAATTATGCATATAAATTTTATCAGCTAGTGTGAATCTATTATCTTCTTCTTGACTTGATGAACTATGTTCGGTCTCTTCAAGATTCTCCACAATAGCTTCATCATCAGCAAATTGTTGAAAATAAAAATCATTTCTTGAAACTCTTCGCAAGTAATTATGAATGGCGACACAAGCAATTACAATATTTCTTTGTGTTGCAAATTGGTATGGCGCCATTTTCGTAAGAATCGGAAAGCGACTTTTTAATACTCTGAAGGCTCTTTCAATAACATTTCTCAATCAAGCATGTGATTGATTAAATCGTTCTTCTTTTGTTCTTGGACGTCCACCAGCTCGAAATTCAGATAACCAATATCGTGTATTTCTATAAGGTGTCATAAAACCACGAGTGTGTACCTAACCCGCATCACACAAATAATAATTATCTGACAAAAAGAAATTAATTTACACATGCATTCTCACAAATATATTATATATATATTGAAGGCATATGTACATAAATGCAGACATATAAATAGAGTAAAATATCAATAAGAAGTATTAATCTTTGATATTACCTGATGTAGGCATAGGAAAGTTGTTTGTTGGATCTCTAACCGCTTCAGTTAAAACTCTTGAATCATGTCCCACGCCTTCCCAACCAGCTAATACGAATGTAAAAATCATATCAAAATCACAAATAGCAAGTACATTCTGGTAACATTTTCCCTTTCCCCTTCCTCAATATGGTGTTTGCTCTTTTGATGGTATAACTGCAGTTACAAGTGTACCATCCAATGCACCTACACCACCCTTTAAAAAATAACGATAATATAAGTTGTATATAATAAAAGTAAGTGTTGAATAATTGATCTATTTAACATTAATTGTGAATACCTTAAAAACTTGTAGAAGTTGACGTTGTCGTTGATTTAAAAAATCATATTCAAAATTTGGTAAGATCACCTCTTTGGAAAATTGAAGCACAGCTAGCAATACTTCGTAGAAATATCTATGCATTGTATGGGTGGAATATTGGAATCTCCTTTTAACAATTCGGTTTGTATGACGATGACCAATAATCATAAAAAATATTGCTATTTTTTCCTCAACAGAAACATATCGACTATTCTCTAACCAACCTTTGCTTCGAAAAAGAGTGCGTAAAATAAAAAATACTTATTTTCACATTCGAATACTTCAATCAAATGCGTTGGATTTTCACAAATAATTTCATTGACATACTCATGCCCCCGTAATGCAGAATCTGTATCAAGTCTTCGACTAATGCGCCTCATTTGCATTCTTTTCATCATTAAAAGTTTTATAATTAATATTAAAATTATTTTTTTTTGGCTAGGTCAACATATGTAAAATATAAAACTAATTGGTTAAATATCAATGGAACAAAAATATAACAATGATAAAAATTCAAAACAACTCAAATATAATAGGTTCAATACGTAATTGAATGCAAAATGAAAATGTAACTAACAATGTCATATCAAAGATGGATAGAAATATAATGCAGATATAATGATTGAAAGAAAAAAAAACTTAAAGAAGTCCTAATTTCTTGCCACTCATCTCTATCCACTTTAATCTAAAGTCTTCAAATTGATCCATTGTTCTCTATATGCCTTGCTTTCACAAAAGATAAGAGTAGATATAACGCAAGTCAGTCATTTGCAAGGTTCCCATTTCATCCAATATCTTGTTACAATCTTCAATGCTAGGGTAATTCGATAGCACATTGATTGCTACCTTCAATTGAGTATCAATGTCATTTACTTTGTCGTAGGTGTTTTGCTTATGGCGTTTGCCATAATCTTTCAGTCCTTCTTTTGGTTTTTTAGTTGATGAACAACCAATATCTGACTCAAGATTAATATAACTCCGGTATCCTTCCTTGGAAGGGCACCATGCTTTTTTCCCCATGGCTATAATTCCATCGAACAATGATTCATATAACACTCCATATACTATTAGTTATGTGTGGATAAATATTTTCAATTGAGATTTCATTCAGAAGACCTAAAAATTGGTAAGCACCTTAATAAAATCATTCCATTCCTCTGAATTCTAGTTGATGCTATTGGTTGTAGGATCATAATAACTATTACCTGTTCTACCAATTATTTTTTTCCACAATGTGTATTTTCATTTCAAGTCATCCCAATGATTCTTTAGTTGTCTTTGTGTAAAATTTTCTCTCTTCTCATCTGTTAAAGTTTTTCTAATTCTATCCCTGCATCCTTTTTCAAACTACTCACAATATAATTTTCCAGTTTAGCTTCTAGTAGACATAGTTGTATAATGTGATGTGATAAAGTGGAATCATTTTTCCATTTAGCTCTATTTACATTTTCACTTTCATTTGCCATATCTATGAATAAATTAAAAAACAAGATAAATAGATTACTCAAAAAATTCTAAACATAACGCAACGTCAACAAAATATAAACATAATGCAACATCAACAAAATCCAACAAAAATGAAGATATGGGGCTGAAAAAGAATAAAAGGATTCCTGCTGTAGTGAAAACTTGTGTAAGATTACGTAAGATGAATGTTAAAAAAAAAATAAAGAGAAACAATTTAATTTTAAGAAAAAGACTGATGTACATATTTGGCAAAACTTAAAAAAGAAAAAAGAATATAGAACTTTAAGAAAGATTAAAGACTACAAAAATAATTGTATACATATCAGATAATAGAGTTTGAATTGAATTCAATTCTTATTGCAAATCTCGCCAAAGCCTGAGAAGCAAATAACTCGAATTAGTTTGGATTTAATAAAAAATTACAAGAACAATAACCAGAGGATTAAGAAACGAGAAGAACATCTTCATTCACAAATTCTTATCCCAAAATTATGGGCATTAAATTAAAAAAAAAAGTATTTATCCTCTTTATTTTTTTAACAACTACAAACATCTTTAAAATCTTTCACATATATGCAGTTGTGCATGTGGCTGTTTGTGATATTATATATATATATATATATATATATAATCACAAACAAACATACACAAGAGAAAGAATAAGAGGCAGCATACTTTTAACTAAGAAGAAGAAGAAGACGGTATCAAATCTGTATGTGATGATAAAGGAATATAAATAAATTTAAAAAATCAAAGGAATGGAGAAGAAGAAGATGACAGTATGTGATCAAATAATAAAAATAATAGTGGTGGAGAAGAAGAAGATAGAGGACGTACAGTAGAAAATAATGGAATAGAAATAGCTTTCAAAAAAAATATGGAATAGATATAGACGATAGTCATCGGAGAAGAAAGAATTGAATGGACTTTTATTTTTTAATAAAAAAATTTGGTTAGATAATTAAGGTAAGATAAGGGTAATATTGGATAACTAAATTGAGAGTTGTTGAAATTCTTTTAAGCGATAAGCAATAATCTCAAATTTATCGTTTAATTTTTTAACCACTCATTCAGCACTGCTTAATTTGATTCAGAGGGCTCTTAAAACCTCTTAATTAAATAATTTTTAGTAATAATTTATGTTATCAAACACCCCCTTCATTGAAAAAAACCCCTAATGACTTCTCAAAATAGTTAAAAAATAATGTTATTTTAATTTAACCTTTTGTTTTAAGGTTTATCTTTTCTTTTTTAAAATTCTGAAATTTAATCTTTATTGTAATACTACCCTTGTAATTAATTTTGCTCAATCAAATTATAAATACATTCCCTACTTTTTTTTCATTTCATATTTCTCTCCTAACTAATGACAATTATCAATTTTCATTTATCTCTTTCTTTTCTGATTACAATTATTATTAATTTCCATTTAAAAATTATATTCTTGCTTTATTCATTATAACTACCTCCACCGACCACGACCACCACCAGAACCACTATTTTAGCATACCGCCCTAGCACCACCATTTCAGCCACCACCACCACTTCAACCCCCAATAACATCACAAATTGAAAAAAGAAAAACAAAGAAGAAGAAGAACCAATCCAATAATCAAATTCCTACTCAATTTCTAATCAAGTTCCTACTCAAATTCAATTTTACATTTTAATTATACTTAAATTCCTAAACCAATTCAACCGTTTCCTCATCGAACAACAGCTGCTTTGATTCACCTTGCTTGGTGAAGAATCTGGACACGGTGATCCCTTGCTTTGCCGGAAAAACCAAAGGAATATGATCTAATATTAAAGTATGAGACCATGGCAGATCAGAAAATTTTACCTCCGTCACCAGAGCAGTCAAAGCATCGAAGTTGCGCCAGTGGTGATGGATAACCGCAGTAGAAAACACCCCAGGAGAGAAAGAGGAAGGGGTAGAGAAGGTGAGAGGGAGAGGAAGAGGAGGGGCAAAGAAGGAGAGAGGGAGAGGAAGAGGAGGGGACTGAGAAGAAGAGAGGGAGAGGGAGAGGAGAGGAAGAGGAAGAGGAAGAGGAGGGGGGCAGAGAAGGAGAGAGAGAGAGAGAGAGAGAGAGAGGAAGAGGAAGAGGAAGAGGAGGGGGCGGAGAGGGAGAGGGAGAGGGAGGAAGAGCAGGGGTAAGAATGTGATTAAGAGCAAACTAATTTATAAAAAATACATAAATTAACAAGAGGGCCTAGGGTGGACAATTTACCCTTCAAAACTCTAACGAGGTGACAGAATGATATATTTTGCACGAAAATGAAAGATAAGTGTAAAAAAAATATGCATTTAAAAGAAAGTGTCGTAAAATGAGTTTTGCATTTCAAATAGTAAAATGAGTTTTGCATTTCACCCAAATAATAATAATGCCAATACTTAATCGAATTCTTACGAGTTCATCAATTAATTTACTACTACATAATTGAAGCAAATACAAACATCCACAATAACTTCGAGAATTGGAAAACAACGAAAAAAGAAATGAAAGGGAAATACTGACTTTGAATTGGAATTCCAAACGCTACTGGTTAAAGAAATACTCTTAAGATTCGAAACAACAAAATGCCAACATTCTATTGTTTTGTGAACTGAGTTCTACTCCCTACAACTGATCATAAAACTATATCTTAGTTATGTCCGCTTATAATGTATAGAACTAGCTTTACACAATGAAACACAAGGAAATAGAATCAGAAAACAAATTAATGACTAAGGAAAACAAATCAAAAGAGATTAATATTCTATAGGAGAAATATTCCTTTAAATCATGGCAGCTCAATCAAATCAGGAGGTGCAATATTCAATCAACTCTTGTTGCTTTTAGAGGAAGAAATCTCACTTAAGCTTTTGGGCATTCTCTTTCAAAGCCTCAAGTGCATGACTTCATGTAGATTGTCAACTTCTTCATTGAACCACTTTGTACTTCACACTTGCATCATCCATTCTATCAAATTAGTAATTGGTCTGACTAGTACTTTGGGCTCTCCTTCATAATCCAATGGACCTTATTAAATCTACTAAAGGATCCAATTAGCCATTTCAGCATTAAATAAGCCAAACTCTTCATCTCAGCTTCTTCACACTTTAGCAGTATCCATTCTTTGCACTTATTCTCCTCTCTTAGCAAGCTTTCCAAAATATGTATTAAACATAAAAAACATTTGCAAGTATCCATGAGATTGGTCAAAGAGAACCCCTAAATATAAACAAAAAAAGACACATATCAAACACATTTATACGAATAACGTTTGTCCTCAAACGTAATGTGAAGAATTAAAATCAGTCTTTTATTTTGTTGCTTATCCCCTACAACACAAACAGAGCAAACAAACAACGAAAAGTCCCAACAACAAGGAAGAGAAAATTGAAATAGAGGCACCAACAAACACGAACTCTTGTTTCCCAGAACACTTGAAAATGAAGTTAGTTGCACCACAAGATTCAAAACAGATTAAACCATATGCAAGCTTCCAAACAACCCAACAAACCCTTACCATGTCAGCTTAAGAACGGTTAAGACAAGTGATCCCATGCATGCACTCTATATGGAGTAATGCACACAAATCATCTCACAATTTAAAAGTAAGGACATTCACAATCCTATTCTAAACGGATTCTCCCAAACTTGACAACTAACTCATTGCCATTGTGACACCCCAGATTCACCACCCCGCATACAAGAGATTGGATTCACTAGATGCCTGCCTGTTACAAGGCTTCACATGATTTATCAGAGTATGAGCCCATCTATATCTATCCCGCCTAGGGATGGCCACGGTTCCGGAATAGGCGGTTGCGGTTCCAAAACCGCCGGTTACGGTTCATAAATCAGTGGAATCGGAACCGAAACCTTGGGGGATGGTTCCGTGCCGGTTCCAGAACCGCCGGTTCCGGTTCTGTCACGGTTCTTGTTCTAGTCTGTCACGGTTCTGGTTCTGTCACGGTTCCTGTTCCGATTCCAATCGTTTCCGTTTATTTAACAATTTTTTTCGTTTATTTAAAAATTTTAACTTATAAATGTTATTTTATTTTGACTCAATTAATAACTCAATTATTTATAAATAATTAAAATTACAAAAATAAAATAAAATCTGTAGCGACGGTGCATACCTTTAAACAATTAAATGATTTATATAATAAAATATACAAAAATAAATTGTGAAAATATATATATACAGATGAATAATACCTCAATATATTATTTAAAAAAAATTAAGAAACTGATGTCTTGTTATAAATCGTGAGAAATCAGAGTTTGAACTTTGAAGCATTGAAACTTTTACAAAATAAATACGTCTTGAATATTTAATATAATTCATCTTCATCATTTGCAGAAGTTGCGTTTGGATCTAATTTAATTTAATAATTAATTAATTTTAATCTAATTTAATGCTTATTTATATTAATTAATAATATATATAAAAAGTATACTATTAGTTTATATATTATTATAATATATATTTAAAAATAGTTTATACATATTTATGTTAAACATATAATATAATTATAATTATAAGAAAGAAGTTCAAAAAAAGCAAATAGTTGAAGTGGTTAATCAACTTTGCAAGAGGAATGTAAAAATTAATATTTTTATGGTTCTCACATTAGAACCGGAGGGTTGGACCCTTTAGAACCGGAGGGTTGGAACCGGCGGTTCTGACCCGCCGGTTCCCGGTTCTCAGACAAGAGGAACCGGAACCTTAACCGCCACAGGCGGGTCCGGTTTCGGTTCTGGAACCGGGGGCCACGGTTCCGGTTCCAAAACCGGCGGTCCAATTCCGGGTCGGTTCCGATTTGAACCGAAACCGTGGCCATCTCTAATCCCGCCTTCTAGCTATATCTCAAAATTCCAAGCACTTCAGGTTGTCCTAGTGAGCATATTCATCTTTGTTCCAAAGATCTGTAACAATTTATTTGAAAACAGGAAACAAAACAGGAAAATGGAATGAGCCATTCCCCAGTGAGAGTTCACCGTTTTTGCAAACATTTACCGAGTTGTAAAAATTACTCATGCATACAATTTAGACAGATTCTAATAGGTAGCAGGCATGACTTATGCAGAATTCACAGACAGATATTGAGAATGAATGGCAGTTGCCTAAGGTTCTATTTGAACGATAAACAAACTAGACAGTTCATCTCACCGGAGATAATATTAGAATCAAAAGTAGAATCATATTATATCATCAAACCACTCCCAAACATATATAGACAGATGTGGGCCCCAAAATTCTGAACTGATTTCGAAATCAAGAATGCAGATGATCCAGACGACCAAGCCCTGTGCTGGCTCATGGGATCAAATCGCACCATATAATGGATCCGACAGGACTTATGTTCATATAATCAGATTCCGTGCACAAAGAAAGTACAACTGAAACGTAACAAGTACATATGCATTACAGCTGGCAAGTAAACACAACTGGTAGTTCAAAATCAAAAGCATTTCAAGCATTTTTTGAAAGCGTTTAAAACATGTCACAAAATATAGTTCAATGCATATTCAATTATTAATTGCATTAAAATGGTATCCATTTTTAGTGATAAACTCACCTCAGTTCCACGATACTAGCTCACGTTCTAATTATCCGATTTGCATATATTTCAGGATCTGAAAATTCAGTGTTAATTTCTAACTAATAGAATACTAAGATTCTTTAAACTTCTTATGGATTTTAAGACTTAATTAAATAAGGGCGTAAAAACTAGCTTATCTAATTTTACCAAAAGGAGCGTAAAATAATAAAAGTTATCTCTATTTTATTTTAGAAATAAGTAAATTAATAAGAAAATACATTAATTATAATTTATCTAAGTTTTATGCCCTAAACTACTTTACTTGTTTTTCTTAAATAAAAAAAAAGTTTATAACTTTTAAGCTCTATATCTAATTTATTTTGGAAATAACCATTAAAGAATAAAAAATTATAATAATTATTAACTTAAGAAAATATAGTTTTAAAACCCTTTAAAAATAATTGTAACAAAGATTTATAAAAGTAATTATAAAGAAATATACAAAAGAATTTAAAATTATGAAAATTAAAATTTCCAATATTAGATCGGTTTTAACCTATTGTAGATCGGTTAAAATTGCTCCAATTATTTTCAGGAAATGGTAAATCGGTTTTACCCGTTCTGGATCGGTAAAAACCGATCGGAACGATTTTACCCGCTTAGCAATCGGTTTTAACCGATTTTCTTGAGCATGGCCAATTGGTTTTACCCGCTCTTCAATCGGTTAAAACCGATCCATGCCCAGAAAACTTGTCTTCAACCTTTTGCTTCGGGTTTTGGCTAAAATGGTGCACAAAACTTGTTTTTCTTTGGGTTTTTTTTTGCTAAAAATCATTTCTACAATACTCCTATAACATTTCTAACATTCCATAACACATTTTTAATGTTCAAAATTCAGAATTAATCAAATTATTAAGAAAACTTCAAAACTCAATTAATTCATACTTTTTGCAATATAACTTCAAGATTTAACGTTATAGTAACTTGAAATCGTTTACCTTTTGATTCCTGAGTCTTTCTAGATCACAACCTTCGGATTTCCAAGCCAACTTTGTTCAGCAATTCCTTCCTTTCTCCCTTTTCTTCCTAACTTTTCTAACTTTTCCCTAACTTGAGATTTCCTCTAACTTTGGCTTGATTTTGTGATTACTCATGGTTAGGAACAATCAAGGGGTATTTATAGACCCCTTGAGCCGTATAGGGACAAAGCCTAGGGGTGCCTAGACACCCTAGGTCCATAGCTTGACCTTGAAACTTGGAGAAAATATATATTTTTCATCTCAGACTCCTGATCGGTTTTACCCATTTCAATCAGTTTTATCTGCTTGAAGACTGGGTAAATCCAATCAAAGGATTTTGTCCTTATCATCCAATCGGTTTTACCCGATTGGAGGACTGGGTAAAACCGTTACCCATTCTTTGATCGGGTAAAACCGCTCCGTAGGCAGTTAGAATTTTCCATTTTTACTGTTCATAGCGGTGCAATCGGTTTTACCCAATCTGGGACTGGGTAAAACCTATTGACCCCTTAATTTTCTATTTTTCATTTATTTTCTAATTTTTTTATTTTTTATTTCCTATTTCTCAAAATTAATTAATTTCCTAAACAATAACATACTTAAATTAACAACGTATCATAAAATCAAGAATCAAAATTAATCGAATCTAAACACAAATAATTAAAATTGAAATCATAGTAAGAAATTCTTTTAAAGAAAATATTTCCATATAAAATTTTCTAAGAAAATAGTTTAGATTAAAATTTTTTTAAAAGAATTCTATAATTTAGTAAATACTTGTAAAAAAAATATTTTTTATAAATACATCTAACTATTCTAGGGGTGAATTTAAATGCTAAAATTTTTTGCGGGGTCTCACAGCAATAGCTTTAAATGAATAACACACAACTATCATGAACAATCTTTATTTTGGGTGTAATGGAGCTGGACAAGGGGGACTTGGTAAAAGAAATTGAGGAAGGCTAAGTTTAGGGGAATAATACTCAACATCAATGACGACATTTGAACAATTACTTTGACCATTAGAGCTCAGCATCCATCACTTGTGGGAGTGCACAAAATATGCGACTATCTAATAAACAAGCACTCAAAACTCCTTAAACATACAAAAACCAGTGCACCCTTCCCCAAAACTCTACATTCCTTTTTTTTTTTTAATTGATGCAAACACTTCCCCAAAGTTTCAAATAACCAGTGCACCATAAATCAACAAGCCTGTTAGACCTACGGTCTCAATGCCAAGTATTTTGATGATTTAAAGTAACAAATAAATACATGAGTTAATGTTTGAAAAGGAAATGCAGAAAAATATAAGTTCTGGCTGGCCTCGACTCCAAGCCACGAACCCGCCTCAACAGTTATCTGAGTTAGTATCCAAAAGAAATGGAAAACTAACAAAGCTTCGAACCCAGACTGAAGACCGCCTCGACATCGAAGTTGCCCAGAAATGTTCGAATTTGAAGGAGGACACCAGCTCAAAACCCACTTGACATCCATTGAAGTTTCTGTCCGTAGAAAAAGAAATTAAGCCAAAGGGATAACTTTAACCTCGAAGGTGGATCGACGTTGAAGGTACTAAAACCAGAGAATAAGTTGAAAATCATTTACGACAAGTCGTGCCAAATGAACTAGTCGTTGAAGGCAAAATTCAAAAATAACAAAGGGACGAGATCGAGGCTTGACTTCAAAGCTATGATTTTCAACTTTAATTTTATAGCCGTTGGAGAAAGAGCAATGGGCTTCTATAAATACTCCAACAGTCCGAAAGGAAGACCAAGAATGCCAAATTGAGTTCAGTTATCAACAAGAACATTTCATCTCATTTCAAGTGAAAGATTCAATTATTGCATTCTTGTAAGAGACTTTCCAAAATCCAAGTGTTTTTCATTGTTCTTCATTTTAAAGGTCATATTTGTTTTATAGGAAAAAAAATTCTATTCTCTACATTGTATAAAGTCCTAACCAAGTGAGTGGTTGATGCATCTTGTAAAAGTTCCAATCTCTTGTTGAAGAGATACGCAAGGAGAAAGGGAGAGTTTGAAGAAATGGGGAGTTTTGAGTAAGTCCTAAATCCTTGAGAGGGATTAGGCAAAATATTAGGTGGAGTCTAGAGTAAGTGATAGGACTTGTCGTGGGTCTACCAAATAACAATAAAAGTACTGTTTTAAACCTGCAATTAAGATGCTATGAAAATTTAGCACAGTAGTAGACATGGTCGATTCACAGGGACAGTAATTAATACTCAATTTCCAATTTAATGTAAAGTAACCAGATTTTGACTAGTAGTCACCTTTGTGTCTCTTAAGAGAACTTAGAGTTGTCACTTAAAAATAATAATTAAACTAATAATGAAAGTAAAGACTTAGAAAATATCAATTAATGAGAGGAAATTCCGGTATTATGTAAATCCACCTTAATCTCATGCATGCAAGCATAAACCTTTTAACTTGTCTAATTATATATGCCGTTTCAATTATAGTATTACCGTGAGTCCCGGCAAATAATTCCAATTCTCCCATAGATTCTCGATAATCCCCCGCGAGTCCCCGCAAAGGAATTATTATCTAACTACGTTAACTAACAGACCACGAGTTCCCGCAAACCTTATTAATTAATAAATAGAAGTATTAAGAACTAGAAGAACCCAAAACTAATAATTCCTACTGACGATGCATTAGAAATTATCACCCAATTAATCCTGTACTACTCAGCCGATAGTTGTGCCACTCACCGACTCTACCAGATTAAACTAAGTTGATCAGGCTTAATAGAATTTTAGTAATTAGACATATAAACACAGGCAATTTAGAAACATAATTCATTAGACCTTCGATTAATTCCTGGGTTTCATACATGCATGGATTATGACTTTTTACATAATACCAGAACTAAGAAATTAGCTACTCATGATAAAATACGAAAAAGACATCAATATAAAAGAAAGCATTAAAAGAGAAAAAAGAATACTGCGGTGGATATTAAGAATTCGCAATCTGGCAACAGCCGGTTTGGCCAAACGGTAGACTGCCTATCGGAAAAAATGCAAGTCGCGATTGAAACAGAGCAAAATAGAACAGAACATAAGAAAACTAAACTGAATATTAACTAAAACAAAACTGTATCTTCGTGGAGAATAATTGTAAATTAAGAAACTATTCTATATAAAACTTGTGTGTGTAGTGCAGGAATCATCCCATATATATAGGGAGACAAAACAACAATTAATCAATCTCCTAAAGGAATAAGGAAACCTTCTTCTAATTGGAAAGAGAATCAATTAAGCACATGGAGTTTCTTCAAATTTGGTAACTCCCAACTTCTCTCTTTAATTCCTTCTTGAATTAGTAATTGCCCAAAACTCCTTGCTTCTTCCTTAATTCTCGCACGCGCATAGCATTACATATGCATGTGATCGCCCGCCATTGGATTGGATTCCAATTGGATTGGATTTTTAACCAAGATTCCAATTGGACTTGATTTTGATCAAAATTCCAATTGGATTCAACTTTGACTTCCACGCATCCAATTCCCTTTTTGCTTTGGACTTTGATTGCTCTTGCCTCTCTCACAATTAGGATTGGCCGATCTTTTGTGGGCTTCCTTCTTGATTTAGCCCACAAATTGTGTGGGTTTTTCAGGCGTGACTCATCCACTTCAATTCTTCTACTTTTTTGCATATTCTTTTCTTCTTAGGCATGATCTCCAAAACTGCAAATAAACATTAAAATCTTGGGTAAATGCCCGTGAGAACTGTCATAACAAGTGCTAAAATAATTCACTTAAAAGGTGCAGATCAGTAAGACCTAAAGATTATTGAGGAAGGGTAGGACAAAATCCATTCCTAGTTTTAGGGATTTAGGAAGAATTTTTAGCTTAGAGTTAAGATAGGAAAATTTTGTAAAAAAACTTTAATATCAAGAGGTTGATCTTAAGCAAGTGTGAGGGTTTGAATTACACCTTTTAAGTAATTCAAAGTAGTGAATTAGGAAATCCTAAGTTATAGGACTTAGGTAGAGAATTAGAATTCAAGGGAAATTTGAACCACTATAAATCACAGTGTATTGTCTCTCTTTAATTTACTTTTCGATTGATATAGACTTAAGGATAAATTCTAAATAGTGGGACTTGAACTAAATGTAGATTATTTGGATACTTGTAAGCTAGTATCTGCGTAATAAGGTGAGTGTTCTCACTAAAGAGGTTAAATATTTTAAATATTAACAAAATGAGTTAGCGTGCTCTACTTATGTTAGCGTTTATCTATGATAGCTATATTATGTTATGCTTAGTGAAAATGCACGAGTTATAAGTGATGCATATGATTGTGACCTATGAGTGTGTAAAGTGCAATGTTTATAAATGTGTTATATGTATGTAAATTTTCTCAAATGTTGATAAGTGGAATATATATTAAAGTTTATTGTATGACTGAAATTATCGTGTAGTTATGATTAAAGTGTAAATATTCAGCATTAAGTGTTCACTGCCAAATGTTTAGTGCTAAAGTGTTAAGTATTTAATGTTTCAAATTCACTGTTAATGTTCACTGTACACTGTTAATGTTCCTTGTTCACCGTTCACCGTTCATTGTTAACTATTAATCGAGCATGAGAGTTCGGGATCCCAAAACTGTTCAGTTTATTGAAATCGGGCATGTCGACGTTGGGATGGAGTGCTCGACTAAATGACTGGAGAGGTATTGTCGATAATATTTCAGGATTTACCACACTGTTTACTATTTACTATTTGGATTGTCGCCATGGGAAGCGGTTCACATTGCACAGTGTTACACTTAACATTGTACAATGTCTAAGTTTAGGTAAGGTATAATCAGTAATGTTTCCGAAGGGTCATATAGATCCTTTGGTATAACTTGTTGGTTATGCTCTTTCTATCTATTACTTGTTTCCACCTTGTGTGATTACTATGTGCTAGTAATTGTTTAATTGGTAATGTATTAATAGTGTTACCTCACTGAGCTATGGAGCTCACCCCTTAGATGTTTTGCATATTATAGTTCTTAAGAGTAATCGCTACTAAAGTGCCTTGACTTGATAGTGTGATGCTGATGAAAGGCCTTTTTGCTTAATTTTGAAATGCTAGTATTGTACTATTGCAAGAAAATCTAGTTTTAGTGTTTTTGGAGTACGAATGTAATATTATGACATAGTGTTTGTATCTTTTAGAAATATCATGTAGCTTGAAGGTGTCATAATTCACATTAAGGAATGAATGTATTAGCTACTTAGCGATTGCTCTGTATATCGTGAGTGAGTCCTGGTGCGAATCAGGCAGGCATCTCAGTCGCGACTTCTGCCCAAATAGGGAGGTCTGGGCTAGGGGTGTCACACGCGATACTTTTGGAACTAAACTCGATATATGCGTCATCTGAAAAATACGCATGTTGTTGGATGGTTACAAAATTATTAATTTCCCTAAATTATGTATAAAAAATTAAAACATCATTTATAAATAAGTGTCATCTTTGAATTGGGTACATAAATTAAACAGGCGAGTAAATCTATTTTTTGTTACCTCTATTTATACTTCATATGAAATGAGAATTTGTGTATTGTATGATTATTTGGAAAGACATTGTAATTAATGCTATTAAACTACATCAATTACATAAGGAGTAAAATTGAGACTTTTTAAAATGTTTTTGATTGTATTAAGATGTGTAGATGAGCACAAGACCAATTTGTTTTTTTGTTTTTTTTTTGTTTTTACAAGAGACAATTATTTAGGGAAGTAATGCAAAAACTCATAAGGTTTATATATGCAACAAGATATATAGATGCGATGATGCATCATCCAGCACGCCCCCTTTCTATTTCTTTTTTTTTCTTTTTTCTTTTTTTTTTTTGTTGTAAACTTCGCATATCACTTTCTTGTTAACAAAGTAGAAATTAAAGCTAACTGGTACTCCATGAATAGAACTAGTGTATCACTTTGTTGTTGATGAAGTAACAATTAGAGTTAACTGATACTCCATGAAAAATATTCGCGTATCACTTTATTGTTGACGAAATAGCAATTAGAGCTAACTGATACTGAATGAAGAGAACACACATATCACCTTGTTGTTGACAAAGTAGCATGCTGCTCTTGAAGGACTAGCCATAGTATTTTATTTTTATTTTTAATTATTGTTTCATTTTCTTCTTAGTGCTACTCATAAATCCTAAATAGTAATAGTGTTAGTTTTTAATAGTAGCACTTGTATTCTTCTAGATTATAACTACAAATATTCTAAAGTAACACTTTTTTTTTTTAACTTATTAATTTATTAGTGCTATCCATTGACTACAAGTGCTACTCATTAAGAGTAGCATTTGAGTCTTCAAGAGCATCACTCATACTCTTTTTGAGTAGCAGTTTTATTTGTTTTGTTCACTATTAAAATAATACTTAAAAATAGTATTAGTGATATTCAATATTTTTTTAAGTGATACTTGAAAAGAGTATTACTCATGGTTGTAAACAATATCCGTGGTACTTTTTACGAATATGAGTTTGCTTTTGTTCAACTATCATTTTTAAGAAAAAAAAACAAACCACGCGTACTATTTAAATGAATAGTATGTGTAGCATACATAAATAAATTAGAGTGAACGACCTTTAATATACTTTTACTTTTTGAAAGTGTCCGCTTTGGTACATAATTTTTTTTTAGCCACGAATGTACCTATACTAATTTAAAGGGGCCAAAAATGTACTTTGCCCTTAAATTTCCGTTAAACTTAACGGAATTGCCATCACATGCCATTTTTCAAGGGCATTTTTGTCCCTTCACTGTTCATCGTTTTCTTCCTTTTTTTTTTTTT
The DNA here is from genome assembly GCA_016801395.1 of Leptodermis oblonga. Taxonomy (NCBI): domain Eukaryota; kingdom Viridiplantae; phylum Streptophyta; class Magnoliopsida; order Gentianales; family Rubiaceae; genus Leptodermis; species Leptodermis oblonga. Next base: position 21,700,953 of record CM028753.1, read on the forward strand.
TTTTTCTTTTCTTTGTCTGTCTCCCCCGCGCCGGCTGCCACCTTTCTCCCTGTTTCTGTCGTCCTCCTCCCTCCCTCCAGCCGTCGTCGTCATCTTCCGTTGCTGTTTTTTTTTTTTTAATTTTTTTTCTTATTTTTGGCCCGCAATTGCACAGTTTCGGTTATGCAATTTTTTGATCCATTTGCAGAGTTTCGGTTTTGCAATTTTTTGATTGCAGAACTATTGAAATTGCAGAGCTTTGGTTCTGCAATCAAAAAATTGCATAACCAAAGCTCCGCAATTTTGAAGTTCTGCAATCGAACCGTGCAGACGTCGTCCTCCTCCCTATCGTTGTCGTCTTCGTCAATCGAGCATTCGATTATTACATTTGCATAACTTTCCAGGAAATCTTGTTTCTTCACTTCATTTTCCATTTTCTTTCTGGTTGTTGTTGTCTAGCTGTTGATGTTTCCACACTTTAATTGGATGGAGAAGAGGTGCACGGTGGCGGAGGAGGAAGGGTGTACAAATTTGGGGAGGAAGAAGATGAGCAGTGAAAAAGAAGAAAATGAATAGTGAAAGACGAAAATACCCCTAAAAAAAGGCAATTCCGTCAAAACTAACCGAAGTTAACGGCAAAATACATTTTTGGCCCCTTTAAATTAGTATAGGTACATCGTTGCTACAAAAAAAGTAGAGGTACCAAAGCGAACACAATCGAAAAGTAAAGATATATTAAATATCGTTCACTCAATAAATTATAAATAAATTTGTTTTAGAGAGACTCATCCTAATGCTCTGTTCTCTTGTAGTTATTTCCCAAGAATCATCACTTTTTTTTTTCAAAACTTTACATAAAGAAATAATTTCATTTTCTCAAAAATTCAAAATTAAAATTTAAAAATTCTCTCTAAATATCTATCATATAAATTTAAAAAAATAACATAATCATTATACTTTTTTATCTCTCGTTTACATAATTTTTTCAAAAGAAAATTCCTCAAAAAAAAAATTTCAAAAAAAAAACTAAAATTTTTCTAAGACAAACCAGAGAAGAACAGTGGGCTCCACTGTAGGCCCACTGCTTGTATTAGGATCTCACCCCGAAGAGGAAGGGATCCTCTGGAACTAGACATATGGCAGTTCCACTCCCAAGAAATCCATTCTAAATTTACTTTCATATCCATTCTCTTTCCGCTCAGCTCTCCACAATTTCCACAGAAAGTCGCAAAAGGGAGAAGAATCCATGGAGGCAGAAGTTTCATGGTAAGTTAACAAACACGCCCTAGATGAAATCCAAACACCTAAAAAAATTTTGACTTAGAATTTTCAACTTTTAAGAAATCTAATCAACTTCACTTGCCTTTACTCTCTCTCTCTCTCTCCCATTCCCTTTTAATTAATCGTCTCCCAGGTTTGAGTCCAGTGAGATGTTAGCCACGCTCTTGGCTTCCACACCTTTACTGGAGGAATCATGGAAGCTGTGCGGCCAGGCCAATTCTGCCGCACCGCAGAGCTATCTCATCAAACCAATCGGAGATGTGTGCTACGTGGCCTTTTCCGGCATCCAAATGCTTGCCGGAATCGAACCGGATTGCAGCTATTTGGTGCCCATCGGAAGCTTTGGTAATGGCTTGTTTTCTGCCTTGCGAAGAGAAATTGAAGGGGAAGAAGAAGAAGGGGTTATGGTTCATGCCGGATTGTTGCATCTTTTCTTGTCTTTCTACAATAATCCAATTTTCCAAAGCCAGGTATGTTTCTCATGACTTCCTCAGAGGATTTTCTCCGCCATGATTACACAGTTCTATTGATTACTCTCTCTTACCAAAACTCAATTGTTCCCTCTATCCCACAAAATGAAAATAGGAATTGATTAAAATTTTGCTTAATTCGTTGAATCAAAATTTTGTCCTGCTAACACACGGCTGCTCAATTTTCAGTGAGTTTTGTACCATTTCCATTGCTATCCCATTTTTTTTTTTAATGTTTTCTTTCAAGGGCTAGAATCACAAAATGGATTCAGACTGTAACCATTTGGGTGCGCTTGTTTGCGTACGAGAATGAGTATCCGATTATTAGGATTAAATTTTTTTTGTTTGGTACCTACAAAAATTTAATAAGTTTCTAAAATTTAATCTAAAATTTTTTTAACTAGAGATTTATTATTTTGGAATATAAAATGTTTTAGTTTCATTGTCATTCTTACTCGCCAAGTGCACCTTGGCTATTCAATGATTACTCTTCCTAAGATTGCTTCATTTGTTTTCTTGGGCCTGTTCTTTTTTGTTGGGATGAGTTTTAATTTGAAAAAAATAATTTTATAATGTAAAAAGTGTATTGAAAATGAAAAAAAGTATAACTGAATAATAAAAAAGTGTATTAAAAATAATGAAAAATGATTGTAATATATTAAATTTACTATTGAGATCAAAACTAAGACCAAAACAAAAAATTAAAGAACATGCCACTAAACTTCTTTCTTTGGTGATTAATTTTGTCAAAGTTCATCCTAATGTAAAAATGACAAATTTATACCCATTTTTTTCTAATATTGAAGTAGATGTGATATTTATATATAGCATATATTTTTATAAAATATTTATTGTTATCATTAATCACATAAATTTCTAGGATTGTACTCCATCTCATTCAAATTGAATGAATGATATTGATGCAAATTAATATTAGATAATTAATGGCTAGTTGGTAAAATTATATGGATAAATTAAAAGTTTTACTTCATCCATCGAGTCATCAATTTCTTATGGAAATTATCTTATATATTTCTAAACGTCATCTATTCTTAATTAGATGGATTATCATTGTAACCAATTGCCATAATGGGTCCCTTTAGATTTGTTTGGCTTTAATTTTTGACAGTTAGAACACTTCTTTTTATGTTTGACTTTTAAATTTTGACAGCTTTGCGTCACAATTGCTACTACAAACTATTTATGAAGGTTATGCCCAAAAAAATAAAAAATTTATGAAGGTACTAGATCTTTCTGTCAGAAAAACAAAATAAAAGTGAATTTGGTTTGAAAGTTTTTGTTTATCCAATTTTTTCTCATTCTTATTAAATTAACTTACAAATTAAAATATTATTTAAAAATAAATAAATAATTTATTTTATGTTTTGTTCATCACTTAACTCATGAAAAATTGTTTCCTATTTTTCTTATCCTTTATTTATGTTGGTTTTTTTAAAAAAAATATAGTGATAATAAATGTTTCTTAAAAATGATTGTAGGAATAAATATAACATTTGTTACTGTATAAAACCATGCTGACTTGTTATTAATGAATATCACAAAAAATAAAATCAATACAATTGGTTACAAATTATTAATCATTTCTTCTTTTTTTAGCAAAATAATCACAATCCAACTAAATTATAGGTCTATAGCAGTTTAAACTAGCTTAAAAATTTATACAAATTTAAACTTTTTTAATAGTTTTTTAACACAAATTTAAATCTAATAGTACATAACAATCACTATCGTGATCAAGAGGAAATCCATAGTCAAGAATCTAGTTTTTTTTGTTGAAATAGCTACAATAATTTTCTTTTCTGTGTTTGGAGGCATTAGAAATATTAACTGAAATTGTTATTAAAAAGGGTATTTAAACTCTAACCACTTAATCGGTTGTTTTTAAATAAATATATATATATGTATAAGCTAAATTTAATAATTACTACTGTATTCATTTATCTCTTTCACTGAAAGAGTAAAAATGTATGTTTATTTATGAGTTATAAAACATTACATTAAACAGGATTTTTTTTTATTGAGGATAGAATATATATTTTATCAATTTTTGGTAAGAAAATAAATTAAAACGTCGGTCAAACTAATAATTCAGAAACTTTAAATATTACACTTTCCTTAATTTTTTTAATTATATTGCATTACTTATAAGATTTATCCAAATAAGATTTATCTTAAAATGATAAATTATTTCACTTTCAATATGTACAATTTTATATGGTGGCCATTAAACTTGTAGTGTGATTTTGAATTTTAGATAGGGTATAATTTCACAATTTGGATGTGGTTTCCATAGTAGGGTCATTCTAACTAATGATGACTATTTCTAGCATGATATGAAAATTCAACACAAGTTTGACACAATATAAATAAGTTAGAATTGAGGGGTTTCAGATTTATTGGTTAAACGGATTAACCGCTCAAATAATAAATGGGTCAAATCAGGTTGGCCCGTCTAACATGCATATCTCATTTGTGATTATTAATAGGTTACTAGACTAAAATAGGAAACGTAATAAATTGTCCATTGACTTTAATTTTGTTACTATTTTTTTAAACGCATGTTTTATTTCTGTTAGTTTAAAGAATATATATATATATATATATATATTTGAAATTTGTAGTTTTTAAATTAATAAAATTGTTTTGTTTTAATTTTGAAATAAGGTTTAACAGGTTATTTGGGTTATTCAAGTCACCCATAAACCCGTATAAATACTTAGATCTTACTTCATTAAAATAAATGGATTGAACGGATTGAACTCGGATTGAAGCATTACTAAACAAGCCAGTTTGGATTGAGATATTTTACATGAATATCAAGAGGGTCGTATTCAGGTCTTGGGTTATGATCCACCAACTTTCAAACCCGACCCTAACTCAAATTGTTGCTCCTACTTTTAACATTAAATACATGAATGATACACACTTTAAAATTTTAGAATGAACCTAAAAAAATTGAATATTTAAAATTAAAATTACGAAATGACTCTTATTGTATGATGTCGCATTAATCATTGAATATTTTTTTCCTACAAAACTTTCCCTCCTATTAAATATACAGTAAAAGAAATACAAAATTCTGAAGCTGTTAGTGATTTTCCTTGAAAAAGTTAGGCAAGTAATTGCATTTCTTTGTCCCAGCACTACCCTTCCACCTTCTCTCAGTTGTGACTTTCAGGCTTACTCTCAAAGGAATAATGATGACTCTGTAGGAAAAATAATACTTGTGTTCCATTATATTTGCATTTGGTCTTATAATATTTTTGGTCATCATTCTTTAAATTTTTGTACGTTTTACCTCTATATTTAATAAAATTGGTAGTTTTGATCAATTTTACCTATTATAAGAGGATTTCAAGTCATTTGAACTCTATAAAATTTTGAAAGAGTTTTAATCTAAATATAATTATCTAAACTTATAATATATTTTAAAAAATTTTAATACTAAGAGGAATAGAGTGCAATTGTAATAAAATTACAATTTATAAGTCTCATTTTAAAATCAATAAATGGAGTACAAGTTTTGATTTTATGATTTTTACCTATATATATATATATATTTGAAATTTTTATAAAGAATTCAAATGATATGCAAACTTTTTATAGCATGTGAAAAGGACTAAAACAACAAATATATTTAAATATAAGGAGCAAAAGTTTTAAATCTAAACGGAAAAAGAGTATTACAAAGTCAAATATAAATGATCAAATGTATAAATTTTCCTTCTTGTATTACATGATAAGTGTTATTCATTATGTTCCTCTAAAAGTTCAATTATACAAATGTTTACGATTTATAAAATATAATTACGAAATAATTACTTCTATTCGAACGAAGTGAATACATAATAAACGAGTCATCTCCCACCAACTCTAGGGCTCATCATTGTGAAAAAAATATGCCCCATATACCAATAAAGGGAATTTCAAAAAAGGTGTAAATCTATTTATTGCGATTTGAAAATGGAACCTAAACATAATTAAAGTATAACTTATTTAATGAGTGCTTACACATAAGAGGTCATTTATTCATGTTTGGTCAAGTAAACTTTTAGGTTTTTTAAAATCTAATATATAGTAAATAATTTGTGACTATTTTTTCATTTACATCTTTATTTCTTTAAGTGTGAATTATTGTTTCAATTTTAAATTACATATAATTATATTAATAAGATTATAAAAGGTAAAGAATAAAAAAATGCTTTCTCTATTTTTAAAATTAAAGTGTAAACAATTTTAATATATTTAAGCCCTTAAATTTTTTTTATCTTGTTTTTAAATACATAATTTGTTCTCTAAAGTGATAATTTTTTCCTTTAAACTGTTATTATTGCCCCTTCTTTTACTAATGTTAGCTAGACTTCTTGGGGGGCCAAAATTTTCCATTTAAAGGACAAAATGTATTTCATCTTTTACATTTAAAGAGTTTCATTCTAATATTAAAAAGTAATATTAGAAATATGATTCATTTAATAAGTCGTAAATATTATACTTAAAGAAATAGGAAACAAAATTTTCGTATACCTATTTTAAAATTGAAATTAAAAAACATTTTTTTGGGCCAAAATATGTTTCATATCATTGCAATGGGTTCCTTTTAGGCACGTTCATTTTGAATTTTTTTGAAAACATGCTTTTTAGAATTTAATTTTAAAATAATTTTTAAACATGAAAATAATTGATTAATAAAAATGTATATTGAAAGAAATAAAAAATTAGTATAAAATATAAAAAACATAATTCTGATAATAAACAAACAAACAAGACGGTCTAACGTGTGACAATTACTTGGGCTTTGTTTACTTTGATTTTCTTCCACGACAATTATAAAGTTTTCCTAGAAATTTTTACATATCCAAAGAAATTCATATTTTACTAAATTCAAATTTTAAAATTTTCTCTAATTATGTATTTATATATATATTTTAAAAATAATCTAATCATTACATTTTTTCGATTTCATAAACAATCTATCTTTCATTAAAGAATTTCTTCCAAAACAAAACATTTCTAATTTGATCACTATGAGAACAATGCCTAATTGTTTCTCTATTTGCTGCTCTGGTCTTGCAAAAAATGTACACGTATTAAATTATTAAAAATTACTTTAATTTAAATCGTTTTAACAAATTTTATTAGGATAAAAAACTTACGTAGTATATTAAACTATTACAATCCTATGATAGGGATTGTGATTTTAGTAGAGCAAGTGTATGATGTCCAGTATTTGTATGAATTTTTTTGATTTATTTATTATTTTTGTTGTTTGCGTGGCGGGGTATCTGTGATGATTTTTGACGTGTGCCACCCTCCTTCTGGAAGATATTTGAATTCATGGCGGAAAGCTGCCATCAAACAAACAAATGAAGTTGACCCAATTTCATTTGTTGTCTCAAATTCAATCAACCAATCCCTATCAGAGTAACATTTGGTGCAAGTTAGGTTCATTTCCTTTCAGTTTAGTGCCCTTCAAACTTTCAAAGCCTTTCCGCTTTGTTCGTTTTCATTTCATTTTTTTTTTTAATAAAAATATTCTCCTTTCTCTAAGAAAATTCATATAAAAACATTATTATCTTATTTGCTCACTAAATTTAAAATTCAATCTATTTCAAAATACAATTCAATAATTACACTTTTATTCTCTGTACTACTCTTACATAATTTTGCATAAAGCAATACATAATTTTAATGTATAATTTTATATTATAAAAGTATGAAGTTTCTATAGTAAAATATTTTAATTGGCATGTTCACAAAATTTTATTCATAATATACGACGAATAAAAGTTTGTGGGCGTGCCAATTAAAATTTGTTATATTACATCAACTTTTTTTAAATGCTTGATTGGATTATACAGAGAGAGACACACGTACACAAAAAATCAGGAAAATAGTTAGTGAATGACATGCGCATCGGTACAATTCTCAGTTTTAGAAATTTATATTTTCTTATGTTTTTAAATAATTTTATATATTGATATAAATAAGATTTGTGGAAATAAAGTTGTCTAGAAAAAAAAAAACAAAAGATATTTTTAAAATGCGTGTTGGTGTGTGTACACCAAGTCAAGTCAATTCAAAATATCACCCTCAGTCTACCATCAATTTGGCACGAGTCAAGAATCAAAATGTGTAGTTTGGGGATGCCAATTTTGACCAAATGCCAATCAAACATTATTGAAGATGGCTTCCGTGATTTTCCCGAACTTTAAATTGGTTTTTTTTTCTTTCCAATTCATACGAAAATTTTGCACTTTTGGTGCATTATATTTAGTCTTGTAATATGTTCTTGCTCCTTTTCTTAATTTGGCACTTTTGTCCCGTTCAATTGGTATTTATACTTGTTATTAACAGAGTTTTGTAGTCAAAATTTAATTATTAAATTATGCAATCTATTAAAAGTTTTAAAATGAGAATTATAAATTGTAACTTGAAAACTAATGGGTCATAATTGCTTCACCTTCATTTTGAACATTTTAGTTCATAATTATATTCATATTCTAATGGTTTTGTTCTTATTTTGCATAGTGTTCAAATTATCATACTTCCTATAGAATGTGAAATTGACTAAAACAGTCAATATTGTCAAATGTAAGAGGAAAAGGGCCCAAACTCAATAAGCTAACGGGCAGAATTGAAGAGAAGTATTCAAAAGAGTTGGATATAGACTTTATCAAATAAATAAAAGATCAATTTCATCCTATAAACACAAACTAATGTGTTTTGATCAATATTTTAGTTTCAAAACCAGTGTGCCATATTGAACAATTTTTTTGGGGTCAAAACTTACATGGTGGAGATATTGGCCCTGATGTGTGAGTGTGAGTGTGTGTGCGTGTTTTTTTTAAAGCTTAAAGAAAGTGTAAGTGTTGATCTAAGTTATGGTCTATATTTGTTTTCCAACATCTTTTGACGATTCATGAAGAACTGCCTGAATTGTTTAACAAAGCTCATTATCAAGTGTTAAGGATTAAAGTAACCTGATGATCTACTTTTGAAATTTCTTCTGAACAAAAATGAACTGATTTTAGACATTGAGAGAGCTTATATTTTCTTGTCCTTGCTGCAAATGGTCTAATAAATGAAGTGATTTACTGATAATCTTCCTTTGGTTACCCCATTTTTTGAAACATGTATGCAGATGATGGAAATCACTAGTAAGAGCAAATCAGTGGTATTCACAGGCCATTCAGTTGGAGGAACAATTGCCTCTCTCTCAGCTCTTTGGCTTCTCTCTTGTCTGCACTCAATTTCTTCTTCCTTTGCTGTGATTTGTATCACTTTTGGGTCACCCATGTTGGGAAATGAGTCACTTTCAAAATCCATCCTCCAAGAGAGATGGGGAGGAAACTTTCTCCATGTTGTTGGGCAACATGACATAGTGCCAAGGCTGCTCTTTGCCCCTTCAGCTACACTTATTCCTCATTTACCTTATTTCTTTGATTTCTGGCACTTGTCGATGAAATCCCAGATTGTTAAGCAGCATTCCGTCCAATTTTATAATGAAAGAGCAGCTGAATTCTTTCACATTGTGCTGAGTTCTCTTGAAGCACTGACAAAAGGGACTCAAAATTCTGATCAGAGGAATCTTTTTTGTCCATTTGGGAGCTATGTTTTCTGCACCAACAAGGGATCTATTTGCGTGGACAATGCCGTGTCTGTCATTAAGTTGCTATATCTGACTTTGGAAAAGGGTTCTCCAAGTTCCAGCATTGAAGATCATCTTAATTATGAGAATTACGTAAGCAGAGTTTATTGGCAAATTCTGAGTAGCAAGAACTTCATGGAATGCAATCTACCTGAGTCAAGTTATGAAGCTGGGATAACTCTGTCACTGCAATCATCAGACATGGATCCCTGTGTAAGATATCTGATGCTCGAAAAATGCTTCCTATTGATGCTCTTTGCTGTTCTTCTATCTTTTACCAGAAAATCCACTTTGCTTGTTAAAACTACCTTAAACTTCTTCTACCATTCAGCTTTTGAACTTTTAGGCTTCTCAACTGTCAATTAGTGACTAAATTTAACTTGAGCATAAATAGAGATCCTGAGTTGAAAATGACCATTCTTATGACCACAGAAGCACAATAACATAAAAAAGAGTGGGCTTTAATAGTGAATTCACGAACTTATGCACTGGGAGAGAATTTAGGAAACAAAGGACCCCTTTTCCTTTCTGAATAGTACCTTAATGCATAGTTGTTAGTATCGTAGATGCGTATCATAAAAGGTAATTTTCGATACGTATCGCACAGGCGTATCGTAAGTGGTAGTGAATCGTGCAATTGTGTGCGATTCGTGCCATACAATACGTATCACGATACATATCGTGTATCGTGGGATACGTTAAATATTTTTAAAATTCAATTTTAAATGTCTAATTTTAATTTTTTTCCCTTATAAAAGTAACTTTTACTCTATTAAATATAAGATATTATTTCAATTATTATAAAAATGTTATTTTTATTTAAAATTTGTTTATAATTATTATCTCACATTTTTCCTATTTGGTAGTATTGGTTTCTGTTTCGCCTTTGTTTTGTAAAATATATTTAAAATTTTGTAATAATTTTCATTATTTTTAATACACTTTTTACATCTCAAATATACATTTACGTTTTCAATACACTTTAAAATTTTTAAAATTCATTTCTAAAGCATATTTTCATCCCAAATACATTTTCGAAATAGAGATACCATACTAATCATCTTTATATTTGTTTAGTGATTTAAAATAATAATATCACTAGTATATTTATTTTGATGAGAATATTAATTATTTAATTTAATAATATAATATGTTTTTAATTTAATTTTAAAAAGATTGTGGACTGTATTGTAAATTTATGATATGATTAAAATAATACTATTTAAATTCAAGTTTTATTATAGTTTTTGGGCCTGTTCTTTTTCATCGTTTTGAAAACGATTTTGAAAACAAGTTTTGAAAAATAATTTTATAATGTAAAAAGTGTATTAAAAATGTAAAAAGTAGATGCTGAATAGTAAAAAGTTGTATTGGAAATGATGAAATATGATTAAAATATATTAAATTTACTGTTGAAACCAAAATCGTTTTCAAAACAGAACAAAAAGAATATGCCCTTTATGATTTTCACATAAAAGTTCATTTTTAAAAACTTATGAAAGTTTATTTTAAAATAAATATTTATTCTTATATGTAATTCATAATATATAATGAAAAAAAATATATAGTTTAAATTTTTTTAATAATATATAAATTTTATATTATATTATTATATATAAACGTATCTTACGATACGATACACGATACGATACGCGTATCATAAATTTGATTTTCGATACACGATACATATCGCGATTCGACAACTATGCCTTAATGTCAATATGCACATTAATGGGAAGTAGTTTCTATCTCCTACAGAATTGACATTCAGTAAAACAAACATGTCTAAATGGCGGAAAACAGAACTTGTTGCTGTTGTCATAAGTTGAAGATTTATAAAGGTATTCAGTCTGAATCTGAATGGTCCATGCTTGTTGAGGCATTCAAGATATCCTCTCATTTAGATTTTAAATGGTCCATGCTTGTTGAGGCATTCAAGATATCCTCTCATTTAGATTTTAAACTGTCTTCTAATTGCTTGGAGATTTTGTATGTAGGAACCAGCTTTTGGTCCAGCAACAGATTGCTTGAAGATGGCAAAACAAATGGGTCGCACACCCAGCCTCAACAGTGCCAATCTTGCTATTGGTTTATCTAAGATCACGCCACTCAGGGCACAAATTGAGTGGTATAAGGAAACTTGTGATGCTTCTGATGATCAAATGGGTTACTATGATTCATTCAAGCAAAGGGGTGCTTCTAAGAAAGATTTCAAAGTGAATATGAATAGGCATAAGCTTGCAAGGTTCTGGAATGATGTGATTTCGATGTTGGAGAGTAATCAACTACCTTATGATTTTCATAAGAGATCAAAGTGGGTGAATGCTTCTCAGTTCTACAAACTTCTAGTTGAACCATTAGACATTGCAGAATACTACAAATGTGGGGAGCATTTGAGGAAAGGTCACTACATGGAGCATGGAAGGGCGAAAAGGTACAAGATCTTTGACAAGTGGTGGAGGGATAGGGAGGTTTCTGTGAATCCTGGAAATTCCAGGAGTAACTTTGCGAGTTTGACGCAAGATTCATGCTTCTGGGCTAAAGTAGAGGAAGCAAGAGATTGGTTAAATCGTGTTAGAAGCGAAGGCGATGCACGCATTCAATCTTTGTTGTTGGAGACTATCAACAAATTTGATCAATATGCGAGGGGAATGGTGGACAGAAAAGAGGTGTCTATAGATGTTTTGGCAAAAAATTCAAGCTACAATATGTTCGTTGAGGAATGGAAAAGATTGAAATCTCAGCTGCAGATAATGCCACCACATTTCCCTGGTCTTCTTGATGGGGAAGGAAGTAGTTCCCTTGCTTACATTGTAGGGAAGTAAAGAAATTTTGTATGGAGTCCACTGACTACCAGGGACATTTTCCCTTCAAATGTTGTGGGTGATAAATAGCATCTGTATAAACAAGATTTCTTAGTATTAGAGAGGAATCAATGATGTTTAAACACAAGATGTTTGTTGTCTAAATACCATTCATTGATCCTCTTTCACTTCATACTTCTATAAAATGAAATTAGATGTCAAAAGGGGGTAAGAAATGGTGGTCCAAATTTCAGTCCAGCAACAAAGAGAGTGGTCACAGTTGGCACACAAACACAAGGTTAAACAATGGCATTGCTGTTTTAGAATGATAGATGAACTGAAACTATCATGAAATATGTATACAGAAAAACCTTGAGTTTGCTAATAATATCAAACCTTTTCACTATGAGTATCAATGTTCCTAACAGGTCCCTTGAACCATTTCCTTGCATCTAAAACCCACCAAAGCAATATCAGACCCAAACCCACACCAAGAGCAACTGGTGCATAATTGAAGGTATCCCAAGAAATCGGATAGTATGTTGGCAAAAGGAAGACAGAGCATGTGTAACAGATCCAAAGGAAGGCTACTAAACAAATTGGCTTTCTTGCTCTGCCTAAATAAAATGGTCCTGGTTTGAAGTTTTGCTCTTTCATCACCATCCTTGCGAAGATAGGAACAGCATAACCACCAACCCATCCGATCGTGCATATGGAGGTAATTGCAGTAAATACTACGCTGACCTTCAAAATAGGGAGGCCGAGAAGAATGCAGATGGCTGCACAAAGCCAGACAGCATTTGAGGGAACTTTATGCTTCGGGTGTACTTTTCGCCAGATGTGTGAGAAAGGAATTCCGTTGTCCCTGGATAGAGCATACACCTGACAAATCCCACCATTTGATCAGCAAGTCCACAAACATTAATGGATGCCTTGAAAAACTGAGTAAAAATGCAGGAAAGCTACTCATTGCAAGTATAAATTGTATAACTCTCGAAACAGAAGTATCATAAAATGTGGAACTGTTTCTTAGAAAGGAAAGCAGAACTTAACGCTGAATGTAATTACTGTTTCTTTTCAAACTCCACATCTTCTTGAATTGATATCTTCAGCAATCATGACAAGAAAGTAGCTGACTTACCACTCTTGCTGCACTGGTTGTTATCGAGAGCCCACCAAAGAAAAATGAACCCCATATTACAAAGAGTAAAATGATTGCTCCAGTAGCATTGTGATACCTCCCATGGAATGCATCATAAAGAATTTGAGCAGGCAAAAACACTCCAGCCGTTTCATTTGATGTGTCATACAGGTATGCTGGATCCTAAATCATGTATCATCAAGAGCAGTGGTACATTTTTTAAGCCCAATAGAGAGTTGTAGTGGGGTGCAAAATCCAAATGAAATTAAGATACCTGAATGCTGAAAGTGAGGGCTAGGATGTATGCCCATCCAAATACGGAAATGATACCTATGCTAGAAAGAATTGCAATAGGACCATTCTTGTCTGCACCTTTTGTTTCCTCAGTTAAATGTGCTGCAGCATCATAGCCATAAAGTGAATACTGACTAACAAGAAGAGATAGAACGGCTGCATAAGCTTTGCTTGAAATCCCTGTGGAATCTGGCGCCATTTGAAATGTACCAAATACATATGATGCAGGTTGTGTAGTGAGTGCTACAAGGGGAAGCATAATGACGATGATTGCTCCCCCAATTACCTGCAAAAGAAAAATGATAAAGAAACACTCAATGAAGACAATTCTGGTAACACTAGGAACAAATTAAACTGAGCTTAACTTGTAAAATGAAACAGAAATAAGCTTAAAACTACATGTACCTGCCACCATATTGATATGATGTCGATAAATGCAATCACCTCCAATGCAAAGGTGTTAAGCACTGCCCATATTAGTGTAAGGCCAATATACATGAGCAGAAATAACCACCGCGGGGCTAAATACCCTCCATCTTTGTTTGTTCCAGTGCATAGCAAAATAATGCTCTGCAATGTTTGTGATCCTGCATAAGCCTAAGAAACAAGAAAAGAGATTAGTATTAATTCAACTTCAACGACCTGCAAAATCACTTAGTATATAACTAATGGAGGAAAGGAATTACCTGTGTCCCTATGCCAGCTATCAGCCCTATTGTCTCAAGCCAAGCACAGCACCATGATGCAAAAGGCCCCCACCTTTGCCCAGCTAAATGAGCCGCCCAAAAATATAGAGAACCGGTTGTCTGTAAAAATTGAATTTAGTGTAGGTATTTGATATGATGTATGAACATCACAAAACGAAATTCAAGAAGACAGTCCGGATCACATATACCACAACTTCAACACTCGTACTTTTTAACATTCATTTATTATTTTTGCCTTCAAAACACTCGTGTTTCAAAGTTAGTGGTACAAATGATGTGAAGTAAGGATTGCAATTGATTGATAATACTTATGAAATGAAGCTTCACAAACCAGATGTGTTTGATTCTTCATGGTATTGGTTATTTACTACCATAAATCTTCTCAGTAAATGTAATCAAACACAGAAAAGGAAAGAAATCGTCCAACAAATTAAGGCACCCAAAGATTAGAAAGTATACCGGAAAAGATGAGCATATCTCAGCCATGGCAATTCCAACAAACCAGGTGAAGAATGATACCACTACCCACCCCCAAACAAGGGGTGCAGGCCCTGCATACAGAAGACTTGAACCGTAAAGAGGAGTAATTCCTGTGAAAAGTGTCATTGTCGAAAATGATATTGCAAGAGTCTTGAACAAAGTCTGCAATTTCCAATCAAAAGGGAAAGTTGGTTCAACCAAAAAAAAAAAAAAAAAAAAAAAAAGGTAAAAATTGATGTATATATGTCAGAAGGCAATATTGAAAAAGCATGCAAATCATATTCGGATGAATGAATTGATTAAGCACATGAGGAGAACAAGAACATTATATTTGCAGATATATAGTTCTTCCTAAACAGGAAAGAAAGTTGGATCATCCCCTGCCAACGAGAAAGAGTGACACTCGAGAAAAGATCGAAGATTGAATGATGCAGATAATTACCATTTGCCTTTTAAGTTCTTGCTTGTAGCCAAGCTCATTGAGCCGTTTTTCCCCAGAATCCATTTGCTCCACTGATGCCATTTCACTTCAACTCTGCAAAGCTCAATCTAGCTAGATGGATGAATGATGAAGAATACATAGATGTACGGTAGCTCAAAAGACAAAAACAATCATCCAGGACAAGTTTCAATGAATGGATTCACTTGGGTTTTTGTCCAAGATTGATTTTTTCTTCCTCGGGAGCTGGGAAATTTATGTTCAAAGTCTGAAAGTGCAGTTGACTTGGTTTGGTTCATTACGTAGTATGGAAAGACATGTTTGAACTCTCGATCGGTAAACGCCGGCGTTGTTGGCCAAAGACTTTTTGCTCAACACCAACTTGCTGGATTTTAATATATTACTCCACTACTCCATTTCTTAGTAGATTCTATCAACCTAATACTTTTTTTTCTTCTATAACCGGGATTAGTGCCGACTTGATCCAGAGCTGATCTTGCAAAATAAAAAGTTTCTCTTAAAACATTTACCATTTAAAGCGTTTGATCTTCACTTCTCCTTTCCAGTTTTTGTTTTTTAGCTCGGCCACTCCCATATTTGAAGAATTTATATTACCAGAAAATATAGTTGTAGCAAAACGTGCTACTTTCCTTTCGGGACCGGCACCAATTGGTACAAACAGCAATAGCAACACTCTTATATTACTATTTGACTTAAGGATAACATCATCCTTATAATACCATTGTCTGTGAGTACGAGTACAAATCGGTACAATTAGCAGCAATTTTGTAGTACTCTTAGTGCTTCAGCCAATTAAATTGGACTAATTTGTCTTCCGTGTTGCTTCAATTATCACTCAAGGTGAGGGAATACATACGGCATCTTTTTTACACAAAGTTTCATAATATTGATTTGTCAAAGGCTCAAGGATTCGTGATGCAGTGGTATACGGCTCTCTTTGTGTGTCTTTTATCCAAGTCAACGTCATTCTTTTTGTTGTAGAAATACATCATTTTAAAAATTGATGACCTTCTTTAATGAGGGATGTGACGTGGTTGAACACAAGGCTCAAAAACTCTAGAAATTGTTGATCCCAAGTAATTTAAATAACCAGAGCAAGCAATAAGTTACTCTTTTATATCTAAAATAATCTTAATTTGTCAGGTCATTACTCTTTCTCTCCATAATGCGGAAAAAAGAAAAAAAAAAAAAAAAAAAGAAGTTTTGTTACATTATTATCCTTTGTCCCAAATTGTATAATGTTTTAACTCGTTTCACACTTTATTAACTCATGTTTTCCTAAAAGAACAATGACTTGAAAAAAGAAACAAGCAAAGATATTGCACTAAGATGCTTACCAATCTGTAAACAGAGGTCAGAAAAGGCACAGCAGGAATGTCCTCAAGCTCCACATTTCTCTCACAGAAAGAGATAGTTCACATATCACATATATATTCCGTCTAGGTGGCGCAGATTAATTCGATCTTTAAGAACTCATAGTTGTCAAGAAAGGATTTTGGCAACAAAAGAGAACCCAAAGCTTCAAAGGCTATCAACATTTTCCGAAATGACAGGAAAATGTACTGATAGCAACAGAATTAGCAACCATGTCTTCCGCCTCAAATCTAAAATACATGAAGAATATAGTGAGAAGCTCAATTATATAATAGGTGCAGCGTCAAATGAATGAAGAACTTGTTCCAGAATCATTCTCCTATCCTTTGTTAGTGGAAATTCATATCCATCAGAATGAGAGATATTCAGAAGGTAAAGCTTCTTCAATGCAACAAACGCTGCGGCAAACACCCTCTTCATTCCTCCCCTGGTGCTATCAATTTTATATTCAAATTCATACACTTGAAGGCCTCCCATGCCTTTTCTCTCGGAAACTGATACAACCTCAGCTTCCTTTGTACTCTCCTACACCGAGTTAAAAGGAAAAAAAGTTATTCCACAGAACATAAATTGGCAAGTATACACATTCTTGTACATGAGATAAACAGGAAGTAAGAGCATATACAACTATACGACAGTTCACCCTCAAAATGAAAGAATAATACAACAGTCCATTTATTCCTTTGGTTGACAAAAATTAAAAAAAATAATCACTAGCAGAAATTCTGGTTTATACTCTATTTCTAGTGCAACATGTTGGAATTCCAAGTGGCATTCCATGTAATAGAAGAAAAAGCAGATTGCAAATGGTTCAAGGAAACAGAAATATATGTTGATAAATTTAGAACCTTTCGAGCAATAGTAGCATACAAAACTAGTTCCTCTATGATGTTTGCACTCCAGAAAATTCTCAATTAATCTAAAATAATCAAGATAAATTCTTAAAACATCCCTTGACGCCGGTCAATAAACTAGCGTTTCAACTGAATGATATGCATGTCAAGATTGCGATTCAACAGGAAGTTAAACAATTGGCCCAATCTATTGACCAATGATCGTGTCACCTACAAATGATACATCATATAAACACTAACTCCCTTGGTTAGTTATCTTTACATACTCAAGTCCAATCTCTTAGGAACCAAAGACCATCCTCTGACAAAGTTGGCAAGATAACTGTCCATGACCAGCAACCTAAACCTCTAAACTTGTCTATGGAAAGCCTTATGTCTTTATAATGCTTGGCTAATTGGTTGATTCATCAAATTCTCCTCCTGGCCATAAGAAATCTTGTCTTTAGCGCCTAGCTTAGCAACAGAACTTCCTAAAGATACTGTTTCGTTCATATCTGACACATTGCTATCCTTCTCCTTTGGACCGAAGCAGTTTAACAAGAATTGCAATCAATCAACTCGTGTTTTTTTTTTTCCAGAAAATTCGCTCTTCACTCCAATACTCATCTCATGCTTCTTTGTTTGAATCATATAAGCAACATAGAAATTATAGGAAAGAACTTATTACTGCAACTTTAAATAGTAAGTGCATGGACAATAAACTACAGGTACTAATACAACTCCAAATTAACCCTTCCAACAATGGCATTAAACCTCTCTAACGTTTTCCTGTTCTCATTCTAATAAACTATGCTGATAATGTAGGACCAATTATATAATTTCACAACAGAAACTAGAACCAAAATCAAGACACTTGCATCTTTTTAAGTACAACAAAAAGCATTGCAATGAACTAGGAAAAATAAGACCTTGCGCCTCTCGGCCTCAATGAGCTTTTCTGCTACAAACTGTGGACTTCCAAACTCCCCAAGGCCAGAAATCCGAACTGGGATGACAACAATCCCAAAATTGTTAGACCCTTTATCTGCGTCTTCAAACAAAACAGTTGCCCCAGCTTTGTCAACCTAAATCAAATCATTATTAAACTAATGTTCAGTCATACCAAATATAAAATTGACGATAATACACAATGGTTATCAATAAACCTGAACCCAAGAAGAGGGTCTCAGAAGAGTGAATCCCTCTTTAGTATCAGTGTATCTTTGGAGCGATAAAACTTCATCCGTGGCCATGGACAAGCTGCTCGAAAAAGGGTTCCATAACAACACTGAAACATGAATGGAGAGCTTCAACAACAATCTCCTGTTCAAAGAAATTGATTGGGAGTCACCATTAGAGCAAGAAGAAAGAGATGAAGCACAGAGGGAAGAGGAGAAGAGAAATGTCTTGGGCTTTTGTCTCGGGAGGACATTGTTAATGAAGAGGGAATGGTAGTTTGAGAGACGAAAGCTAAGCTCCGGAATGGCCATTGGTGGAAATTAAGCATGAAAGAAGGATAAAGAACCAGACCCAAAACACAGGAAAAGAAAAAATAGTCCAATATAACGACTATAACACACGAATATTTTTTCATTTTGATACATACTTCTTCCGTTCCTAAGGTTAAATGTATGATGTTTTAAATTGTTATACATATTAAAAAAATTGATAAAATTATCTGAATAACCTTAGTAAATTTAGGGTTAAGTACCAAAAATCCTCCTGTAATTTCAGAAACTAATCAATTACCCTCCACTATTTTATAAAACTATCATTAACCCTTATATGGTTTGTCAAAATTAGTAAATATTAAATTTTCAGTTAATTGTAACAGTCAAAACTGAAAGTCAACTATTTCAGTTTTAAAAAAATTATAAAATGACATATATACCCTCATTAAAATATATCAATTTAAATGTTTTCTACTTTTCTCATTTCTATTTTACCACCAGATACTCACTCATCCATCTTTTATTTACGTTTAACATTCTTGACTATTTCCTTTGAAAAAATTCATTTTCTTAATTTTGTTACAAACTTTAATTTTCTTTAAAATTTGTAAATTATACTATTGTACTACCTTTTTTGAATTTTAATATACTTCAAATTGTTTATAAATGCTCTTTATTTAAACACCTAATTTTCTGAATTTTTATTTCCATTATTCTCTATATTAATTATTATCTTTATCCTTTTTAATAATTACTTTTGATGTAATATTTTCTGTTTTACATTCATAATCATCATCAGACTCTTGCGAAGTTTGGGGCTACATGTCTTGAAATTGAGTGAGGGTGGGGCACTGCTCCAGAGTTTGTATCACAATTGGGGCTACATGTCTTAACATAATTTCTTACATTTCAAAAAAAAAAAAAATCACCATCAGACGTACGTAGACTACCACCATATACCGCTGCCACCACCATCATTCTCCATAGGGGACCACCACCACCACCACCACCCTCCACTATTTGTAATGGAATGAAACATAATCAAGAGCCAATTCCTAACAACCCAACAACATATATACTCAAAATTTAAATATTTCCTAACCCACTTAATGTCAAAAGAACAAGACACCCAAAACCAACGGAGCAACACTCAAAACTTATGCAGTTCCAAAATTTTGATCCGGAAGAAACTACACCAAAATCAACAAATTCTGTAACGACCACTTGAGTTGTCATTGTCTCTCCCATTGTCACCGTTTTCACCAATGGAGATAGCCAAATTAATTATCATCTTGAAAATCATTTATGTTAGAATTAATTGAAATAATATCTAGTATAAATCCCTCATAACTAACGTGAATGATACACACTGAAGAAGAAATATCCACGTCAAACGTACTCTTTCGTGAGGCGATGACAGTGGAGGGGGAGGTGAGGGCGGCGGTGGCTCATGGTGATGTGAATCCTTGATTTCAACGTGTGAAAACAAGAACTCAATGCGGAAAATTGCCAAGGAAAGTCTGTATGCAAGACGCAGCTCTCAAAACTCTAGAATCTTTACCCTTGGATTCGGCAGACTACTAATTTAACAAGTTAAATTAAACACGCAATTCGAACCAAGTGGAGAATAATAGAGGCGAAACAAAGCATGCAATTAGATAGAGCAATTATCTAATTAGCCTATAGTTCCTGTACTTTAGCGATTAACAAAGCATACAAATTACTTAAGCCAAAATAAAGAAGAGTGAATAATAAAGTATAGACTTTCATTCAATTAATCACTGAAAAATAATGAGGTGCAGCACCCCTATTTATAGGTGTAGATACACGAAAATACAAGAGAAAATAAGGAAAGAAAACATAAAATTGGAACTTAATCAAAAGATTAAGTAACTCACAAAAATCAGCAAAAGGAACTTACTTGCTGAAAAAGTAAAAGAAAAGAAGGGAAAATTTCGTCTTCCATAAGGAAAGGTTGTGAACGAAATTCTCAAGGAAAAAGGAAGGAAAAATTCAGATTTTACCTTTAAAGAAAAGGGAAAACCGAAAAATAAAGGAGAAAAGAAAAAGAGGAAACTATGAAGAGAATTAGGTAACATGCACAAAACCTTAATTCTCCTCCTAACCCTAACCCTAATTGTGAATTGCTTCTCCTTGGGCTTGGGCTTGGCCGAATGTGGGTTCATGGAGTGGGCTTGATGGATTCGGCCCAATTGATGTAGCATGATGATGTAGATGTAGGAAGCTTCTGGAATCTTCTGGAAGCTTCCGGAATCATTTCAGAAGCTCAAAAAAAATATTTCACTTCTAAAATTCTTCAGTCTTCATGAAATCTCCATTTTTTTACTGGAAAGACTTGTAGTTACCATTTCCACCATTTCCTTAGCTCGTAAATACCATTTCCACCATTTGCACAGCTTGGAAATACCATTTCCACCATTTCCTTAATTGGAAAGATTAGTATTCACCATTTCTACCTTGATGGAGAGTAGGGTAACTCTTGTAAGCTTTCTTTCTTTCTCAGTGAGTTCATTGGAGCTGGATATGAGCTGGGCTTCTGTAGCACACATTTGAACAAAGTTTGCAAGGTCTGCTTTGAGCTTTGAAGTCCTCTTGCGAGTCATCGGCCCAACTATATCAACGAATGGATCTCTCTGATATGGACTTAGATCGTGGAGCATTGGTGGGCCTCGATGAAGCACTCGAACCTCAGCTGCACTCTCTGTACCATCTTCTGGATCTCCTTGAACTGGACTTGTCGATGAGCTAGGGGCGTTCACATCACATGGTATTCGTTGTTGGTGATGGCGGCGGATCGCCGGTGTCTGATGGTATTGGATGTTGGTGATGGCGGAGGAGATCGAGGAGGTGATTACGGAGTAGGAGCGAAGCGATAGCTAGCCGAGGAGGAAGAGGTGAAGAAGCTGATGGCTAATGGTGATGAGTGTTGTGATTATAGATACGGCTGAAAGATAAAGAAAGAAAACCTTAGTAATAATTAATTTATAGTAAAATGACAAATATCTTTTTTGCTGTTAAAATTAACTGAAAATTTAGCATGTACCCATTATGACAAACCATTGGGGGGGGGGGGGGGGGGTTAATGGTAGCTTTTTAAAGTAGGGGAGGATATTTGGTTTGTTTGTGAAACCACATAAGGGTTATTGCTATTTAACCCTTAAATTTATTTGATTATACCAAAATACTCCTTTGTCCTCAAAAGAGTCTTTCTGGAACTCCAAAAAAATTTCCTTAAAGGTGTCACCTCACAATTTTCAACACAAAAAGTAAATTAAATTCCATTTTTACCCTTCATCTAAATTTTTGCAAAACTGATAGGAGTAATAGCAAAATTTCATTTTTCAAAAAAGTACATTAATTTCTCATTGATTATGTAGTCATTTATTAACAGCAATAAATATTATGTGCTTTGATTTACCCACAAACGTTGTTTTTCATTCTTCGAAAAGGATTACTAAGTTTTATTTAATTTTATATGTTTATCTTCCATTTGATTTACTTGAAGGATATGGAGTAATATGTTTAATTCATTTGATATTTATCTTACATTTCCAACTAAACTTAAAATAATTGATACTTATCTTAGTGTTTTTTTTTTTCTGTTTTCTTTTTCTTGGCATGGAGAAAAAAGATATGATGTGACACAAAAAATGTTCTTCTAGTGGTGTTTCTTACGGCCCAATGAATTATCTTGAACAGCGCGGCTCAAACTGATGGAAACTTCATTGCAAAAGGAGATGGTTGCACTGGGAACCGACCTAGGTAGCTCGGATCAGCAAGGATGGTGAAGAAGAACGTGATTTGTGGACTGTTCCGGCAACAACTGTAAATGATCAAGAGAAAAGTGGGGCTTTCCCCCCTGTATAGGCTCCGACGGTCAAGTTAGAAAGCAGGAAGAAGATAAACAGTATTGACAATTGGCTCAAAATGGTAAAAGTGGCGTATCTCACTAAGTCTGAAGACTTAGTATATATACCTCCAGACTGAAATTGGTCCGTTGAACCTTCCTGACTGACATGCTCACCTGCTCCTCTCTGTTTAGCGTGGCGTGTACGTTTTACACTGTCCTGACCGAATTTCACGGGCTTCGTCTTCCTTGAAGATCTGGGAGATCTCTGCATAGATTTTGAAATACATACCTAATCCCATGATGACCTTTACCTACTGTGTCAGTGAAATGACTTAAACCGACCTAACGGCCTTAGTTCGGTTAGGCTGATTATCATGATATAGATGTGAGGGAAACTATTAAGGCATGTCGAGATCGTGGTCCGACCTAAATCTATTAGAGATATACTATCGGGCTCGGTTTTAAGGATCTATCCGACCTAAGCTTGTGACCAATATGCCGCTTGGCTCGGTCTTGATGATCTGCCCGACCTAAGCAGGGTTCTGGACTTCTTATGCATCTTTTTATCTTTTACTGTTTGTCTTTGCTTTAGTCCATTGGGCCAGGCCCAATGGAAGTTTAATTTTATGCACACCAACAAGTCCCCCCAGTATTAGGTTTTACCGGGATAAAACTTAATACTTTTTATGTTTTTCTGAGCAAAAATTTTTGCCTAAGGTATTTATCATGCATTCCCCTGATATATGTCCGAGCCAACTTTCCGAGCTAAAGCTTAATGCTTTTGGTGTTTTATTGAGCTAAAAATTTGAGTAAGGTATTCATCAAGTGTTCATCCGACCTATGTTCAGATAACTCTTAAGGTTTTTCTTCCGACCTAAGCAGTCATAGTATGTGAACCGATCTGACCCATGTCTATAAAAGGCGATAATCCATTATATCCGAAGTATAGTATAAAGAAGCTGCCAACTTTTAGACTATCGAATGTGATTAGGGCTGGCAATCTCTGACACGACACGAAAACACGACACGAAACCGACACGATATAAGCGGGTTAGGGTTGATCCTTAGCGGGTTCGCGGGTTATATGGGTCGATCCAAATAACACGAATAAATAAACGGGTAAGGTTAGGGTTGAGAAAGTCGACACGTTAACCCACCAACCCGAATCCGACAAGAGAAATTTATACTACAACACAAAAACACGACACGAACCCGACACGACACGAAATGTTCGTGGGTTAAATGGGTCGACACGAATAACACGAATAATTAAACGGGTAAGGTTAGGGTTGAGGGGTGTCAACATGGGAACCCGCCAACCCGAACCTGATAACCCGGACACGACACGAATTGCCACCCCTAAATGTGATAAAGGAGAAAGTGCGAGATATAATTGAGAAAGCCGACTCATAGAAAATAATATGTTAGCCGATTCAGAGGTAATAATTGCAATAGTGACCTAAAGAGGTTGAATAAATCAATGAAGGCAGCAATAAAGGCAGCAGTAAAGGTGTACCTTTGCGTTACGACACACGAAATCTGGCTTTTGAAGAGTCGGGATGTGACAGGGAACGTCTTCACAATTATTGAGGCAGCCGGTTCGACTTCTCACGCTTTTATTATTCTCGAGGTGGTATTTAAAGCTTCAACGCTTGGTTTGTCCTTGTCTGTTCGATCTTCCCGAGGCTTTCCTTTATAAGCCGAAGAAGTTGGCATTGGCACTATTGTGTTGTACGTTTCCTGAAAAGAAAACTCTCTGCTCTTCTTCTCTCCGCCGAATTGATATTTCCTCGCCGTGTTCTGCTGGTGTCGTCTTTCCAGATTGCCTGTGATAGTCCGCGCCGCCGCTTCGCCTCGTTGCCTCCATATTGTTATTTTGCAAACATCCATGGCCAAAGAAAGGAGTTCCGGCACCGGAGCATCTCGTCCAAACCCATCCTCAAGTCAGTCTGTTCTTCTTCTTTCTTTTAACGATTATAAATGAGTCGCCGGCGTAGACATGAATTTCGGCAAGTTTGATGTATGAACCCTTTTTATATGAGCAACATATACTGCTAGTTTGTCTACCTCAGTAGGATCTGTTATATCTGACATTAAGCATGATTCCGGTGCCTTTGTACTGCTTCCTGTAGATACGGCTGCCATATCATATGAGTTTCATCCGGAAGAGATAGTTTCCGAACTGACTAGGGTAGAATTAGAAACCCTAAGATCGACCTATTACCTTGATCAGGCCATCCGAACCCGATTACCCAGGCCGGAAGAGAGAATAACTAGTACCTCCGGGGGTTGGGTCGGTATATACGAGTACCATATAAAGTTCGGGCTAAGATTTCCTGCCCCTGATTTCTTTTCCGAGCTATGCGATAATTTAGAGATTGGGCTGAGCCAGTTATTACCTAACGCCTTTAGATTCCTAGTAGGTTTTATGTGCGTTTGCTTCGGAGCTAAAATCCGACCTTCAGTAGATCTGTTTTTCCAATTTTATACCGTCCGCCAATATCCTTATGGGCCGGGGTGGGTGACCTTCCAGAAACGTAGAAATGGGTCCCTCCTTATAACTAACTCCCCAAATACAAATAAGCATTGGAGGGGGAGATATTTTATGGTGAAAGCCGACGAAGCAAATCTTCCCTGCCGTTGGTCGAGGTTTGTAGCGCCGACAAAGCAAACACGGGATAAATCCAATCCCATAGTGTTATCACAATATAAGGCGTTAAGAACTTTCACCAGTTCGGAGAAATATTCAGTTAAGTATCCTTCGGAGGGCCTTCTTGTCTGGGCCGGGCTGAGCCAAGCCCCCGATGTAGAGGAAGAATGTAAATACCTGTCTCTGAACTCTTACTTAATGTCTTCCCGATTTGGGGTCAACTTCTTAGATCGGTGATTCTGATTCTTGTCTGTCTTTTGTTTTCAGGTGGCTTCAGCGGGTTCGGTCGGAAGAAGAAATCAAATAGGCCGGCAGTAGCATCGGGGTCTTCAAAGAGACCTTCTGCTGAAATCGATCTAACCGAGGAGGTCGAAGCTTTGCTGACCCTCCTGCTGGTGCCCTGACCCTCTGGGCATCTAAGAAGAGCAGGCCGACCCCTGCAGAAGTTCAGGCGGCTAAAGCCGCCAAGGCTCCACAGTTGCTGACGGATTCCTCATTTGGGGCTGAGCTTCCGAGCCCGGATGAATTGTTGGGGCCCTTGGACCCGTCGTGCAAGGAAAGAGTTATCATTCTTAGGGAGCAAAGAGAAAGACCGGGCTCCCTAACCCGGCCTGTATATCAGCCCCACTCGGCGGAGCCTCTGCCCGAAGATGTTAGGCTGTACGCGGAATTGGTGGCCGAATCCCACAGCTCCTTTGCGGAGATTATTGAGGTGAGCGGCCAGATAAGGAAAACCATCGACCAGCTGGCATAGCAAGAAGCCTTTTTGGCTTCTCATATAAAACGGGTAAGCTTCAGATCGTTTAGTGCGTTCCTTGAAATGCATGCTTGCTCTGTAATATTTCTGTAAGGCTCATAATCTGATTTTACAGGTCGGAATAAATTATGCCGCTACGGCCAAGAGGACGGTGGCCTTGGATTTTTGGCTCAAAGTTATGAGCAGGAAAGGCTGAAGATGCCAACCGAGGAGATAGAGGAATTGAAGATGAGGCTGGGAGTCGAGTCTAGTAAGGTGACCGACCTCCAGGCCAAAAATACCGAGCTCTATAAAGAAAACCAAGAGCTCGGTACCAAGGCCAGCCAGATGAGCACCCGGTCACAAGGCTTGGAGGTAGAAGTGGAGGAATTAAGGAAGAGCGAGTCCGAGCTGGGGAAGAAGGTTGCCGACCTGGAAAGGGCTTTAGAGGAGGAGAAGAAGAAATCTTCCGAGCTGCTGGGTCCGGCTGAGGTGGAGGATGCATGATGAGGGCATCCCAAGTCCAGCAACAAATTCACAAACAAGTGAGTCCAGAGAAGCTGAGGAGGTTCGAGTTCTACATTGAGGTCCAACAATGCTTAAGGATCCAAGTCCATATCAAATGGATCCACTTGTAGACATCATTGGGCCAATGACCAGAAGCAGAGAAAAGAAGGTTCAAGAAACAACCTTGTACAAGCCTGCCATCAGGACGCTCAATTGATAGTAGAAGCAAACGCCTTGGAAAACAAAGACGGAAAGGTTCAAATTGCGACTCTCCTAACAATTCTTGAAGAAGAGGCGCAATTCCCCAATCCATAATGAAGAAGAAGGCTGTTTCTTGAAGTTCTTGAAGACGCCGGAAGGTTCTTGGACTTTAAAGAAACAATTCTTGAAGTTCTTGATTTTACTTAAATTCTTGAATTTCATATTTTGCAGAATCTTGAAGAATCTTGAAATCTTGAAAATCTTGATTCCGAAATGATTCCGGGAGGTTCCAGAAGATTCCGAAGCTCCCTACACCATTCCATAATGCGACATCAACAAATTAGGCCGATCAATAATAAACAAGTATTCAGATCATAAAAACTATTAGTTTTGAGTACTCTCCCTTTATTGCTTTATGTATTTGCATGCGTGTAGTTTACATATTGCATGAAACTTAGCTAATTAGGTTAATTGCTCTACCTAATTAATTCGCATGTTTCAACTCTTCTTACTTGGTTCGAAAATTCTCAATTAAATTAGCTTAGGTTAGCTTACTTGGTTCTCTGAATTTCGGGTAAGTTAGAGCTTATACGAGCTACGCTACTTAATCACACTTTCCTTGGAAACTTTCATTCGTATGTGTACAACCGTCCACATCAATGCATGCCATTCTGCCTTAGAAAATTTTAAGGGGGGGCCACTGCTTGATCTTATGAACCGTCGGTTCATGGAGTTAATTCAGTGTGGCTATACCCTTTGCTGGGACGAACTGAAGGGCCCCAGATCGGTGGATGGCTTCCCAGAGGACTCCTTGGCTCATACTTCTTTGTTGGCTTAGGATCGGGACCCTTTCGACTTAATAGAGGAGGTCAAGCAGGAGTGCCGGGCTAACGGTATTCCCTTGCCGGAAAACACTGAAGAGGAGGATCCCGTGGTCGACCCAACCGAGACAGCCGATGAAGAAGCGACCTCTCAAGCTCCTCCCTCTTAGCTTTCCTCTGTACTTTACTTTTTTGAAGAATTTTTTGTATTCTTTGATTGGAACAGCTTTGTACTGGGCCAATTTTTTGAATAAATGCCTTCTTTTTTCTTCTTTCACTGTCTTGAATCCGATACTTTTTCCGACCTTAACTCCGACTGGTTTATAAATAGTACTTTCTTAAGTGTGCTGCGTTCCAAGCCCGCGGAATCAATTGTCCTTGCAAATCTTCCAAAACATAACTGCCAGTAGGTCGGGCTTCAATCACCCGGTAGAGCCCTTCCCAATTAGATACTAACTTGCCCTGTTCTTGTGGTTTGCTGATAGCTCGGCTTCGTAAAACTAAGTCTCCCGGTACAAAGGCCGATGTTTGACCCGAGCGTCATAATGTTGCCGAACTAAATTTTTGTAATTTAGTTGATGCATATAAGTAGTGTTCCGAGCTTCCTCCATCAAGTCCAAGCTAAGCTCTAAGTTTCTCTGGTTCTGGTCCCTTTCGAAGTGCATGACTCAGGGCGCATCATTTTGTATCTCCGGGGGTATGACGGCGTTGACTCCAAAGGCTAGCTCGAAAGGAGTCTTTCCCGTGGCCGATTTAGGCGTAGTCTATAGCCACAACAAGATAATGACAAGAACCGATATTAGGAAACGGCCCCATGAGATCTATCCCCCATTCCGAGAAAGGCCAAGGAGCAATTATCCCCGTACTGGCAGCCTGTGAATTGTCGCATTGTGTTGGCAACTGGGACAACGTTGAACATATGCGACTGCTTCTTGAAATAACCGAGGCCAATAAAACCCAGCTCCAATGATTTTCTTGGCCAGATTCTGAGCCCCAATGTGAGACCCACAGTCTCCTAGATGTACTTCTCTTAGCACGGCTTCTGCTTCTCCCGAACCTAGGCACTTTAGTAAGGGCATCAAGAAACCCTTTTTATACAGATCCTCCCCGACTATTTGATAATGTTCAGCCTTCCTTCATATTCGTTGTGCTTCTTTTCGCGAATCTGGTAAAGTACCATTTTGCAGATACTGCCATAGAGGAAATCTCCAATCCTGACCTTCACTTATGGCCAAGATTGCTGGCTCGGCTGTACTCCTATTCTGTACTTCTTCCACTAGGACGCTTTTAGTCAGATGAGAGAAAACCGAGGAAGCCAATTTGGACAAGGCATCTGCATTTGTGTTTTTACTCCGTGGAACCCGCTCTATAGTCCATTTTGGAAAAAATTTTAGATGCTGCTGCACCAGTGTTAAATATTCCTCCATTTGCCGATCCTTAGCCTTATACTCCCCCAAAATTTGTTTAACTACAAGCTGGGAGTCAGAACAAATTTTTAGAGTTCTGACCCCCAGTTTCCGAGCTAGTTTTAGACCGGCTATCATGGCTTCATCTCTGCCTCATTGTTGGTGGTAGCAAAGCAGAACCGTAAAGCATAAGTGTGAACTTCCCCAATAGGGCTGGTGAGGATGATCCCCGCACCCGATCCAGACTGGGTGGATGCACCATCTACGTAGAGTGTCCATGAATCATCGCCTTTTGCTACGGTTAAGAGAAGGTCAGTTTCTTGCGACGGGCCAGGCGTGCCCTCGTGGATGTCTGATACTCCCTCAGCTATGAAATCTGCCAATACTTGTCCTTTGACTGCGGTGCGAGGCGCAAAGGTGATATCGTACTCTCCCAATTCGATGGCCCATTTGGTGAGACGACCAGAAACCCCTGCCTTTTGTAAGACGGCTTTAAGAGGTGCGTCGGTATAGACGGTGACTCCGTGGGAGTTGAAATAAGGGTGGAGACGTCGCGTGGAGTGAACTAGAGCCATGAAATAGTTTTTCTCTGCTGCCTGCAAAACTTTGCTAACAAAATAGATGGGTCTTTGAACCCGGTTATCTTCTTGAAGCAAAACTGAGCTAATTACTGAGTCAGTGGTAGCTATATACATGTATAATTGTTCTCCGGGAATTGGCATGGTTAAAGATGGCAAAGAAGCTAAATACGTTTTTAGTTGTTCGAAAGCAGTTTGGCATTCCAAGGTCCACACAAATTTATCTGTTTTCTTTAAAATGCTAAAAAATGGTAAAGCTCATTCTGCCGATCGAGCTAAAAACCGATTTAAGGCTGCTAGTCTACCCATTAATTGTTGTACTTCACGAATTGATCTAGGTGGATGCATTTGCAGGACAACTTCTACTTTCTTTGGATTAACCGAAATACCTCTTTCAGAAACCATGTAACCTAAGAACTTCCCCGAAGTAGCCCCAAAAACACATTTTTTTGGATTTAACCTTAATTTATATTGGACAAGAGTTTCAAGTGTTTCACGTAAATCAAGCAAATAGGTAGATTCATCCCTACTTTTAACAAGTAAATCATCAACATATGCTTCCATGTTTCGACCTAACTGGTTTTTAAAGATTTTATTCACTAAGCGTTGAAAGGTAGCCCCAACATTCTTCAAACCGAAAGGCATAGTGATAAAGCAATAAGTACCTTTATCAGTGATGAAAGAGGTTTTTTCCTCGTCTTCTTTAGCCATGAAGATTTGGTGATAGCCCTTGTATGCATCCAAGAAGTTGAGGAAACGAAATCTAGCTATAGCGTCGACCAGAATGTCAATCAAGGGTAGGGGGAACCAGTCTTTGGGGCAGGCTTTGTTTAGGTCGGTAAAGTCGATACATATACGCCATGAACCATCGGGCTTGGGAACCAACACAGGGTTAGATAACCATTCAGGATAATCTACTTCTCGAATGATACGTACCTCTAATAGAGCGTTGACTTCGATCTCTACGTATTTGCTGTGTTCTCCTCCAAGGTTACGCTTTCGTTGACGAACCGGCCTACGATTGGCATCAATGGATAGCCTGTGTTCAATGATATTTCGTGAAATGCCAGGCATGTCTTCCGGCCCCCAAGCAAAGACTTTCGCAAACTCACGCAAAAGGTTAAGTAAATCATGTTGTAACTGAGGAGGTAAATCGGCCCCAATCTTAATTACCTTGTTTGGATCGGTAGTCAGGGGGACGATCTTCACCTCAGCCCCCGCTTCAATGGATCGGTCCGAGCTACCTGTCAGGTCGGTGATGTTAATGGGATGAGAAATACTTCCTGGAAGAGTAGGCGGCGAAGCTCGAGGTGCAGGGGTCGGAGTGACCGTAGAGGCAACTTTCGATTTCCGATCCATAGGCACCTGTTCTCTTAGGGAAGCCGTGTAACATTTCTTAACCTGTATGACATCACAATGAAGAGTGGCCACCCCACCCACGGTGGGGAATTTTAAAAGCATATGCATGGTAGAAGCAATGGCCTGAAATTGATTTAATCCAGGCCGACCCAGATATACATTATAAGGTGAGGGTTCATCAATGACTACGAAATCTATGGTTTCTGTACGTTTTAGCTATCCAGCTATCAACGTGACTGGTATGCTTAACTGTCCCACAAGAATAACATGGTGGTTTCCAAAGCCAATCAAGGGTGTACGTACTGAATTTAAATGTGTCTTATGTAACTGACATCCTGCCAATGCTTTGGTAGTAATTATATTACTAGAGCTACCCGTGTCTAACAATGTTCTACGTACTTGATAATTAGAAATATAACAATCGATCACTAGTGGATCATCACAATTATAAGGCAAGAAAATATCACTGTCATCGAAAGTAATTACTGGTGCCATGGCTTCCGCTTTACGCTTACCTAAAACTTTGTTTGTTTGTCGATATACATGTTTTCTCTGGCGATTAGAGTCGCCCTGGGTTGGTCCTCCAGCTATGGTATTCACGACCCCAGCTATGGTCAGGTCGGCTCCAGCTCTAGCGTTCAGGGCTCGGGGGTCGGGTTGGGAACATTCCTGGGCAAAATGATCGGGCTTTCCACACCGGTAGCATCCGGTAGGTCGCTCCCGGGTTGCTGCAGCCGCGGGTTTAGGCAAAGGGTCCACTTGTGTATATTGTGGCAGTTTTCCAGCTTGAATAAGCTTTGCTATCTCTGCAGCCAAATCTCGACAATCATTAGTATTGTGACCAATGTGCTTATGATAGTTACAATACCTGCCGGGATTGAGCCAATCTGTGGGACCCGTCATGGGGCGGGCTGGGGGTAACAACCCTTGATACTGGATGGCCGCATATATATCGGTTCGTGGAATGGAGAAGGGCTCGACCACCTGCACGGCGTTAACACTTACCCCGGCCTTCGGGACAGGGTTAGTAGTACTAACAAAATTTTGCTTCTTACTTCCTCCTGGGGGAGGAATCGGGGAAGAAGCTTTTCTCTTACCATATAGGTCGAAAAAACCTCTTTTTCGTTCCTGTCTTATGGCTGCAGCATCCTCAATAACAGCGAAGTTAACAGCAGTGACCATCATTTCAAAATAAGAGTGTGGGGGTCGGATGGCCAGTTCAGTAGCTAAAGGTCCTGACCGTAACCCGTTAATAAACGACCCCATCATAATCCTATCATCTTTTTCATGGCATTGCCTAGATTCTACGTTAAATCGATCTATGTAGGCCTGTAATCCCTCTTCCATTTTTTGAGTTATGTTCATTAAGTGTGAAATTGGTTTGGACAATATCTTGTTACCCATAAAATTAGCTAAAAACAAGTCACCGAATTGATCTAATGAATGAATGGAGTTTCGAGGCAGAGTACAATACCAATTTATGGCTTGACCTTTAAGAGTCAAATGGAATGTCATGCAACGGTTGGCATCAGACAAGTTGGCGGCATCCATGACACTCATGCACTGCATCCAATGAGCCGTGGGGTCGGTAGTTCCGTCGTACTTGTCAACCTTACCTAAACCTTTGTAACCCGGGGGGAACGGTGCTATTTGGATCTCCCAACCAAATGGGTGAGACACCCGAGAAGTGGGCCCAGCTCGTCCCAACTGCGCATATACGGATCCAGGGAGAACTGTTTGGCCGGGCTGGGCGTATCCGATTTGACCTAGGGGGTATCCACTCATTCCGGGATAAGTAGGCAGTGGTCCTCTAGCCGCGAAGTTCCCTGCGCTGGGCCGGGGATAATAGCTCGGGTTGAGTAAGGGAGAGTACCCTGTGGGGGGCTGCATGGCTCAGCTGGTGCCTATACTGTAATGTTGAAACTGAGCTAGGTTTGACGGAACTAGGTGCCCGGGATATCCTAATTGGTTAACTTCAGGACCAAGGTGGCTAAATTGGTTTAATGGTTGAACTAGGCCGGGCTGACCTATTTGACTCGTTTGTGGGCCCAGGCCAGGCTGACCTAACTGACTCACTTGCTGTCCTAACATAGGAAAATGCAGACCCGACATAAAAGGATAATTATTGAGCTGAGCGTTAGGAACCATGAAAGGAGCTGGGAAAGTAGGGGTGACCTGGGTATGGGCTAAGGTGGTGTAAACAGGAGGTGCAGTAGAAAGGGTTGGGAGACCAGATATGTAGTTAGACCCTGAAAAAAGGTGAGCTCCTCCAGAGTGGGGAAGGCACCCTGAAACAGCGATAGACTGGGGGGGGGGGGGGGGGGGAAGACTAGAAATCAAAACAACGGAGGGATCAGCCATGGGATTGAACAGAGCTCCTGGTGGGAGAACAGTGTGGACAACTTGCGAACTAAAGGGATGTTCTATGTTAACCAAATCTAGGGTAGTGGTTGCCATGCTTGAGACGGGGAGTTCTAAATTGGGAGTAGAGGTGACCGGAATGCTATGGTTCCTTAGATGAAATAATTGCGGAAACAAACGGTAAAACTTTTCTCTTTCCGCTTGTTCTTGCTGGGGGGTGAGAGGCTCAATAACGGTGGCGGTAGTCGGTGGAGCATTGGGGGTGATAGAAACTACGGCGATGGTTGGAACTATAGCGGTTGTGACGACGGGATCAGCGGTGGTGTTAGAAGAAGAAGCACCCACTCCTGAACAATCTTGAGCTTGCGTCATGGTTTCAACAAATTTCTTTAAAAGTGGAGAAGATTTGATGAAATAACTTGATCAAACGTTCCCCACAGACGGCGCCAGTTGATGTGACACAAAAAATGTTCTTCTAGTGGTGCTTCTTACGGCCCAATGAATTATCTTGAACAGCGCGGCTCAAACTGATGGAAACTTCACTGCAAAAGGAGATGGTTGCACTGGGAACCGACCTGGGTAGCTCGGATAGCAAGGATGGTGGAGAAGAACGTGATTTGTGGACTGTTCCGGCAACAATTGTAAATGATCAAGAGAAAAGCGGGGCTTTCCCTCCTGTATAGGCTCCGACGGTCAAGTTAGAAAGCAGGAAGAAGATAAACAGTATTGACAATTGGCTCAAAATGGTAAAAGTGGCGTATCTCACTAAGTCTGAAGACTTAGTATATATACCTCCAGACTGAAATTGGTCCGTTGAACCTTCCTGACTGACATGCTCACCTGCTCCTCTCTGTTTAGCGTGGCGTGTACGTTTTACACTGTCCTGACCGGATTTCACGGGCTTTGTCTTCCTTGAAGATCTGGGAGATCTCTGCATAGATTTTGAAATACATACCTAATCCCATGATGACTTTTACCTACTGTGTCAGTGAAATGACTTAAACCGACCTAACAGCCTTAGTTCGGTTAGGCTGATTATCATGATATAGATGTGAGGGAAACTATTAAGGCATGTCGAGATCGTGGTCCGACCTAAACCTATTAGAGATATACTATCGGGCTCGGTTTTAAGGATCTATCCGACCTAAGCTTGTGACCAATATGCCGCTTGGCTCGGTCTTGATGATCTGCTCAACCTAAGCAGGGTTCTGGACTTCTTATGCATCTTTTTATCTTTTACTGTTTGTCTTTGCTTTAGTCCATTGGGCCAGGCCCAATGGAAGTTCAATTTTATGCACACCAAGATATATTACGGAGTAAAAGATAAAGTGTTAAAAAAGATATTTATAATTTGATTGCTTTCTTATCACATAAGGTGAGAATATTTGATTGAAAAGCTTTATGTTACCATTGCAAGATTTTTTTTTTTTTTTCTTTTGTTTCCACAATGTATTAGGCTCATTGCTTCTCTACTCTTTCGAATAATTTGATTCTAAAAGCATCAATTAACATAAAACAATGGGCATGTTAATTGCAAAACACTTTTTACTAAACACATGACACTTATTAAAATTTTAAGTGGTGAAAAGATAATAATATCCTTATATATTTCTACCATCATAAATATTTTTACCTACACCCTCATTTCCTCTTCAACTCTCCATTTCACTCTTTAACTCACTCTCATTTTTCTACTCCAATTTTTTCAAATTTTGTTTCACTCATCTCTATTCCTTCTGCAGTAAAATTAAGAAAAAAATAACTATTCCTTCTGCAGTAAAATTAAGAAAAAAATAACTTTTAAAAAGAATCACCCCATCCAGGCAATTCTATGGGAAAGAATCACCCCGACCAGGTGATTCTATGGGAAAGAATCACCCCGACTAGGTGATTCTACGGGAAAGAATCGCCCGGCGGAGGCGATTCTTTCCCATAGAATCGCCCGAATGGGGCGATTCTTTTTAAAAGTTATTTTCTTCTTACTTTTACTGTAGAAGGAAGTAGAAAGGGGAAGGGCAAAAAAGTAATTTCAAGTCTAAATTTTTTAAAAAGTGTCATTTATTTAGTAAAATGTGTCCTTCAGGCTTCAATTAACAATTCGGTAAAACAATTGAAAACTACTGCCAAAAGTCTCTATGAATTTTTTCTCCGATACCTAACAATTGTAAACGAATTTGGAATCAATATTATAAGTTCAGATTCGGTGCTCGAAGACTTCTTCAGTAAGAGGAGAAGTAATAAATGTAGGGGAGCAATTAATGGAACAAATTAACAAATGGTGAGCTGTCATTTATGTTTATTACTATTTAATAGAAAAGTATGTAAACTTTTCTGTTTTCTTAATTTGTGTGTTTATTCCTCCAACGACACTTTTTTGAGGATAGGGGAGTATAACCTTATTAATGATAAAGCTAGCACATTTTATCTCGAAGATAGAGCTTTACCACCTTATTTAATGATAAAATGAACATGTTACACATTTTTTTTTTGTAAGTTGTAGTTTCAATGAAGTTAGCATTGGAAATCTACAACATAAATAAATGATAAAATTACAATAAATAAGGGCAAATATGGAATAAAATACACTATTTGCTCTTGAATTCTTAAAACATCATATATTTAGGAACATATTTGAAAGACTAAATCATTATAACTTTAGAAACGGAGTAAATATCAACATAGGGTCATGTTATTTCTAGTAACCATTTTATTAAATACAGTAATCACTTACAAATTTTAATAGTCAAAAGTACAAAATTTTCCCAAAACCCACAAAAGAGTTTATAACATTTAATTTTTTTTATTTTTTATTTTTTTTAAAAAGGGTTGTCTTCAGTTGCGTCTGGCTATGGCGGAGGTTGAAGACACCTCTGCCGGCCTTTGGCGGAGGTTGAAGCAATCTCCGCCTGTCTTCCTCCCTTATTCTTTTTTTTTTTTTTTTAAATTTTAAAATCCAGCACTTTATTTATTTATTTATTTTAAATTTGTATACAACACAAGTGAAGTTTTAAGGTGTTTATGTATTTTCAGCTTCTAAAATTTTAAAATTGTTACTGTAAATAGTAAAATGGTTACTTACTGCATTTAACAATTTCCTCACTATATTACACTATATCTTATATAAGACTCCTTCCGGCACAAATGATATGATATTTTAACTTGTTTTTTGCAAATTAAGAAAACTCATAAAATTATATTGTCAACCTTAATAAATTTATGTAATTATTTCAAGATATCATCAATTTTATGATTTTTTCAACTTTATTTAATGATAAAGAAGACATATTCTATCTTAAACATAAGCCTTGTAACCTTATTTAATGATAAAACTAAGGGAAAGTCGCAGTTTCGGTCCCTCAATTATACCCTCGTTACACTTTCAGTCCTCAATTATTGAAACACGCACTTTCAGTCCCCTAACTATCACTCTTTCACCGATTTAGTCCCTCTTGCCGGCAAGCTATCGGTTGACTAACAAAGTCAACGGTAATTTTGACCCTTTTGAAAAATTCACAAATTATTTGAGCCAAATCATAATAACTCAAAATATTTTTAAAATATTTGGCCCAGAAGTCTTCTTCTTCTTCCTCTCCACCTTTCCCAGAAGTTTTGTTTTTTTTTTTTCCTTCGTTTTTGCTTTTTTCTTTTTTCTCTCTTCTTCCCCACTTGACGGGAAGTCTTTTCTTCCTTCCGACTACGCCGCCGCCGCCCCTCTTCTCTCCTACCTTCGCCGCCGCTCCTCCTCTCTTCTCCCTAACCCGACGCCCCTCTTCTCTCCCTTCTCAGCCGCCATTACCAACTCCTTAAAAAAATTTCAACCATCACCACCATTAACACCTCTCGTCACCATCACCACCATTACCACCATTACCACTTCCCGTCACCACCATGTTCAACCATCATCACCATTACCACCTTCCTCAACCTCCATCTTAAAATATAAAATCAAAGATGCAATAGTTCATTAACAATGAAAATCCTTTAACCATTAATTAAAAAAATATAGTAATATAACAAAAATAAATTAGTCCCATAAATTCTAAATCAAAGAAAAATTGTAAGAAACCCATCAAATTTATCATGATTTCAAAATTATGTTAAAAGAAGAGATGGGGGAAGAATAGGGGCGGCGGGGTAGGGAGAAGAAAGGAGGAGCGGCGGCGGATGTAGGAGAGAGGAGGGGCGGCAGCGGCATAGTCGGAAGGAAGACGAAGACTTCCCGTCATGTGGGGAAGAAGAGAGAAAAAAGAAAAAAAGAAGAAAAAAAAAAAAAAACTTCTGGGAAAGGTGGAGAGGAAGAAGAAGAAGTGGGAAGGAAGAAGAAGACTCCTGGGGGCAATTTTGTCTTTTCAATGATGATTTTAGTTGACTTAGTCAATGGGTGCAAAGAGTTAGTTTCAAAAAAAGGGGGGAAAATAGTGAAAACTAAATAACACGGGAGGCCAGTAGTGATTAAGCCTATTTTATATATTTTTCATTTTGACCTCAAATGACCGGTAACTTGATAGCTTGCCGGTAAGAGGGACCAAACCGGCTAAAGAGTGATAGTTAGGGGACTGAAAGTGCGAGTTTCAATAATTGAGGGACCAAAACTATGATTTTCCCATAAAACTAACATGCTACGCAAGCTTTTAAATAAGTTGTAATTTCAATGAATTTAAGTGCTTTGAAAATATACAATAGAAATGAATGTAAAGTTAATAAAAATGGGCAAACATGAAATAAAATGCACTATTTCTTCTTAAATTTTGAAATTATATAAATTGGGCAAACATTATATAAATTGGGACAAATTTTAAAGGTTTTCTTAATCTTTTTATTTTTATTTTTATTTTTACCCTTGCATCTAGGGGTGTTCATGGTTTACCCAATTAGAAAGCACCAAATAGTTTTTGGGTGGTTTGTTTGAAAAGGTTAATGGTTCGGTTTTTTAACCAAACCGTTTCTAAAAAGTGGTTAACAGTTCGGTTATTGGTTTTACTAAAAAAATTTGTTTAACCTGACCAAAAACCGCGATTCAGTTCGATTTGGGTGGTTAACCGGAAAACCATAAATTTTAAAGATACTTGAATATTGTATATTATTATTAGGGTTATCTACCAATAACCCTCCTGTGGTTTTAAAAAGTCATCAGTTACCCTCCATGGTTTGAAAAGCTACCCATAACCCTCATATGCTTGGTTTAAACTGGTAAAAGTTAATTTTCAGTTAACTTTATCGATCAAACAAGAAAGTCAACTTTTTATCAAAGAAAATTTATAACATGACATATATACCCTTAATCTTCATGCAAATAACATGGATATGTTATTTATATTTATATTTTGTTTTTTTCTTTTTTGTTTTTAGATGAAT
Source organism: Leptodermis oblonga (assembly GCA_016801395.1). Lineage (NCBI taxonomy): Eukaryota > Viridiplantae > Streptophyta > Magnoliopsida > Gentianales > Rubiaceae > Leptodermis > Leptodermis oblonga. The sequence continues at coordinate 21,739,741 of CM028753.1, forward strand.
AAATAAATCCAACATATTCCTTTTTTTAAAAACTTCTCGTTTTTAATTCTTTTTCATTTTTTATGAATTTAATTTTCTCATTATTATCTTTATATTTTTTTCAAAATTTAATTTTATTAATATCTTATCTTTTTAATTTCAATATTTACACAAATTATATTTTAATTATTATAACATTCCTTTTATTTATTCACCATCACCTTCACACCACCACGACCGCTGACCGCCGCCGCCGACCACCTCAAACCACCGCCAACCAGCAAATTAATGGAAAAAATCATCTCACAACCTCTGTTAACAATATATAACCATCACCGCCATAATTTTAACCAACCCATCACCACCACTACCAACCCGCCATCACACCATAGCCAACCCGTCACCATAGCCAACCTATCACCACGTCAACCCCACCTCCAACCGGCATTAGCAGGGCCGCAACAGCAGCAACAATAGAAACACCAAAATTTGAAAGAAATAGTGACAAGATCGAACCCAAAACATTACCACCGTTCTTAATGATTCCAGTCATCATTAAAAAAAAAAAAATTGTATTATCCGTCCTTCCTTCAACGATGATAGCGATGGAGGTGCCGCCGCCACTTCCTTTTCTACGACTCTAGCCGTCATCAAACACCTATCCTATAATTTCTTTTTTTACTCCGGCGACAATGGAGATGGAGGCGATAGTGTTCAAAATATTTTGAGACGGCAGTGACGATGTGTTGAGATGGCGGGTAGAGACAACAGATACGGTGGAGTGTGGACGTGGAGATGGTGGCTGGTCGTTGTTTTGATTGGGATGCTTTATGAGATGAGAATTTGGCGAGGATGAATAATGAAGATGATCAATATGAGGCGGCTGAAACATGATAAAAATATTAGGGAAATTGTTTTAATACATAATGACAAAAATACCCTTTTATAGTTAAAGTTGACAGAAAATTTAATTACAGGTTTAAACAAACCATAGGGGGTTATTGGTAGATTTTCAAACTACGGGAGGGTGATTGGTAACTTTCTGAAACCAAAGAAGGGTTATTGGTAGTAGTTAACCGTTATTATTAGCCTATAATTTACACTCATATCTATATTTTAATTTTTAATATCTATATTATACTTAAGAAAATCTATAAATTTAAGTAATATAATACATAATTTTAGAAAGCTTCAATTCTTTGTAATTGGCCTAAAATTTGTAATCATCTTCTAAATAGGTATTAGGCATACACACTAAGATGTCTAAATCATCTTCCAATTATTTTTTGTTGTATTTTTTTTAAATTTCAATAATTATAAATGTGTATTCGCATTGTATCCATGAAATTTTATCTCAAATAATTGAGCTCTTTTTCTTATTGAATTTTTGTCATACTTGTTCCATAATAAATTTATGAAATTATAAAAGAATAGATTAAAGGACTACGATGTTTCTTTTTTTATAGATAACAAAACTCTATCGAATAATATAATTCCTTTTCGATTATTTTGGTTTTTCGGTTTTGGTGAACTGTTTATTTCGGTTTGGTTTTTGGGTGGTTCTTTTACCAATAGAAAAATAAAAAAACTGAAAAAATCTAACCGAAAATCGAAAAAATCGCACCATGAACACCCCTACTTGCATCTCCAATTATTGAACCTATGAACTTAATGTTACAAGGCCCACCCATTATCCACTACCCCAATCCTCCCCGTAAACATTAAAAGATGGCAGTTGTTATTTCCAGAGCAAAAATTAGGATACAGAGCAATATTTTACCATTCTTCCAAAAATGCCCTTTTATCTCAACTGCGTATCTTTATCTTTCCACTTATCTCTCCAATTTCATTTTACTGTTCTAATTTTTCACGTTTCTTCTCATTCACCGTCTTCCAGTTTTGCTATTTCTTTTGGTGTGTGAACCAATTAAATCGAATACTTCCTCTTCAACAACAACCACCATGACAACCTAAACTTGTTTCACGGCACAAATTATTTATTCTATATACTTGATTTGCCCCTTCCCTCCACCAATAAAAGTAAAAGTGGCAACACTTTACAATTTACAGTACTAGCGATTGTAATGAGGCGCATAGGTGGTGGCTGGCGTCGGTTTTCCGGATACTCTAGCCGGTGGTTATGGACGACATTAATGATGAGGTCTGTATATGAAGGCCCCAATAATGAACTTGTGGGTATGTTTTAGGTTTAAATTGAGATAACATAAGAGAAGCTCACCCGAGAATTGCCACTCAGCTTTCAAATCTCTCAAACCGTGAGCTTCCACCATCTCTTGGATAATGGATTCATCTTCGGAAAGTAGCATATGGATTAGGCAAGTACTTAAGTCTGAATGAAAACACCGCTGGAGACCACCGCGGCTGAAGACTCCTGTCCAGGCAACTTTTCCAGCAAGTCAACAATGGAGTTGGAGTTGCAGGAAGAGGAACATAAGAATCTCCATGAAGCAAAAATAATGGAGATATAGGGATGCAATCATCATGACTACTATTATCATCAGAATATTCATCATAGGATTGGTTGAGTTTAATTAAATATGAGGGGATGAGGTCATTATTATTGTAGAGTGAATTAAAGCTTTTGAGAAAGAATGATGAAAAGTTTATGGTGATGTCGTTGAAGAGGTCCATGCTGTTATGGTGGTTGTCGTTGAAGAGGAAGTATTCGATTTGATTAACACCCAATAAAAAAATAGCAAAACTGGACGACGGTGTGTGATGAAAATTTAAAATAATAAAATTGATAATTTGGACAAATAACTGGGAAAGATAAAGATAAGGAGTTGAGATAAAAGGGACATCTTAGGAAGAATGGTAAAATGTTGTTTTGTATCCTAATTTTTTCTCTGGGAATAACATTTTCCTTAAAACATCATATAGACTAGAATCGAGGGAGTAATTATTACATATACAAATTAAGCGAAGATTACGAAAATATGTGATAACTTTACACCTCTTAATTTAATCCATTATTGACCTTTTTAGATTATTTGAATTTATTTTGTACTAATAAATGGTTATTTTATCTTAGGCACAATTTTACATAGGATTTAGACCAATGAAGGGTAAAAGACAACAAAAAGAGACAAATAAAGTTAAAACACAACATGACAATATCTCTTTTGACCTTCACCATAATCAAGAAAGACATAGATTACAGAACGAGAAGATAATTTACTATGTTCTACATAAGGATGGAGAACAAAACAAATAGAACCAAAGGCTCTCAAGACAGAATAATCAAGAGTATGATCATGTAAATTTTCAAATGGAGACAAGCCTGCAGTAACAAAAGATGGAATTCTATTGATAACATATGTGACAGAAAGCACATCTTCCCCCTCCTCCCCCCTCCCAAATAATAATAATAATGATAAGGGTAATTGCCAGTTTTTCCCCTGTGATATAGTGTTCGTGACAGTTACCCCCTTGTGGTTTCAAAATACCTTGTTACCTCCTCATAGTTTTGGATTAAACTGTCACTTGAACAGAAAAATACAACCATAACACTGTTATGTTCTTAAGGTGCAAAATACCTAAATTAACCTTATTTAAAAAAAAAATCAAACAACAAACTACAGTACGACCTTCAGCATTCAGCCAACAACCCAAAACATCGACTATTTTGTCTATGATTTCTTAACCCTATGCGACCACAAAAAGGCACCAATCAGAGCTAAATATAATTTGAACCAACAACAACATGTTATAATCGGCATAAAAAAATCACTAAAACATTGGTAGATGAAAGAGTTTATCAATGCAATTCTAGCACCTCATTAATGCATTCCACTGATGTTAATTCAAAACAACTGCACTTTCGCATCACATGTATCAGTAATCACAAATATGAGAAGGCTATGAATCAAGCCAATCAATCCACAAAACAATCAAAAGTTGTTTATTATTGAGAAAAAAACTATTCATAGTGAAAAAGAAAAGAAAATTCAAGAAGAAATTGAGGAATCAAGGGAAAAGAGATTGCGGGTTTTTCTCATGTCTTCCATATTCTTCGTTTGCATCTGCACCAGTGGCATTTTCCTGGTGTGTTTTATGTTTTCATGAATTCATGACTGGAGCCATGGTTTCCTGTAATCGTTATGATAGGCAGTTCTTGGATGTTTTGACAAGTTTCTATATCTACACATGTACTAAACATTGCACATTTTCCAGCATCGACCAGTGGCAAAGTTTCTCAGCGGAACTTCAGGGCAGCGCCGTCGAAGAATATGGATAGCCTTTTCTCAAAACCTTTTCCCCAAAATCGTGTGCCAGAATTTCAGCAATCGCCTAATATCTAAATTCGATTGGAAAATAAAAAAGTAAACTAACCTACCTTGATCTACCACCGGAATTTTTCACCAACCCACTTTACTTGACCAAAATTTTGCTTTCAGAGTCCACATCTCCACTTCTTTTTCTGCTTCTTTCTTCGCTTACATATTCGTCTGATAGTTGATGATGACAAGGGTAATTTGGGAATAATCTACTAATGTAATTGTTTCATGCTCAACTTATAGAGCGTTCAAGTAAAGCGCTGTTAGTATTTAACTTTTCCATCCAATTGACACTTTAATCCAAAACTATAAGGGGGTAACAAAGTATTTTCAAAGCACAAGGAGGTAATGTCACTGACATTATACCATAGCGGGAAAATTGTCATTTGCCCTAATAATAATAATAATAATCACTTGGAACGGATGCAGACAAAAGAAAGGAACAAGCAGTTTTAACAATATGACGACGTTTTCTTTCAACAACCCAATTTTATTCAGGAGTATCAGTAAAAAAAAAAAAAAGATTGGTGGACAATGCCATCAAAAGCAGGTAATTCAGAAAATTTATTGGAGGTATATTCACCACCCAAATCACACATAAAACATTTAATGATAGCATTATGTTGAGTTTTGACAAAGGCACTGATGTGTCTAAAGGTGAAAACCTAATTGGATTCGGCCCAAAAAGAATAGAATGCCCATAACTAACATGAGAATATAATTTATACTGGTACCCATAATTCACAGGTATTGATAGGGTACCGGTATCGCAGATCAGAAATAGGTTGTTGGCACCGAGTGTTGTAAATCAGCAGGAGTTACAAGTAGTAATGACAATATCATTTAATAACGGAGGTAATGACAAACCTATATTAAATTAATGGCTGAATAACCGTTACAGGTTTAATAATTGGATGGAGGTTAAATAGCATTAAACCCAGAGTCCATTATAAGAGTATTAAACCTGGTGTCCATTACATCAGTATTAAAGCCAGGTGACAATTACACCTGAATTGAAGCCTGATGGAAATTACAACGACAATAAAACTCAACATCGGATTACAAAGGTTCCAACAGACAGAATGTGCAAGTCTACTCTATAAATACGAAGGGACAACTCAAAGTAAAGGACGACGGAAAAGGTACATGGTTATTCTATGATTACGTTGATATTATAAACAACTGCTCTCACTGACTTTAGCATCGGAGTGGTATAGGAAAGATAGCCCTGCATCTTCAGGGTCATTACCAGATCCAGCAAGACATTTTTCGGGATTGGGGGATTCAACTGGTATTGAAGTTCGGCACGTAGCTATTTATCTGACTTTGGGAGATTCATATTTCTTCAAGGCAAATCGTGTTTCATCAACTGGCATTGTCTATGGGGACGATTTGATTATATGCTCATCAAATATCAAAACAATTTGTTGAAGAATGAAGCAGTTTGCACTAGAAAATGATTCTTCCATCAAGTATAATTTACGAGATGATTGATTATCCCTTTTAATTTAATTTCTGTTAATCACTAACGTATGCAAACATTAAACTTGTCGTCATCAATGAACCGTCATCATATAATGTGTATTTGGGAAGGCTTGGTTTGGAACTGCTTCCAAATTGTTGATTCAGCCATCTACATGGTTGTTAACATTCTTATTATAGAAAGAGAACACTTCGGAAGCGGCTCTTGAAATGAAAGTTCATTGAAATTGGCATAAAAAAAATCTCTTTAAAACATTTGTGATTTTGTATACTTTAATTTTTGCTGCATTTTTTGTTTGTTGTGCATGAATATCGAGACTGGGAATCTGGTTTCGGTTCTGTTGACATACCTAAAGTGGTATAGTTCTGAAAAACTGCGAGATTGAGAATTAGGAAAACATTATGGAAGCCAATGGGAATAAGGAAGGTAAATGATGGGTTCAGGATTTTTAGCATGTTAAATACAGAATATCAGTTACTGAACAAGGGATGGGTAAAGACGTTATTATACGAGCAAGAGATAAGAAGCCGTTACTGCTATTAATGTGGAAGTGCTGGTTACAAGCATTAAAACACTGGTATTAATGTGCAAGTGCTGGTTACAAGCAATAAAGTAATGGTATTAATGACCCAGTGTCGATTACGGGCATTAAAGACTAAAATGGATGTCATAGCAATAGAAGGGAGGTACGTTATTATCACTCGAGTTTTTCATACTAAATATTGCTTTGAAATACTTTATTTGATTTCTGGAAAAGGAAATTTAATTGAGACATTTGATCTCAGATCGGCGAAAAATGGGAAGCATTGTGTTGGTGTATAAAACAAAGCAAAATGCAACAAGTTAATTCCGGATTCATAAAATTACCAGATTCAGAAACCGGATTCATAAAATGACTTGATTTATTTGTGTAACTTAAACCGGATTCAAATAATGCATAAAATATAACATGCAATGTTTTAAGCATTATGTTCAGAAAGATTAAACACAATACTTGGGGAATTTATTGGTGTGTCTAAAAGTGAACAACTAATTGGGTTTGGCCCCGAAAGAATAAAATGCCCATAATTGACACGAGACTACAATTTATACTGGTACCCGTAATTCGCCGGTATTGGTAGGGTGCCGGTACCGAAGATCATAAATAAGTTGCTGGTACCAAGTGCCGAAAATCAGCAAGAGTTACAAGTAGTAATGACGATATCATTTAATATAGGAGGTAATGAAAAATCATTACTGATTTAATGGCTGAATAACTGTTCCTGGTTTAATGGTTGGATGGAGGTTACAATATCATTAAACTTGGTGTCCGTTACATCAACATTAAAGTCCAGTAGCAATTACACATGCATGAAAGACTGACGACAATTACACCGACATTAAAGGCCGACATCGGTTACAAAGGCAATCCAACAGACAGTACACACAAGTCTACTCTATAAATACGAAGGGGCAATTCAAAGTAAAGGACAACAGGAAATGTACACGATTATTCTATGATTACGTTGATATTTTAAACAACCGTTTTTACTGACTTGAGCGTCGGAGTGGTACAAGGGGATAGCCTCGCATCTTCAGGGTCATTACCAAATCCAGCAAGACATTTTTCGGGATTGGGACATTCAACCGGTATTGAAAAGTCTGGCACGAAACTGTTCATCCGACTTTGGGAGATTCAATATTTCTTCAAGGCAAATCGCGTTTCATCAAGCACGAAACATTTGGTAAATGCCAAAGAATTCAGAATGACTTTTCACAAGAAAAATCCAATAAAAATGAGTGTAAATCAATGGAGCCATAATATCAAGAACCACCTTTTGTAAGCATAGATGATGATCCCCAAACATCATAATCAACCCATTCAAAAGGTGCAACAGAAATAGAAACACTTTAATAGAAAGGCAAAGTAGAAAAGTTAGCAAGTTTACAACCACAACACTCAGAAATACCATGAGTTTTCAATTGTTCTAAAGCTCCTGTGGATGCTAAGTATTTTTAACAAGAAGAAGAAACATGTCCAAGACGCGAATACCATAAATAAAAGTTAGTGGATGATAGACTCTAATGAAACGATGACAAATTAACACTAGAGACTGCAATATGTGAAGCTTTCAAATCATCCAAAACTTAGAGTCCGCCCTCCCATACTACACCTCATGCACATAACAAGCAACGGAAGAGAACTAAACTCAGAATCAAGAGTCATATAAACGACCAACAGATGCAAGATTCAAGGTTAGGCTATGGATATAGTAAACATTCGACAGAGACAACTGAGAGGTACAAATGGATCAAATGGCTTGTGTGGGCACAAGGGTGCCATCAGCAGTCATGATAAGCACAAAAGAATTAGAGTACAAATTTATAAAAGAACTATCATCATATGACATATGATGAGAGACTATTGAGTCTAGTATCTATGTGGAGAAAGAAATACATGTCTAGCCAAGTGAAGGCAAATCTTTGTTCAGAGAGGCAATCAAAGCATGTGGCCAAGAGGCTAGAAATTTTAAAACTGCTTTGCAATGTCAGCTAGAGTAGGGGCAGATGCAGTCTCTCATGGATACGATCAATTGAATCAATAGGAACATCAACTGCAACATTTGATGGGGGGAGGTTTGAAGTTCCGTTGGGCTATATTCAACAACTTAAGACATTGAGCCTTCCAATGACCTTTTTTGCTTGCAAAATCTACATTCATCTTGACCAGCTTTCTAATCGTCGAGGAGAAGTAGTAAAAACAAAGGGACTGGGAGTAGAAAGAATTCTTTTTTCTGCATTCCCTTTCTCGGATTTGGATATCAAACGAGTTTCTTCAGCGAACAATTCATTAAACACTGAGTCAACCGTAGGGAGAGGATTGCAATGTAGAATTTATCCCCGCAATGCCTCAAAGTCATCAAGAATTGAACTAAATGTTGCTCCTCGCTACGAGCAAGGTAGGGTTTAAGAACACAGAGCTCGGTAGATTCAGTAAGAGCCAATTGATCCCCCAAATTAGTCATAGCATCATAAAATTCTTGAATACTCATGTTGCTTTACCAAGGAGAACCAATATCATTCTCAACTGATATTGTTTAGCAAAATGAAATTGTGTATACAATCTCGCCAAGTGATCCCAAACAACTTTGGTAGTGCTATATTTTGCTAACTAAACTCCAATGGATTGAACAACCAAATTATTAATCCAAGTAATGGTTTTCGAATTGTGGGTATCCTAATTCTTTTATTTCTCAACATATATATCATTTTTTAAATCTACTGGCTTAACCAAAGTTCTATCAACATTCCCCACATTCTCTTCCCCTTCAAAAAATTCATCTACACATAGTTCAAATAGAAATAATTTTTGCATCACTAATAGTTTGAAGAAAATCATATTTTCCAGAAGCCATTGCAACAAATTAAACAACCAATCTCAACACACAAGATAACAAATAACAACAACCAACAAGTTTCAATAACCCAAAAGAAACTATCAAAATCACCAATCCAAAGTACAAAATCACTGGTAGCAATAGACTCCAAAAGAGAGAAATAATAGAAAGTACCGAACTGAGCAAAAAGGAAGCTCACAAATCGCTACCGGAAACCTCCGCCCATAAAAAAAACCCTATTCACCGTCGCTGAAAACCTTCGCCGCCCAAACGCAAATAGCAACTACTGTCGCCTAATCGAAAATCGCGACCACAACACAAATAAGAATCCTCAATGCCACCACCCAAATCTTGAAACGCCGCCACACAAATCCGCAAATGCTATGGTTTGATTGAATATGGGCTCCGATGCCATATTAGGATTTGAGAAAGTAAATAGGGAAAGAAGAGAGAACCATTAAGGGGTTTCAATTGAACAAGTGAACAATACAATTCACAATATAGACAACGAGAGTATATATATAAATAGACAAAAGACTAATAAACGCTTAATAAATAAATAAACTAAAACTATTAATATTTGCATATATTACCATATAATATTAAACAACTTTAACAATATAACAATTCATTAATCGCCTTGTCAACAACTTTGCCTTAGATGCACGATCTTTCTATTACATTAGGATTAGATTTTTACCATACTGGTTTTGTATAAAGACCAGGCTTAATGTCGCCCTATTTCTTTGCATCCTTATGAATAAAGGGCGATCAAAATCTTCTCCCCCCCTCCCCCCCCCCCCCCCCCCCCCCAACCACCTCCCCTCCCATCCCCCAACCTACTTCATTAACTGTTCGACCAAAGATTTTAAAAATATATAACTCATTATTTTGTACAATAACTTAAAATTTGTAAGAGCTTAATGGTCATTTATAGTATCTTTTGATCCATCCTATCATTTTTAATATAATCTACTTATTTAAATAAACAAAAACAAACAAACAAACAATTAAGCTACAAAATCTTTCATTTTGAGTTTTTTCCAAGTCCACTTGGAACTAAGTCAAAATCGCACAAAGAGAACTCCTCGCAAGACCATGACAAATAAGTGTAAAAAATTAACCATATCTCGATCTCGATTTCTAAGGCTTTGTTCTATTTGTGACTAAATTTGAAATTTTTGGTCTTGGAGAACGAATTTTTTTGGAGGAAATTTTTTCCTGATAAATTGTATAGAAGAAAGATAAAAAAAAGTATAATGATTATGTTATTTTTTGAAATAATATAAAAGATGATTTAAATGAAATTTTAAATTTCAAAATTTGAATTTAGTGAAAAAATGATGGTAATTGGATATGAAATTTTTTGAGAAAGTGATGATTTTCTTGGGAAGAAATGTAGGCTGTTTTTTTTTTTTTTATGGGTTTGAAAACAGGTTTTAAAAAATAATTTTATAATGTAAAAAGTGTATTAAAAATATAAAAATGTATAGCTAAATAGTAAAAAAGTTATATTAGAAATAATAAAAACTGATTATAATATATTAAATTTATTGTTGAAATCAAAGCCAAAACGTAAAGAATAGGCACAAGTAAACAGAGCCTAAGGCTCTGTTCTCTTAGTACTATGAATAAGAAATTTTTTGGTTAGAGAAGAATTTTGTTTTGGAGAGAATTTCTTTTGGGAATTTGTGTAGAAATGAAAAAAAAAGTGTAATGATTATATTTTTTATGAATTTATGTGAGTGAAAATTTAAATAGAATTTTTAAATTTGAATTGTGAATTTTGTAAAAATGATGTTGTTTCTTTATGTAATATTTTTGAGGAAAAAGTGATACTTTTCCTGATTATGTTCGGAAAAAAACAGAGCCTAAATGTTCAAATTTGATCATTCCACTAACTGCGAAAGCTAAGAGGAGGAGTTGAAACTTTGCGAAGTAAATGCCTGTTTTTGGCTATAAAAACCTTCAAAAAGTCGATATTCACTTCCAATAGGCAGCCAAATATGCTTCTCGATGTTGATCGAACCGACTTGAAAGGAACAAAATGAGAATATTTGAGAAGTGAAAGTGAAATAAACATTTTACACCACTTGTTACTTGATAACTGATCAATGTTTTTTGGAATCCAACCAAAATTTTGGGCCAGCAAGAACACGGAAACCAGCCCTAGTTGGCTTAGTTTATTTCCTTTTTGTATAATAACCTATTCTCATGATTTGTGCACCCATGCTTCTAACCATGGAAATAAACGCTAATTTTCATCAAAAGCTCTACAGTCTACAGCAGGTATTTAATAGACAGATTAATCAGTCTATAAATCAGAAAAGTAAGTATGGTTCAAGTAAAATATCAGTCACACGTTTGCACGCTTTAAGTAGACCATTACACCTATACTGGTCAGGGCTACGGCACCTGCAAGAATCCCGATGCGGAAAGCGAGGACTCCAGATTTGTCGACTGTGGCTGGACTTACTTGTGTTTTTGACTTTTCTTGGGATGCATCTGAGTAGTGTAGGTGCAGTCTCAAAACCTGAAAAAAATTGACGCCCAATAAGTTTAGAAGAAAACCATCCAAAAATTGAGCATAAATATATCCACTTATTTCAATGCTATAAACAGGTAAGTTTAGTCATTCACAATGAGTTATTTTATTACAAGCTTCCTGCAGTTCATTTAAAGGAAGAACTCTACCAACTTGAATAAATGCGGACATGAGAGAAAGCCATTACTAGAAAGCTTTAGTACCAGAGACAAACTGTGTAAAAAATCACAGTACATGAGATAGAAAAACTGGTTTCAAAAAAAAGATAGAAAAACGAATGCGTCTTAAAATGTCACAATAAATATCCATAGCAAGAGATTCTATATTCTGTTATAGAGAGTCCTTCCCATACTAATACTCCGTCAAACGTTCCCAGAAATAAAAGAAGTGTATTTTCATTATCACTACAGAGGAAGTATTACTTCTCTATTCAGTATATCATTAAACAGAAAAGATAAGTATAAATAGTGACTCCAAATTTTCCGAGGTTTTTTCATGTCTTCTGAAAATACTCAGAATTTGAAGGACCAATTCCCATAACAAAAGATGATAGCCAGATTTTAGTAGACTCATTGCTAATGCTGTTTTAACATTCCATGAGTATTAAACCTACACCAGTCCATTTCATTAATGCGCGCAAACATGTGCAGCGCATCACGTGCACCCCCTATGTAAATAGCTACCTCCATATGAACACAAGCCAAATATAAGTTCAAATCACTTTTGTAATGCTGATTAAACAGGTGATAAACAAGTTTGTTGTTTAACAAATAATGAAGAATATTACTCCATCACAAATAAGAGTTCACTTCTGAAAATGTATGACTATTTGTAAGTTTCAGGAAACAACACATGAGACAAGCAGTATATTACTTTTTTGTCTGGAACAAGGAAAAATTTAGCAACAGAACTCTTAATTTGGAACCTGAATAGATAACGCAAGTATTATTTGTTCCTAGACTTCAAAAAATGGGTTCAAAGAATCTGTGTTATTTTACTTAAGAACTTTTCAATTGTGTAACTTGTTTTTAGACTTGGAACTTTAAGAGGGTAACAAAATGGTCCTCTTTCCTGACAAAACTTGGTTTCTAATTTCCCCATCAGTGTCGTTACTTCACTTTGATCCTGCATCTAATTCCATCAAAAAGTTGGCTTTTCTTTCTCGATGGATCAGAATTTGCTTCAGTTCGAAATGCCCACCTCAGACAATTGAGCAGTTATAGTTGACCTTATTACAGATATTGTTGCAACGGAAAGCATAAAGGCTGCATTGTTGTTCATTCATCACTTTACTTTTCCAACCTTCTTGTTTCAGATTATTAGCATCACCCATGTAGAGTCAATAGGATTTTACTGTCATCCTTTCCCCAAAAAGCCAACACCGAGTAAACCCTAACCGGACGCCTCCAAGCCCCTCTGTAATCAATCTCTATTTACTGCAGAACAGCCAAAACAGTAGCAAATCTCTTTTTCCTAACCCCGTTGATCATCCACAAAACAGTAGCAAAACTCTCCACAATCCACAAAACCAATTTCAGTCATTCCATCCCCTCACAACTCTTTTTCCTACCCCACTGATCATCCCTCTTTGCTTCAGGAAACCAGAACTGTTTCAGAAACTGTACCTTCCAGAATCTAAGGCTCTGTTTACTTTGTTACTATTCCAGGAAAAACAACACCTCCATTTTTCTCAACATTTAAATTTTAAAATTTAAAATTCCCTCTAAAATTTCACTCACATAATTTCAGAACATAACCTTATCATTACTCTTTTTTTTTTCTCTTTCCTATACAAATCCCCAAAAGAAAGCCCCTCCAAAAAATATTCTTTCCCTAAAACAAAAATTTCCCAATTTGGTCACAAAGTAAACATACCCTAAAAAACCTGTTTCAAACGTTCCTTCCTCACATATCAACCACATTCAATACTACTTGAGTACATTAGAGTGCTAGCACTCTTTTCAAGCAGGAGGGGGGAGTAAGAAAGAATAGTTCAAATCAAATTATAATCAGATAGAGCTGTCTCCTATGGATTGTAGTTTCAATCATAGGTTGTAAGTGTGAATGTTCCAAGGAAATACTTTATCTTTTTTTGAAGGTGAAGAAAAGAAAAATAGAACTAAGACTTCACTTATATTTTACATAAATCTTTAAGTTTTATTTTTCTCTTTTTATCTAGCAATTACTTCATGGACAGTTTTGCAAATTGCAATGGGTTTAGGAGAAAGACAATTCAAATTTATCCACATATGATCCCTTAAGGCCAGCAATGCCTTATGAATCAAAGAGTTATGGAACAAACTATATACATGAATTAAAAATGAAGGTAGCAAAAAATGAGAATATGAACAAAAGAATGTTCAAAGGATTATGTACACAAACTGTACTAAGATATAATGTATATAAATGCACCAAAAGAGAAAGTTTGAGTAGCCCCAATAAATAAGAAAATGAGAGAAGAAGGCTTGGTTTGAAGCTATGCATATGGAACATTTAGATGCACCAATTTGTCATTTAGAAAATAAGAGCAATTAACTCAAATTAAAAAGGAAACAGAAAAACCTAAAAAAACTTGGAAAGTAACTATAAGAAGGCCATAATATAAGTAAGCAAAAGTATGTGTCTTGATACAACATGATCTAACAACCAACTTCACATAGTTATCATTGTGTTTAATACCTTAAGAATCCATCAATCCAATCATGATGATGTAATGCAACAGTAGGCAATTCTTTTTCTGAATACATACATCTTCCTCCAGTTCCCCCTCAAATTCAATTTTCTTCAAATAGTTTTCTCAACCAACTAATTTGATCCAAAAATTATTTGAGACAAAAAAAAGTCTTAACATTAATCTCTTGTTTGTTTCTGATCCAAAGACATCCTTCATATTTCCCAACAAAACTCTAGCACTTTGTCTGTCTCTTCCTAACTCCTGCCTCACCAAATAATGTTGAAAGAATCGGAAAATCTTCTAGCATAGGGCAAGGAGTGTTACTCAAGTTATTTACTTAAATCAGTATGGAAATTAAAGTAGAATAGGAATGAAGTCCTAAATTGTAGGTTCCCTGATTCTTAGAATTTCTGATTAGCATTATACCTTCTTTATAGAGTTAAAGACTATAAATCTATACGTTACCATTGGAGTGAGGAATTTAAGAATCACAGTTTTTCCCCTTTCTGAATTTCTTCATGGTATCAGAGCCTTTTACAGTTAAAATATGAATTTCAAGGCAGCCATGGTTGGCTCTGCATCAGCATCTTCTGATGCTAGTAGTAGGGGAAATTGCCCAGACCTAAATCCCCAGCCTATGAACAACGCTTCTTCTGATAACCTCTTTTTGGCTACCCCTCACAAACTGAATGGGGAAAATTACCTTGAGTGGTCCCAAACTGTGCAACTGGTCATTGACGGCAAAGGGAAATTAGGGTTTCTGAATGGAGAGGTGAAACCCCCAGCCGAAACTGCCTCAAGTTCAGACAATGGCAGTCTGAAAACTCCATGGTTACTGCCTGGTTGGTCAATTCCATGGATCCAGCCATCGATAAACCATTCATTTACTTGCCTACTGCAAAGGCAGTATGGGAAGCTGTGCAAGCAACCTACTCTGATTTGGAAAATTATTCACAATTATTCGAGCTTAATGCCAAAGTCTGGAAGATGCAGCAAGGTAGTGGGGGTGTGACAGAATATTACAATGAGATGATGACAGCATGGCAGGAGTTGGACCTCTTTGAGGCAGAAGCCTGGGAAAATCCAAATGACAACGCCCGATACCGGAACAAGGTAGACAGAAGTCGTGTGTTTGTCTTCCTTGCAGGGCTAAACCAAGATCTGGATGAGGTCCGGGGGAGAATTCTAGGTTGTAAACCTTTCCCTCCTATTAGAGAAGTTTTTTCAGAAGTCCGATGTGAAGAAGCAAGGCAAAAGGTGATGCTTTCAAACCACAGTGAGCCTAAATCAGAACCTGAAGGTTCAGCACTCACTGTAAAAGGTTTTGATGAGGAGAAACAAGGGAAAACCAGGCCATGGTGTGACCACTGCAGAAAACCATGGCACACAAGGGAGAACTGTTGGAAGTTACATGGCAAACCTGCCAACACAAAGAGAAAGCAGGGCAACTACAACGAATCAGGGGGAGAAGGCCACGCTCTTCAAGCTGGTAGTTCTGAATCAGTCCAGAACCCCAGCTTGTCCTTCACTCAGGAGCAAATAGAGCAGCTACAGAGGCTCCTTCAATCCCAATCCATAGTAGCCAACCCTTCTCTGTCATGTTCTTTGGCCAAGTCAGGTATCATCCTTATAGACTCCATAACCTGCACTCAATCAAATGGCTTCTGGATCTTAGATTCAGGAGCCACAAATCATATGACTAGCACTTCTCGGCTTTTTCTCATCTTATAAACCTTGTGCAGGAAACACAAAAGTAAAAATTGCAGATGGCTCTTATGCCACAGTTGCTGGGAAAGGCCCAATACCTATCTCTCCTTCCCTTTCTTCAAATGATGTCCTTCATATTCCTACTCTAGACTACAATTTATTGTCAATCAGTAAATTCACTCATGACCACCACTGTACTGCTAAATTTAGTTCATCTCAATGTTTTTTTCAGGATTTAACCTCCGGGAAGATGATTGGGGATGCTAAACAGGATGGTGGACTGTATTACCTAAACACAAAATCATTTGGTATACCAGCATGTTTCAATTCCATGAAAGTTTTAGGCAATAATGATATTCTGTTATGGCATTATAGATTAGGACATCCTAGTTTTCAGTACTTGAAGTTGTTATTCTCCTAGCTGTTTTTGAATAAAGAAGTTTCTGGTTTACAATGTGAATCATCTGAAATGGCAAAGCACCATCGCACAACTTTTTCCCCCCAACCACATAAAAAATCAGCTCCATTCACTCTAATACATAGTGATGTTTGGGGACCTTCTAAAGTCCCAACTCAATTTGAAAAACGTTGGTTTGTGACCTTTATTGATGATCACACTAGAGTCACTTGGGGTATTTTTACTCAAGGAAAAATCTGAGGTTGCTTCTGTATTTAAAAGCTTTTATGCCATGGTCAAAACTCAATTCCACATTGACATCCAAATTTTTAGAAGTGATAATGGAAAATAATTTTTTAATAAAATATTGGGAACATTTTTTTCTGAACATGGGACTGTCCACCAAAGTTCTTGCAGTCATACTCCCCAACAAAACGGGGTAGCTGAAAGAAAGAACCGACATCTCCTTGAAATGGCACGTGCTTTATGTTTTACAACTAATGTTCCCAAGTATCTTTGGGGGGAAGCAGTTTTAACAGCAACATATCTAATAAATAGGCTGCCTACTCGCATCTTAAACTTCAGCAACCCCATTCAAATGTTTTCCAAAACTTTTCCTAATTCAAGATTGATAGGGGATATCCTTTTAAAAATATTTGGTAGTGTGGTATTTGTTCACAGTTTCAGTCCCCAAATTTCCAAACTTGACCCAAAAGCATTTAAATGTATATTTGTGGGGTATGCTTCTAATCAACGGGGATACAAATGTTTTGATCCTATCCGGAAAAAGTTATTTGTGTCCATGGATGTTACCTTCTTCGAAGGTTCTCCATTTTACAGCAACCATCATCTTCAGGGGGAGAGGGAACAATCTGTTGAAGATGAGTTCTCAAGGAAACATGTTTTTTCTAAACCTGGAATTGGGTTTCCAGAATTTTTAGAACCTGAACCCCAACTTGTTTTTCCAGAACCTGAACCTAAGTCGAATTTGGAAAACAGTCCTAAAATTCTGCCATCACAGAATAAACCAGAAACTAACATGGAGGAGAAACAATTTAAAGGGCTAGTGTACTCAAGGAGAAGGATTGATGCATCTCACAATCCTCCTGTTCAGCATCACCAACATCTACTCTAAGGTTAGATTCTGAAATCCAGGACAGTGATTCCAAATCTGAAAAATCTCCTTCAGGTAATTCAGATTCTTTTGGTCAAAGTGATCTTCCTATTGCCCTTAGGAAAGGTGTTCGAACCTGTACCAAACACCCTATGTCCAATTATGTGTCCTATAGAAATCTCTCACCTCAATTTTACTCGTCTCACAATTATCAAGTGTAGCTCTTCCTAACAGTATTCAGGAAGCTCTAGAAGCTCCTAAGTGGAGGGAAGCTGTTGAAGAGGAAATGAAGGCGTTGGAGAAAAATTCTACCTGGGAAGTGGTTGATCTACCTAAAGGGAAGAAGACAGTAGGCTGCAAATGGGTATTCACTATAAAGTATCACTCTGATGGGACCCTGAAAAGATACAAGGCTCGACTAGTAGCCAAAGGCTTCACTCAAACCTATGGTGTAGACTACTATGAAACTTTCTCCCCGGTAGCTAAACCAAACACCATTCGGGTACTCCTATCAGTTGCAGCAAACCTTGATTGGCCACTACTCCAACTAGATGTAAAGAATGCATTTCTGAATGGTGACTTGAAAGAAGAGGTGTTTATGGATTTCCCACCTGGGTATTCAAAGAAGTTTTGTGGAAAGGTATACAAACTGAAGAGATCTATTTATGGCCTCAAACAGTCACCCCGGGCTTGGTTTGATAAATTTACAAAGTTTGTAAAAGGCCAGGGATACAGTCAAGGACACTCTGACCATACACTCTTCATAAGGAGTATCCAGGGCAAAGTGCCGGTACTAATTGTGCATGTTGATGATATAATTCTGACTGGAAATGATTTTGATGAGATGAACAGACTGAAGCAGAATCTGGCTAAGGAGTTTGAAATTAAAGATTTGAGGCATCTTAAATACTTCCTTGGAATGGAAGTCGCAAGATCAAAGGAAGGAATCATGGTTTCACAGAGGAAGTATGTTCTGGATCTTTTGGCAGAAACTGGAATGAGCGGCTGCAAACCATCTAACACCCCAACTGATGTGAACCTGAAACTTGGGAATATCAAAGATGGTGTTCTAGCTGATAGGGGAAGATACCAAAGACTTGTAGGAAGACTAATATACTTGTCTCATACTCGGCCTGATATAGCCTTTGCTATCATTATGATAAGCCAATTCATGCAATCTCCATATAAAGAGCATATGGAAGCTGCATACAGGATCCTTAGGTATCTGAAGGGTGCCCCAGGTAAAGGAATTTTCTTCAAGAAAAATGAAAGGAGAGACATTGAAATCTATACGGATGCGGACTGGGCAGGATCTACTCTTGACAGAAGATCCACTTCAGGTTATTGTACCTATGTTTGGGGTAACCTAGTATCTTGAAGAAGCAAAAAGCAAAGTGTGGTGGCAAGAAGCAGTGCTGAAGCAGAGTTTAGATCGATGGCTAAAGGAATAGATGAGGTGTTATGGCTCAAAAAGGTTATGCAGGACCTGAAGTTGTCAGTCAGATTTTCTATGAGGTTATACTGTGATAACAAATCAGCTATAAGTATAGCTCAAAATCCAGTACAACATGATAGGACCAAACATATTGAGATGGATAGACACTTCATAAGGGAAAAGTTGGAGGCAGGGATAATTTGTACACTATTCGTGCCCTCATCTCAGCAAGTTGCTGATGTGCTGACTAAGGGACTAGTGAGGAAACAGTTTGAAGATCAAATTTGCAAGTAGGGCATGATAGATATCTTTGCATCAACTTTAGGGGAAGTGTTGAAAGAATCGGAAAAATCTTCTAGAGTAGGGCAAGGAGTGTTACTCAAGTTATTTCCTTAAATCAGCATGAAAATTAAAGTAGAATAGGAATGAAGTCCTAAATTGTAGATTCCCTGATTCTTAGAATTTCTGATTAGCATTATACCTTCTTTATAGGGTTAAAGACTATAAATCTGTACGTTACCATTGGAGTGAGGAATTTAAGAATCACAGTTTTTCCCCTTTCTGAATTTCTTCAAATAAAAATACTTCTGAAAGACTATGCATATGAGAAGCTAATAGTTGGGAACATACTTTGCGCTATCCAAAGGACGTAGTATCTCTAAAATATAGAGTCCAAATAAAACCAACAAATAGCTGCATAAACTGCTGAAAGATTGGTTTCTGATTCCCTTTATCTTTATAAGTGGTAATGGCATTCGGGACATTTCAAATATGTTATCTTCTGTGAGTTGCTCAGACTTGAGTTGGTGAAAGAACTTTCTTTGATTCTCTCGTCACTTCATCTCGGCTTTATTGAATCTAATCGTTCCCAATTATA
The DNA here is from genome assembly GCA_016801395.1 of Leptodermis oblonga. Taxonomy (NCBI): domain Eukaryota; kingdom Viridiplantae; phylum Streptophyta; class Magnoliopsida; order Gentianales; family Rubiaceae; genus Leptodermis; species Leptodermis oblonga. The sequence continues at coordinate 21,759,627 of CM028753.1, forward strand.
GTTTCCCAAACTCAATTGTGTAGTACAACTTCTACTTTGGTCTTCTAACATATATATATGGAAAAATGGTTTGTTTAATTAGTCCAGTGTCTAGGGTCCCTCGTATCATTTGTTACATTACAAAAGACACAAGCCCATGGAAAAGACAACATTCAATTAGTTAAGACTTGAATAAAAACAAAGCAAGGTATGTCTCACAAAGTTAGCATATCTCCATAGACGATTTGTCTCCATAGTACTTATTATCACCACAAAAGCATTCCTGTTTCCCTTAAAAGAGGAAATCATATGATGGAACCTTAGCTTTGAAATACAGCAGATAGAAGTAAAGAACTGAGTCGATAGTTACAAAATGCAAATATAAGAAAAAGAAAGTGTCACCTATGGTTTCAATCTTGGTCTTGATGATTACAAACATATGATTTTAGTTTATTGGCTGTGTTAGCTCGAAAAAGCCTTGGCGCTAATATCTTGGCAACGAGGGGCCAAGAGAGGTTTTGGAGCACGAGGCTTCAAAACAACATAGTCTTTCATGAGGAAAGACTTAGAAGTATGGGAGGAGAGGTTTGGAGAAGGAACTAGGTGGTTCTGGAAAGATCTGGGATTTTCCTACACCTTGATCCGCAGCCTATCACTCCTGATTTCTCCCTAAGGCCAGTACTAAGAAAGAACTATCTAGAAAGGTCCCGAATGGGGCTAGATGGTGAAAGATGGCTCGGGAAAGCCTAGAACATCAGAGAATGCTCTAGGCAAAGCTCAACGTTCAGAAGGCAGCGAAGAGCAACGATTCGCACGGGCAGTCGTAAGAGGCGTCCCACGGGCGAGTTCTAGAATCTTCCGGAGAAGCCTGGAAAGCGCTAGAGGCGCCAGGAAGGGCCTGGAAGGCTCGCGATGGTGCAAGAGAAAACCGGAGCGCACGGAGCTGGGACGGAGCTGGGAGCGGAACGTGCTGGATGGTGCTAGAGACTTCTAGAAAGCGGGCAAGCCTTAGGCGGTTGGAACATTCTAGGCGCAGCTAGAATGGCTTGGCTAGGTCAGTTAGGGAAGGCTCTAGAAACCTAAGGGGATGGGGTTGTCATCCCTACTTGCCTATAAATAGGAGGAAGGGGGCACTTGGTGGAGGGCCATGAGAAAGAGCTAGAAAGCAAGTTGTTAAGAGTCTTTAGCCTCCTTTGTACAAGTGCAGCCCCTTTGAGTTGTAAATCGTTGTATAGCGTTCTTGAGTAAGTGTAAATACAAGGTTGGCCAAGTGTTGCCTCGAGTGTGTGCTTGTTTAATGTCTTCTTGCTGCTTTGCTACTAAGGCGTACGAGCCTTGGTACGATTGTTGTGCAAATTGTGAGGAACCTCGAGGAGGTAAAGTTGTAGGAATTGTCCTAGGAGGGGAAATTTCTATATCACTTGGCAACTTGCAGGAAAACTGAAACTGTGAAGTTTCGACACCCATTTGATACTGAATGACCATCAAAACTCAGCGCAGAAGCAATTTCAAAGCCAGAAGAAAAACAGGACTTTCAGCACCCCTTTCGAAAGCGTTTCAATACGGCAAGTCCAAAAGCCAAGAAAATGAAAAGCCATCAGAAACAGGTTCAAAAACACAAATTTCAAAAGCCCAAGTTCAGAGGTTTCGACACCCCTTTCGAAGGGTCTTCGATGCCGAAAGCACAAAGCTGAAAAGTTTCTGAAGTTGTTCGACACCTATTCTGACATTGAAACCAACTTGCCTTTAGAGAGATTTTCAAATGCTAACTTTCGACACCCTGTTTTGGTACCGAAACCCAGATTTTCTGCTAGCCGAAGGATCTGATTTTGGCCTCAACTATAAACACAACTAAGTCTCAAAGTGAAGAACTTGTCAATCGAAGAACAACAAGCCCCAATACATCAGCCAAACATCCCACCTTGAAGAAACACTTGAGAGCTTACTATTTTATGTTTTAGGGAGAATTGGAATTAATTTTCAAAAAGAAGCCTTAGTGCCTATTTGTTTAGAAGGAGGCTTTTGTGCTCAATTAATGTGCTTCATTGTATATCTCAATTGAAGAGGTAATCTTCTTGTATAAGAAAGAGAGACAAGTACTAAACACCTAAAGGTGTGTTAGGCAGCGTAAAAGAGAGGAAAGTCCTAAGCTCAATTGAATTGTGCCAGGCAAGAAAAAAGGGGGAGCAAGGAAAATGGAGGAGACTTGAGAAATCCTACCTTAGAGCTGAGTCTAAGCACTTGATTTAACTCCTAATCCAAGAGGTTGGATTAGGCAATTTTAAAAGTCCCAAGTCTAGGGATAGATTAGGTAAGTGGGGAAAGTCCTAATTCTAAGGGTAATTAAATTAGGCAAAGGGGACAAAGTCTCTACTCTAAGGGTAATAGAGTTAGGCAAGTTTAAGGGTTTGAAACACAACTTGAAGTGTTTCATAGTTTGGATTAGGGAAATCCCAAGTTGGAGGACTTGGGTAGAGGATTAGGATTTCAAGGGGAAATTCAAATCGCTATAAATCTTGTGGTGTTTTGTCTCTTTCATTTATTCGCTTTGTTTTAGCAGCTCACAAATCACCCACTACATTTGGCATTGATCTAAATTGTTTTGGAAAAAAAAATATTCGAATTACCAAGAAAGTTTATACCCCTTCTCAGGTTGCATCACCCAAAATACGGATTTTCAAAAAGCAACACTCACCTTCAGTCCTGCAGATCTGGCATGACTAACAGCACCAATAAGATCACCATCAGTCGAGAGAATAACTTTATCTCCCTCGTCATCTTCATACTATAATATAACATGCACAAGGAACTGTAAGATCAATATCACAATGTCAAGAGATTAATCAAATCAATTTGCAGTTTCTTCCACACTAACCAATAGTTGAGGTCGATTTTGATCATCCGTAGCACCAATCCTCTGCATAATTGAAGAAACAAGCTCATCCAAATTTTCAGCGCCTAAAACGGAAAGATATCAGAAACACTGAAAATATCAGTCAAATTTTCAATGTATAGAAGTCAAAAACAGACTTGAAATCTCATTTCCCTGTATCACTATGTGGGCTGTAAGTAACATTTTAAATGGAAAGAAATGAGAACAAGAACATTCATTTTTTGAATTGCTCACAAAACAAAGCAATTCATTCGGACGTTGGATATCTAAAACCCTGGTCCTTCCATTCTAAAACCACATTTTCTGCATTTATGTATCATTTCCCATTCAGGAAAAAACCCCAAATTGATTATTAATATTAGCATTTTCAGTATACCACCCGACACAAAATGAAATACAATATGGACAGAGGAGAAAAACTATAATATGAAATTTTAATTAGTAGATTGGAAAGAACACATAATGGAGGCAAAAATTCTTTCTATCTACAAAATACTAACCCAAGTTGAACCTGTGCACACGTTGCTTAGAGTCCTCAAATTTGAAGGAAAAGTTATTCCCGAGACCTAGAGAGGGATATGCAAATTTCCCAAGTTCTGTGCATTCTGATGCATTTAATGCAGACATAGAGCGCTCACTGCACCCAGAGTCATAAGGTAATTAGCAGTAAGACTTTTACCAAAGGAAAAATAAATTAACTACAGAAAACTGATACCTTTGAGTTTCATATTCATCTGGAGGCTCCATATTCAATGCTGAATCCCAGAATTTTTGCATTACAGTGTTTGCTACATCATTTACCGCATCAGAACCGCTTTCAACCTTAAGAGGAAATTTTTAATGGGGACACAAATTATTAGAGCCCAACCATACTAGCATAGTTTCCCAATCAACATAGTTTATGCAGCATGATCATTATTGCTTCATGTCAAATTGCTTTTAAATGCTGCCCTAATAATGACATTCTAAGGTAGTTCAGATGGGACAAAATCAGTATGACACGTACAGGAAGAAGCCTGCTCCCCCATAGACACTACCAAACAAAACTATTTGAACAGATTTGAAAAACTAGAAATGTAAAGCACTAACCAAATGCCACTGACCTCAGCATGGAAATGTTTTGGGCCACTATAGGCGGCTATAGATTAGAAACAGCACTTCAGTTGTAAGAAACTGAAATCACATTATTTTAAATCCAAAATAACAACTATACCACGTGGTCCAAAAGTAACAAACAAATAATACCAAAACCTACATTAGTATTTTGCCTTGAATGGTTAAAGAAGATGTTAAGCTTACAAACATCAACTGTTAAGTACTCCCTCCGTCCCATTAAAAGGGTCATGTTTTTAATACTGAAACAGTATTAGAAACATGACTCTTTTAGTAGGGTTGAGGGAATATTAAGAAATTAAAAGGACATCTATTAGCTCAATGATACCCCAGTGACTAAGAAACTATTTTCCCTTATTATCTTTACATTTCAGAATGTTTGACACACTCAAAACTTTTGACATAGGCCCGAAGGTAAATATGTAGTTTACACATTTATATTCTTTCAAATATGTCAGATCTCGTGGGAATTAAAGAAGAAACACTACAACATATAGAATAGAGGTATGGCAGAAAAAGAATCAAGAGGCTAGAATCGATGCTATCCCAATAATGATTTGTAATTCCCAATCATGAACTGAATAAAATAAGCATACACGTCTACAGAAAAGTGAGAGCTTTTCAGAATCTGAAAACGAATTTGGAAGTGATCTTTGCGGTCAGCCATGAACTTTCCACACGTAAACTTAGGTCTTATTAGCCCCACCCCAAGTGCCTCAGCTCACAAGTGCACTAATAACTAGGAAGACAAGGCCAAGATCTTTCTGCTTATAGTTATGAAGTGAGTGATTCAACTAGATCACACAACCAAAAGAAAAAGAGAGTTCGGTATTCCATTTGAAAGAGATTTTTTCATGGGAAGTGAAAAAAAATAAATCTTGGTGGTAAATTTTTGTGAGTGATTTTGTTTTGGAAGGAGAATAAAGTGTTCTTGGAGGAAATCACTAACAAATATTTACCACCAAGGTCTTTTCACTTCCCCTGAAAAAAAAAGAGTAATATTATGTACAAGAATTTTGGCAGGAATTTTAAATTTTCAAATTTGATTACTGAGGGAGACAGAAAGATGGAAAAAGGGGGGCCAGGTGGGCGGTTAAGAAATAGAGCCTACATGATACAAATAAGATCATGCTTATTCACATCAAGAGTTCAGAAGGATGATGCTGATTTCTTACAAGTATAAAACTATCTACACAACAAAATCAAAACGATAAAAATCCTTGAATCAGGCTATCTGAAGTTATCATACAATCAATCCCAAAATTAACCTAAGAGCATGTACCTACTATATTTACAATATTATATTCATTTACTAGATTCACAATAATTTTGCAAGTATTAAACTATTCCTCCATGTTATAAGGATCTTCTAAAATTTTGCAAGCATACAAAACTTCAGTTATGTTATTCCAAAACAATTGTTGATTTATGTTCAATTGCAAAACCTATTTACACAGTAAAATCAAACTATCAGGAACCTAGAATAAAGCTATCTGACAATGACGTTATCTTACAATCAGTCCAAGATTGAAGCATGGGCATGTACTTACTACATTTGCAATAAAATTTCCATGTACTATATTTACGATAATTAGCTAAGCATGCCAAACTGTTCATCTAAGTTATAAACCAATTGTGTTTTCTTTTCCAATCCAAAGTACTTTTTGATAAACCTCCTCAACTTCCAAACCTCAGGACACAAAACCACAGCTCACACCCTCGTGAAATCCCAAACAGATCGATTATTAAAACTACAAAATTAGCAAACATAAAGATAAGTTTGATAAGAATAATTATGGCTTTCACGGAAAATACCATAAATTCCCTAGGAACATCATATCTCCAAACCAAAGCTCAGAGTTTGTGATGAAATTTTACAAGCTGAAACTGGTATTTACAACATTGAGTTTGTTTTTTATTAGGAGTCCCCAAGAGTCACCAAAGGATGTTCATAAAGAGGCAAGTACCTGAATACTGCAAGTTAACATTTTTATACTCTTAAAGGGGCAATAAGTACTACAGATGATCCAAACATTTCAGCAACCAACTATAAGAAAATTCTTTTGGAATCCTATCATCAAAGTAATTTCGTGAACTGACTCTTCCATGAGCTTTAAACAGAAGTAAGAGCCTACACTATCCAAGAAGATCCATCCAGATAGCTTTTGTTTAGAATAGGAATGTGAGTGCACTAGGATTAACCAAAAATCAGTGCTCCAATATCAACTTTTTCTTTTTATTTTCTAGATAGTAAAGGGTGAAATATTCAATCCAAAGAGATTTGGACAGTTGATTTAAAATGAAGATACTAAAACTAATATGATAACAAGAGCTCCCCTGCTATGTCCAAGAAACCTAACATCATCATCTCTCATCCAAGTTTAGGTGCTAGAAGAGTTTTACTGTAATATCCCATATCAGGATATGACACAAAATAAGAGACCTGTATATAAGATTTATGCTAAAAGGTGGCTAATGAACTGACTTAAGCACTTTGGACTAGGTAGGCTGGAGCCTTAAAGTCAATATAGGCTAGCGCATGGCATATGGGTTACAATTGGTATCAAAGCAGACCTGGTTTGGAAACTACATGCAGGAGCTACCTTGAGCTCACAAAATAAGACTAAGTGCTATGCATGAACATTTCAAAAATCTTGTTCTAGGGGAGTCTTGACCTAACAGGTATGTCAGAGTCCGTGAGGATGCAAAGCCCTTAAGGACAAAGAATGTAACATCCATCGATATGATGAAAGAAGTAACCTCTAAAAAACTTACTTCTGAGTTACCTTGGCTTAAGCATATTGAACTAGTGTAAATGGAGCATTAAAGTTATTGGACAGCTTGTGCGTTAAATTTACAACTGTAAAAAGATCCAAGCCTTTTATGCAAGAAAAAGACATTGATTAGTTCCACAAAGAATTAAATTATACCTCCAATTCAGTGGGAAAAAAGAAAAAGCATGCTATCTTGACATACAATTAGCATCCTTAGGAAGAAATATTTCTGAAATGAACAAGTAATTACCATAGATATGGCTGCGTGAGTTATCTGCAATACATCTAGACAGGCAATGACATATCCATCTGCCATGTAAAGATGCCAATGAGCATAAAATTCTCAAATTCAACTTTCAAAGTATCACAGCAAAGCTCACCTCTGTCCACCACAGGAAGATGTAAAAACTTCCCATCATGCATTATGTGCAACGCTTCAAGGATGGTCGTATCAAGTGTAGCACACTCGGGATTCGGTGTCATCACCTTCACAGAAAATTTTCTCACAAGTCAAACATATGAAACTGTTATAGCACTAGTTTGCTCTGGAAACAAATGTGCAAGTAACACTTCAAAGCAATGAATTAAAGGTACGATAGTTTCAGGCCATAAGCCCAATAGGCAACACACAACATTTCATACAAAGCACGGCCTGGTTTAAGTCATATGAATCTTAGCTGTTGCCTACACATGTAAGATAAAAAAGAAAGAAAAATCCCAACATCTTAAACAAGAGAAGACGCATAATCAAACAAAGTTCAAAATACAACAATGCATTTAAGTGAATAAAAGAAAAAAAAAAAAACATAAGCTATAAGAGTTGTAAAAAAAAAAAAAAAGAAATAGATACTGAAAACAAATAACGAAGAGGGTTTCATATTCCAAGCATTTCAATCATACTCAACTCCATCGACTACAAGAATCTAAATATATTCATCTTCTGCACCACACGCTTTGCAAACCTCAATAACCTGTGGCAAGAAAAACAAGGTGTACCAAGTTGGAAGAAGTGAGAGAATATGGTCTATGAGTCAGGGAAGAAGGAAGAGATCAAAAGGATTGAAGAAGGCACGGGAAAAAAAGAAGCATAGCCGAAAAGCGGGGTGGGGAAGGAAGGAAGAACTACAAACAGTCAAAAGAGAGGAGCACTAATTTCAACCAACATATACAGCACCTCACCTTGCCACAAAAAAAAAAAAAAAAAAAGGCCCTTCCCTCAAAAATCATACATTTTTAAAGAGTCAGATATTAGTACTATGCTTCTTATACGTTCACACATAAGCAAGCATGTCTATAATTTAAACCACACAAAACAAGTCAGACATCCATAAAGCCTATACATAATAAAAGAAAGTATGGTTCATTTGTTCAATGAAAAGTTCAGGATAATTATGATTTGGGGAAATTAGTGAGAGTGCAGAATGTTTGAAGGGGTGGGGATGGCAAAATAGAAAATGTTCATAAATTGGAAAAGAGCTGGAAAGCACTATTATATCCAAAATATGTACTGGAAAGGTATAAAGACCCAAGAACCCACGAAAAAGTTGTTAGTATGCCGAAACAACCCACGAACAATTGTGAACTGATGGAAGAACCGCCAGTCATGTAAGGAAGAAACAATGGTATAAGGCCTTTGACCTGTTACAGAAACTACTGCTATACCTTTATTCCACTATGTTGGCCAGCTATATGAACCATATTTCGCCATCGTGTTTAATTGAGACACATGGTTTCATTTATATTTGAAGACATATCTTCCTTTCTAGTTTCTTTCTAATTCTTTTTAGGCCTTCTCCTGACCTTTTAACATGAATTAATGCTTCTCTATTTTCTACCCATTGTACTAGGGCATTTAAGGGTCTCCTACGGCAAACCATCTTAACTCTTAAGAATGTTTCTCTCATTTACTCTACTTTATGCTACCATCTTTCTTCTTTATTTACGTAAATCTCAGTACGCAAATCTCAGTTTAAGTAGAATAAGGAGGGACTCAGCAGAAGATCGGTCTGAGAAACAACCTCTTTATCAAGAGGTTCATTTGCTTAAGATGGCTCAAGCCACTTTCCCAAGACATATAGGCTATGGAGCAGGCAGCTCAAACAAGGATCACAGACCAAACAGCGATCTGGAACCAGGGTAGTCCGGCTATAGGTTTGAATCCTGCCCCCTTTCCTGTGGATCATCCTGTAGTTACAGGATGTGGGAATAACAAAGTAGAGCTTTTCTCATCTATTGAAACTACTCTTACTTTCACCAAAATAAGTTGTCATAAGAAAATGAATGAAGCCACAATCTAGTGTGTTCTAAGTCTAAACTCAAGAGTCAAAGATTACCAGGCAATAGTCTTGACAAGCTCAACAAGTTCTCAAACGAACAAACTTTGCAAAAATCCCTCATAATATTAACAATCACTCAAAATTACTTCTTTAAAGCAATGAGTTGCAGTCTTCCACCAGTTCAAAATTATTTGTTTCAGTTGTTCTTTGGACTGTAACTTGTTCCTGGTTCTCACTTTTGTGTACCCATCAGGTTCACATCACAAAGTCCAACTTTTTCCTTTCCATGCAATTGTTCTCTATCTCTCTCTCTCTCTCTCTCTCGACCTATTCTACTAGTTACAGTTCCCCATTTGCACGCAGAGTCTTGTCTTCTGCACTCTGACCTTTTTTCTTCATCTCACTATCTTCTGAATTCTTAACCTGATTGACATGGAATGGTGATAAGGAAGTCACAGCTTCCAAGCCTTTGTTAAAGTTAATGCAGTCATATAAAACTGACCCTGTGTGAGCCATATCTTTTCCTACTCCTTTGTGAAATCATGTCAACATAGGAGTTGCAGCACTAAAAGCTAAGTCCCTATAATATAACTAAAAACTATTCAATAAGACTTGAATTCACTAACAAAAGCCCCTTAAATTCTGATTTAATCTTTCAAGCTTCCAAGCCTTTGTTGAAGTTAATGCATTCATATTAAATTGACCAGGTCTGAGCCATATCTTTTCCTACTCCTATGTGAGATCATGTCAACATAGGATTTGCAGCACTAAAAGCTAAGGCCCTATAACATAACTAAAAACTATTCAATAAAAATCTGAATTCAACAACAAAAGGCCCTTAAATTCTGATTTAATCTTCCAACAAACGCAACATAATATCAATTCATGAAACAAAACAACACTTTGTGGGAAATAAAATAAGTACGAAACTAAATCCTTAAGTTGATGAGACAATTGGAAGGATTTCACCCTAGAGATAACTCTGGAGTTCACTTATTCGATAATTTCAGCTGTAACCACTGTTTAAGATACAGCTGACCACCACAGAAATCTTGTACACAGGGGAGGGGGGTGGCATTCTGCCTTTCTATGATACAAGCAATATCCAGGATCCCTGTTTTGAATCTAGTATTTGTTCCTAACTTATTGAGTTCCAGTTGGAAGAAGATGACTGACTGTCTACTGTCTAGTAAATGAACAATCCCAAAATCTCCCTTTAGCGCGTGTTTGATAAGAACTTATAGTAGCAAGACACACATCCATTCTGAAAGCTATTTAAATATAACCAAGTTTTCAGATCAAACAAGTTCTCAATTTTTCAAGTTCATGCAACTCAGGAGAACAGAAAAAATAAGTGCTTAAAAAGGTTGAAGGCAGACCTTTAGTTAAAAACCAATGGCAGAGACAAGTTTAAATGAATTAGATTCATAACATACACCTTCAGATAAGATCCCATAGGATCAATGCCTATCCAAGAAAAAAAAACTAATAGATTAACATCATATATTTCAATGAAAGTTCAGAAACCTTTTCTACTAGAGTCAGCTCCGGAGATAGATTTTGGGCAACAACTCGCATAAGGATATCTTTCGAACTGCAATACGGGCATCAAACCAAAAAGAAATAATGCATTAATATCATAACTAAACGAGGTACACCTCAATTAGGACAACCTCATACATATGCAAGAAATTAAACAAAGAAATCCAATGCACAGAGAGCAGTACGTTAATATCCCCTGAATCTTGTTTGTTGTCGTAACAATGACTGAATTAACACGCAATTCTCGCATCCTCTTTGCAGCAACCTGGACAGGATCTGATGATGATACTATTGCCACCCTAGCGTCATCATGAAAGTATATTTAGTTGATCAGAAAATGAGTCAACAATAAATAAAAGAAAATAGGTTGGTTCCAAATTAAAAACAAAGATACAAGGGAAAGTTTGATCATACTTGGCATTTTCAGCGATGATACTTGATAATGCAGGCTTGAACATGCGCTCCCTAAGTGTTTCTATAAACGCTGATGGAGCTGAAATATGATAAGAAAAGGAATGGTGTATAAACATGCATCAACAGGAAGCATGAGAAGGAAAACACCAAGCACATAAATAATGTCCAAATTATTTGACAAGATGCCATGTAGAATATGAAGTGGTATATTCCATGCGGGCTTGAGTTGTAAAAGATAAGAGTGAGTTTGAATTAAGAAAAAAAAAAAAAAAATCCTTGAACAGATCTGAAATCATCTCATAAGTCGACAATGTAGACATGATATAGATCATTAAAAAGTCTTATAACGATCAGAGGGAGAAGAAACGAAAGATCAAATATTCCTTTCTTTTCAATAGAAAGTCGAGACAAAACAATAATCTTTTGTCACATACTGCAACGGTACTTTGCATTAATAAATAATAAAAATTCGCGACAGAAATTCATTGAAATTCATTAAACTAACCAGCGAAATTGCTTCCCCATTGTCGTTCCACACCTTCTACAGCTGCTGCTATAGCACTTCCCTGCTCTGCCGCCTTCTCCATTCTAGATATAGCATCATAAAGGCATTTTGTGATGTCCAATATAGCTATAACTTCACCATTTTCAACAACAGGGAGGTGCCGGAACTTTCCTATCAAGGATTTTTAAAATTGGGAAAAATTTAAACCACAAAAATGTTTGTCCCCAAATGAATAACCATTCAAAATAAGAGTCAAACAAAATATCATCAACTTAGCGCAGATAGATAACAATATTACATAGATTAATCACTATGAAATGATATATGGAATCATGTTTAGCTATTTATAAGAAAGCTCCAGAAAAACACAAGTCAGATCAACTAAGCCAATGGCAGTAATTTCCCAACCTGTCAAATTTCACTAAGAAACACAAAAAAAGAAAAAGAACAAAAAAAAAAAAAGGCTACAGAATCTGATATATCATTGTATTGAATGCAGAACAAGAGGATGGGGGGGAAAAATAGAATGTGACTACTCTGAACGACACCATCAAAAAAATTATGAATTAGCACGGCCTCTCAAAGCATCCAGCATGTGTCTTAGCATCACCATAAGAATTTCAGTGTATAATTTAAAACATTTCAGATTCTTTATTAATTTAGAATCATTTGGGAGCCGTGTAATTACCCTCAGCATCTCACTTTTTCACACATGTAAAATCAATATAGCATTATATTAAGAAAATTATTTATCAGGATCATACTGATAAAAGCCTTATTAGGCACCCACTAATATCGTGCCATGTAAGATTTTCTAAAATTTCTTAATTATTATGCACCCTATCTAATACAAATCAAATCTAAAATTCAGTTATGGATAAATCTTTGATGGTCTTTCTAAATCTTTTAAACCAAACCTTTTTTTTCCACGATTGTGCGTAAATTTCTTTAAAAAAAAAGAAGAAAAAAGCACACACAGACACAGTTCCAATTTCGAAAGTACTGTTTGATCATTGTACATAAATTTCTAATGATCATCAGCTATTGAATTCCCAAGCTTCCTGTTTTTCATTTTATAAAGTGAGGTCTGTAACATACCCCAATCCCTTGCACTAAACTCACCATCTTTTACCTCCCCAATAATTTGCATCATTTATAACAATTTCAATTGCGATTGTCAAAATTGAAAAGACGCCAGGATTTTAAAGATTTACTCAAACTTTGTACATTAAAAAAAAAATGGTTTATTTGTTCACAAGATAAACTTGAGCAATTTTTTAACACCAGAAAATCCAGGAATGACTTTCAACATCAACAAAAGTTATAATGCATTTTGGTAGTTGAAGGGAATCCATATTGATGATAACTTCTCCTTTGGCCTGTGCTTGACCTGCCAGGGAGTGGCAGTGACCCTTTGCAGCTACGGTGATATATGAAGAGCTTCCCACTCCAAAAACAAAGTTTATGGTTGAGGATATATCAGACTTTGGATAGACAACTGCTAAGGGGAGGGAATAGTTTCTATTGCCAAAATCTTCTGTGATATGTTCTATGTTCTCAAAATTGATAACAAATTAATGAATTAAAAGGTTGGTCAAAATAAATAAATAAATCATCCTAAAGAGAATGGTAGAAAAGAAGGTACCGAGTTTCACCATTGTTTAACTCCGTGAGTTTCTTTCTCTAGCGCAAAAGATGGAAAGAGGTGTTCAAGTTGTTGGTTTTTTATTTATTTTCTTTTTTTGTAAAGATTTTCTTAGTATAAGATAGGGTGCATAATAATTAAGATAGAAATTATTTAAAAAAACATCTTACTTGCAGGATATTAGTGGGTGCTAAGGCCTTTATCAGGATAACCCTGACAAATAATTTTCTGCATTATGTTATCCTTAAAAGAATGCAAGGAATTCCAGAGAACATAGTGAATAAGGTTTCAGGAATACACCAAAGTTAACAACTGAAATGCCTCAAACCAAGCAATAAAAAGGCAACAACAACCATTTCAGAAACCAAACATCACCTTGGACCATTTTCTGAAGAGCATCAATGGCCAACGCATCTGAAGTCACGAAGATAGGGTTCCTTGTCATCACCTTTGAAACTATTGTTTGATCTGGTCGCAGTTCCTCAGCTATGACTCTAGTTGCAATATCCTAACAATCAAAAGAAAAGTTCAAGAACTTGAACATCAAATACAATTGTCTCTCCACCCTCATTTGCAACAATTCGCCATTCACATCTAAGTTAAGCAAAAACTTTAGCCAAAATTATCGGAACCATCTTGACAGAAACTGTTTCCTCATCGAATTTCATTCTTATCACTAGAGACTAACTTCATTTGGTGGTTTAATCAACCACATGCTACTAAGTCATAGTTAAAACTGTGTAGTAACCCAAAATAATAGTACAGACACTAATAGTATAAAGCAAATGACTACTTAGCAAGAAACAACCTTATCAGTGACAATGCCTGAGAGTAGAGCATTAGCATCAGTCAGTAAAACAGCATCAACCCTCCTAGCAGCCATCCTCTTGCACGCATCAGATACTGTGGTACCCTCAGGAATTGTAAGTGCCTTTGACAGCCTCAGCTTTTTCACTGTTCTTTCCACTCCTGTAGTCCTACAATCAACCACACACAATTACTACAGGATAAAGCCACTTCTGCAATCCACATATGCATGCATAACACAAGTCTGCAAATTGATTCCACCAAGAAAATCAAGGAAATTAACAAATGGAAGCCTTTTTTTATAATCATCTAAGCATGGCACAACAGTTCTCAGACACCACTTAACAAGTTGATATACGTCTTTTGATATAAAATCCACGGTTACGAGGATTGAAAGTGTTCTTAAAAGTTGGAACCACAGAAACATAAGCACGTGGAGCGAGTACAACAGTTTTAGGTTGCACTTGAAGCTTCAAAACTTGTCCGTTTTACTTTTCATGATATTATCTAATAAACTGATTGAATCGCACGAGTACAACAAACTTAAAATTGGTCCCAACTGCAATTCAGAGCCTCCTCCTTAATCCTCAACAACTGGTACCTTATTCTTGTAGCACCCTAAACTAACCTCTCCTCTCTCCCTATCTAATTTGCACCTAAAAAACACTAAAATTTCATAGAAAAAACAAACACAAACATAACCCAGAAGCTGATTGATTCATCGACTCACGAGGGGGCAGGGGAAGAAGGTTTGGTAAGAGACCCGTTATTAACATTGGCAGAACCATTTTCCGACGAAATAGACGATTTCCGACCAGTGGAGGGATTGTTCCGTCTGTGGGCCAAACTGTTCCGGCGATGAGGTGGAGGAGGTGCCGCCATTTGACCACTCATCTTCTCTATAGTTATTGGACTAATTATTCCGGCATGGATACCCTATTTCGGAAGGGAAGATTGGAAAGAGGGGTTAGGGCTACTCAAATCGAGAGAGAATCCGCTGTCGATTTGGAAGAAAGCCCCAACCCTCTCTCTGTTTTTTTTTTTTTTTTTTTTTTTTTTTTTTTTTTTTTTTGGTTCTTAGGTTGTTGATGTTGTGCTTTGGAAAAACAGAAGCTAAGAAAGTGCCACGTGGCTCAGCATCCATATTGGTACCCGCCGCCACCCCCCCCCCCCCCCCCCCAAAAAAGGACGGGACAGACTGGCGGACTGCGCTGAACATAAGTAATGGTAAAAAAAAAAAAAAAAAAAATGGGACCCATTACTCATGTTCAGTGCAGTCCGCAGCCATTTTTTTTTTGGTAAACAGCCGATTAAGTGACTGACGGGCCTAAACACTCTTTATTAATCACAGCAATGAAAATGCATACAAAGAAAAGCGGGGGGCATAATGGCCTTATCTCTGTTTCCTGCTAAACAAACTGAGAAAAAAAGGAGCGTTAGCTCCGTAAATAAGGGAAACTCCTAGCATCTAATAAGGCCATACCACGAACTTCCCTTGGCAGGGTGTCCATTGAGTATGCCTCGGATGTACCGGTGCTGCTAGCCAACTTGGCTAAGGCATCTACTACTGAATTGCTCTCCCTGTAAATATGCTGCACAATCCGCTGCCCTCGCAGTTCTCTAATTTGAACCAAGGTTGAAGTTACCTTCCACGGGCCCATCCCACTTTCCATTGCCTGTAGGGGTACCAAAGAATCTGTTTCAATTATGGCATTTTGAGATGCCCAACCTGTGACATGCCCGTAATCCGTACAGCATTGCACAGGCCTCTGCGAGAAAGCTTGTGTATCTTCCTAGAGCCACGCTAGCTGCAAAAATAATTCTGCCTGTGCAATCACGCAGAACAGCTCCGGGCCCTCCAGGCCCTGGATTATCTAGCAACGAACCATCCACGTTTAGCTTGTACCCCCCAAGTGAGGGGGGAGTCCACGACACTACTCGAACTTGCCGTCGTTTAGGGGTCGACCATCTCGGGACCACCGTGTCAAGGAGGAAAATGGCTGCCCTTGACTGCCGAGGTGGCCACAGCGCACAGAGCTCATATAGCAGTTACCTTGTGGAGCCTATCGTCCTTCCTACCATGTCCATTTTGCCCTCAAACTTTGCTGTACAAAAAGATTCCAAACTTCCCAGCAGACAACTATAGGCACCAACCTTGTAACCTCCTGCGGTAGATGATCCATCCCTTCCCAGAACTTGTTTATACATCCCCAAATATCAGGCATGGGCCCTGTGTTTATCCTCAGTATGGCAAACCAAAAATTCCAGATGCACAGGGATCGAGGGCACGATAGAAGACGTGATCCAAAGAGGCGACGTGATCACAAAATACACATTTCGAGGCAAGAGCGAACCCAATCCTGCATAATACATCATCCATTGGTAACAGCTCATTACCTAATCTCCACACAACTACTGATAGCTTGATTGGCACAGATGGGCTCCAAAAAGCCGTGGTGTGCACCACGTGGCCACGGCTTCTAACTATCTCATAAGCAGATTTTACACTAAATATCCCTTGATTATAGGGCCTCCATACTATTCGATCAGTGCCTGGCAGGAGCATCAAATTGTTGGCCTGCAAAGCATTGATGGCCTCCATGGGAAGGATGGGGGTTAGCTGCAGCCCAAGCTCCTCCTTCCGAGCTTGAAATTCTCTCACTGTTAAATTCGGCTCCACCAGCCCCGAACATCCGACAAGATCACATAGAAACCCCAAACCAAGCCAATTCGAGTACCAAAATGGAGAGGCACCATCAAAGGTCACCACTCCAACATGTTTAGACATTATTCCATGCACTCCTTGAACTTGAGTCCAGACCCTAGAGGTTCGCTTTGTTATCGAGAGAGCTCTCATAAATTGTGCCCAAAGTACCTCAGCTTTGTACGGTTTCCACCATAGCTTGCAAGAAAAAGCTTGTATCATACTTTCCACGCTTTGGATTCCTAGTCCATTTTCCTCTACAGGGCGAGCAATTTCGACCCATGCTCTCCACCTCCTCTTTGGTCCCTCTGTTGAATCACCCCAAAAAAATGATGCGAGGATGGACTCAATTTTTGCGTTTACTGACTTTGGGGGGTTCAATGCTGCCCAATAGTGCATCGGGATGCACTAAGGACATGTTTGATCAGTAGCAATCGCCCGCCTTGGGACAGAAATTTATTTTGACAGCCTGCTAGCCATTTTCGTATTTTGTCAATGATTGGCTGAAAAAGGCTCGTCAAACATCTCCCCTTGAATATAGGGCATCCCAGATAAACAAAAGGAAAGCTCCCCACTCTCATGTTTGTGATTGATCGCACCACCGGCTCCCGATCTTGATATTTTGCAGACAAGTAGAAAGATGACTTCGGCTCATTGACTTTCTGTCCCGTTGCCCGCTCATAAAGCTGTAGAAAATCCCTAAAGCCATGTACTGAAGCTCTACCCTTATTGAGGAAGACAAGAAAAAGGAGCCATTAAATGGCCTAATTCAGGATTGGATCGAGGCGCGTGAGTGGAATTCCACGTCAATGCCTCGGTTCGAAATTACTTAAATAACCATCAAGGAAAGGAAATACTCTCTCCTATGTGGACATTAATGAGTCCAACCACTCCACTCCTCTATTTTCTTATCTTTATCTTTCTCTTTTTTTCTTTCCACTTTACTCTCTTCCATCTTCATCTTTCTCCGTTTTCTCTTCCTCTCTCCTCACCTTCCTCCTCCTTATGAATATACTTTTTAGGATACTCCTCACTTCCTCCTTTGTAATTCACCCCATGAGTACATAATTATTTTTTTACACATGTACAACTCATGATGATGTAAACGTGCAAGATTCTGATAATCAATCACATTTAATCATAGAAGATGTTTGGCCAGAGAAGAAAATGAAACCCCAAAAGAAGTATAATAAGGAAGAACAAATCAAAGAGTTTTGAGGATGGAACTAGAATGGAAGAGGATGGGGTTTGTGTTTGTTTATTTGTTTGGGCTTGCTTAGAGAGTTTTATGATAAGAGAAAAAATATATATATATATATATTTGTGAAAATAGTCATGACAGCCATAAAAAATCAACCATTCTATTGATTTTATGATTCCTTTGTGCTTTTTTCAAGTGCAAATTGTATAGTTTTTTTACCCTTCAAATTTTGTGCTTTTTTCCTCTTCAGCTTCTTTTTCCTCTCTTGTTTTGCAATTTTCTTCCAAGCATTCACTGCAAAATGGTGGGAGCATTTTCATGAGTGATAATCGAAAAGGGATCAAGCTATTTGCATGAGTGATGCGGTGCTACTATTTTTTCAGGGAGGAAAAGATTTGCATTTGTAGTCTAGTCTTCTGGAGGAAGAAGACCACTAGATACAGAGGAACCACAAACTTTATTTTCTCCCTCCTTCATTTGATACAAACATGATTGTTAAAATGATACATTCAAAGTATACAATGTTTGAATCAAAATGATACATTTAAATTTAAAATTAAATGTTTTAAAAATACAATAAGTGGAAAAAGAAAAATTAATCTTTCTAAAGTTTAAAAAAACTAAAAGAAATCCAAATAGTAATTTAAAAAAAAAAATAAAGATATGTATTTATAAAATAGAAAATAATATTTATTCAAAATTCATATTTCTATTTTCTTATAAAACATCAAATTTATTTTTATCACTAGTAATTTTGAAAAGTATCACCAGTAATGAAAATTAGCATAAATAATTAAACTTACATTTTTTAAATGTGAAATTTATTTTATGAAGTAACACTTATACTTGTGAACTCAAAAGTTTAACTTTTGATAACTACATTTATATTTTAAAAATAGGTAGAGTGTGTGTGGGAAGATAAAATTAGAAAGACATATTATTATATTATCAAAAGTATGAACATACTATGTGTGAAAGTTATATATATATATATATATATATATATATAAACATTTCTAACTGTTGTACTATAAATATGATTTTTAGTTCCACAATCTTATTTGGTGGAACCGAACAAGTTTAAATGGCCGCAACATGTGTATTAGAATGATATATTTAAAGCAAACACGTGATACGATGTGTGCATTAAAATGACACATTTAAAGCAAACATTTGATACAACAAGCGTAATAAAATGATACATACTCCCCTTGTTCTTTAAAAAGAGTCTTTTAAACTCTAAAACTTTGTTCTCCAAAAAGTGTCATCCTACAACTTTTAATGCAAAATATAATTTTTTTTTTTTCAATTTTACTCTTATATCACTTTTATCAAAACCAACATTATTAATTAAAGGGTGACATGCATACTTCATCACGTAACTATGGACTTTTGTAAAAATTGACACTTTTCTTTAAAATGATCTTTTTTAGACACTAAACTTTTATTTTCGGGTAAAACATACCATTCCGTTAGACAAGGCCGTTAAGTACTTGACGGAAGGGATTTTTGGAGGGTAAAATCGTCCAGTTACCTATTTGATGAGGATATCCAAGGCTAAAATAACACAAGTTATGAGTCAGAATCCACGAAGAGTAATGAAGCTCCAATGAAATTAATAAGACGGAAATGAAGCTTATAAGAGTTACCTTACTCTCCATCAAAGTGAAAATGGTAGAAATGGTGAATACTAATCATTCCAGTTGAGAAATGGTGGAAATGGTATTTACAAGTTAAGAAAATGGTGGAAATGTAACTATTAATCTTTCCAGCTGAAGAAATGGAGTTTTCACAATTTTGAAGAATTTTGGGAATAAAATGTTTTTGAGTTTCCATAATGATTCAGGAAGCTTCTAGAAGCTTCCTACATCTATATCATCATGCTACGTCAATTGGGATGAATTCCATCAAGTCCATCTTCTCTAGATTCGGCCAAGCCCAACAAGCTCACAAGGAAGCCCATATGCGAATTAGGGTTTTACTTAAGTGTTTTAGGGTTTAAGAGAAATTAAGGTATTGTGCATGTTACCTAATTCTCTTCATAGTTTCCACTTTGTTATTTCCATAAATAAGGAGATGCTTCTTTTCTCCTTGTTTCCAATTTTGTCAAGGTTACTTAATCTTTTGGTTAAGTTTCCTCTTTTCTTTTTTTCCTCTTTATTTTTGAAATTTCCGTTTGTTTTTCCTTGAGAATTTAGTGCATTGCCTTTCCTTATGGCTGCCGAAATTTCCCCTTCTTTTCTTTTACTTTTTCAGCAAGTAAGTTCATTTTTCTTGTTGAATTTTGTGAGTTACTTAATCTCTTGATTAAGTTCCAATTTTGTGTTTTCTTTCCTTATTTCTTCTTGTAAATTCCGTGCACCCTAGACCTATAAATAGGCGTGTTTGACTTCATTATTATTTAGTGTTTAATTGAACGAAAGTTTATTATTCACTCATCTTTATTTTGGCTTAAGTAATTTGTATGCTTATTAATTGCTAAAGTACAAGAACTATAGGCTAATTAGATAATTGCTCTATCTAATTGCATGCTTTGTTTCGCCTCTAGAATTCATCACTTGGTTCAAATTGCATGTTTAATTTAACTTGTTAAATTAGTAGTCTGCCGAATTCAAAGGTAAGGATTCTTGAGTTCTAAGAGTTGCGTCTTGCAATCAGACTTTCCTTGGCAATTTTTCACATTGAGTTCTTGTTTTCGCAAGTTGAGATCAAGGGTTCACATCACTATTCTTTTGTCTTACTTTCCAGTATTTTATATAGAGTGAACGACCTTTAATATACCTTTACTTTTCGAAAGTGTCCTCTTTAGTACCTAATCTTTTTTTTTAGCCACGAATGTACCTATACTAATATAAAGAGGCCAAAAATGTACTTTGTTGTTAACTCACCGTTAAACTCAACGGAATTGCCATCACATGCTACTTTAATATACCTTTACTTTTCGAAAGTGTCCTCTTTAGTACCTAATCTTTTTTTTTAGCCACGAATGTACCTATACTAATATAAAGAGGCCAAAAATGTACTTTGTTGTTAACTCACCGTTAAACTCAACGGAATTGCCATCACATGCTATTTTGCAAGGGCATTTTTGTCCCTTCACTGTTCATTGTCTTCTTCCAACCTTTTTTTTTTCTTTTTTTTTTTTTTTTTTGTCGGTCAAACGGGCCTTTTTTTCCTTCTTCCTTTTAGAGGAGGTAATTTCTCTTCTCCTTCATGTGAATAATCGAAAAAGGCTCGGACGACACTGGACCAAAAGTTCCAGTCCCCGGAAGGAGCATCGACAATCTCGACGGCCTTGGTGACATGGCAGAGAACCCACCTTAGCTTCTCTCAATGGAAGAATTTTAGCGGCAGCAATGGAGATCTCGACGGCATCGGCGGATCTTTGGAGCAGAAGATCTCGACGGCGAGAAGATCCTGATCGATCAAGAGCAGATCTGGAGTGGACTTGAACCTCCGACGGCAAGAGAAGAACGGATTTGGACGGCACCGGCGGAATTTTTATTTATTTATTTTCCTTTTCTTCTTCTTCTCCAGTGCTGCTATTTCTCAGCCGCTGCGCCACCACCTCACTCAACCACTCTCTAAGTCCATGTTCTCTTCTCCGGGACTCTCCCTCGCCCTCATACGCCACCTCGTTTCCCTTCTTCCTTTTCGAGTTATGGGTTTTTAGCATAAATATTTAATAATCATTTTTTGAAAATTGGTTTTGTAGCAAACGAGTTTGGAGGGGGCAAGGAGAAGTCGAAAGATTAATGGCGGATAATAACTACGAAACAAATACTGTGAATATCAATCGAAGGAGCCAAGAGGAAGAGCAAGAAATAAGTAGATTTGGAGTGAAAATATGGACGGCAGTTCCGGTGACAATCAAGACGCATCACCGCCGTACTCCCCAACAAATCCAAGAACTGAATCATACATTTACATAATTAGAACTCTTTTTTCCTCTTAATTTCTTGGTTTTTGTTGTTCTTTTTTTTTTTTTCTCTTAACTTTGCAGTCTCTTTAAGGAGTGTCCTCGTCCCGATGAGAAACAAAGGCTCGAACTTAGCAAAAGGCTAGAAGAAGAAGAAGAAGAAAAAAAAAAAAAAAAAGGAAAAAAAAGGGAAGAAGATGATGAATAGTGAAGGGACAAAAATGCCCTTGAAAAAAGTCACTTGAGAGGCACAAGTTGCCAATTCCGTTTGTCCCGTTAGTATTTAACGGCAAAAATATATTTTTGGCCCGTTAAAATTAGTTCAGGTACATTTATGGCTAAAAAAAAAGTAAAGGTACCAAACCAGACACAAATGAAAAGTAAAGGTATATTAAAGGTAGTTCACTCTTTTATATATATACAAAACAAACCCCTAATCTTTCAGTATTTTTACATGTTCACCACAGTATTTCATTAGTGTTATATATCCAATAAATTTATTTCTATTTTAATTATATTACTTTCCTTATATTTATTTCTTGCCATGATCGTCATCTTTATTTTTTTTTAATAACTTTTTTTTGAAGAGATTTATTTTTAATAATTATTACTAACATTTTAATTACTTCCATGAATAATATCAATTATCATCCTAATAATTATTCGCTTTCATTTTTATTATAAAAATTATTTACTTTTACTTTTATTACAATATTACATTTAAATTAGTTTTTTTTATCAAGCTGAATTTCAGTTTTTCTATTATGGGATTAATTTTTTTGATTATTTTATTTTATTTTAAATATAGTGATCCGTACCATACACATTAAACTCAAAACTGAAATAATATTTTCCTATAAACTAATCTACTCCATAATTGATAATACTGCATATTGCCAACCTCTGATCAAGCACACTATGGAATAAATATCTTCTTATCATAGTGAAATCTTTTGCAGTCAGTCGAAGCTCAAGGCTTCCGGTTCACTTTTCGCGGGCACACTGCTTGAATGAGCTTCCACTTCCACGGTCGCGAGAAGACGATGGCACTGGTTAACACATTGCTGAGTGTCGGCACTGCGCCGTTATCATACCCTGAAAGGCAATCGAGCAAGCAATCTCTATCAGTATCAGAGCTAGACAACCAGCAAATTAAAGCAACAAACTTGCTATGAAAATCATCCAAACCAGCAAAAATATCCACGGGGATTGAAGCCATTCTGGCTCTCTCTCCCCTGTTTTTGCCCCCCTCGCAGCCGTGAACACACCTTTATCAATGCCAGGAGAGTTGAGGTGTGAGACCCCGTAATTTTTAACCCTAAAATCTATCCTTAAAATCTTGATATGTCCTTATGAAAATATTTTTTAGAAATATTTACTGAATTATATAATTTCTTTCAAAAAATTTTATTACAAAAATACAATTTGTACTATAATTCAAATTATAAGTATTTTCTTGTATTTACAAATTTACAAAATATTTTCTAAAGAATTTTGATTTCTATGATTTCAATTTTAATTTTGATTTAGGAATTAAGACTTGATTGATTTATGTTATGGTTGTGATTTTGAGATATATTGTATAAAATTATTTTAAGAATTTATTAATTTTGGAAAATAAGAAAATTAGAAAATAAGTGAAAAATGTGGAAAATGGAGAATGACGATTTTTCCCACCATTGGGAGTGGGTAAAACCAATCCAACCGACATTGAACAGTAGAGAAAAAAAATCTGATGGCTTAAATAGCGGTTTTACCCATAATTAGAGTGGGTAAAACCGACATTAGGAAGATGACAAAACCAATAGCGGGTTTTCCCATCATTGAGAGCAAGAAAAACCGATTGATGCTGGGAAGTCAAACAAAATATCTATTTTGATTCCAACGGTGGCGAGCTACAGGTCTAGAACCCCTGGGTTTTGTATTTATACGGCTCAAGGGCCCTATAAATACCCCCTGGATCAATCTTTAACAACCTAATTCACAAATCAAAGCCAAAGTTTGAAGAAATTCAAAGTTAGGAAAAAAACAAGAAGTAGAAATTTGAAAGAAAGTGGAGCAAGGAAGGATTTTGAGCGTGGAATTGGATTGCTCACTCAAGGGTTGTGATATAGGAAGCCTCAGGAATCAAAGGGTAAGTGATTCTAGTTACTATAACATTTATTTTTAGAATTTTAGTGCAAAAATGAAGAAATGGTTAAGTTTTTAATTTTCTTGATAATTGGATTGATTTTGGATTTTTGAACATAAGATATGGAATGATTGGAGTATTGTAGGAATGTTGTATAGAAGATTTGTAGCAAAAAGAACCAAAGCAAAACAAGATTTTAGCATTATTTTTTGAAAACCCGAAGCAAAAACTGATGAACACGTTTTCTGGGAACGATCGGTTTTTACCGATCTTAAGTCGGGTAAAACCGACTTTCTTGGCTCAAGAAAGGTGGGAAAAATTGACTTCAAGATGGGTAAAATCGACTTTGGTATTTTATGGAAATTTTTATCAAGCAATTGGCTAAAACTGCCCTTGGAGCGGGAAAAACCGAGATTGGGATTCCTGAAAATATCCCGATCAGTTTTTGCTGACTTCAAGATGGGAAAAACCGATCTGTGAATTTTTGAAAAATGTCCGATCGGTTTTTACAGATCTCAGAGTGGGTAAAACCGATCCGACTACTGAAAAATGAATTTTTGAATAATTTTTTTTCCTTTATTTATTTCTTTATGGTTCCTTCTATAATTATTTTCGGCATAAATATTTTTATGACTATTGTAAAGTATAAACTTGTATTTCCCGTAAATTAATACCTACTGTATTTTTGTATCTATTTAAATTGTTATTTCCAAAATAAATTATAATTAAAGGGTTATAAAAACTCTTTTTGAAAGGAAAATAGAAAAATAAGTTTTACGGCATTTAACTTATATTTCCTAATATATTTTCTTATTTGAATTACTTATTTAAAAAAAATAACAACGACTATTTTTATGTCAACATTTAGCTAGCCTTTAGAATACGTATAAAGTTTAAGAATCCTAGAATTTTAGAAGTAAATACTGAAATTTCGGAACATGAAATATATGCAGATTTGACAGATAAAGCGTGAGCTAGTATCTTCGGACTGAGGTGAGGTTATCACTAAAAATGGATACCATTTTAATGCAATTAATAATTGAACTACATTGAATTATCTTCCGTGACATGTTTTAAATGCTTTCGAAAAATGTTTGAATTTTTTTTTGCTTTTGAGCTGCCAGTTGTGTTTACTTACCGGCTGGAATGCAAATGTACTTGTTATGCTTCAGTTGTACTTTCTTTGTGCACTAAATCTATTATATGATCATGAGTTGAGTCTGGATCCATTATATGATATTTGATTTGATCCCGCGAGCCAGTACAGGACTTAGTCGTCTGGATCATCTGCATTTCTGATTTCAAAATCAGTCCCAACAACGGGGGCCCTAATTATGTATATGCTTGGGAGTTGGCTGACGATATGTTTACGATTATAAATATGATTAAGCCGAGGTGAGTTGGCTCGCCTTTCATCGTTCATATAGAACATTGGCAAATGCCCATCATCCTCATTATTTATGATTACGCTGAGATGAGCTGGCCCATCGTTCAACGTTCATGTATACGGTGGTGAACACCCCTCATTCTCGAGGTGAGCTAGCTCGTCGTTCATATAGAACATTGGCGAACGCCCCTTATCCTCGTTATATGTTCCATGATTCCTGCATGAGTCATCAATGCTATCTGTTAGGATTTGCTTGAATTATATGCATGGGTAATTTAGGCAACTTGGTAAATGTTTGCGAAAACGGTGAACTCTCACCTGGCATGGGCTCATTCCATTTTCCTGTTTTGTTTTATATTTTCAAATAAATTGTTACAGATGTTTGGTTAGAGGATGAATATGCTCACTAGGACACCCTGAAGTTCTGAAATAATGGGTAACGGCTAGAAGACGGATTTGATAGATGGGCTCGCACTCTGATAATCTTGTACTTTAGGGAATTTTTGTAAGTTTCAATAAATGGGATTATTATTATGTTCTGTATGTTCTGAGTCCTGGTGCGAACTAGGTAGGCTCCAGTGAAGCCAACCCCTTACATGCGGGGTGGTGAATCTGGGGTGTCACGTGAGGGCTATCAATTTCTCGGTGATTCTAGGGAAACAATCCAAATTACAACTGCAACATGCAGTAAACCACTATTGTGACAACTCAAATGGATTAATGGTTCTGACGGCGCGACTGGTGGTGTCGGAAGGTTCTCATCGGCAGATGAGTACGAACGGCAACAACTAAACAGAACAACAACCATTAGCACAAAGGATAAAGAAAATCGCAAATCTAAACAGAAAACCAGTACAGAAAAAAATTGCAAAAAAAGAAAAAGAAAAAAGGAAAGAAGCAAGGAAGAGCAGAGGCTGTGATCTCGTATATGAAAGGGGCAGTTTCCGGCATCGGGATCTGTAGAAAACCCGTCATCCGCAAACACACAGCCTCACAGTTTCAGATATAGAAGAACTGAACCCGCGAAGAAGACGACAAAATTACTGACCTGTAATAAAACGGCAGCACAAAAAAGTTGGAACAAAAAAAGACAAGAAAAGAAGAACGGGGAAGGGAAGCGGTCGCCGAAAAAATAGGAAAGACAAAAAATACAGAAGGGAAGCGATTGCCGGATTGTTTGAAGTGGGGAAGTGAAATGGGGAAGGGAAAGGGAAGGGGAAGGGGGGAGGGTTTGTTTTGTAAATATAAAAAATATTGGAAAAGTAAGACAAAAAGAAAAGGTAATTGGACAATTTTACCCTCAAAAAACCCCTTTCGTCAAGTACTTAATGACCGTGTCTAACAGAGTGATACTTTTTGCTCGAAAATGAAAGTTTGATGTCTAAAAAAGAGCATTTTAAAGAAAAATGTCAATTTTTGTAAAAGTCCATAATTATGTGATGAACTATGCATTTCACCCTTAATTAAAAGTCTCAATTTTCAAGATGTTCATTAACTCATCTTATAACTAATTTTGAATTAGTGGTTTTAGGAATTTTGAATTTAAGTTTACATTAATTTTAAATATTATATTAAATAATAAGAGATTAATTTAAAATGTAATTCAAGATAAATCTAATTTATTTATCTAATTATAATTCTATAGCTTCTTCCATTATTATCACTATTTAATATTGTTGTATTAAATATATGAAAATTTTGATACTCACATTGTAATTTCTTACTTCAAAACATAATCACTACAATATGCATATAAAAATGATACATTTAAAGGAAACCTTTGATACATAACATAAAATTCATTTGTTTAATACTAATAAAATTAAAAATTATACATTTACTAAAACAATATATTGTTATAGTGTATGAGTTGACTTGTCTTATGTTTAGACAAGACGATAAACTTGCTTAACAATGTAATATGCATTTGGATTTGAGAAGATTGCTTTGTGATCTCATGTATATTTTAGATGATTCATAGGACCATTGAAAAATAGATAATAAAGAGAAAATTTTTAATTTTTTATATTATCTATAAATCTTTTGAAAGATTCTTAACTTAAGTTGTCTTTCCATTTAGTGCATATGCCCCGTCTCGTGGAAGACCCTTCTTTGTTAACCGTTGGGGTGGGCATGGAAGAATTAAAAGCGCTGGTTTGGGAGCCAGATCCGGATAGTGCCCCTGGGAATGATGGTTACCCAAAGAGTTTCTACATGTTTGCGTGGGAAATAATATGCGAGGATCTAAGGATGGCAGTTGCAGAATTCATGGCAAGGGTCTCGGTGCTGAGGGCTATTGCCAGCACCTGGATATCTCTTCTGCCGAAAAAGGATGCTCCAATGACTTTCGCGGATTATCGCCCTATCAGTCTATGCAATTTTCTGAACAATGTGTTCACAAAGGTGCCATGCGCTCGCTTTAAGTCGATAATCTCAACCCTAATATCGCTGGAGCAATATGCTTTTCTGTCAGGCCGAGAAATCACGGATAATGTTCTCCTAGCTCAAGAAATGGCGAGTTGTTTGGACAGGAAGTGCAAGGTAGGGAATGTGTTCTACAAGTTGGACATGATGAAGGCTTTTGATCGAGTGTCGTGGATATTTTTGTGCGCCTTGTTATGCAAGCTAGGATTTCCAGACTTGTTTGCAGAACTGGTGTTGGGTAACCTACGAGCTGCATTGACGAGGTCATCCCTACTGTTGAACGCAACTATCCACCATGTCAAAGATGTGGATTTGATCCAAGTGTTCAAAATGGTCATAGAAGGAATGTTCGAGCTACAAAGCCGAGAATGAGAGTTAATCCTAGTTCATAAGAATTATACAAGGGTTACCTTAGATGGGCTAAGTCAAGAAGTATTCCAAAGGTTATGAAAGCTGAGAACAAGCCAAAAGAAGAACAAGTGACTGACAAGGTTAGAAGAGTATTTTCACCTCTAACTCGGCCAAGGGTTATTTATTTTGGAGAGTTCTGGACTAAATATTAAAAGTATTGATTGGAGTGAATCTTACAAGTCTTGAAAATCATTAGAGTTATTGATTTGTTACACGCCATTTACTTTTAGTACTGCTGATTTAGGTAATTACTTAATTGGTAGTTAATTGAAAAGAATTCTTGCATGATTTCTTTTAAAAATTAGAATTACCTTTTTAATGTTATTTCCTTATTATTTTCAAAGGAATTTCGTTCACACCGAGTTTTCTAAGGAGAACCGAATTCCTCCCAGCAAACCTAGTTCCTTTAGGTTTTGGGTTTTGTAAGGTTTCCCATTCTCATTGGTTTCCACTTTTCTTTCCTAACCCTTTTCTACTTCTAAAAGGTGCACAACCCCCTATTTAAAGGGCTCCCTGCGCATCAATACAACCAGAGAATTCACAATTGATATAATTTGGTGTAAGGTTAATACCCATCTTTTTATTTTTGAATTCTACTCATTGAACTATAGTCAATCTTGCATGATTTTGACCTATTAGTTTATAGAATTGCATGTTAATTAGGTTTATAGTCTTGCCTAATTAAATTAGCTTTTTGCTTCAATTCGTTGTTTGGTTTATAGTTTAAAAACAACTTGATTGTTCTATTGAATGCAAGTAGTGATTGGGGTTCCAAGGGATTATACTGTGTTCCTTTAATTGGAGTTTTGGTTACTTTCCGCACACTGCAATTCTCAACAGAGAATCCACATCAATTTGGTATCAGAGCCAAGCTAGGCTACGGAGTCAAATTGCTATCTTTTCTTCTTTACGGTTCTTTAATTTTTTCGAAATTAGTGAACTCTATTGTCCTTGTTAAAGATTGCTTCTTGTTTGGTTTATGAAACTTAGATATTATAACATTGTGCAAATTGAAACCTTAATTGGTGATTTGTTGCATGTGTTACATTATCTTTAAATTTCCTTGGGTTATTGAGTAAAAGGGTTGTCGAAAAATTGCTAGATAAAATTTTGAAAATCCTAGGGCTGTTTAATATTCTTTTTTTCAATTTATTGGAGATTCCTACTTGATCATATTGTAAATATTAGATCTTGAACTTATAAAAGGTCTGAATCTAGAGTTATTGGAATTTTCTCTTCAAAAAATGGTGTGAAAGGTAAACTAGGGTTTAGGTTTTGGAGGCTGCCAAAATTTTTTCTTTTTCTCTCCTTTGGAGTGACTGATTTTCATATTGTGGGGAGGGTTGTGTGAAATTTTGAGAATTTTTGGAGCCATACAGTTCCTGTTATTCACCGTCTGAGTTTTCACGAGCAAATTACTATCGAAATTGTGAATCTAAAAATTTTCTGATCTTTTCTGGAATCTGAGTTGCAATTTGGGTACAGTGGATTGGAGGAAAGTTTGATTTCAATTTTGGTAGTATTCTAAGCTCGTTTGGCCAATTTTACAGCATGCCGTGATCTTCTGGTTACACCGTGAAGCAGAATATTTTTCTTCGCGTACTTTGCATGCAAGTTGCTTTCCTTGTATCGAATTGTGTGAGGATTGAGATTCTGAAATTTGTTTGCTGTTTAGATCTAGGTTTTACGTAAAATTTTGATTCTGAAGTTGCCGACATATCTTGAAAAGTTGTCTGATTGCAAGCCTGTTTGAAACTGTGAATATAATAGATTTTTGGGATTATTTTTGAATTGCCTACAGGGAAGGTTATTCTGTATTTGGGTAGTTTCCTAATAATTCTTTGCAAATCTACCATATCTGCTTGTTTCTTGCAATTGCATATGCCCTGCCAAATTCTCTAGTTACCATATTTGTGCTACCTGGACAATTACTCTTTGAAATAGATTTGGATTTCCTAATTCGTACACTACTCATTATTTTTGGGATTTTTGGAACTTACTTTCGAAATTTCTTTCCTTGTGTACTTCATAAATCTGAATTTATATTTAAAATTTCGTTTTGCAAAATTGTTTTATTTCAAAAGTTGAACTAAGTAATTCTTTTCTTCAAAAGATTTTATTTTTTCTTCTTTGTAATTCTGTGCACTTTTAGTGAGTTATTTTGTGTGATCTGGCTTACTTGTTCTGATTAGAATTCTTAAAACGGGTTCTAAGAGGAAAAAGGTAAGAGTGAAAATACATTAATTACTAAAAGGGCAGCCAACCCTAGAGAGATACACTTGGGGAGGGTAGATTGCTAGGTAAACACTTGAGGGGAATAAGGGAAGTGAGGTTCTTTCTCATAGTTCTTTCACTACTACAAAATGGAGCTTTAACGGCTGCGGATTAACGGCGGAAAATAGAAAACCGCAGTTATAAAAGAAATACGGACTTTCTACGGCGGTCTAAAAATGAACCGCCGTAGAACGGGACTTTCTACGGCGGTTTTAAAATAAACCGCGACGAACCGCCGTAGAAAGGAGGCTTTCTACGGCGGTTGGAAGGAAACCGCAAAAGAAAGTGGACTTTCTACGGCGGTTGCCTTCCAACCGCCGTAGAAAGCCTCCTTTCTACGGCGGTTCATCCCAACCGCCATAGAAAGTCCCTTTCTACGGCGGTTTAACAATTAACCGCCATAGAAGGTCCTTTCTACGGCGGTTTAATTTGTACCGCCGTTGTATTGACGTATTTAACCCTAAATAACAACGTGTATCTCCATATCGCACCCGAAAGTGTTCCTCTCCAAATTTCTACTACGGTTTTGCACGTTTGATGTAAAGAATCGTCATTTTGAGCTAAAATTTACCACCTTAAGGTTAGAAACTTCTAAAATTTCTCTGTAATTGCTTATGCTTGTACTTTATATATGTCATCCTATAGAATTTATTTTTATTTATGGTAGAGGGCTGAAAATTAAAGTTGCATATATTCCATGTATATGGTGAACCTTAGTATTGTGGAACCCTATTTAGTTATACTATGTAGTTTATTGGTGATGTGATTTGATTTATAGTGTTTGATTTTTAATGGAGGATGTTCATATAATTAGCACTACAGTGTGTATTATTTTTTTATGCATTTCATGTGTTTGACGAAATGCATAAATGAAAAACTTATGGGTTCTTCTTCATTTGATTATGTATATTGCGCATGTGTTGTTTATGCATTATTTTTTTCATTGAGGTATTATAGTAGTTTTGATTATATGAGTAACATTAGTATGACATGTGCTAAGACAAGCATGCAACTTGATACTTTGTACATTGTTTGTTGAATTATTATTTGGTATTTTTAATTATTTCAAGGTGTTAGTTACACATGGATCGAAATATCTTGTTGTATGGTGATCGGACCTCCGATTCTTATGCGAGAGAAGTTGAGAATTTCATTCAATTCGCTTATAAGAATACAAAGTACGTCCATTGTCCGTGCAAAGCTTGTAAAAATGGTGCGCGGTTTGATAACTCAGATACAATAAGATTCCATTTATATCGGCACGATTTGATCCTTCTTATAAACTGTGGATTTGGCATGGTGAAAGTATTGATGGTTTACCTGAGCAAAAAAATCTCATGCAAAAGGAGATGATGCGATTACTAGAGATCGATTAGATGCCATGATTGAGGATGTGGCCGAGGATTTTGCTGATAAACCGGAAGTTCTTGCTTCCATTTTGGGTGACAATGAGAAGCCTCTATACAAGGGTTGCACTAAATATACACGATTGTCTAGTGTTTTGAAGTTGTTTAATTTGAAAGCGGCAAATGGGTGGTCAGATACTAGTTTTACAGCCTTATTGAGGGTATTGAAAGATATGCTCCCAGAAGATAATGAACTTCCAGATCGAATTTACGAGGTGAAAAAAATATTGTGTCCAATGGGTATGGAGTATAAGAAGATCCACGCTTGCCCAAATGATTGCGTCCTCTACAGGAATGAGTTTAAGGATTTATTGCTTTGTCCTAACTGTAAAACTCCACGATACAAAAACAAGCAGCCGTGTGATGAGGTTGAAGACAGTTCTGATGCGCAAAAGAAGGGGTCGCCGGCTAAGGTTCTGTGGTATCTTCCTATAATACCGAGATTTAAACGGTTGTTCGCTAATGCAAAAGATGCAAAACTAATGACATGGCATTCAGATCGGTGTATTCCCAATGATGATGAGAAGGTGATAATGCATACATCAGACTCAGATCAGTGGAAAAAAATTGATTCAATGTATCCTTCTTTTGGGGGAGAAGCCAAAATTTGAGGCTTGGTTTGTGTACTGATGGAATGAACCCGTTTGGCAGTCTGAGTAGCACACATAGCTCATGCACGGTGATGTTGGTTATTTACAATTTGCCGCCTTACTTGTGTATGAAGCGCAAGTACATACTTATGTCTCTAATGATTTCAGGCCCACGGCAACCAGGAAATGACATCGATGTGTATCTTGCTCCTCTTATTGAAGACTTGAAAAAGTTATGGGATGAAGGCGCACCTGTGTTTGATGCATACCGTGAAGAAATGTTCACATTACGTGCCATGTTGTTCTGTACCATTAATGATTTTCCTGCTTATGGAAACTTGTCTGGGTACTCTGTTAAAGGGCATAAAACATGTCCAATATGTGAGCAGAGTACAGATTTTTGTCAGCTTGCACATGGGAGGAAGACAGTATACCTTGGGCATCGCAGATTTCTTCCCGAGACTCATCCTATCGCCGTATAAAAAGAGCATTCAATGGATTCCAAGAGTTCAGAAAAGCTCCAGAACCCTTGAGCGGGCCAGAGGTGAAAGCTCGTGTGACGGACATTAATGTGAAGTTTGGTAAACCTTCGGAGTCCAGCGATAATGATACAGGTTGTTGGAAGAAAAAATCCATATTTTTTGAACTTTCATACTGGGAGAACTTGGATGTCAGACATTGTCTCGACGTTATGCATATTGAGAAAAATATTTGCGAAAGCCTGTTAGGTACGCTCTTGAACATCCCTGGTAAAACTAAGGATGGTTATAACGCGAGACTTGATATGGTTGATATGAACATAAGAGCAAATTTAGCACCGGTAGCTCGAGGACAACGCACATATCTACCCCCTGCCTGTCACACTTTGTCCAGAAAAGAGAAAAACAACTGTGTTCAAGTTTGCGTAGCATCAAAGTTCCATCCGGATATTCTTCAAATGTAAGCAGACTTGTTTCCATGAAAGATTTAAAACTGGTTGGTTTGAAGTCTCATGATTGCCATGCCTTAATGCAACAATTGTTGCCTGTAGCTATTCGCTCGATACTGCCCAAGCATATTAAGTCTAGTATAACAAGACTTTGTTTCTTCTTCAATGCTATATGTAGCAAGGTTATCGCCCGCGAAAGACTTGATCAGTTATAAGATGAAATAACTGTTGTCCTTTGTCAATTAGAAATGTATTTTCCACCCACCTTCTTTGATATTATGGTGCATTTGGTGATTCATTTGGTTAGAGAGATAAAAATCTGCGGGCCTGTTCATTTGCGATGGATGTACCCATTCGAGCGATATATGAAAGTATTTAAGGGGTATGTTAAGAATCGTTATCGTCCTGATGCTAGTATTGTTGAAGGTTATATAGCTGAGGAGGTAATTGAGTTTTGCACTGAGTACTTGGCCGATACCGCATCCATTGGAATATCTAAGAATCGGCACGATGGGAGGATTATAGGTATGGGCACAAGGGGAGGAAAAATGTTTTTGCCGTCTAATGTTGAATTGATGAATGCGCATCTCTACATACTGCGCAATTCTGAAGAAGTTGCGCCCTATGTGACAGACCATATCCGTTCAATAAGAACGTCTTATCCTGCTTGGACGGATCAACGTGTGCTCAATGAACATATTCGGACATTTGTCTATTGGTTTGGTAATGCTGTCCTGGGCAAAGACGTTTCGGAGACATTGAAATGGTTGGCGTTTAGGCCCAGCCCTGCGGTACGAGCATTTTTATGCTATGACATAAATGGATATTCATTTGCTACTAAGAGACAAGATGAGAAGAGTACGGCTCAAAACAGTGGTGTTACATTAATCTCAGAGGCTTTACATGTTTCTAGCAGGAAGGATAAAAATCCTTTGTATGCAAACATGGCATATTACGGGTGATTGAAGATATTTGGGAGCTTGACTATGTTTGTTTCAGAGTAGCTGTATTTTGCTGCAAATGGGTTGATAACAATAGTGGGGTTCGAACTGATGATCCATTGGGTTTTACCTTGGTGAACCTTAATTGGGAGGGTTTCAAGGGGGAACCATTTATACTTGCATCGCAGGCGAAACAAGTTTTTTATATCACCAATCCTTGCGACAAACATTGGTCTGTTGTTCTTCATGGTAAACAACATCACGAAGTGGAAGGGATTGATACAGAAGAAGGGCTTCATGAGGCTGGCCCTTTCTCTAGTGGGTTACCTGAATCGAGCGCAGATGAGGAAGATAGGGAACTTGATAAATACATACTTCGTGATGACCACAGTGAAGGATTATGGTTCGAGGATCAAATGTCCCATAAGAGAAAGAGAATAAGTTAAGAATCATTTTCAGGTATATTGTTTGATTTTATTAATTTTTTTTTTCTGTGGGTGTGTATGTTGTGTGTGTGTATTTGTATATGTTTCTTTGATTTTAATGAAAAGAGGTGGACATAAATTTATAACAACATTTATTTTTATCCTTTGTACTGTGGGATTGAAACAGGTCACAACTCGGATGAAGCCGCGCAATCAAGGAACAAAATTTCAAGGGACTTCATATGCGGAACTGTTTATAAATGAATATGTTATTGTTGGAAATTGTGTGAAGCTTCTATGTTGATGTTATGATGCACTTGTGTTTTGGTCAAAAACAAGCAGGGGAGATTTTGTCTGAATTGATTTGAAACTGAATTCCGTATTATTCGAAATAGTTGGAATTTTAGTGAAGTATTTAAGTATGTGCATATCCTTGACAGGGAGTATGTTACATTTATAGGGGAGACTTTGTCAAATTTTTCGGCAAATTGATTTCCTTGTTTTTCATTTATGAATAAATGTTTCATGTATTATTTTTTTTTTTTCAAGGAGTAGTACTTTTGGTAAAATTTACAGGGAAAGCTATACGTAGTTCATTTTGTTTTGATTTTATATTTAACTTTTCATAAATTACTTGTCGGTGCATCGGAAAAAAAGAAATTCATTTAGCGAGGTTGGGTATTGACCGATAAATGAATTAATTATTCGTTTATCGATTAATAATGCTTTATTATTTTGCAAATTGATTATTCAAAATATATTTTATATGAACTTGAAAAAACTAGAAGGTGCCTTGGTTGCGCCGGCGACGAGAGAGGAGGAGAATGGACCGAACAGCCGCGGTTGAAGGGAGGGGGAAACAAGGGAGAAGCAGGGAAAAAAAGGGGAGAAGAAGGGGAAGAGACTTAGGGAAAATGAAAGGAAAATGTCTAAGTTCAAATTTGATTTGAACTTCGACCGGGTCGTCGGTTCAACAGCGGTTCAACCGCGAACCGCCATTGAACCAACTTTCCACTGCGGTTCACGAGTGAACCACCGTTGAAAGTAACCGCCGTTGAAAGTCCACTTTCAACGGCGGTTCACTCGTGAACCGCAGTGGATTCTTCTTTCAACGGCGGTTCGCGGTTGAACCGCCGTTGAAAGGTCTCCTCGTAAAAAATTAGAGCCAATTCCCGCGCGGGCATATTTTAATATTATTTTTTTTTTCCATTTTCAAAAAACTAAGCCCACAATTTTGTAAATATAATAATACATACCCAGATTGTGTACATTTATTAATTATGTACACAATCTCGACTTTTATGAACCATTTCATAATTAAATTTCA
The DNA here is from genome assembly GCA_016801395.1 of Leptodermis oblonga. Taxonomy (NCBI): domain Eukaryota; kingdom Viridiplantae; phylum Streptophyta; class Magnoliopsida; order Gentianales; family Rubiaceae; genus Leptodermis; species Leptodermis oblonga. The sequence goes on from CM028753.1 coordinate 21,795,643, forward strand.
AATTTTTCATTGAACCATATATTTGCATTTAAATTTCCCGTGCTATTACACAATAATTATAGGTCAAATATAAAAATTAATAAATTTCGTAAATTTACATGTAAGAGACGATAGAGTAATAAGCTTCATTATGTTCCCTAAAATTTCTACTTTTTCGACTTGGGATAACGGGATAAAATAATCAAATCCACAAATGCATTAGGTACGTATAGTAATATAAAAATTAATTAATATTAGTTAAGTGGCCGAAAAAAAAATAAAATAGTTACTGGATTTCATTACCTTAAATACATATATAAACATATATATATATATGTTTATACATATATATATATATATATATATATACATCTTTCTCTTTTCTCCTTTCCCCTCTTGATGCACATCATCCAACTCTCTCCTCTCGATCTCTTGTAAATTTCCACTACATAAATAAAATGTTTTCATTTGAAGAATTGAAGACTTTAAGACAACTTTTATAATTAATTCTTATATATATATATATATATAACGTATTTTGAATTTGGTATAAAAATAGAAAATTCATGCGTAGCGCGGGAATTGGCTCCAAAACTATTTTTCTACGGCGGTTCAAACATGAACCGCCGTAGAAAGTTCTACGGCGGTTCATGTTTGAACCGCCGTAGAAAGTATTTTCTACGGCGGTTCTCGGTTGAACCGCCGTAGAAAAGTAGGTTTTGGAGCCAATTCCCGCGCTACGCATGAATTTTCTATTTTTATATCATTTTCTAAACCCTAAAACCTAAACCCTAAACCCTACTCCCTATTAAGTTTTTTTTCCCAATTTTCATAAATTAACCGCGGTGACGCTTAAGATTGAAATAGATAGTGAAGTGCCACCATTTTCCTTGATTTTCGCCTTGACATTCTCAATTGGGTCGCAGGATTCGACCTCGAGGATGATGGTCTTCCCCGTCAGAGTTTTCACGTAAACCTCCATTTTTTTCAAAATACGTTATATATATATATATATATATATAAGACTTAATTATAAAATTTGTCTTCAAGTCTTCAATTCTTCGAATGAAAACATTTTATTTATGTAGTGGAAATTTACAAAAGATCGAGAGCGGAGAAGAGAGAGTTGGATGATGTGCATCAAGAGGGGAAAGGAGAAAAGAGAAAGATGTTTATTATGTATAAACATATATATATATATATATATGTTATATATGTATATAAGGTAATGAAATCCAGTAACTATTTTATTTTTTTTTTCGGCCACTTAACTAATATTAATTAATTTTTATATTACTATACGTACCTAATGCATTTCTGGATTTGATTTTTTTATCCGTTCGCCCAAGTCGAAAAAGCAAAAATTTTAGGGAAGATAATGAAGCTTATTACTTTATCGACTCTTACATGTACATTTATTACTTTATCGACTCTTACATGTACATTTACGAAATTTATTAATTTTTATCTTTGACCTATAATTATTGTACGTGTAGTAGCACGCGAAATTTAAATGCAAATGGTACAAGAGGGAAAGAAGAAAATAGGAAGATGTTTATATATATATATATATATATATATGTGTGGATGTAAGGTAATGAAATCCAGTATATAAGTATTTAATTTTTTATTCGGCCACTTAACCAATTAACATTAGTTTTTATATTACTATACGTACCTAATGCATTTGTGGATTTGATTATTTTATCCCGTTCGCCCAAGTCGAAAAAGTAGAAATTTTAGGGAACATAATGAAGCTTATTACTTTATCGTCTCTTACATGTAAATTTACGAAATTTATTAATTTTTATATTTGACCTATAATTATTGTGTAATAGCACTGGAAATTTAAATGCAAATATATGGTTCAATGGAAAATTTTGAAATTTAATTGTGAAATGGTTCATAAAAGTCGAGATTGTGTACATAATTAATAAATATACACAATCTGGGTATGTATTATTATATTTACAAAATTGTGGGCTTAGTTTTTTGAAAATGGAAAAAAAAAAATTAATATTAAAATATGCCCGCGTGGGAATTGGCTCCAATTTTTTACGAGGAGACCTTTCAACGGCGGTTCAACCACGAACCGCCGTTGAAAGAAGAATCCACTGCGGTTCACGAGTGAACCGCAGTGGAAAGTTGGTTCAACGGCAGTTCGCGGTTGAACCGCCGTTGAACCGACGACCCGGTCCAAATTAAAGTTCAAATTTTTTGAACTTTCCTTTCCTCCCTCATTCTCTTCCCCTCCTCTTCCCTTTTTTCCCCTGCATTTCCCCTGTTTCCCGAACCCATCTCTCCGCGGCTGTTCGTCTTCTTCGCCGATCCTCCCGTCGCCGGCGAGCTCTTTTGGTTTCCGATCAACCCGTCGGCTGTCCAAGCAAGGCCGATTGTTCGGCTGTCAAAGCAAGGCCGATTGTTCAAGGCTGCCTCCTTGAAGCTTTGACCTTCCTCACTAAATTTTGGTTTTAATTCCTTTAGTAGAAATTAATGATGTTCTCATTAGTTGTTGGTTGTGAAATGTGAAGTACTTTAGCAATGGTACCCTTTATAAGTCCACTTTTTTGGCCCTCATTTGGTTTAATTTGTTGATAATGGTAATTGTGTGTATTGCAAATATCACTATCTCCTCTTAGCTTTCCCTTATCTTTGTTTCAAAAGCGTGAAATATGCTTTGTGAGGGTTCTCCTTGATGAAGGGGATATTTTTTTTCATGAATGTAGAGTTTGAAATATCACTTCTCCTTAAATGTTTTATCTTTTGCGATGTATGGTATGTCTTCTTTAGTGGAAATGAGGGTAATCTTTGTGGTTTGAAGTTGAAGGTGTGTTCCTCCCTTGGTTTAATGTCATGAATGCAACTAATATATTGAAAGTGAGGCTATCTTTGCATCAATGTAATGATTCTTTATTGCGAATCACAAAGTATTTCTATTGCTTTAGGGAAGGAGAGTATTTTTTTGGATTGAGAAGTACTCCTCCTTGAATCTTTTTACATTCCTCACTAAATTTTGGCTTTTTCCTTATTAGAAATGAATGATTGTTCTCGTTAGTTGTTGGTTGTGAAATGTGAAGTACTTTATCAATGGTACCCTTTATAAGTCCACTTTTTTGGCCCTCATTTGGTTTAATTTGGATAATGGTAATTGTGTATTTTTAGGAGTAAATTTTGCGAATGTACATTGCCTTTTTTTTTCACATTACAAGCATTCTTGTATTTGACATTAAAGCTTTTCTTTACGGAGCATAGTGATGAGGGTAATGGCAATGGAGATGGTTCTTCTACTACATCTAGTAGAGGTAGAGGGCCCACAAATTGCAATGATCTATTGGAAATGCGAACGAAGGGGAAAACTCTTGACATTTCTTTTGATTCCGAGCTCGAGCCTAAAAAGTATCATTCAAGGTGGATTACCTTTGTGGCATTCACGGCCCGGAGCAAAGTGGACATAATGGAATATGCATCGTGGCCCAAAGTTCCCGAGGAGATCAAGAAGAGAGTGTGGATGGAAATACGGGTATTTTCTTTAATTATAATGCATTGTTTGTTTTCTTCTTTCATACAAATGAACCCAAATTTACCTAAATTTTTACTCCTAATTTCACTGTAGGCATTATTGTTTTTGAGTCAACCGAAGAACTCGAAACAAAGTGGATTTCTTATGCCGGTAAACGGTGGAAAGATTGGAAATCCTATTTAGGGAGATATGTTCATGGTGACTTGAAGGGTAAGGACCCATGCTTGGAATATAAATATCTCCCTAGGGAGACATGGATTAAGTTCAAGGCTAGCCGCGAGACAGAAGAATGGCAGGTATATTTTTTAATTGATTTCCTTCCTTCTTCTTTTTGGATATTTGAAATTGCTCAGTTTATGGATAATAATTTTTCATTATATTCTCTCTCTAGGCAATTCGTGGAAAAGCGCAAAAGAATGCCACTTTAAAATGCTTTCTACCATAATTTATCTCGCGGTGGCTACCGACTGCTGAAGAAGCAGTTGCATGACGAGGCGTGATTGCATCCGGGAAGAAGCCTTCAGAGGAGGGTCAGTCCGAAGAAGAAGGCGAGATTCTTATTCAGTGCCAGGCCGTCATCTACTTTGGAGACAGGCCCACACAAACAAAAAGGGGAATACTTCACGCCAGAGGCTGGGCGTGTAGGGATGGAAATTGTAAGTTTTGCACCATACATTTTCTTATGTTTCAGTTCTTTAAGCTATGCATATATTTAAAACTATATTTAACTTTTAAGTAAGACATCGTTCTTTTACTTAAGAGTAAAAAAAATAAAAATCAAATTTGAACACACTCTAGGCGGAATAGAGATAAAACCCTTTCCCTTTACTTTTGGCCCATTTCTTTTCTTTCTTTTTCTCTAGCTAGTAATATTATTCTACCTGAAGCCGAGCTGCACATTTTTCCTTTTTTTAAATTTTTTTTTCCTTTTTACGGAACTGTCCATTTTTCCTTATTTTTTCTTTAATATTTTTAATATTTAAAGTCTCTGGGTATATATTTTTTATTATAATTGATTATTTATTACTAGATATCTATGATGAAATGCTAATTAATAATTTGGTTGTCATTAAATGTTTATATTGCAATTATAATTATCTAGTTATCACTGTAAAGTAAATAAATGATTATTTGTATATATGTGTATTTATTTATATTTTATAATTATGGTTATCATTTTATATTTAAAATTATATACATAAATGATTAATCTGTGTATATGTGTATTTATTTATATTTAATTGATCTATTTACATTTCATATTTTTGGCAAAACGTTTAGGACAATCTATGTTCCCGCGAGTCACAGGGGGAGAAAGTTGCAGAGGGTAGGAATGACATTCTTGTCATTGTAACGGAAAAGACCGATCACCCCGGTCGTTATCGAGGCCATTATACCATAGCACGTATCACAGAGGTTTTCCCATCCACAAGGGCGAAGCTGAAAGATGAACTAGATTTAACTAAGAGACAGCTTCAGAAAACCACTGCCCAGCTAGATGAATGTCAAACACAGTTGAAGATGATGGTTGGGTTTCTATGTGGTAAGATGGGGACTGACTATGATACAGTCAGAGCCACTGTCATCAACAGTGCCACAGCTCAGAGCGTGCCCCCAGAGACCTCCGGAATGGCCCCAAAGATGTTTGAGGTTCATGCTAGCCCTGTTTCCCCTGTGAGCCCTTTTCTCCTCTTATCCCTACACGTTTGCCTGAGTTGAGATGCTAACTGTTTCATCTACGGACCCAATGAAAGCCTCTGACGGGGGTTCTTTAGGCGACTACAAGGTACTTAAAATACATTTATGTCTTTCATTTTTCTATAGAGTATCACTGCTATTCTTCTTCTTCGGTCATATTTTATTTTGCTATTTTTTCTTTTAAATTATTTTTATTATTTATTTTTTTGCATATGTATTCAAGTACACAAACACTTTATATTTTTTTAAATGAAGTTTATATTTTCCGTTTACAATATAATACTATTAAAAAAACTATCAATTTCTTTAATATATTAAACATCTTTCTTTTATTTTTTTTACAATAATGAAATTTACATTTATATTTTGGTTTTTATCTTATTAATAAATTTGAATGTATAATTTCTAAAGACGCTTGAATTTGGTTTCAGATTACACTTGCTTTGTTAAGTTACATAATAGTTGATTAATGTTCATTCGCTTGCTTTATCTATTATCTCAGGACGGGTGTGAATGCCACCTGTTCATCTCTGAGGATACGTAAAAGCGGCGTAAGCTTGTGGCCAAGGGAAATATTTATAAGCAAAAAAAGCACCACGGCCTCGAGGTTAGGAAAGGGTGCGCGAGGGTCACAATTAAAATTTCCTATGATGACTTTGCCCCGCTACCATTTCCTGAGGAAGAGGCTGCAACTGTGGGAATGGCCAGATCCTTTTTCGTGGAATGACCTATACAGTTGATTGAAATTATTCAGTCGGATCCGATAACACAGGTATATTCTTTCATTTATTTGTGAATTACTTAATACCGTTTTGTATATTTAATGTTATTTCAAATGATGTTAGGTGGATAAAAGTGCCCAAAAGAAAAAGGCCGGATGAATGATATGGATGATATAAAATCTCCTTCGGCGACGGTTTCGACTGAGATGTCATCCTCATCGACATCTGATCCATTGCAAGAGTTGCAGCTCCGAATGGAGAAAGATTCGGACTTCAATGGCTTCTTCTTCAAATGACAAGAGAAGTCATAGGTGTGGAGCACCCTATTGCGATGGATCAACAGATGTCGTAGAATTATTGACAAGAGAAAGCCAGGTCTCAAACTGTTTGATGCAGTTGTTCACCCAGTGAGTTTCCACTTAATTTTATAACCTATTTCAGATTATTGTTATATATAGTATGCATTCCATGTGCCTAGACTAACCAATGAAGCCCTTTTTGTAAATTCTTTAGAGCTTTACATGAGTTAGTTGAAAGGAATGGGAGAAAGGGGATAGGTTTCCTCTCGGCTGACCATGTGACACCCACAGGAAATGATTATGAATATAGGGTTTCCTACATTGCGCGAAACTTGAAGGATCGGAATAAAGAAATGTATCTGGTGCCTTATCTTCAGGGGTAAATGACACTGTAAGCGCTTCTCTAATATTTAAGAAACACTGATTTTAAGATCTAACGTCATTAAATTTTTCGTTAACAGTGAACATTGGATGCTAATGGCCATTAGACCAGTAGAAAAGGTTGTCTACTGGCTTGATTCTTTACAAAATCCACAGAAAGAGGAGGCGGTGGTGCTTATAGACGAGTGAGTTATATATATTAACAACTGTTAGAATGCCTATATATCCATATGTTGCTAATTATTTTCGTTCCGCTTTCATTTTTATAGGGTGATGTTTAACTATCAAGCTTTCTTAGGATTGCCCAGAAATGTGCATATGCAACCTTCGTGGATAGTAGTTAAGGTAAAATTGGTTCTTATGAAATTTTTTACTCAACGTTGTGCATATGCAAAATTGGTTCTTATCCGATCCGTGAGTCTAGTAGCCTAAGTTAGTAGTGTTAGTCAATTAATTTATTAGTTAGTCACGTTATTTATTGAGGTATTTGATATGCATGCAATCCGTGAGTCCAGTACTGTAGGTTAGTTAATATATGCATGCAATTGCCTTTTCGATCAGTAGAAATTAGCTTTGTCCTAGTTATTTAATTAATTAGATAAATATGAATGAAGTTATATGAATATTAAATTTTTTAGAAAGCGTTGTGTTGTATACAATTAATTGTATGATCTTCTAACTCGTATATTAATATTCATTAGCATAAAAAGCAAACGAGCAATTGGGAGTGTGGGTAACTATGTAATGCACTACATGTACCAAATAGCAATGAAATCATCCACATTGTCACTTGAAAAGGTAAATATTTCTCATAACTTACTTAATTGACTGTATTTCATTTTGCTACTCGGTTACTTTTTAATTTCAAAAACTCTGTTGCAGCACTTCAAGCTCGACCGCACTCCATTAAGCAATGTGGATATAGATGCAGTGCAAAAAATATGCGCTAGTTATATTTTGGAGCATTAGCCGTAGTTGAAGGATACTAATTAAACTTGTTCATATTAGAGTTGTACAAATATTTTTGGATATGCTGTATTATAAAAGCGATTTCAATTTGTATATTGGTGATATTTGTATTAAATTTCAAGTTTTAGCAGCAGGTTTTTAATGCTTTTAATGCGGTTCGGGTGGTAAACGTGGACACTTTTTCTACTGCGGTTCAACCTTGAACCGCAGTAGAAAGTCTACACTTTCTACGGCGGTTCAACTTCTACTGCGGTTCAAGGTTGAACCGCCGTAGAAAGTGGACACTTTCTACTGCGGTTCAACCTTGAACCGCAGTAGAAAGTGTCCACTTTCTACGGCGGTTCAACCTTGAACCGCAGTAGAAGTGTCCACTTTGAACCGCCGTAGAAAGTCCGCTAACTTACAACGACTGCCAGATAGATGGCGGTTCAAAAAGGCCAATAACCGCCGTTAAAAGCCCTTAAAAACCGCAATTAAAATCCCTTTTTGTAGTAGTGTTTATTCTTAGCAAGTTGTTTTAAAGTTGTTAACTGCTAGTATCAATTTGATATCTTTTTGAGTAAATTGTATAATGGCACATGAAGAAGCTATTGCGATACTACAAGCAATGTTTGCCAAGATGGGAGCTAACTTGAGAAAAGATATGATTGCTCATCTTGACACTGTGACTGAGAAATTGCATCAAGAGTTCGATGCAAGGTTAACGAGAATAGAATCCTCTTTTGAGCACCGAGAAGATTCGAGGGCTCTCAGGGTTCCATTTTCTCTTTGTAGAAGCGATTCTACACTAGCTCCGGAAAAGAAGGCAGCCGCCTCAAGGGGAGAGGCAAGTACGATCGAAGAGATGCCTGAGTTGAGTTCGGGATAAGAATGTGTTCCGGAGGCACAAGTGGTCCAACCCGAACAACCATTTAATATTGATTACTCCACTCGAGTTTCAGATACAAGATATGTTATGAATTGTACTTTCAGTACCATGTCTGAGTTCGATACCGATCAAAGAAGTACCATCTTTTATGCAAGAGCAATGGAGCCTAATGAGAAGGTGTTTATACTATTGATTGATGGGGGTAGTAGTGTCAATCTTTGTAGTACTTATCAAGTCGACAAGTTGAAACTACCTCTCATGGACCATCCCCATCCATACATTCTTCATTGGATTACTGACGATAAAGGAATTAAAGTCGATAAGCAAGTCAGTGTGAGTTTTTCAATTGGCAGATATAAAGACACGGTTTTGTGTGATGTTGCACCTATGAGAGCCGGCCATGCCTTGTTGGGTCGATCGTGGCAGTTTGATAGAAAGGCACGACATTGTGGGCACACTAATACTTACTGTTTGAATCACCATTCCATGAAGCTTACGCTGTTTCCTCTACTCCCTTCAGAAATTGCATTCGAGAATGTGAGGATAAGAGCTGCTTTTGACAAATGGGAAAGTGAGAAGAAAGTACAGGGCATCACGACCAAGAAATCTGCAAATCTTAGTATAGTAAGGAGGAACTTTCTTTCACAGAAGGTAGACTTCGTCGTTGAAGAAGCGCCAGGATCGGTTCCAGCCAAACTTACGCATGTCCCAGACGAAATCATTCAGGTGACCGCAGGCCTTGAAGATGTCAAGTTTATGGCTAGGGTTGATCATCCAGAAGACATTGAGAAGTCTACTAATCTTGGTACTGCAAGGGTTAACTTTTTCTTTTCAAAAAATGACTCTGCAACTGAAAATGTTCTAGGATCGATAGGTCTAATTGATAAAGGGACAGCCGAATCTGCTCGCAGGCCAGCCTATCTCAATCGTGGGCAAGTAAACCCTAACCGTATGAAAGAGACCTCCAATTCAACCCAACAGGGGACGGATTCGAGGGCGAATCCTTCCGAAGGGGGAGGGATTAATGAAGTTGTTCAAATAGGCAAAAGCACCATTGTTTTGTCCAATCCGTGAATAAGTCGCATTGTGTCTATTGAGGAAGTTGTAGAATCTTCAGAGCCGAAGAGAACTAAGCTTGCCGAAACCGACGTCGACGACAATGAAGAGCTACACTTAGAAAGGAAGCTTCAAATTTGAATCTTAAGGAATCGGATTTGAGGACGAATTCTTTCGAAGTGAGAGGGATTGATGAGGTCATCCTTACTATTAAATGCAACTATCCACTATGTCAAAGATATGGATTTGATCCAAGTGTTCAAAATGGTCATAGAAGGAATGTTCGAGCTACAAAGCCTAGAATGAGATTTAATCCTAGTTCACAAGAATTATACAAAGGTTGCCTTAGATGGGCTAAGTCAAGAGGCATTCCAAAGGTTATGAAAGTTGAGAACAAGCCAAAAGAAGAACAAGTGGCTGACAAGGGTAAAAGAGTAATTTCACCTCCAAGTCGGCCAAGGGTTATTTATTTTGGAGAGTTCGGACTAAATATTAAAAGTATTAATTGGAGTGAATCTTACAAGTCTTGAAAATCATTAGAGTTATTGATTTGTTACACGCCATTTACTTTTAGTACTGCTGTTTTAGGTAATTACTTAATTGGTAGTTTCTTGAAAAGAATTCTTGCATGATTTCTTTTAAGAATCAGAATTACCTTTTTAATATTATTTCCTTATTATTTTAAAGGGAATTTTGTTCACACCGAGTTTCCTAGGGAGAACCGAATTCCTCCCAGTAAACCTAGTTCCTTTAGGTTTTGGGTTTTGCAAGGTTTCCAATTCTCATTGGTTTCCACTTTTCTTTCCTAATCCTTTTCTACTTCTAAAAGGCACACAACCCCCAATTTAAAGGGCTCCCTGTGCATCAATACAACCAGAGAATTCACAATTGATATAATTTGGTGTAAGGTTAGTACCCATCTTTTTATTCTTGAATTCTACTCATTGAACTATAGTCAATCATGCATGATTTCAACATATTAGTTTCTAGAATTGCATGTTAATTAGGTTTATAGTCTTGCCTAATTAAATTAGCTTTTTGCTTCAATTCGTTGGTTGGTTTATAGTTTAAAAATAACTTGATTGTTCTATCGAATGCAAGTAGTGATTGGGGTTCCAAGGGATTATACTGTGTTCTTTTAATTAGAGTTTTGGTTATTTTTCGTACACTGCAATTCTCAATAGAGAATCCGCATCATGCATGGTTTTCTGTTTTGATCAATGGGCAGCCAATGGGGTTCTTCCAGGCTTTGAGGGGGATTAAGCAAAGGGATCCACTCTCGCCATATCTATTTATCCTAGTGGGGAAGGCTTTCTCTCGAGGGCTAAATACTTGGGTCCGCATCCGACCATACACAATGCCGGAGGGCTCGCCGAGGGTTATGCATTTATGTTTTGCCAGTGATCTGCTGGTTTTCTTAAGCGCGGATTGTGAATCTATTAAGGAATTTATGGAATTTCTGCAAGTGTATGAGGAGCAATGGGCCAGAAGGTGAGCTTGCTGAAGGCAACTTTTTTCCTACCATGCAGGATGCCCGATCGCCAGCTCCTCCTTTGGGCATTTACAGGGATGAGGGAAGGGGCTTTTCCTTTCACTTATCTTGCATGCCCTATTTTTAGAGGATGATGTTTCAGGGGTCTGCTTCAACCGATTATTGACAAGTTAAAGTAGAAGTTGGTAGGATGCAGTTCCTTTCGTAGGAAGGTCGCTTGATGCTTATCAAACATGTCCTCTCTGCAGTACCTATACACTACTAGGTGATGTTGTCCTGGTAGAGATTGAATAAATGTTTGCAAAATTATTTTGGGGGAGAGAACGAAGAGATTTCAAAATGACATTAGCGGGCTTGGCGTTAGATCACAGCCCTTGTGGAGGAAAATAGATTGGGTATCAGAAGCGTGGCGTCCATGGTGCAAGCTTTCTCATGTAAGTTATGGTGGAAGTTGTATAAGTCAGAAGTTCTCTGGCGAGATACATGCGTGGCCATGCACCCTCGACTCGCACATCCAGGGTTTGGCCACGAATGGAAGAGGTTGGACACCTTATGGCAGATAATATAGGTATATGTGTAGGAGATGGTATATCGCTATTCTGGTACACCAATTGGTCCGAGGAGGGGTTCATAGCAGACTTGGTGGAGGACTCAGACATTAGGGAACCCCTTTGTGACACCCCAGTCTCACCACCCGCATACAAGGGAGTGGCTTAACCTGATGCCTGCTTGGTTTGCACCAGGATACATATGCAGAACAAAACATAAAGAAATCTAAGATTTCAAACTATTATTATAAAACGAAATCCTTACATGTTGATCCCTTAAGTAGGGCTAATTACAGAGGGAAACTATCCCGAGTCAACTTCCTTGCTAGCTATTATAGTGGCTTAAGTCGTCCTAATACTGACAGTGAGCACGGTCATCCACGTACAACCTATTTGTAACAATTTCATTGAAAACAGAAAACAAAACAAGAAAAAGGAATGAGCAAATACTCAGTGAGGCCGCACCATTTAACAAATATTTACCTAGTTTCATATTTACCCATGCATATATGTTCAGATAATCCTAACAGAGAGCAGACATAATGCAAGTACAAAACATATATAGAAGGATACATAATCAATATAGTAGGTAGTCGTCAAATTTCTAAATGAACCATGAACAACTTTATAATCAACTCCAGATTTGGAGTAATAACATCGTCAACATCACCCATACAACATAATGGCCCAGGTATAAAATCAGCTCAACATCGCACATTGTGAATTCACGACTCAATACAGACTCAAAATAGGTATTCAGATAATCCAGTGTGCAAGGTAGGCACACCCGGTTATTCATAGTTTATAGCATAATCAAGTGCATAGAGCAGTTCAACATAATACGTTTCATATATCATATAAGGATGAACTCCTAGCACATGGCATATGCATGATGCAATCCGACATTCATTTAATTACATATTAAAACGGTTCTTCCTTTTTAGCGAGGTAACTCATCTCGCTCCGTAAAAACTAGATTACGAGTATCCAACGATACTTGTATTCCTGAGGTTGCTTAGATCAAAATCCACGATCTGGAATCCACTCCAAGCCTCCAAATCCCTCTTCTCATTAGCTCTCTTCTTCTTCACCTACCCTTTCTATCTTTCTCCTTTCTCTCCCTTTCCCTCTTTGATTGTTGTTGTTTTCTGGATTGCTGAGGACGAAAGGGATATATATATATATATATATAATATCCTAGAAAGCCAAAATAAGAGAGGGCTTAGACCTCTAAGGTTGTAGCGCTTCTTTGGAAATTGAAGAAGCTATTTATTTTTCAACTCTGTGCCGATCGGTTTTACCAGCTCCTAATGCCGGGTAAAGCTGGTAAAACTTTTTGGCAGCTTCCTAATGTCAATTTTAACTGGTCTAATGGTAATTAAAACCGCTATTCAATCGGTGAGATATTTTCTTCACTGTTCAATGGTGGTTTGGATCGGTTTTACCCACTCTAATGTTGGGAAAAACCAATCCTAGCCATTTTTCTCTATTTCTCTAATTTTTATTTATTTTCTAATTTTCATTTCATAAATTCCAAAATTAAACTAATATATCTATTTCAAAATATCTTTAATCATAATACTACACTTAGAAAAACATCATAACTCTAAATTAGAAATCAAAAATCATAATTTAAAAAATAAGATTTCCTAATCAAAATTCTCAAGGAAAACTATGTAACTTAAAATCGTGCCTAACTAACTTAAAAATATAAATTTATATAAATATAAATTATAAAGGTTAAATTAAGGCCAAAAATTACGGGCTCTCATGCCCTCCTTACCCTACGTGGCTTTAGCTTACGAAAAGCCGAACTGCTACCACATATGGAGTTGATTTTTTTGGTTGAGGTATTACAAGTGATCAAGGCATTCCGGTTAAATTTCATACCAACCCCAGATCGCTAAGTGTGGAAAACTGACTCTAGGGGAGACTTCTCAATTTGTTCTGCTTACAAATTGGTTCGGCTACAAGGCCAGGGAGTTATTAACTGCCTCATGGAGAAGGCCTTTGCCTGTTAAAATATCTGTGTTTATGTGGCGGTTGGTGAATCACATCCTCCATCTGGATGAGGCGTAGCAGTGCATTGGCTTCTCGCTTGCCTCTAAATGTCCTTTCTGCGACATAGAGGGGGGCGAGATCACCTCTTTTACCACTATAGTTGGGCATATGAAGTGTGGAGATACTGGTTCAGCACCCTACGGATGAGTTAGTCAAGGACTTCTACTGTGGATGACTTGTTAAATTAGTTCTAGACTCGAGTGATAAGGATCTTCGGACTCTGCCGCGAGAGGTCACTGATGTGCTTCCGGTAGTGGTCTGCTAAGAACTATGGATATCGTACTGCAGGAAAGTGTTTGAAGGGGAGCGGGAATCACTGGATCAAATGCAATTTAGGGCATGAAAACTCATGTAGGAGTTTTTCACAGTTCACCTTCTCAATATATTTCGGGGGAATAGTTCTTGATTGGGGTAGTTCTGCCCGGTTTGGGCATACCAAAAGAAGAAGGTGGCGAAGGTGGTGGCTTGGGAAGGGCCACAGCATGTTCAGTACAAGTTGAATGTGGACGGTTCCTTCCTGGGGAATCCAGGGCCTGCGGGAGCGGTGCTGCGTACGATAAATGAAGAGGTCGTATTTGTGGCTAGTGTATTCTTGGGAAATGTGATGGCTTTCCAAGCTGAGGCGTTAGCTTTATTATATGGTATCATGACTTGTCGGTCAGAGTTTTGACAACGAAGATGGAAACGGATTCACATGTATTGAAACATGCGGTCAAAACAAGAAAGAGGCCTTGGAATTCGGCGACTACCTTATTCCGGATTGGGGAACTCATGGGAAATTGTTCTTTGCAGCGCATCTATAGGAAGGAACCAAAGAGGAGGAGGTGAGATGAAAGAGAAGAAAGGAAGAAGACGATCAGAAAGGCATCTGGGTTTGTGAAGCGTGTTTACATGCTTTACTTATGTCCCTCTGACGTGGTAAGGGTAAAAAGGAACAAAAACATATGGGCCCCCTTTTGGGACCCTCGGTCCGAGCCCAATTCGGTCCAAAAAGTATTTCTCAAAAAAAAAAAAACTTCACAGTAGAAGCTGCAGATTATCAACCCAAGATTAATCATTTGCAAAGTCTACATCGATCTCCAAAATAATCATCATCTTAGCTTGAGGGAGTTTTTTTATTTAATTATTTGATTTTAATGAAAAAATACTCAAAATAGCGACTGTCACGACCTGTTCCAATATTAGAGAAAACTATTTTTGCAAAGGAAAATGATGGGTGCACATAATCGGGGCAAGTTTCCATGACCCGAAAGCATTTTTAATGGGGCTCAGAAATTTTTTTCGCACATTTGCCATTTATTTGCCTTCCAACTTTCGTACTTGGCAATAATAAACACATTTTCCTCTCTCTTCCCTCATTTCTTTTTTCCATTTTTTACTCTCTCTCCTCTCATTTCTTTCTGGGAATATTATTTGCATGTACGATTTTACTAAATGCAGGTACCACCTAAAAACATTTAATGACTGAAAAGACATAAATCTCCTTAGCTTTCTCAAAATTTATCTTTTGCAACATAGCAAAAAACATATTCAGTAAATATTACACCCTTACACATTTAGGAAAAATTTTCCCCTCTTTAACATTTCACCATTTCAAATATAAAGAGATTTCTCCTTCAACTCTGTCCCATTGAACTTTTTTTCTCATTGAATACATTTCATTCAAAATTTTTAACTACGGAGTATGGACGATAGTTACATTGTCGATCCATATTTCACGGTGGGTAAATTTTGTATTCATTTTTTATTCAAATTTTTTACTTTTTTAGAGTAATAGTGCTGCTCCCAAACTTTCGTCGGGATCCAGCAAAAATATTACAAAATCACCAGAACAGCAAAAAATCAAAAACTTTTGCCAATCGTAGGCGAAGGTTTACAAAAGTACCTGGTGAAACTGTTAAAACCCTCGTCAATCAGATGTGAAAGTCTTTGAAACATTGTCCGCCGTGTGGTGAAATTATTCACAGTTTTGCTAATTACAGGTGAAGGTTTTTAAAACTTCTTCTATAGGGCGTATAAAGTTTCGAAGTTTTTCGCCAGCACCAAACATAAGTTTGTGAAACTTCCGCTACAGGGCGAACAAAGTTTCAAAAACTTTCGCCAGCACTTGGCGAAGGTTTTTCAAACTTTTGCCAAAAGGCAGCGAAGGTTTTCAGACTTTCGCTAGTACAAGGCGAAAGTCATTGAAAATTTTGCCCGATCAAGGCAAAGGTTTTTGAAACTCTGACCCTAAGGAGACGAAATTTTTTAAAAGTTTCATCTTGGTGAAAGTCTTCAAAATGTGGCAATAATGTAAAATTTCATCTAGTTATTTCATTTAATTTATTATAATTGATAGAAGACTTACATTTTTTTTATGCACAAGATTTTCGTGTTGAGAATGAGGAGAGTTTTCCAAATTACACTCATATCTTTCAGGGTGAAGAGTTTAGGGTGAAATGCATACAACAAGCACGTAACTATGGGTTTTTGCAAAACATGACACTTTCTTTTAAAATGCACTTTTTCCATCACGCAACTATCAATTTCGGGCGAAACCTACCACTCCATCCAACTGCGCCGTGAAGTCTCTAACGGTTGAAAATTTTGAGGGGTAAAACAATCAATTTGCCTTTTTTTTTGTCTTACCTTACTAGTATTTTATTGTATTTACAAAACAAACCCCTTAATCTTTCTTTATTTTTATATATTCACCACAAATTTTCATTATTATTACATATTTGTCCAATTCAATACATTTATTTCTATCTTAACTAGCAAACAAAACCCCCAAGCTTGTATATATTTTACATATTCATCACAATTTTTTTTTTTTATGTTCTTCCAATCAAATAAATGTATTTATATTTTATTTTTATTTCTTTCCATAATTAATGATAATTACATTTTATATATTTTTAATAATTACCTTTCAACTAATTTTTTTAATACAAAATAAACCCCAGATCTTTCATTATTATTTTTAAATATTCAGCTTTACTTATAATTTCTTTCCTTTTTTATCTTTAAAATCTTTATATGTCACTGTTTAATTATCTTTATTTTTTCTTCATATTTCTTTTATTTTAATATTTCTGTCCGACAAAGATTTTTAATCAATAATTAAAATTTTCTTTTATTTATACAAATTTTATTTTTCATTTTCTTCAAGATTTTTAATCAAGAAAAGGGCAAAGAGAAGGCATATGAAAAGGATTTTTATCAGAGTACAACGCTACTGCTGCTCCTGAATTCCTCACTGCTTTATCAATGTCCATCACGACCAACGTTATGGTTAAAATAAAGCCATCCCATAAGGGAAACAAAGGAAAAGAAAATTCTTTTGGGCTCGGAACAAAAACTTTTGAACAAACCCCAAAATCTAGGTTTGAACAATACCCCGCCGGATCTTAAAAAGATTTGGTGAGTAATAGGTTTTTCTATACCTTCGGAGTCATTTATCGGCGCCGCCGCCTCAGATAGTTGCATCGACCCCGACTTTTGGCTGTTTTAATCTGTACCGGATGATCATCCTAGTGAATTCATGAAGTCCACACACTGTTGAGAATCAGACCTAGTATGTAGAACTTGTTTTCGAAATTCTCTTGACGAGAAGAAGAAGCGCTATGGTGTCTCTGTAGAGAGAGAATTCGCCAAAAAAAAAAAAAAGAATGGGAAAGTAGTTTTGTTTTGAACTTAATTATAAAAATTTTAATTTATAAAAACTGACATAAATTAACAAGCAGTGGACAATTTTACCTCTCCAATTATGCAGACGTTAGAGACTTCACGGCGCAATTGGACGGAGAGGTATGTTTCGCCCGAAATTAATAATTGCGTGATATACAAAAAGCATTTTAAAAGAAAGTGTTATGTTTTGCAAAAACACATAGTTACATGATGTTCTATGCATTTCACTAAAGAGTTTATCAGTAGAGAAAAGTTGCTACGTTGGGTGGAAAAAAGGGCATTTGTGAATAATATGATTACAAAAAATTAATTCGTCTAAAAAATGAAAGGGCTTTTAAAAGGTAGAAAGGGGAGAGTGGAGATCGGATGTGAGAGATTGGGAGTGGTTAGGAACAAATCACCCCTAGTTGAAGGGAAAAAAAGTCGCAGCCATACAAATAGTAAGCTAATTACTTGTCCCTTTGAACTTGTAGGATCTGCAATTACTAGAGAGAATTGGAAATTGAGAGTAAAAAACTATCAGCACAATCATGATCTGTATGTCTTTAGGAACTAGCATACATCAAAGTCAAAGTTAAATGAAGGACAAAAGAAGAAGATTGCAGAAATGATGAAAATTAATTTGAAGCCAAAACAAATGTTGGCACAGTTGCAAGCGGATAATGCGGAGAACATCAGCCCTAACAGGTGGGTGTACAATGAAGTAGCCAAAGTTAAAAGGGTCGAGAGGGGAAATTTAAGTCCATACATTACTTCTTCAAACTTATGCGGGATTATAATGACCACCATTTGCACACAATGGAAGAGGAGAGTAATGCTATTGGAGATGTGTTCTTCGCTCACTCCCGTGTGCCTGATCTACTTCGTTTGTTTCTGTACGGGCTAGATATGGATAAAACATATAAGACAAACATGTATGACATGCCTTTAGTGCAGATAGCTAGTCCGACATGTTCAAAGCAATACTTTTATGTTGCTTTTGCTTTCATGAGGGATGAGACATTCGAAAGTTATTTCTGGGCAATGACGCGATTGAAACAGTTATTTAATTAAGGAAAAGACCCAGGGGTGGTCATCACTGATAGAAAGTTGGCCCTACTAAAGTTGTGAAGAAAGTATTTCCACATGGAAAACAACTATTATGCAGAAAACATATTGCCATTGTGAGAACCCAAAAATTTTGAGCTAGAAACTGTAACGTATTAAGGGTAAAATGGACATTTTTCTTGCTCTTAAATTACGAAAACCGAATAAATGAAGTGCTTGATTGACTACCTGAGTGATTGTTTAACAGATTGCATGATTAATTGCTTAAATTGATTGCTTGATTGATTTCTAATTGATTGCTAGAATTAATGTTGATTGGTAGTTACTATAGAAGTGATAATTACCTAAAGTGAAACAAGGAAAGTAGGAGAAACATAAAAGGAGCGAATCTGGAAAATCGCGTCGTACGGGTTTCGATCCGAGTATGACAGAAACTCGGACAGTAGAAGAATTCAAAAAGGAAGGAATTCATGGAATTAGCCTATGCGATTTACCGTCCGAGTGGAATGAGTATTCGGACAGAAGAAAACGAAAATGGGAAATAATCTTTAATTAAGGAATCCGAAATCACAATCAATTCGGTAGAAGGAAACTACTCAAATTTATCTTACCATGTTTAAGGAAGATTCTGATCTGCCCTAACCTATAGGATGCCTATACATCCTTAATTTCAAGAATTAAACTTTGCAAACACTTAAGAAAAAGAGAAGCCATGAAGCTTGTCGAACCGCGCCGTGCCGCCTTCATTGAAGTCTCGTGGTATTCATAGGACCTCACGATGAGTGTTTGATTTGAGATTTAGAACCGAAAATGGATTAAAAGCATGAACACCTAGGAAAACTTAAATAACAATTAATTAATAAATTCATGTTAATTAATGGATAGAAAGGATGTTTAGGATGTTGGTTGAGTTCCTTACATGTTATTATGCTTAGGATGCATGCCTCTAGATTTTTATTAGCCATAATGGTTTAGATCTGAAAATCAAAATCCGGAATTATGCATGTTTTAAAATCAGTGTTCCAAACCTAGTTCGGGACAAAATTTATTGTAGTTAAAGTACTTGCTTTCGCATGATTTTAGTTCCTACCGATAGCCTGTATGTTAGACTATAGATCTACATCTTTGGAATGGATTAAAACCGATTAGAAACCTATTTAAACCAACCCCGAAAGTGGTTCCCTGAACCAGTAGTTTCTAAAAAACAGAACCAGCCATCCAATTTTCCATCCGAGTCGGACAGCCACTCGGACGAGACCCAGAAAGCCTTTTTCTTGAATTTTAAACCTGAAAACTTGAAGAACACGAAGAACACAAAACCCAGGTGTGAGTTTCCAGTCGAGTTGTTGTCCAGAATCGAAGGCCTTATTTTTCTGAAATTGGTTTTAGCCCAGAAGTTTACCTTATTTTCAAAAATGACCAAAAGCTTACCTTATTTTCGAAATTATCCAAAAGGAATTGAGCAAGACCATTACTTGAAACTTGACCTTATTTCACAACTTAACCTATTGACCTTGACCTTTGACCATTGACCATTGACCTTTGAACTTTGACCTTGACCCAAAGTCTAAGTCAAACCTAGTTGACCCAAAGTCAAAGTTAAACCTAGTTGACCTAAAAATCAAAGTCAAACTTAGTTGACCTAAAATCAAAGTCAAACTTAGTTGACCTAAAGTTAAAGTCAAACTTTAGTAACTCACACTAGAACGCTCGCTTTGCAGGAGTTAACCGTTGACCGCGAATCGATCTAGTCAACCGTCGTTACATGCACACCTACGAAAGGTGAGGGATTACTCTCTATTTTCATAAGACTTAATTAGACTATCTAATTAGTAATTGTGTGTAACAATACCTATTTGATTGCTTGATTTTTTAAAGAGGTTTTCCACGCCTAACTTGCCTATTTTAAATACAACTTAATGCTAAAGTATGTATACGTGTTAAGTGTTTATTTAACATGATGCCATGATTGATTATGTTATGCCATGCTTTAATTGCCTTGACTTGAATGTACGTGACTTGCTATGATCAATTGAATGTCTAAGAATGTATGCAACCTTATATGAAAGCGTGACATAGTAGCCATAAAGGGTGGTGCCTTCTCAGGGTTAATCACATGTCATCTAGGATTGCATATTTGCCTCTAGAGATGTATGCCCATGAACACATACAAACATCATGCATCGGCCAAGAAAGGACTAGACCCATCCCAGGATTATGACATCTAGGATTTTCATGATTGCCTCTAAAAATGTATGAAGCATGCTAGGGTTTTCCATGATCACCTTAGCGTGAAATAGGTCAGAGGACCTACGTGAAAAGACTTGGGTTCCGAGTCTTTTCGATTGACTAGATAGTAGCCGCTTGTCCGCTAGGTAGGGCTTGCCAGCGAAAGTTGTGTCGCTGATAGTCGACACTCCTTCTATATGAAAGGAACACCAGTTTTGGCCCGATTTTGGAAAAAATGCAAGGATCCAAAACCCCTGCCGTCGAGCATACTCGGTTCTACCGACACGGCTGCCGTGGGGGCTATGTGCTTTGCAAACCATCAACGTGAGTGAGTAAAACATGAATAGATACCGACATAACTTTAATTATGAGAAAGCTAGACTGTGCTATCTGATCACTAGGAGTCTAGTAGCTCAATTGTGATACATATGAATGTTGTATCTATGCTGCCATGCCTACATTAGTATTTGCTATATGTTTGCCTATACTACATGACTTGCTTGACTTTATTGACTTGTTTACCTACTTGCCATGCATGCCTACAATTTCGCTGTTATATATATGCATAAACTCTTTACTCGCTTATGCGGCCTGTTATTTAAAGATTTACGGTGGGAATTTTCCTAAGGAAAACACGAGATCTCTCACTGAGCTTAGTGAAGCTCACCCTTTTCCATCTTATTATTTTACAGGGGCTTGAATTGAGTGACGATAGTGGTAAGACCGATGGGCGTGAACGAAAACAATAAAGACAAGAACTCTGTAATAGTTAGACTAAGTACAATTATGGTTTTGGGAGGATAATTTGGTCTATGACCATCCTCAAACTTTATCTTTACTTTTCTGCTTCCATGAACTGCTTGAACTACTAGGGTAATAAATACAGTTTAATGGTAATTCTTATTTATTATCTGTATCGATTGTTGGGCGCGAGCCCTGAATGACGCCCACTCCACCTGTCTCGCTCTTCCTCGTCGGGAATGGATCCGAGGGAACTGGGGGTCGGGGCGGGGCGTCACATCCATGGATGTGAAGAAAAAGGTACTGGTTGTCACAAAAAATATATTGGTTGCAGAAGCTGTGGTATATCAAAGGGGTAGAGTAGTGGGTGCCTTGACAAAGGAAGAGTTCAAAAATGCTGTATATTTTATTGAGACGCAATACGGAAGAACAATGGTGAATTATATACATAAGACATGGTTGAATCCTCACACGAACATGTTTGTAACACTCTGGACTAAAGACGTAAAGCATTATGGAGGGCATACCACAAACATGTGAGGACCTTTTATCCTTACCAGTTTTATTTTTTACTTATGCATTACATGATAACTAATTTTCCAATTTCAATTATTAATTTTTGTTGTTTTATACTTTTCGGGGTTAAGAGTGCACACTCTCAGTTAAAGGGACATGTCGGGACTGATAGAGGTACATTTCCTGTTATTTTCTTGCGAATTAATGAAATGATAAATGTACACTTGGATGAAATCAAGACTAAAATAGAGGCTTCTCGGTCCAAAAATTTGTGTGATGCCAACTACTTATTGTATAGTAGGTTGAACGATAAAGTCTCACAAGATTGTATTAAATTGTTAACAGAGGAATATGGAAAAAGATCAGGCTTATAGGGCTAAATAGTGAGATGTGTGGTTGTAAAATGAGAACTAGGTTTGGAGAAAAATCATCGACCGGTTGATCTATTTGATATAGACATCTTATGGAGGACTCTTGATTTGGAAGTTCGAAATATTCCCAACAATTAGGATCAAAGGTAAACTGTGGTTGAACAACTATATGAAATGGTTGGTGAGTTGTAACAGCGTCCAACCTCAGAAATATACAAAGTAGCGGGTGTCATTGTCATCCACACCCATCTTCATCTGATCCAATACATTGGTCACGTACGGGTCTGCCGAAATACAATCCGGCACAGCGAGATCGATTAGGATGGGAGCATTTCAAAAGGAATGCAACAACAGGTACATATACATATACATATTCCTATATGTTTTGTTAATAGTGCGTGCTTATATATTGATGATGTATTGAATATGATTTACATATGCAGGTCGCAAAAGAAATACTGAGCAGTCGGGCCCAAAGAGAACAACAGGTATTATTTATATAATTATATGTTGTTCTTATACGATATTTTGCAGAAAGAAGACTACGATAAAGTCAAACGCTACTGAGTGGCCTTTCAACCTGCCGAAAATGCTGAAACAATTCGTGTTCGAATAAATTATGACAATATAGAGTCGGATGAACATTGTGAATTTAGGGTAATTGCCCAATTCATGTACAATGATCAGTCGCAATGGTTGTAGGCGGGGCGTGACCTTTTACATGAGTTGGTAATTGTGATTTGTACCAAAGAGTTATACACTTGATTGTTCTATATCTCCCATCACATGGATACATTGGTTTGATCCATACTTATTGGGACTAGTCATCGTCACGAGGTATCAGAGGGTTTTTGCATTCTATGCAGCAAAGAGTTGTATTTTCCTTTCACTGCAGTGGCGGTCCAACATATCCCATTGTTCGGACAGTTACATCAATATGGGTCGTATATTTGGCAACCACTTTATTTGTTTGGTATCGTCGAGCAATGTTCTTTTACCATCGCTTTTTTATTATCATGGGAAGACAATAGCTCACCTTGGATGATTGGTTGGTTTCCAAGGATACAAACCCAATTAGAAGGGTATATCGTTGAATATTAGAGTCTTAGCATGAACTATTTTGTAATTCGAATCTCGATTAATATTGAATTAACTTTGATTGTGTCTTTATTTTTGAAAAAAAATTGATATAGTTCCCTTTGCACATGGCCCAAACACTCCCTATAAACAGCCCAAAATCAAATGTGAAAACAAATCTCATCATTCCAACACTTCATATAATTGGTTACAACATGTGCTTGAAATTCCAACAATCCAAAATAAATTAAATAGTGTTCAAATAATCCATACATAACATTCAAAGAAACCATACATAAAAGCATTCATTGATCAACAATCAATACAAGAAATTTGTGAGTCATCCAACACTCGTGCTTCTTCTACGTTTTTCAATGATCAAACGGTGGTTTCGCCGCAAGATATTTTAGCCCCGGCATCCAATCTTTCAAATCCACAGTTTCCTCATCGAGAGCCTTCATACGCAGATAAGGGTCGATAGCAAGTCTGGTCCTAGGATGAAGAAGAACCACTCGAAATGCTAAGAATTGCAAACGCTATAATTACAAGAAAAAATTAATATTACAACAATATTTTAAATAATACTTATAATAGCAACAAAAAAAAATGATATAATTAAAGCTTACCGTAGCCAAAGATAACTTATTAGGTGCAAGATAGTCCACTTCTTCCACCACGTCTTTACTGACATGAATATCGTTGCGAGACTCAGGGGCGAATGTCCAGCCCACCCCAATTCATCTAATTTTTTTTTGTTGTTGTAGAACTAGGATAAATGAGTGGCCCAACTCCAGCCCACCCATTTTCTAAATAGGGTAAACTTATAGTTTGTCTGGTATACTGTTAAATTTTTAATGGTTGTGAACTCTTTCTTTTACTTCTTCTTTCGTACCTTTTTTTTTCTTCTGAAAATAATAAGTGGTTTTTGTGAGATTCATTAGTTGTCCTATTTCATTGATTCTTGAAAATTTGAATTGTTTAAACTGTATACGATTATCAAGTCATTCAAATACTTTTGTGTAGTTGAGTTAGCATTTGCATTAGTGTACGTAAAATGTGTAAAAAAATAAAAATAAAAAACTTAAACTATTATTTACCATTAAGATTGTCAAAACTGATTTGTAGAAGATAATTGGAAACGAGTAGATGAATGACAGTTTAATTGTATACATTGAGATATATATATTTTCAACAGTTGAAAATGAGCAAATCTTGCAACATATATTTTCAACTGATGCGGATTGTCACCTTTTAGTTAGTTGTTTGAGCAAAATCAAAACCAAAACCAATTTTTTAATTAAGTGTCAACGAATAGTGTAATTTTGAATTTTTATTCATTTTAACTGTTTTATAGTTGCGAGTTTATACTTTTTAGTTGTTAAACATTTTATTTAATTTTTTTTTACTCTAGCCCACTCAAAAATAATTTTATGTATCCCCAACTAGCGAGGCTTGAAGTACTCAAGATACTCAATGCATGCTTCATCAGCTAAATCAACCCTCTTCAGTCCCTGCAATGACCTACGAAGATAGATTTGCTATCCCATGAGTTCAAGTTTGTAATGGCACACGTATTTTTTATTTTCTGGGCATCTATAACAATTTTTTTGGGCACAAAAACTGGATAAAGAACGATTTGCGTGTATCCAAACTGCCTTAGGATACGATCCGGCATATAAGACTCTTCCATATTGTAGCAATGGATAAGAGCCATATACAATTAACTATCATGAACCATTGCAGGATTTGGCTCAAGTGGAGATCCACTATACCTGTTTGTTATAAAAACGAGTAAGATAATAATAGACCTAAGGACATTACGTGTGAGATACCGTAAAATTTTAGTACCTAAATTCACCTCAAAAATATATCGAGGTATTTAAAATATTTTTATGAATGTTTTTCAGAATATAGGAATCTATTTTAAAAGAATTTAATCTAAAACTATTTTCTTTACTAAATTTTATTTCAGAAGAATTTCCTTATTTCGATTTCAAATCTTTATCTATGTGAATTAATTCGATAGTGTTGATTTATAATTTTATGATGAATAATGCATTTAGAAATATTATGATTTAAGAATTTATGGATTTTAATGCTATTAGGGTTACTTGTATTAGGAATAAGGTTAGAATTATGTTTAAGTAAGTAAGTAAGTAATAAGAATAAAGAAATTAAGAAATAATAAATAAAAAAAAGTAGGTGGACCAGTCGGTTTTACCCGATTTATAAAAGGGTAAAACCGATTGTCCAAGCTTCACAACCGGTTTTACCCGTAAACGGGTAAAACCGATTGTGTGGATAAGCGAAACGGTTTTACCCATTTGGAAAAGGGTAAAACTGATTTAAAGAGATAAGGAATCGATTGTACCGATTTGAAAACGGGTAAAACCGATTCCACTGCTTCCCAAAAAGGTTCTACCCAATTTTAAACGGGTAGACCCGATTTTAAAAAGTAAAGAAAAAACTAACCAACCTACAATCGGTTTTACCCGATTTGGAAAAGGGTAAAACTGATTTGATGGATAATAAATTGGGTATACCTGATTCCAAACTAGCGAAAATCCCGATTGGGCAAAACCGATATGGGACAGAAAATGAAAAAATAAAGTTTGAGATAATATGGAACTTGTTTGTCACATTAGGCAAGTTTGCCTATAAATACAACCTCCCTCAGCCATTCTCTTCATCGAAACTCTGCCCAAACCTTGCCTAAACTAGAGAAAAGCTAGGGAGAAATAGAAGAGAAAGAAGGAAGAAAGGAGAAGGAGGAAAAGCTAGGAAACCAAGCTTGGAGCTAGGAGTTGATTCCATAACCGTGGATTCGGTGCTAAGAAGGATTCGGAACGTAACGGTAAGAAATTCAACGCATGATTTCGGTTGGTTTTGGAAAAATAATGCATATTTCAAGGTTCTAAGGTTTTCTTGAAGTTTAATTTGTTCTTGAAATTTTGAACGTTAGAAAAATGTTTTGAAATATTAAACATGTTCAAGGAGTATTGTAGAAATAGTTTTTGGTGAAAAGAATTGAAGAAAAACAAGTTTATATACACTTTTGTTGGAAAACCCTAAGCAAAATGAAGAACACAAATTCTGGGCACGAATCAGTTTTGACCGATTCAGAATCGGATAAAACCGATTCAAGCACGGGATGAATCGGTTCTACCCGTTTGTGAAACGGGAAAAACTGACTGGAAAATGATTTTTGCTGATTTTGAAATAGAAAATTAATCAGGGGCTTTTTTGCAAATAATGGACCAGTTTTAGCTGACTAAAAATCGGGAAAAACAGATCCATGGTTTTTTGTAAAATTTTTAGTCAGTTTTGACCGATTTAATATCGGGTAAAACCGATCCAAAAATGGGAAAGTGATCAATTTTGATTTCTTTTAGTTATTTCTTTATAAATCCTTTTATAAATTCTTGTTAAAATTATTTTAGCGAGCATTTTAAGGATTTTACACCTTTATTTTGTTAAGTATTAATTTTTATAGGTTTTGTCCAATTTTGGACTATTTACGAAATAAAGTAGAAATAATATTTAAAGATTTTTTAAATTTTAGTTTTGCGGTCTAATACCTATACTTTCCTTAACGTTATAATTATTACGTTTTCGTAGTTATTTTTAAGTTAGATAAATTCTAGAATATTTATTTTCTAGATATATATATATATATATATATATATGTTTTTATAGAAAAATAAGTAAATTACTGTTATGCCATTATTTAGTTAAAATTTCGGAATAAGTTAGAGATTAGAATTCTGTTAGTTAGAATTAGTACTGAATTGCCGGAACTTGAAATATATGCAGATCTGTTAGATAGCTAGTACGTGAGCGTGTATCTTCGGACTGAGGTGAGTTTATCATTGAAAATATATTCCGTTTTAATGCAATTAATAATTGAACTGCACTGAATCTTGTTTGTGGCTATTTCAAATTATTTGCGTAAAATGCTTGAAATATATATTTTTTTGAAACGGCCAGTTGTGTTTATGAACCGGCTAGAATGCATATATATGTGTGAGGATTCAGATGTGTTTTCTTTGTACACTGGAACTGTTACATGTTCATGAGTTGAGTCTGGATCCATTATATGATATACGGTTGATTCCACGAGCCGGTGTTGGGCCTGGTCGTTTGTATCATTCACGTTTATGATCTTGAGATTATCATTTCTAACTCAAGTATGGCGGTATGGAGAATATGGTACCTATATACATGATTTTGATAATTCAGCAAGGTGAGCTGGAAATGATAATCTTTGGTACCAAGATGATTATGCTTAGGGGTGATAACGAGCCGAGCCGAGCCGAGTTTTGCCGTGTTCATTTATTGTTCATTTATTTATCGAGCTTAAAATCTTGTTCATGTTCGTTTATTTATTAATCGAGCCGAGCCGAGCCGAGCTTTGACGTGTTCATTTACTGTTCATTTATTTATCGAGCTTAAAATCTTGTTCGTGTTCGTTTATTTATTAATTGAGCCGAGCCTGTTCATGTTCGTTCTCAGCCCTAAGTGTCATGCTCATCTATTTATAAGGAATTTTCCTCCCAAATCTTCTCTCATTTCCGATGTGGTATTGGGTTAAATTCACCTCAAAATTGTGAAATAAAATAAATTTGGCCTTGTGAAGATTCGAACCCTAGTTCCCTTGCTTCTCCTTTTGATGTCTTACCACTGCACCAAATTTATTTTCATGTTATATGTATAAATGATAAATTATATATGTATTTTATCCTTCTTAAAAATTGTTTTTTCTTATTGAGTTGTTCACGAACGTAATCGAGCTGAGCTCCCTTTTGTTCATTTATTAATCGAGCCTAAAATTTTGTTCGTGTTCGTTTATTAATAAATAAACGATCTCGAACCGAGTTCTTAACGAGTCGATCCCGAGCTTGTTCGTGAACGTTCATGTTCGTTCTCAACCCTTATGCTCACTAGGATCACTCGGAGTTTGGAAATTTTTGGATACAGCTAGAAGGCGGGATTGTTTAGATGGGCTCATACTCTGATAACTTATGTACTATAGGGCTGTGTAAGTTTAACTTTATTATAATAAATGAAAAAAATTATTATTATGTTCTGCCAGTTCTGAGTTCTGGTGCGAATCAGGCAGGCATTCGGTGAAGCCAACCCCTTGTATGTAGGGTGGTTGATCTGGGGTGTCACATTACGCGAATAAAATCAAATACAATGTGAGATATTATGAACAACACCAATCAATGTATGCAAATATATTATCTCATCAGCCCTCAGAGCATCTTGTGCACGCCTATAGGCAAGCGAGTCCTTATTCGGATTACGCTTCTTGCTTATACCAATGTGTCATTTCAATGCACAAGGCAGATTAATATTGCACGATTTCCTCCTTGTAAGACTAAAAGTGGGAAAGTACTCATCCAGCTCTAATAATTTTAAATGAAAAAAATTACAAAAGTAGTCCACAATCTTTACCCCTGTTTCAAATATAGTCCACAATCTTTAGTAAGTATCAAATGTAGTCCACAATGTATCCGTTTTGTTTCAATTTCAATCCAAAAGATGGAAATTGGACCAAATTAACGGTCAATGAGTTTGACCGTTAGTCAAAAGCGGTTTTGACCTCCTGAAACCACCCTCAAAGATTGTGGACTACATTTGAAACATGGGTAAAGATTGTGGACTATTATTGATTTTTTTTCATATTATTTAAGAATAACACATTTATCTTACTTTTGAAGATATTGACAATTTTGAGTCCTTTTACATATTATAGGAGCTTCCAAAGTCACAAAAAATTATGTTACAATTGTATTATATTCATCTCAAATTTACATTTTTAAAAATTAATTACTCCCTCTGTTCCATCAGAAGAATCCATTTTGAAAAATATTTCTTGTTCCAATAGAATAGTCAACTTTTAAATTTTTTTACTCTTCATACCCTTACTAATATAGTAATGTGTGGTCCACAATTATCACATACTTAATAAGTATATGTGTGGAATAAATGGTGTCAAATTAGTTATTTTAGTTGTTGTACCCTAACATTCATAATAAGTATATTTAATAAACTTATAAGAGTATTTTTATAAAAAGAATTTTAGTTGAGATATATTTTCTTTAGAAAATTTTATAAAATCATAAAATTATTTTGTTTCAAAAGTCCCGAATCGGGTAAAATCGATTGCACTGTGAATAGTAAAAATATAAGTTTTAAAGAATATTATAGGGCTGTGTAAGTTTTAAATTTTTTGTAATAATAAAAAATATAAATTTTTATGATAAGCATGTTCTGAGTCCTGGTGCGAACTAGGTAGACATCTGGTGAAGCTACCCCTTGTATGCGGGGTAGTGAATCTGGAGTGTCACAGAATTTAAGGTGAAAGAATGTTTAAGAAAAACAGAAAATAAGAGTTGGATAGAAAAAAAATAAAGAAATAAGTGAGAGTAGAGAGAGAGAAAAAAAAAAAAAAAGAATGACAAAGATATAAAATTTAAAAAAAGTACAAATTACAAGGATGAATAGTGAAAAACTAAAACAAAAAAGGTAGAAAAATAAAATAATGTCATAAGTTTGAAAATGGAAAATTATCGAAAACAAGAAGCTATTTAATTTCAACAATTTCTCATTTCCTAAATTCTCATTCTCATAATTCTAAAAATTTTCCACCAACAATTTCGAAAAAAAATCAATAGTAGTCCACAATCTTTACCCATGTTTCAAATGTAGTCCACAATCTTTGAGGGTGATTTCAGGAGGTCAAAACCGCTTTTGACTAACGGTCAAACTCGTTGACCGTTAATTCGGTCCAATTTCCGTCTTTTGGACTGAAATTGAAACAAAACGGATACATTGTGGACTACATTTGATACTTACTAAAGATTGTGGACTACATTTGAAACAGGGATAAAAATTGTGGACTACTTTTGCAATTTTTCCAATTTTAAATAGAAAACAAAAGAGTTCAAGTTAAGGGACCATAAAATCTTCAATTAGTTAAACCATTTAAATATAAATGTAATATCCAAACCAGTAATAATGTCAAACAGTCTCCCAACTAGGCTCTATCAGACCTGGATGACTTCCCGAGCTGGTGATACAAGTTTGCCAAGCAAACTGCGCCCCATGCCTATCCACTTACCTTCTCCAAATCACGCAAGAAAAACAAGAAATTTCCAGAAATATGGGTTTTTGTCTTATCAACAAAAAGAGTATTTCCTAACAACCACAATAAATATCCCACAGCAGCATTCACAGGATCCCTAGGTCTATCTGCACAGTGTACTTGAATAGTGGACACCTTCACATTACAAAAATCTTTCACCATCTGCTAAACATCTAGATTCAACACCATTCCAAACTCTTCTTTATATTTGTTAGGTTTCAATTTGTCATATATGAGATTTCTGACAATAGGAATGATCAAAATATATGACACATCATAAAGAGTGATGGACATCTCTCCAAATAGCAAATGGAAAGAATTTGTTTTGAGATATCATCTCTCTACGAAAGCACATAGCAATGCAGTGTCTAACCCAAAATGCATGCAAGAGGTTAAATGAGCCAAACTAGACCGCCCAACTAGGGCTGCCATTGGCCCCGCTTCAAGATTCTACCATGACAAACGCTCTCTTTGATTGTGACACTTCAAAACATCATGTTATCAAATAATAATCACATCAGTAAAATAAACTGTAACAGAATCATAAATTTACAATAAAACCAAATAATATTAATTTCTTACATGTTCATGCCATACGTATTAAGCAATGTGTCCCATAAAACTTTTCAGTAATTCAGGATATGAAGGGTCACCTTCAATCGGATGATTTAGAATCCTAAATGTCTTCCACCCATCATCCCTTGAACAACCCTCACTACCCATTAATCATCTCCCTCTTCCACTCCTCCCAAGTTGGATACTTGTATTTGGCCATTCACTTTCATCATCCATATGACTTTCTGAATAATCCGATGCCCATTCCCTCTCCCCAGACGAAATATTTATTCTTTACCGAAGGTTTGAGTTTTAGTTTTTGGAAAATAGTTTTATAATGTAAAAAATGTAAAAAGGTATGGATGAATAGTAAAAAATTGTATGAAAAATGATGAAAACTGATTATAATATATTAAATTTACTATTGAAACCAAAACCAAAACTCAAACCAAAACGTAAAGAACAGGCGCTTAAATACATTTCAATATTTTCAGCATACTCTCGGGCTTCAGCATCATCTACATCTCCTGTATATGGAGGTGCAAATTGCTAATAATTTTCATATGAACAATTTGCACTTGTAGAAGTATCACCCCCTTTGGCGTTCAGATGTTGTGGACAGTTATCCCGTGAAAAAGCTATTTTAAGGCTATTCAATCTTTTTGACATTTGAAATTAAAAGTTATTTTAACAAAATATCCTTGAAATGATCAAATACCAAAAAGCTCAGACGTCAGGAGTTATACATATTTCGATTTGGGAGGAAATTTTCTCTCTATCCACCTTGCAGTTTAAGAAAACTTTCATTACATTACTGATGTTAGACAAGCTTCTTGACTCATATTCATTGACAAAGTGAAAATTATAGATATGAGTGGTTCCATATTAATGTACAAGAAGTACCCCACCCTTAAAAAAAAGATGAATAAGGAAGTTTAAAAAAATAACCCAAAAAAAAAAAAAAAAAAGAAGGAGTAACTCAACAACAATAGCTAGAAACAGTTCCACACTTAAAGTGGTCATTAACAATCAACTTGGAATCATCCTAAATACCATCAACAATATATTTAGGGGCATGTTATTTACAGGCCACTTTTTACTATTCGTAGGCCACTTTTTAAAATTTTAAATAGTGAAAAGACAAATATACCCTTGATAGTTTCTAACTTTATAAAAAAAATACTTAACTTTTTTAACTCTAGGAAAATCACCTGGACGGGGCGATTTTCTCCAGTCCAGGCGATTTTCTCATAGACAATTGGTGTCCTGTGGCGATTTTCCCTAAAAAAAACGCCACAGGACGACGTTTTTTTCAGGTTTTCCCGATCAGTAGTCGGAAAATCATTTTTCCGGCGAACGACCACTAAATTTTCGAAAAAACATTTTTTTTAAGGAAAATCGCCTGGCCTGGGCGATTTTATCAGGGAAAATCGCCACAGGACACCAATTGTCTCTAATAAAATCGCATGGACGGGACGATTTTCCCAGATAAAATCGCCTGGACTGGGCGATTTTCCCACAGAAAATCGCCTCGGCCAGGCGATTTTCCTGGAGTTAAAAAAGTTGAGTAATTTTTTTATAAAGTTAGAAATTATGAAGGGCAAAATTATAAATTCACGTATAAAATTTTAAAAAGTGGCCTACGAATAGTAAAAAGTGGCCTGTAAATAACATTTCCGTATATTTATGAGTGGAATACTGCATGAAGGACGATAATAAGAACACTCTAAAGAAAGATAAACCTTCAATTGCTTGTAAATGTGTCATCAACTGTATTCATCCATAAATTCCTTTCTTTTAGCATACCAAAGCCACAAAACTGAACTATGTACCTAGACTTACCAACATGCTTCGACCATGATAACACCACGGAACAAGTTTCTGAAAAAGCAATCAATTCGACACAAATTTATTCTCAACAAAAGCATTAACATCAAGTTCATTGCAGTGACGACTTGTTCCGTGAGCTGTACAAGCATTGATATCAAGAAATCAATTGAAAATTTCACTGGGTGGAGGCAGAAGTTTAAAAAACCGTTGCCTTTCCCAAGCTAAAATTCGTAAAACTTCCGTCACAGAGTCATCGAACTTTGGGAAAGTTTTTCCAGGGGGCTGTGAAACTTTTCACAAACTTTTGCCACCCTGTGGCGGAAGTGTTAAGAATTTTCGCGTAGGCGGAATTTGTTAAAACTTCCACCTCTACCAGGCGAAAGTTTCTAAACTTCTGACTCTAAACCCAGATTTGAAAAAAACTCAAAAAATCATAACCTAAACTAGCTCCAATCGGATTTGCGAAAACCATCTACCCAGAAAATCGATTTGGCATTTGAATGTATATAAACAAAGAAAATTGTTAGTTGCATTTCAATCTAAAACCATAAAATCGATTGGAAGAATTAAAAAAAAAAAAAAAGGAAAAACATAACACATATGAGATGGAACTCACCTTTAAAATTTCACATTTTTTTCGATCTCTAGTTATTTTTCTGCTCTTCCTATTGTCCGTTCGCCAGAAGAAAGGGAGCTTCGCCAGTTGTCCGTTCGCCATAAAGGGAGCTTCGCCGATCTGTTCTCGCAGTTTCCAATCGCCAGAAGAAAGGGAGTTTTTCCAGAAAGGGAGCTTCGCTGATTCGTTCTCGCAATTTCTGATCGCCAGAAGAAAGGGAGAAGACAGAAGATTTTTTATGATTTGTATCTCACAATTACAATTTGGGCTGTTTTAGTCTTTCCAGTTATTAAATTTTGGGGCATGTTAATTGCACGATCCGTTTTACTAAACACAGGACATTTTTTAAAATTTTAAGTGATAAAAAGACAATAATATCCCTAAACATTTTAAATAATAAAATAATTTTTTAACTGGGCGATTTTTTGGATAAAATCGCCTAGTGTGAGTGTGAGCGATTGTTACAATTACAATTTGTCGCCCACCATGGGCGATTTTATCCAAAAAAAATAGCCCACTATGGGCGATTGTTTTTGGGAAAATTATTTCGCACAAACAATTTTTTCTACAGTTTGTCGGAAACTTGTTTTTCCGGCGAACAAGGCCGAAATTTATGTTAACATTAGTAAAATATAGCCGGAAAACACCGAAAATTGCAAGACCAAACCATAAGAAGAAGGAGGTGAAGGAGTCCACAGTAAAAAAACTTCCAATTTCACAACATATGTGTAGTAGACAAGAGAAGGGTAAAACGGTCATTTCACGGCTCAAATTTTTAAAAATGGTCCTATGATTATTAAAAGTGGTCCTGGAAGTAACAATTCCGTAAATTGTTTAAGTGGTACCTTGTGTTTAGTTAAAATGGTACATGTAAATAACAATTTCCTTCTTTTTCCCATTCTTACTCTCTCTCCTCTCCCATTTCTTTTTCCTATTTTTACTCTATGAGGACATCCCGAACACAGAGAAGGGACCACAAGTGCTACATCCTATTTTTACTCTATTTTTACTCTATTTTTACAACACCCGAGAAGGGACCACAAGTGCTACATCACGGCCCCACGATGGTAAAGGATCTAAGTCCTTATCAAAGGGATCCTTTAATCGATATTATTGGGCTGACCAGGCGACGTCAGAAGACAGTGAACGAGGCCCTGCAGGCTCTCGTCCATACCAACCTTGCTCAAGCCCAAAAGATTGAAGAAGGCCATGCCCTAAATCCAAGATTTCGGAAGGACAAGATGGTTGTCTTATTCTCCATTTCACAAGAGAAACAACCATCGAAACCCTAACCAGAATGGAGGCTTGTCTCTTGAAGCCCACTTCATGAGACCCCCTACAATTCTACCAACTCATACTCCATCAACATTGGACCGACCGATTAGCATCCAAGCTTCACAAGTCAACCCAACCCTTATTTTGAACACAGGCCATGACTCAGAGGACTACAACCACAGGCTTCCAGCCATCGATAGCAGCCCACATCGCAGCCCGTAGCTTCATGGATTCCACGCACATTGCGGCCCAATTTGCAGGCTTCCCTTGCGAATTGCGCAACTCCTGAATCAGAGAAGGATTTGGTTTGCATGTTACCTATTTCCTTTTCCAATAATAATTCAGATTCAATTAAGTTAATAATTTGGTTACAACTTAATTTAATCTAGTAGTTTCCCTTTTTTATCTAGTTCCTTTTCTTTTACAACTTGAATTTGTTACCAAATTCAAACTTTCCTCTTCTATTTTTAATAGGGAATTTCGGGTATCATACTTATGGTACAACCGAAATTACCTTTCCTTGAATTCAAGTTGTAATAAGGAACTAACTCTCGTTAGTTTCCAATTAGTTTTTGATTTCTTTTGTAGTTCTCTGAGCTTCTAGAATTCGTACCTCCCAACTATAAATAGGGGGTTCGACTTCCAAGTTCTGGGAGAGTTAATGAATTGAGTTATAGATATATCCTTGCTTTAATTCTCCATCTTTTGATTATTTAGCTTGTTAATATTATTGTATGATTTATTAGGCAAGTTCCGACTTTAGAAGATTATAGGTGCTTGCTCTGCCTATAATTCTGTTGATTCAACCTCCTATAATCAATCTAGTCTAGGAATATTAGTAGGTAGTCTCGCCTAAACTAGAGGGTATTTTTTGAGTCTTCAAAAGAATAATTGTGATCTTCATTGTTCGACTTTCCTTGGCGTTTCAAGTCTTCCGCATTGCGAGTTCTCACGAACTGCTCACATCATACTCTCTCTCTCTCTCTCATCCATTTTTCCCATTTTTACTCTCTCTCTCTTCTCTCAACTATTTTTCCCTAGTAATGGTTTTTAATATATATTTAATTAACTATTTAGAACAAAAAATAAGTTATTTTGGGCCACGAATTTATTTCACCTTCCCTATGAATCAACAACATCCTAATCCTCATCAATTTTGACCTACTGTCACTTTTCTCTCCTTCTCTCTCTAAAAATAAAAGTAAAAAAATAAATATTTGTCCTCTCCGCATCCATTATTCGTCTCCAAACTATAGATCCATTATTCTGTCTCCAAGTCCAAGGTACAGAAGAGAGAATCCATCTCTCTTTTCTCCTTGTTTTGAGTGAAGAAAACTTATCTGCTGATTCTTATATGGAATCAACATATAAGCTTTCTTCACTCCCAACCCACCATCACCATCCCCTTCTTTACAGTAACCCTCAATCCACCATACAAAAAAATAGACTCCACAAGCATAACCATCACCCAGAAAAATTGAAGAAAATAATAGGATATTCGAATTTAGAAATCTATTGATTCTCTCCCAATCATTTAATTGTCTAAATAGGAAAATACAAAAAAAAAAAAAAAAGAACATCCGAGGAAAAAAATTTCAAACACGCTTGACCCAAAAATCATAAAAGAGTAGAACATGAATCAGCCAGGTTAAATTTGTTGATGACTTCATAAGGATTCTTATTGGTTATGGGAAGGAGGGAGAAATGAATAAAATTTTAAAGTCACTGCTATCACCATAGAAGAAAGAAAGAGAAGAACAAAAAAGAGGAGGATGAAAGTGGAGATGATGCGATCCGACTAAGCCCAATAAAGTTCAGAAATTTGTTAAATATGGTGCAGCCTATTCTCGACCATGCATGAATTTTAAGGTGATCAACTAAAGAAGTCTCATTCAAATGGGTTGGTCATGCATGCATTTGTGATCAGATTTGAAGTTTAATTTCATTGTTGCAATTAAAATTGAAGGAATGTGGGTCGGTCAAAATGAAGGTTGAAGCAATTGAATTGTATCTCACTCACAGACTTTTGCTGCTGGAATTGAAAGAGTATTGAATCACAATTAAGCATTGACTTCAGCAATGCATGAACCAAGGTGGAGCCAAATTCCTAGGTGAAATTCTGAATTATGGTTGCTGAATATTGAAAGGTTTTTGCAGCAATAAAAATTCAGCCAAGGCTCTCCAATTGCCTTCATTGAATTTGGCCAGCACTAGCTCTTAAGAGGAGATTAAATTCAAGCCAAAGCAACTCAAGGGACAAAGTAAATTCATGAGTTTTTTCTAATTAATTTAAGTATTATTACTATTTACTTTTTGGTCCATTTATTTTTGTATAAATAGGCTACCAATGTAAGGTTGAAAAAGTAGTAAGACTTTGATGATGAAAAGCATTGTGAGATTTCACCCTCCTTAGTTCTTTTTGGAACTTTTGAACTTACCAAGACTTTGTCTTGTAACGTTCAAACACTTATTGAACAGTTTTGGTGAGTTATTCATGGCGTGCTTATATCGAGGTTCTCAACATTGCGCACTTGTGGGTCGAGGTTTCTATACCGAAATTCCATTTTGTCCATTTGTTGACGATTTGAGGTTTCACCAACCAACGGAGCAACCCTTAGAACGGTCGTC
This sequence comes from Leptodermis oblonga, assembly GCA_016801395.1. Classification (NCBI taxonomy): domain Eukaryota; kingdom Viridiplantae; phylum Streptophyta; class Magnoliopsida; order Gentianales; family Rubiaceae; genus Leptodermis; species Leptodermis oblonga. The sequence continues at coordinate 21,832,940 of CM028753.1, forward strand.
TTTATTATGTTTTAGTCCATCCCTTGGCTGGATCACATCAAGAGAGAGAAGGAGTAAAAATGGGAAAGAGAATGAGGAAAGCTGAGAGATGAGAGGAAAATGTTTTGATCATTGCCAAGTAAGAAAGAGGAGAGAGGGGGGCAAATAAAGGGTAAATGTGGAAAGAAAAATTGTGGGCCCCAAAAATAATGCTTTCGTGGCACAAAAACTTGTCACAATTCTATGCATTTATCAGCTTCCTTTTGCAAAATTTGTTTTCTTCAAAAAAAAAATTAATAATAAAATTGTTGTAAGAAATCGTTTCTTCAAAAGTTTATTTTTGTTGAAGTCATTTTCTTCAATTCTGTGCAGCGCAACACATCACATTGATGATGCAAGTAGCGCAACACGATATATGGCACGCGCGGCGCAACATCATCACCATTATGGAAAAATTATTTTCTTCAACAACGACGCAGCCCCATCACCATTATGGAAAAATTGTTTTTTTCAACAAAAATATAATAATATAAGTGAAAATTGTTTTCTTCATAAACAAATAAAATATTGAAGAAAAATTGCTTTCTCTAGTTGTGGCTCTGACAGCCCATATTTTGGGTATTTTTATTAAAAATGGATTAATTTGGTAAAAAAAAAACTTTGGTATAAGGTTCAAGGCTTTAAGATTGGGTCGGAGTTCTGGAATTATGATATGTGCGTTCTCTAATTTTTTGGACCGGTGATCATAATTTTAGTGTGGCTAGACTTCCTTATTACATTAAAAAAAATTTGGGTGTTCATACATGGATTGTTCAGAAAAATAAAAATTATGGGCCTGTTCTTTTCAATGTTCTCAGACCCAGTTCTGAGTTTTTAGGTAGAGACCGAATGGGTTGAGACCCAGAACAAAGAAACGTCGTTCTCAGACCCGGGTCCGCCCTGCCGCTGCTAGCCGCCGCCGCCGCCGCCACCGTGAGCCCAAAACCTAAATCCCCAAAATTCTTCTTCTTCTTCTTCTTTTTTTCTGTTTCAATCAAACCCATTTGTTTGATTGAAGTTTTAATTTTCTCCAAATTTGGGATTTGGGGATTCAAATTTGGGGAATTTACAATCACAAATGGGTTTGTGATTAATTGTGGGGGAAGAAGACCAAGAAGAAGAAGAATAAGTGCGAAGAAGAAGACCAAGAAGAAGAAGAATAAGTGCGAGGAACGGCGGGAGGGCAGCGGGAAGAAGAAGAAGAAGAAGAAGAAGGAGGAGGAGGAGGAGCGAGAGAAGAAGGAGGAGGAGGAGGAGAGGAGGAGGAGAAGAAGAAGAAGAAGGAGGAGGAGGAGGAGGAGGAGACGCGAGAAGAAGAGAAGAAGAAGAAGGAAGAAGAAGAGAGGAGAAGAAGAAGAAGAAGAAGAAGAAGAAGAAGAAGAATAAGAAGAATAAGTGCGAAGAACGGCGGGAGGGCAGTGGGAAGGAGGAGAAGAAGAAGAAGAAGAAGAGGAGGAGGAGAAGAAGAAGGAGGAGAAGACCAAGAAGAAGAAGAGGATGCCAGATTCCGGCGGCTGGGGGAGGAGGAGCGCGGCGGCGAGAGGGCGGCGGCGACAGTGGGATTTGGGTTTGTGAACTGGGTCTGAGAATTGGGTAAAGAACATGGGTTAGGTTAGATTTTTGGGTTGAGACCCAAAAAAAGGCCAGAACTGGGTCTGAGAACAGGTAAAAGAACAGGCCCTATATTCATCAAATTTGATTCTCGTGAGGATCTTGATAATGTTTTGTATGACATTCCTCATTCTATTTTTGGAGGTTTGTTAGTGTTCATGTAGTGGGTGGTTTCAGATATTTTCTTACCGCAATTTAAGGTGGTTAATATTTTTTTTGCAAGCACATTTATATGGTCTTTAGGTGGAATATTTTAGTGCACTTTTCCGATGAGAATTTGGTTGTAATGACTAGGGATGTAGAAGAAGTGAAGATTGATTTTTCAAATACATTGCGATCGATTTTTTTGCGTATCCACACGTATGGGTCGTTATTGATCAAGCTCTTGTTCCTAGGTTTTATCTTCATCTTTGAACTGAAAAAAATGTGTCGATTCAATGCAAGTCCATGTAAGTGTGTATAAACATTGATGAAATGCCGTGACAATTTGATAATGTATGATAGCTAGAATTGTCTATACTATTTCGAGATGTATGAGAGCATGTCGTGCCTGTTATAACCATTGATGTCTTTTTCAATGTGTTGAATTATATGCCATCTAGGAATGCATACCATGTCTAAAAAAGTATGAAACATGCTACAGTCGTCGTGATCACCTTAAAGTGAAACGGTCTAGGACCGAACTTAAGGGACTCGTGCTATGAGTCTCCGAACGTGTCGAGAAGTAGCCTCTTGCATACCGCAAAATGCCTGAATGCGAAAGTGTCATCTGACACTCTTCCGAAAGAGGAACACCATGGCCCGAAGAGGACAAAAGCCAGGATCCAAATCTCTTACCGTCGAGCATCCCTGCCTAATTGGGTAATGACTATTGTAAGGGTGATGTGTTTGAAAACCTACAAAATGTGCAACCGTGATTAGTTAATAGATCTTCAACTTAGCTTTAAGATGAGAATGGCCAGATAGAAATCTACGTGTGTGAGAGTCTAGTGTCTCACGTGTTATGTGAAATGCATATGGGTTGTATGTTCCATTTATGCCATGTCTTCTTCGCTACTATGTGAATTGAAGCTATCTGTTGCAAGTGACTTGTGTTGCTGTTTACGCTTCTTTATGCATAAATTGTTTTACCTGTTTACTTGGACTTTTGTTTTGAAGACCTACCGCGGAAATTTTACAAAATCCGAGGTCTCTCATTGAGCTTGTTAAGCTCATTCATTTCCCTGTAAAATATGTTGTTACAGGGGATTGATCATAGTGGCGATTAGTGGTAAGGCAGATAATTATGTCAGCGCAGTGGAAAGCTAGCTTTGTAATAGATAAGATTAATGAATTTTAGGAGGATAATTTGGTCTATGACAGTCATCAAACATTTTGGATATTTTTTTTTAATATTCTTTCAGTACACTTTCACTTAAGTACTTATGCTTGAATGATAATGACTGGGAACTGCATCTTATTATTATTTGTATTGATTGTGGGGTAAGAGCCCTTAATGACATTCAACCCTGGACCGGCTCGTACTCATTTGTAGGAATGGATCTCGGGAGAGGGGGTTAGGTCGGGTGCTTCATAGACTTGAATCTGGATCCAAACTTGAATCTTAGACTTCTGAGCGACCTTCGAGTTCGAGTGCCTGTCGATATTGGGGTTCGATACTTTCTAGGTTTCAATTTGAATTCAAACACTTCTCAACTGCTGGAATTCGAGACTTTCTGGGTTTGAGTTCGAGAGCCTGTCGATACTCTGTTTTGAATCCCTTATTTCCTGCACTTTTAACTCAAGCAAACTGATTAAATTTCTCATATTTGTTTGATCATTATTCAAAACTTAGGGATTTAGACCATAGGTCTAACAATCTCCCCATTTTTGATGATGACAAAACAAATATGAGAATTGTGACAAACATATCATAAAATGAAAATTTCCCCCTATGTTTGAAACCCCCCCCCCCCCCCCTCGCCCCCCCCAAGTTTGAAAATTCCCCATTTTCTCCCCCTTTTTTACATCAACAAAAGATAACAACTAATCAAGGCATGCATTGAACATGAAGCTTGTCTCTCAAGCAAAATTGATCTTTGGGAAATGGTTAAGTAAAGATATCTGCAAGTTGATCATTAGTAGGCACATGAGTTAAACAAATCTTCTCATTTTGAACTAAGTCCCTTATAAAATGATGTTTAGTATCAATATGCTTAGTGCGGGAATGTTGAATGGATTCTTGGAAATATTGATTGCACTTGTATTGTCACACAATCAAACTTTAGACTAAAATCCAACAAAGTGTGTTTCATCCAATATATTTGTTGACAACATGAACCGGCGGCTAAATATTCTAATTCGGCCGTAGAAAGTGACACACTTGGTTGTTTCTTACTAAATAAAAAAACCAAACAATCTCCAAAAAATTGGCAAGTGCCACTAGTACTTTTTCTATCAAGAAGACAACCACCGAAATCAGCATCCGTAAATCTAAGTAATGCAAAAGAAGAAGATTTAGAATATCACAAACCATAATCAATTGTATTTTGCAAGTATTTAGGAATTCTTTTGACAGCACAAAGACAGAAATCTTTAAAAGCAACTTGAAAACGTGCACATAGACAAACAACATACATAACATCCGGGCGACCAGCCGTGAGATAAAATAGACTACCAATCATGCCTCTAAAAAGTTTTTGATCAACACTATGACCATTTTCATCTTTATCAAGTTTAGATGAGCTGCACATTGGAGTGTTAATGGGTTTACACTTGTCCATGTTAAACTTTTTCAAAATTTCCTTAGTGTATTTTGATTGACTAATGACAATACCTTTGAAAGTTTGTTTGATTTGAATACCCAAAAACAAAGTTAATTCATCCATCATGCTCATTTCAAACTCATTATGCATAATACTAGCAAAATTATCACAAAAAGCATTTTGAGTAGCACCAAATATGATATCATCAACATAAATTTGCACAATGAGCAAGTTCTCATGCTTATCAACTTTAGTAAACAATGTATGACCAATTTGCCATCTTCTAAAGTTATGATCAAGCAAAAAGGAAGTTAACCTTTCATACCAAACTCTAGGAGCTTGTTTCAATCCATATAATGCCTTAACAAGTTTGTAAACATGATTAGAAAATTTAACATCTACAAACCCGAGAGGTTGTTCCACATAAACTTTCTCATTCAAAAAACATTTAAAAAAGCACTTTTTACATCCATTTGATATAACTTAAAACCTTTGAAACATGCAAAATCAAGCAACATCCTAATAGATTCAAATCTAGCTACGGGAGCAAAGGTTTCATCATAATCAATGTCCTCTTCTTGTTTATACCCTTGTGCTACCAATCTAGCCTTTTTCCTATTCACCTCCCTAAGTTCATTCAATTTATTTCTAAGATCCATTTCGTGCTAATTATGGAGTGATGTGTAGGCCTTTCTACTAATTTCCAAACTTTACTTCTTTTAAATTGTACCAATTCTTCTTGCATAGCCAAAATCCAATTTTCATCAAGCAAAACATCTTTAACATTTTTAGGCTCAATTCTAGATAGAAATGCAACATTGTTTTCTTGTACTCTATTCCTAGTCTTAACCCCTATAGATGGATCACCTATGATTAAATCATGAGAATGATCTCTAATAAATTTCATGGGTTTAGGAAGAGAGTTAGAAGTGCAAGTAGAAGTAGAAGGATCACAAGTAGGAGTAGTGTAAGGCATATCATTTGCATTATTCAAAGAGACACTGTTTCCAAAATTAGTTGACAAAGTATGAGTACTATCATCTTCATGTTGATTTTTAGAAACAAGGTTTTCATCAAATTCTACATGCATACTTTCCTCAACTTTCATAGTAGTTTTGTTAAAAACTCTATATGCTTTTCTATTCAATGAGTAACCTAAGAGAATACCTTCATTTGATTTGCTATCAAATTTTCCTAAATGCTCATTTGTTTTCAAGATAAAATACTTGCAACCAAATACTTTGAAATACTAAATGTTAGGAGCTCTCCCAAAGCATTGTTCTAGCCATTTCTTGCAAAGTTCTATTTATCCTTTCTACAATTCCATTTTGTTTTGGAGTTCTAGCACTTGAAAAATTATGAGTAATGCCAAATGAATTGCAAAAGTCAACAAAGTTTTCATTTGTGAATTCAGTTCCATTATCACTCCTTAAATTAACAATTTACTAAACTCATTTTGAACTTTCTTTGCCCAATTTTTAAATTCATGAAAAGTTTCATGCTTATGTGCCAACAAAATTACCCAAGTGAATATAGAGTAATCATCAACTAGAACATATGCATATCTCTTGCCTTATAGACTAACATATTGTGTAGGTCCAAACAAATCCATATGAACTAGTTCAATGGCTTTTTAGTGCTTACATGTTTCTTTGATTTAAAGGATGATTTCTTATGCTTACCAAATTGAAATGGATCACACAGTTTGTCCTTTTAATATTTCAATTTGGGCAATCCAATTACCAATTCATTCTTTGAAATGTCATTTAGATTATCCATACTAACATGTGCTGATCTCTTATACTATATCCATCCATCATTACAATTAACAGCCAAGCAATGATCATGCTGTTCAAGCAAAGTTTCAACATCAAGGATATAGACATTTTCATTTTCTATTAGCACTACAAATTACTCTGCTATTACACTTAGGATCTACCACAAAGCAAGTATCATTCTTGAAATGAACACCAAGTTTTTTCTCACATATTTGACTCACACTCAACAAATTAAACTTCCAATTATCAATAAGCAAGACATTTTCAAAAAGAAGTTGACCTTTAGATGAAATGTTACCTATACCAATGATGTTTCCTTTCTTGTTGTCTCCAAAGGTGACATGGCCTCCTTTCTTCTTGACATCACAAAGGAGAGATTTGTCACCCGTCATGTGCCTTGAGCACCCACTATCTATGTACCACTTGGACAGCTTTGAAGGCATCATTAGATGAGCTTGTTCATACAAGACATGAAAGAAACTTGATTGGTCCCCTTTTGGCTTTGGGTCCTTGAGTGTTAGACTTAACTACCCATTTCATCTTTTCAATATGCACTAATTTCCTAGTAAGGTAGCTAATAGAAGCATGACCAAAGGTACCACAATAATGACATGCAAGATGTGCATTCTTAATAGAAGGAACCCAAGTTTTAAAGGACACATGCTTATTAGTGTTCAAAGTAGAGAAACTAGATGAAGTATGTGTACTAGCATGGTATCCAAGTCCACTTCTGTCATGAAAAGGCCTTTGAGAGCTTAAGATTATATCTAAACTATCCTTACTCTTGGTAAATTTGCTAAAAGTTTCACTTATATCATTGATTCTTTTGTTCAAGCCCACATGCTCAATTTTAACTTTCTCATGCAAGTCATTTTTCTCAATCTTAGCATTTTGAAGTTTGTTATTAAGCATTTCAATTTCAACATCTTTCTTATCAATTGATTTAGCTAAGTCATCATTCTTCTTTTACAAATTCATGTATAGTTTGGTACATTTTTCAAAGTTCAAAGTAAGAGATTCCACATGAGCAATCAAATCACATTTCTTCATACTATCAAGGCATTCATCATCATCACTTTCATGCTTTTCACTACCACATAATGAAGAAGATGAGAAACTTACCTCTTCATGGAGTCCCATGAAGCACATTTGAGCCTCCTCTTCATCACTTGAATCCTCAACATTGGAGTTGGCTTTGTCCCAAGTTTTGGCCATGAATATGTTTGCTTTTTACCCTTTTTCTTTTGAAGCTCTTTCTTCTTCTTTGCAGTCTAGACGATCACTCATGATATGACCAATTTGTTAACATTCATAACACATAGGACCACCCATAGTTGTTAAAATCCTAATCCGGGTCGTAGAATCGCACGATTCTATGATCCGGATCTATGAAATCTATCCTGAGTCGTTCAAAATCGTTTATAGCACTAGAATCGCCCTAAAATTGCTAGAATCATTTAGAATCGGTAGAATCGTACTATTCTACCGATTCTAACAATTTTAAAATAATGGGTTTAAAAAGGTTAAATGTGGATATATTTACACAACTCAGACCAAGTATCCAACTGCATGGCTGCTTTAGCGGTAGGAATCTTTTCCTTTTCTTTTCAAAACGTGTGTTCGAACCCCCCTCTCCACAAATTCACTCTTTCTTCATTTTTTTTCCCCTATTTTTTTCCTGTTTTTAATCCATATTCATTGTTTTCTTTCTATCTTATTTTTTCTTTATCATTTCCTTCTTTTTCAATCCATCATTCATTGTTTTCTTTTTATTTATTTTCTCTTAAACTTCTCCGTTCGTATGAAACCTTCGTGCAAGTCTTTAATGTTTCTTGCCTGAATATGATGTTATCTTCATTTTGAAAGTTCATCTTTTTTTTTATATATATAAAAAGTCCTCTAAAACTTGTGTGCTTCTATCAAAGTTTTAATTTCTCACCATTAATTAAACTATAAGTAAAAATATTGAAAATATTAAAAATAACAATATTTAATAAATTTATATATTAACCATAATAATTCACCTATAATTGTTCTAAATATGTGCATTTTACTTTTATAATTGAATTTATATAATTATTAGTAGTGTACAACTTGATTTGTATGCAATAGCTATTTTTCGATTCTATCATACGATTTTACGATCCCGATTCTAGGCCGAAATTGATTCTAGTTAGAATCCCGAGTTTAACAACCTTGGGACCACCTCTCTTCTTCTCATGCGTTTTATCCTTTTGAAAATTGTTCTTTTCGAAAAACTTTTGAAGTTTTTAGCTAAAAGGTTCATCTCATCTAGAGAGATTTCCTCATCGCTTCCTTCATTTTCTTCCCCACTTTCACTCTTAGAAGATTTGAGTGCAAGATTCTTTCCTTTAGAGCTAACTCCATCACGAGACCTCAACTCTTGAATTTTGAGTATCGACATGAGCTCTTCAAGAGGGAGTGTCTTCAAATCCTTTAAAGTTTCTATTACTAGAGCTCTAGTGTTGTACTCTTTAGTGAGATCATGTAGAATCTTTCGATTCATTTCATTGAGTGGGTAAGTTTTGTTATGGACTTCAAGATCTTTGACAAGACCATTGAATCTACAAAACATACTATCAATGGTTTTACCTATTTCCATTTTAAGTGCCTCGTATTGAGAGATAAGGATAGACTTCCTTTCCTCTTAAATACTAGTACTACAGTCATGGTACTCTTGGAGTTTTAGCCAAAGGGCTTGAGCATTCTTACATCCCTTGATGCTACTTGACTCTTGAATGTCTAAGGCATTATAGAGAACATTCAAGGCCATTGCATTTAAAGAGAGATTTTTCTTATCATCATCCATTAGCTCACTCCTTTGTTTATCTCTAGTGGCTCATCACCATTGGTGATGAGGACAGGTATATCACCTTCGTCAATAATACACCAAAGTTCATAATCCACTGAAATGAGAAAAAGAAAAGTCTTCATCAGGTCCTTCCAACCACTAAAGTTGGTTCCACAGAAAAGTGAAGGCCTAGTGGTGGAGTTTCCTTTATTGAAAGGAGTTGCTTTTAAACCCATGGAGCTACTTCAAGGTAATTAGCCTTTTGATGAGATCTTTACTCTGATACCAATTGAAATGCAACTCCACTAACCAACCAAAGAGGTGAGGGGTGAATTGGGTTGGTATTTAAAAACTTTCTTTCTAAGTAGCAAAATAGTTTTGGTGATTTGTGTGAAATGTGAAGATTTGGAAATCAATTAAAACTAAGAAGAAAGAACAAGACTTTTATGTGGTTCAGCTTTTTTTCTCAAGGAAAGTTTACATTCACCTTCCCAAACAACTTGTTTGGTTTTCACTAAAACACTAGATTCTTGAAGGTGAATCTAAAGACCTTTATAAACAAGTCCCAAAGGATCATCTCGTAGTTTACTCAAACTAAAGGTACTCCTTGGGACAATTTGCCTTGCTTGAACCTTTTTAATTCTGCTGAAAAGATCCAAGACTTAATCACTATTACAATAGGGAATTAATGCTAGAAGACTAGCTAACTATTACAACTTGAAAAGATGACTTAAAAATAAGAGTTCACCTTTTTGCTTTGACACTTAGAGAGATTGAGATGAAAACAGGTACTTTGAAAGTCTTCAAACTTTTGTATTTATAGAAGAAGATTGATCTTTGAAAGAGGCTCTATTTTCCCATTGAGAAAGAGACAAACCGTCACTTTCTCTGTTTCAGCTTTTTAGGTTCGAGACCGAGGTTCGAGCTCGAAGCTTCACAAAATTTGAAAACTTCGCTGCAATGGTTACTTCATTTTGAGGTGACTTGTGATTAATGCATTTGGTGCGACTTGTGATTAATGCATTTGGTGCATTCTTTGTTTTCACTATATTCGAACTCAGACCCTGTTGACGTTCAAGCTCGAGACGTCAAATTTATTTTGGGATTTCCAACCAGAGAGCTTGGCTGCTGTCTGCCACCTATCGACTCGATCAAAGTCGAACCTTTCTGGGTGACCTTCGAGTTCGAGTGCTTGTCAATATTGGGGCTCGATACTTTTTGGGTTTCAGTTCAAACTCGACCACTTGTTGACTGCTGGAAGTCGAGACTTTCTGGGTTTGGTTTCGAGTTTGAGAACCTGTCGATACTCGATTTTGAATCCCTTATTTTCTGCACTTTTAACTCAGGCAAACTTATTAAATTCCTTTCTCATATTTGTTTGATCATTATTCAAAACTTAGGGATTGAGACCATAGGTCTAATAGAAGGGCTCAAGTGGCATTTTTTAAACACATTCTCTGCCATGATGTTGACAGAGTAGTCCGTATTCACCAGCACTCACTTCACCTGAAAATTTTCCACAAAAGCCTCAATGACCACCGGATTGTCCAAGTTCCTTACGTGAGTGAAGTCGGCGTGATGAAAGTGACGGCCTGCAGTGGGCCGCATCTTCCTCTTCTACCCCCTGTTTGACTGTTTTACATGTAGTAGCGCCTTTGATTGGTTGAGTCTCTATAGGAATGTTCTCTTGAAATGACATGTATGACCCCGGTCACTGCCAACTTGGCGGCTTGGTTCTCCTTTTTTGCCTTGGCGGGGGCCTAGCATCAGCACTAATAGTGATGAGGCCATCCCCAACCCATCGACAAGTCCAAGCAGAGAGGATCTACAAGTTGAGGCAGGGGACTCGAGAAAGGAAGCAGAGCCTGTTCGTGTGCTACATCGAGGCCCAGCTATGCTCCAGGACCCGAGCCCATACCAGAGAGATCCATTGGTAGATATCATTGGGCCAATGACACGCAGAAGGACAAGGAAACTCAAGGCCGACCTTGAGAACCTAGTCCAAGAATGTTCCCGGCAATCCCAGATGGCATCCGAAGCACAAACCCCTGAAGATAAAGCCCAGAAGAGTCAGAAGGGTAAACTGGTCATTTTACTCACCATTTCTGAAAAGGGGTCTAAATTGAAGAATCATGAAGAAATGAAGAGTTTGTAAAATTTGAGTTTCAGAAATGATTCCGGAAGCTTCCAGAAGCTTCCTACACTTTTCACAGACACGCTATTGAGTTTTGGGCCGAATCCCCTTGCAATCCACCTTCATAAATTCGGCCAGCCCAAACCAAGAGAAGGAGAGGAAATTCCGAAATTGGGAAGCCCAATTGAGAAGCCCAATCCGAAATTGTGAAGGGTTTTAATTAAGGAGTTAGTTTGAGTTTATAACTTAAGTTAATTCTAGTAGTAGTTTTCAATGAGAGTTCCTACTTAAACTCTTGTTGTATTTTAATTTTACTTCTTATTCTTCTTATTTTTAAGATAATTTTTGGTTGAAATTATCCAATAATTCACCCGAATTATTATCTCTTAACAAACCTAGTTCCTTTAGGTTTGTTTCTTTTCAAGAGATCAATCTCTCGATTGATTTCTACTTCTTAGTTTTGATTCATTTCTACTTGTTATTTAGTATAGAATTTCGGCTAGGTTCACCCTTGTGAAATCCGAATCACTATCATCAACTAAACCTAGTTCTTTTAGGTTTCAGTTTGTAAGGAATCAATCTCTTGATTGAGTTCCAATTTTAATTGCTTTCTACTACTTTGTACTGAAGAATTCGGCTGCCTATAACTATAAATAGGGGTCCTTTTCTTCATTTTTCAACACACAATTTTGATTCAAGTAATAGAATAGTATAGTTTTATACTTCTTGAATCATTCTCTTATTTTGAGCTTTCGTAGTTTGCATGCTTTGTGAATTACTATAAGTTTAGAAACTATAGCTTTTTAGGTAATTGCTCTGCCTAGAATGCATGCTTTTGTTTCGATTCTTTTGTTCTTAAACTTGGTTCGATCTGCGTATTTAAAATTAGCTTAGCTTAATTTTAGTAGACTGTCGAATCCAAGGTAGGGATTCTAGAGGTTAAGAGCTGCGTCTCGCAATTTCCAGACTTTCCTTGGCAAGTATTCCGCATCGTGAACTCCGGCCCACATCAATTAGGGTGCATGCCAGTTACCATGTTGATCACGGCCTGTGTTTCATTGCAGACCTTGGCTCATGCTTCCTCCTTTCATATAACCCTGCAGCTCACCGTTCTGTAAAGCCTTCTCAATTCCCTGGGCGAGGTCGCAACATTCTTCTATATCATGGCCATGTGTTTGATGGTTCTGACACCATTTGCCCCAATCAAGTAGCCCATCTGATGTGCCTAAGCGTGAAGGTTTCTTAATGACATTCTACCTTTGGGAGCTGTAAATAATCTCAGCGAATCATTTTTTTGGACCACAACAACAACCTCCTTGTCGAAACGGACCACATACTCCTGCAGGCTCTCCCCAGGTCCTTGTATGATGGCCATGATGTGGGAAGGGGTATGACGTAGTGGAAGCTATCTACGAGAAAGATTCCGTGAAAACTATAAAACCTTCCGAAAGACTGTTGAATTGACCAACAATTGCCAGTCAATCAAGCATCCAACATTCGTTGAATCCACACTAAGATTGTCGAAAATTAGGTAAAGTATGAAACTGAAATCTCAATTAATCAAAAGCTATAAACTGTCTATTACAATAGATAGCATGCCTCTTATATAGTAAAAAAGCCCAAACTAAAAAATTACAATAAAAAATTCAAAAATAGAAATAAAACGAAAATTTTCCAACAATGGAAAATAAATCCTAAAAAGGTATGGAAGTAAAGTAATAAAGAAAATAAGAACAATGGGGAAAAAAAAAGCACCTAAAAAGGATATTCTTATCAAAAGGTTATACCTAAATTAAAATATACTAAAAAGGAAAAATCAAACTAAAAGGAAATAACTAATTATTTAAATTGGTTACCTAAATTATGAATTTAATCAATTTAACTTTATCAAATTAGACCTTCTCCGCCATGCACTTAACTAGATCAATTAATTAAGGTAATGGCCATATACCAATTCCGTATCCAATTCTGTCTCTAAAAATCCTTCTAAAAATAGACCATGCTTAATTGGAATCCTTCTGTTCATAGATTTCTTCATGGGCTGTATCATTCTTCCTTTCCTCGACAAGATTCGTCCTCGATTCGTATGTAATAATCATAAATACAATGCATGAACAATGAAACGATGCCGACAATCTTTGAAAAGATACAACAATTTGTTCTAACTGCCTTGCAATAGCATCAACTTCATGAAAAGAATGCAACATTCAAACATGAAGTCGTGATCTATACTTTTTTTTGGTGTACTTTTTTCCAATGTTTAACAAATCGGATCGGACGCTGAATCGGCTGAGCTCAGGTGTCAAGGTTCAACCGGAGTTCAGGGGTCGAACCGGTGACGTCATTCCCCGTGTTTCTAAAATTAATTGTTTGCCCCCTCTTACTAGTCAAACCATAAAAATTCATGAAAAGACAAAATAACCCTCTAAAATGCTGACATCACACTCTCAGGTTTAAGTAATAAATTTTGGACGAATATACCCCCAGCATTGGGAAAAACGGCCACCGATAATTTTTTCTCTAGGGACAACGCTCGGCTCCGGAGAAATGGCAATGACAACAGGTTCTTTGTGAGAACCACGATTGGAGTGGAAAAAGTGTAACGTTGGCGATAATAGAGTTCACAGCTCGACTCCCGAAGAAGTGACAGTGGTTTGGAGTGGGAAAAGTGTAGCGGCGATAGTCGGAGAAACCTTCACCCATTTTTTTTTCTTTCTTAAGTAATATGAGTTAATACTTGAGGGTATATTTGTCTAAAATTTATTACTTAAACCTGAGAGTGTGATGCTAGCATGGTTATTTTTGTCTTTTTAGAAATTTTTATGGTTTGGTTCGTAAGAGGAGGTGCAAACAGTTAGTTTTAGAAACACCGGGGGGGGGGGGGGGGGGGGGTGTGGTGAGGGGGGCTGTAAGACCCCGTACTTTTAACACTAGATTTAAAATCTTAAATAGTCATAAAGCCTTATGATTTCCTTAAGAGTTTTAACGTAAGATTTGATTATTCAAATTATAATATTTTCTTACCCCGAAATTATCACTAAATAAAATTTCGGTTTTAGGAAAATCGAACAAAGTGGAGATATTTTATTAAAATCAAGTTTCGAACTATTAGAAAAATTAAAAATATTTTAGGGATTCTAAAATTTATAAATGTAGAAAACTAGTTTAAACGTATAGTAGAAGAAATAACACAACTTTTGTTATATAAGATTCGGTACGACGAAACGTTAAAAATTTAATAAATAGAGTTATTTTTAAATGATAGTATATATAAATATCTCAATAGAGGCGGTGAAGTAAGATTAAACGACTAACACAACCATTTAACAAAAAAAAAAAAAAAAAAAAGGAATATAAGAAAAAGAAAGTAAAAAGAAAAATAAAATAAAAACAAACATTACTCACCATTTTAAGAATACGTGGAAGAAAAGGAGAATGGCAATTGTTGGGCTGAAAACAAAACAATAAAGAATAATAAAAATAAAATAAAAAGATAACCAAAATAGGAAGAAACAAAAGTCAAAAAAATTGTGGGTTGATCTTGATCAACATTAATTAATTAATTAATTAAAGTAAATAAAAGAAAAAGGAAGAGGAGGTGGAGACTTGCATTTCAAGTCAGCAACGCAGCCTTCATTCATATATATATATATATATATATATATATATATACATATAGCTAGCTTAAACCAAATGAAAAGAAAGAAAAGGAAAAAAACAAGAAAGAATAATAAAAATAAAATAAAAAGATAACCAAAATAGGAAGAAACAAAAGTCAAAAAATTGTGGGTTGATCTTGATCAACATTAATTAATTAATTAATTAATTAAAGTAAATAAAAGAAAAAGGAAGAGGAGGTGGAGATTTGCATTTCAAGTCAGCAACGCAGCCTTCATTCATATATATATATATATATATATATATAACTAGCTTAAACCAAATGAAAAGAAAGAAAAGGAAACCAACAAACAGCAAACCCGTAAGAAAAGAAAACTAAGACAGAGAGAGACAAATGAAAATAAAGAGAAGGATGAAGGCAGGCTGGAATAGGAGCTTGGAACCATAGAAGGGAGGACTGGAGCTCAAACTAGAACCGTGGGAAGAAGAGGATGAAGAAGCAAGGAGGTGAAGGAAAGGAAGAAATAGGGAAAAATCTAAAAAGTGGGATTTCGATCGTGAATCTTGATTCTAATCCGGTGGGTAGGATTTTAGCGATCTCAGGAATTCAATGGTAAGGTTAAATCGCTTACGATAACATTAGATTTTGGAATTTTAGTGCCTATAGGTTTAAAACTATAAAATTCTAAGTTTTCTTGAATTTTAATTTGAATCTTTGATTTTAGAAGTTATATAAATATTATGGATTGTTAGGAATGTTAGGAATATTTTATATATGTTATAAGAATGATTTTTTATCAAACGGAAATAAAGAAAACATGTTTAGAACGTTGTCTTAATTTAAAACCTGTAGATAGAATTTTGGAAAAACTGAAAAATAAGTAGTATCGGTTTTTACCGATATTTATAGCGGGTAAAACTGCTTTTAGCTTCAAGAATGGTTTTTCTTGAAAATTTAAACTAAAATCATATTTTATTTTAAATATAAATAAAACCTTAAATTTCCTAAAGGTTTTCTTTTAAAATAGTTGTCCTAGATTATTTCAGGAATAAAATCTGAGTTTCGAGACTTTAATTAAATGCAGATTATTTGGATATTTATAAGCTAGCATCTGCGGAATACGGTGAGTGTTCTCACTAAAGGGGTAAAAGATTTTAAATAATAATGAAGTGAGTTATCATTTTTTTAATTTATGTTAGTGTTAAGTTTATATTTAATGAAATGCATGTGTTTTAATAATGTGTATAATTGTTATATTTGAGTGTGATAAGTGCAATGTTTATAAATGTATAGTATACATGTAAATGTTCTCAAATGTTGAATTATGTGTATAAGTGAAATGTTTGCTGATATTTATCGTATGAATGAAATTGTCATTACAGTGTTAGTGTTTAATGTTAAATGCTAAATGTGAAGTGTTTAGTGTTGAGTGTTAAGTGTGAATGCCAGTCGGGATCCCAAACCCTGTCTAGTTGTTGAATCGGGCATGTCGGCATTGGGCTGGAGTGCCCGGCTAAATAATTGGAGTGGTAGTGTTCGGTAATATTCCGGGATTTGCCACAGTGTTTAGTGTTGGCAGTGTCGGCATGGTTATTGCCAAGCGGCAGTGTTCCAAGGCAGGTAAAGTATAATCAGTAATGTTTCCGAAGGGTCACCTAGATCCTTTGGTATAACTTACTGGTTCCTTGTGTGCTTAGGAATTAAGTGTTATGTGATGGTAAATATTTACTTGGTAATGATTTTTAATAGTGCGACCTCACTAAGCTTATGAAAGCTCACCCCTTAAACTTTTTGCATGTAACAGGAATTAAGGTCGATGTTATGAAAAGCGTCGGAATTATAGGATGAAATCTCACACTAGGTAATTAAGGCGAGAGAATTTTGTAAGAGTTATAGAAATACGCTTGTACATTTCGTATTAGTGAAATAAAAGATATCTTATTCTAATCTAGCGTTTAAATATTTTATTATTATTATTAGTGTTCTTTGTATCCTGAATGAGTCCTGGTGCGAACCAGACAGGTATCTCGGTCGCGACTGCCGTGTAAAACAAGGAGGTCGGGGTTGGGGGTGTCATAGGGGCAACCTGGTAGTTTAAAAACACGGGGGGGGGGGGGGGGGGGGGGGGGGGGGGGGGGAATAGTCAAAAGTCGATAACACGAGGGTGTAAATAGTAATTAAGCATATAACTAATTTTTATAATATTAAAAAGAAAATTTTTAAAAGGGACAATAATAATATAAATTATCTAACGTCTAAATTATTATATAAGCATACTTGGTTTAATTTATTAATTTTTTACATTTGTTTCGGGTTTCCACATCCCACACTGGTTGTGGAGAGAAACAAGTTCTCATATAAAAGGAGAAGGGCTGCAAAAAAACTTTAAAAAAGAAGAAAACACCCAAAGAACATATAAAACAAGAAAAATTGGGTCTGTACGGGTTTGCTCGGTTCACGGTTAAATCTTGGTTTTGACCAAAGTGCCCAGGTTTTGACCATTTACTATATTTGAGCCGATACTGACCGGTTCCTGGTTAACCTGGTCAAACCGACCGGTCCGATTCGTTTTGTTAAACAATGTTTTTTTCTTCAACCACAACAACGTCTTCACTTTCAAACTGTTCATTTAACTCTTGAACCACAACAATGTCTTCACTTTCAAAATGTTCGTTTAACTCTTGTGAAGGAACAACACTACTCGGGCTGTCAAACTCAACTTCTAATTCTTCATCAACTTTTATTTGCTCTGAAGGCTGATCTTTAAGTATTTCTTAAAGTTGAATTCTTATCCTTATAGTGGTGACTCGTTGTTGTTTCTGCTGAATCTGGGGAATCTTGTGAACATGCTCTTCATCGAATTCCCTTGGTCTGTTAAAATTTCAGCGTGGCGACGTACCTCTCCGATTGTAGCATTCAAAAAGGTCAATTACATATGCCGTCAAACGATCCATCACGCTAGCCATCATAACTGCCATTCTGTGTTTCAGGCGGTTCATGATTTGCTTTTCTAATTGCGCCACGTTCTCACGTTCATAGATCTCCTCCACAGTCTGTTGTTGTGGCTTTCTTAATCCTCGAGTGCCATCACTACCAAGGAACAAACGCGGCTCTGAAACCAACTGGCGTAGCGGAAGATTGTAATGAAACATATATAACGGAAACTAGAAAACCTTCAAAAAGGCTGTTGAATTGATGCACAATTACCAGTCTATCAGGTATCCAAAAGACTGTTGATCTATTAAGATAGCCAGTCAATTAGGCATCAAACAATCTTTGAATCCACAGAAGGATTACCGAAAGTTTGGAACAAAATATTAAACTCAATTTTATTTCAATGCCATAAATTGTTTACTACAATAGATGTCACGCTCCTTATGCAAGAAAAATGCCCAAACTCAAAATTTACAATAAAAATTCAAAAATATAAATAAAAGGAGAATTTTTCCAACACTGGAAAATAAATCCTAAAAAAGTATGGAAAGAAAGTAATAAGGAATATTTCTATCAAAAGTTATGCCTATATTAAAATTTACTAGAAAGGGAAAATCAAACTAAAAAAAAAAATTTATTTAAACTGGTTACCTAAATGAAGAATTTAATCAATTTAACTTTATCAAATTATACCTTCTCGACCATGCACTTAACTTGATCAATTTTTTGATCAATTAAGGTAATGGCCATATACCAATTCTGTATCCAATTATGTCTCCAAGAATCCTTCTAAAAATCGACCATGCTTGCTTGGAATCTGTCTGTTCATAGGTTTCTTCAGTAGGTTATGATACCAAATAATGTAGCGAAAGTTATCTACGAGAAATATTTCGCGGAAACTAGAAAGCCTTAAAAAAAAACCGTTGAATTGACGAATAATTGTCTGGCATCCAACATTCGTTGAATCCACACTAGGATTGTCGAAAATTAGGTAAAGTATAACACTAAAATCTCAGTTAATCAAAAGCTATAAACTGTCTAGATAACACACCCCTTATATAGGAAAAAAGCCCAAACTCAAAATTACATTAAAAAATAAAAAATATAAATAAAAGAAAATTTTTCCAAGAATGGAAAATAAATCCTGAAAAAGCATGGAAAGAAAGTAATAAAGAAAATAAGAACAATGGAAAAAACAACACCTAAAAAGGGTATTCCTATCCAAAATTATACCTAAATTAAAATTTACTAAAAAGGAAAAATAAAACTAAAATAAAATAACTAATTATTTAAATTGGTTACCTAAATTACCTAATTAAGAATTTAATCAATTTAACTTTATCAAATTAGACCTTCTCGGCCATGCACTTAACTTGATCAATTTTTTGATCAATTAAGGTAATGACCGTATACCAATTCCGTATCCAAGTATGGCTTCAAAAATCCTTCTAAAAATCGACCATGCTTGCTTGGGATCCGTCTGTTCATAGGTTTCTTCATGTGCTGTATCAGGGGAATTAGAGATGAACTATCTCCCGATGAAGTTCGTTAGGAACATCCTAGCGAACTGGTCCCACGAGTAGATGGATCTTGGCGGGAGGCTGGTGTACCACGGTCATGTCAATCCTTTCAACGTCATAGGAAACACCATGCATTTGTTTCCGTTAGAATAGCCCCATACCTGCATAGTAGTACAACAATGGGAAAGATGACCCCATGGGTCCCATACCCGTTTAAAGCTCCACGGATGAACACCCTCGAAAGCTACGGGAAAAATGTGTCGTTTCTATCTCTGGGATGAAAGAAGATGCAGGAAGGGCATTCCAGAAATCTCCTCCACCTGTCACAGTGGGATAGGTATCATCTGATGGGCCATCGGCCTCGGATATGGCTGAACTCAACTCAACTGTCCGGTGTGCTATCCTACTGCGAGGAATACTCTCTTTGCTCTCATTCCCGGGGGGGGGGGGGGGGGGGGGGGGAGGGTTGGCGTCAGGGACTCCTATCTTCTCCTATCTCCCATGCGTTCCTGGCGGGCAGAATCCCAGTCTAAGGGCAAGGGCTTATGCGCCTGCCGACTTGAATTAACCTCCTCAGGCATAGGCTCCCACTGCCTATTTCTTTATTGGCTTCGCTCAGGCTGGTGCTCATCCCGCTCCTGCCCATTGTTCGCCCTCAGGGTGAACAATTATCACTCCTTTTCCCTTCTGCGCCCACTCTGTTTCCGCCTAGGTCTTCTGCTGTTGCAGTGGATGGTGTTGTACGACTCAATGTTGGTCACAATTTCTGTCAACCTCTTTTGGTACTCCTCCGAGCCCGCTACCCCGGTGGATTCAGATGTTGTTACTCCATCAAGAGCCATTGCTTTTTGCTCATGCCCACTGACGGCGCTAATTGTTAAGTGTCTTCTTCTCTCCGAGCATCAATATCAGCACCTGCGATCAGGAACTAACTCCCAGAGATAACTCTGATGATAAAATCAATCTCCAGAGTATATGCAATATACGAGTAATATATCCAAAACTCAATTACCTTTCGTTAGGGGCATAGAGGGGTATTTATAGTCATGGAATCCCATCGAGTCCATCGCATCTTCCCCACCAATTATGCGATCGACCTTCCTTCCTAAGCTGATCTTCGCAGGGATGAGTTGACCTCGTATATCCTCATGGCCTCGGCGGGCCTTTAGCCTCATTGGCTCATATATACCAACAATTATCTTCTACCCTATTGCCTAATATAGTGATATATTTAAAAATGCTCGAGTTTACCATAATAAGAAGTTAAGACTTATTAGGGAGTATAGTTCGTGGTGGGATTTAAGAGTAATTTAAGTAAAAATGTAAGTATTTACTTTAATTCTTAAAAAAATTATGATACACACGGTGAAATTTTACTTAATTTTCATAAGAATGGCTGAAAAACACATGAATGAATATTAATGGATGGTTAAATATATAATTGCCAAGTGATTCAACCATATAATACCACATCAATGGCTCAATTTTTTTTCACTCTAAATTTTCAACTTTTCAATCTACCCTTGCTATAAAGTAGCTACGGCTTGAACACTTGTTAAGAAAACGGAATTGTTATCAGCAGGCCACCTTTTACTATTCGTAGGCCACTTTTTAAAATTTTTATACGTGAATTTACATTTTTGCCCTTTATAGTTTCTAACTTTATAAAAAAATTACCTAACTTTTTTAACTGTAGGAAAATCGCCTAGATTGGGCGATTTTCTTTGGAGAAAATCGCCCAGTCCAGGCGATTTTATCGTACAGGCGATTTTCCCAGAGAAAATCGGTGTCCTGTGGCGATTTTCCCTAAAAGAAACGCCACAGGACGGCTTTTTTTCAGGTTTTCCCGGTCATTCGTCGGAAAATAGTTTTTCCGGCGAACGACCACTAAATTTTCGAAAAATCAATTTTTTTAGGGAAAATCGCCCATGCCAGATAAATTCGCCCAGAGAAAATCACCTGGTCTGGGCGATTTTCCCTGAGTTAAAAAAGTTGGGTAAATTTTTTTTTATAAAGTTAGAAACTATCAAGGGTATATTTGTCTTTTCACCACTTAAAATTTTAAAAAGTGTCATATGTTTAGTAAAATGGTACCTGCAAATAACATGCCCCGAAGAAAATAACTCTTTAAAACAACATATGATAAGAGACGTGGCACAAGAGGCGGCAACGTCTGCGTTCTCCAAAGTCCAACTCCGACTCTCCCTATTTTTAAAACAAAAATTGTAAACCGAGCGTGGGAGTGATTCACGGCCTAGTTGGTCATGTTTGGATACTAAAGAAAGATTCTGCTCCCAAAATTATGCTATTCTACAGTATATGTATGTGTAATATGATGATTTCCTCTTCCTCCTCATCCTCCTCGGCGTGGCTCCCACTCCGCACTCGGCAATCCTCCACAGTTCACCGCACCCAAATTATCGATTTTGAAATTGCATTTGTCTCGCGGCAATCTCTCCGTTTGAAAGAAGCCAACAAAATCCAATCAGTCAATTATATTATGTTAATATTATTAGTAATAATTCTAGAAGAAAAACAGACATGTCTTTGTCTTCAATCCGAACAAGCTCCCTGTCCCTCTTCGCATTTTCAACGCCAAACAATCCGATTGTTTACATCCTAGCCAGCTCTCCCCGCCCCGCACTCCATTTTTCTACAACTCATACAGTACTGCTCATCACCATCACCATCGCCATCGCCATCGCCATCGCTCCATCGACATTATCACTTCCCTACAATAATTGGAGCTTTACTGGATTTATTTCTCTGGCTTCTGTCCCTTCTCTATCTTGCTTTCTAGCTATATTATGTCTGCGTTGAGGTGTGAATGTGATGGTGGGCTGTGAAGTGGAATAATAGGTACTACTACTACCTCTTAATTTTCCTTTTTTCTTTTGGCCCTAAATAAATATTTTTTTTTTGTCATGTGGGTCTTGGTTAAGAAGCCATCTTTTTAGGTGGGTCACGCTTAATTTTCAGTT
Source organism: Leptodermis oblonga (assembly GCA_016801395.1). NCBI lineage: Eukaryota > Viridiplantae > Streptophyta > Magnoliopsida > Gentianales > Rubiaceae > Leptodermis > Leptodermis oblonga. The sequence continues at coordinate 21,855,091 of CM028753.1, forward strand.
TTAATTATGGGATATTTTGAAATTTACATGTGAACCCTGCCTAATTCGGTGCCTTTTTCAGTACCATCTTTATCTACTCTCTGTCTCGACAGTTATGGGACAATCAAAGATGCCAATCGAATTTGGCTGTGTTTTCAGCGTTTACTGTTGCCATTTGTGATGGGATTCATAGCGAAAAGCACCAAATCTCTATATCTTAGTTTTTATTTTATTTTCTTTTTTTGACGAGCGGTAGGTGGTAAGGAAAAGTTTGTTGGAGAGTGAATTCTAAGCTAAGAAAACTGTACAAAATGGAACTGTCCTCAACTGTTTATTGAGTTAGTATTTTCAGTTTGCTCACTTTTTGAGGTGTGATCATTTTTCGCATTGAGTTTTCTCGGGGTTTTCTGCATGCATTCCGGTAAGAATGGTGGGTTTCTTCTGTCATGGACTTTTTTGTGAAGGGATATGATTGCTTTCTCCTTGGTGGTGTCAATAGTGGGATTTAAGGGCGGTTTTCAGTTCTGGGTGGTCTATGATTTCTTGTGATCCATTGCCAAGGCTTATGAATGGGATTTAACTCCTGATTCGGATGGGTGTTTGTGGTCTTTTGTTAAGCTCTTATTGTAGATTCAGTGATTAAAGGAGGGTGACATTAGACTGTCTTAGATGGACAGGAGGAGTTGGCTTTGGCGAAGGAAGTCATCAGAGAAGAGTCCAAGTGGGGAAACAGACAGCTCTGGATCAATATCATCCCATTCGGAAAGGTTCTCCGATGATCAGGTTAATTCACTTTACCTTTTCTTCTAAATTGTTTGGAATTGATAAAACAATTTGACCCCTTTAGATTTAAAGATTTATTTATTACGAGAAGCAAAATCACATTGGTAGTTAGGGGAATTATTCTCTGTTTATATTAAACAAGTCAGGCATTTATGTATTCACTTGTATCTGAAGTCTGAAGCTTAAGTTGCTGTCCAGGTTCAGCGTTTGAGAAAGGGAATAATTAAAGGTGTTAGAATTTTATTTATCCATTGTTCTCTTCTTGACTTTTTGGTAATTATATGTTTCTGGGTTTTTTGGTTCCAAGTAAATATGGTAAAGTTCATGTGAATATTTAATTGCTTGCTGGATTCTTATCCTTGATTCAGCTATGAATTCCATGTCAATATTTTTGGGATGGTTGCCTGACTATAGGGAAAGAGTTTGTTATATTTGCTAATCTGCCTTTAGATCCAGCGTGTAGAGGGATGAGTGTTTGTGGAGCTGCAAGATTTTTCAGTTGCGTGTGTCCACTTCATTCGCATTTGCAGGAACTGTGTTTGAATAGTGAAATCATCAACAGGCCTGTCAAATTATCCATTGACAATGAGAAAACATAGTATCTGGCTGTGATGTTGAAGGCATGCTAGCTTAATGAATCCATATGGACCACTTTGTGTGGATATCCTTCACTATTGGACTACATTGATAACCTTATGCTTTCATCATGGAATGATAATTTCTTTTCTTTTTTCTTTTTCAAGTTTATTTTATGAACCATTATAATATCTCCCTTAAATGGTTGACCAATTCTGGCGTACTGATTTTGGTTTCATTTACAGACCAAACCCTCTCTCTTAGTTTAAGTAGCTCACTTAAAAAAGTGAGGATATTTGGCTATTTTCCTTTCCTTGGGTTTTCTCTCAAAAGATATGCTACTTTAGTTGTTCCACTAATAAAGTAACTGGGTGATTTGTTTTTTTATAATCCGGTTGATGGTTTCTTGTCAAAATTATGGGACAACCCATTCTACAGTGGTCCAGGATAGGACTATTTGGGAACCTATGAGCAGTTTATAAATAGATTCAAAAGATTGAATACTAATTCTTACATCTCTTAGCTCAAAGGAGTTGGTGGTTTGGGCTTTAGAATGTTTATTTCTTTGTGATAGCCAATCTTTGAGTTTCAAATCCATCTCTGGTCTTTACTCAACAGCCAAGACAGTTTGTGCTTGACGGAAGCACAAAAACCTTCTCATATCTAGCAGACTTATAAGTGAAAGAAATTAATGTAGGGACCTTTGAATTTAGAATGAATGGAGAGGAGTTATGTATAATCATACACTGGTCTCAGAAAACAAGGAAATTTATTTAGCTTGTACAAATTGAAGATCTGCAATCTGTTTTCCTGGACATGAATTTGGTATGAAGCTAGTCTAGCATCCAGACTTGGTTTTGACACTAGTGAACATTGCTTTGTTCTTGTAATCTGTTATCTTCAATCAATGAAATCAAAGCTTGCCTCTATTCCGTAAAGAAACAGAGTAAAAACATGGAATTTCTTTAGAAGGGCGACGGAATAGAGGTGAACTTTGATTTAGTTGATTGAAGATAAAGGATTACAATAGCTGAGGCAAGCAACAGGTTGGAATTGGATGTTGCTGCTGCCAGCTACCGCCTCTTGTACATCACAATCTGTTGCGTGCCTCAGTTATTGTTTATCCTGTAGCCAAAAGGCTACCCATGATAGTTGGTATCATCTAAAATCTGGTTTCTAGGATTACAAATTGAATGAAATGTTTTATTTTCAATGAATTGCTCCATGGAAGTCATTTGAGGGTATGATCTATGTTCATGTACTATTTCTGACACTCTTTGAGAGGGGCAGTTTTGGTATTTTAGCCCTCCTATTTACTTCTGTACTTGTGTCCGAAAATTTTATTTTGCAATATTAAATGGCAATAGCCAGGTTTATTCTATGTTTTTTGGCTTTGCTTTATCAACTAAACCTGATGCGAATTGCAAAACTAGAGGACAATAGTTTTCTCGGAATCTCATGTCTTCAAGCTTTTAGCTATAGTTAAAGTTTTACTCTTCTATTTGAGGCATAGATTTAGAGGAGGATTTCTTTCTTAACGGCATATACAGTGTCAATTGTGCATGAGTCTTAACATTTTGATTTCTATTTCAGTCTTCACAGGTCAAAAGATAATTTGTATTACTGAAAGAATTAAGAAACTGGTATTTTCTGCCTTTTGTTGAAATCTGATAGATGGATCTTTTTTTTCAAAGGCACTTTCATATCATAATGGTCAATCACCAGAAGTCACATCCAAGGCTTCTCCCTGTATTGAAGAAGCTGCTCCTAGCATTGAAGAACTCCATGATAATGTGAAGACACTGTCTCATAAACTTTCAGAAGCTCTTGTTAACATCCGTGCCAAAGAGGACTTGGTAAAGCAGCATGCTAAAGTGGCTGAAGAAGCTGTCTCAGGTGTCACTTATTTCCTGGGCTTGAATGTGAACTTCTTAATTACCTTGCAGTTGGGTTTCCACATGTTTTTTTACTAGAATTCAATGATTTTTTAAAGCAACAGTTGTGCAATGTGAAAAAGAGTATTAGTTTTGTCCCATTTGCTTAGAACATTCAAAAGAACAATTTCACCGACTTCCTTCAGTATGTTATATGCCATTCGCATAATCTTATCCAGTTGAATATGTTATGCATCATCTTGTAACTTCAGCAGGTTTGTTGCATTCTCCTACTTTGAAAATGAGTCCATTTTAATAAGTATATACCAGGAAACGAGGTGCCAATTTCTGATATCTATTTTAACTGTGCTTTTCTATGGTGGATATGTTGTCTGGTTATATTGGTGTGGGTGTTTCATCGAACTTTTTGTTTTCTTTCAATCAGGTTTTTTAGTTGGCCTTTTTTTTTTTTTCAGTATTTTGATTGAGCATTTTGTATTGTGGCATACAACATCTTCTTGCATGCAGTGTTAAAATTATTTGAAATGATTCTGATTTAACTTTGTACTAACATTTGTTTCCCAGATAACTTCATTTTCTTTGGTTGAGTTTTATGCTGACAGGGAGCAAATTTTTTTTTTTTTTTTTTCTAAACCCTGAATCAGGCTTTGCTTCTTTAATTTGTAAACTGTACGATATTTTCTTTTGTACTTCAGGATGGGAGAAGGCTGAAGGTGAAGTGGTAGTACTCAAAAGGCATGTCGAAGTAACAACACAAAAAAACTTAGCCCTTGAAGAACGTGTCGTGCATCTTGATGGTGCACTTAAGGAATGCCTGAGACAGCTCCGACATGCAAAAGAAGAGCAGGAACAGAAAATTCATGAAGCTATTGCCAAGAAAAGTGGTGAACTTGAATCGGCAAAATCTGAACTTGAGAATCAGCTTGCCAACCTTCAGTCTGAAATTGAAACTGCTAAAACGGAAGCTGTTATCTCCACATTTCCTGATCTTTGCATTAAACTCGAAGCTGCGGAGAGAGAAAACTCAAGTCTTAAGCTTCAGCTTGCTTCCAGAGAAGAGGAACTGAAACTAAGGATATCTGAAAGGGATCTGAGCATCCATGCTGCTGAAATAGCTAGTAAACAACATCTAGAGAGTATCAAGAAGGTAGCTAAGCTTGAAGCAGAGTGCCGAAGGATACAGATGCAGACTCGCAAGGCTGCAATAATCAACGACCAAAGGTCCTTAACTGCATCATCTGCCTATGTTGAATCTTTCACAGATAGTCAATCAGATTGTGGGGAAAGGATATCGGCAATGGATAGCGAAAGCTGCAAAATGAGTGTTTTGGAGTTGAATGATGGTGAGGCAGGTGTCTCTGATATAGTGGCATCAACTTCCATAGCAGAGATAGATTTAAATAAAAATGGGAGGTCACCTGGAAGGAATGCTATGGTCCCTTCTGATGATATTTACCTCATGAATGATTTTCTTGAGATGGAGAGGCTTGCTGCTCTACCTGAAGCAGGCGGAGGAAGCTTCCCTGACTCTGGAAATCATAATGGGGAAAATTTCCTAAAATCTGAACTCAAAACAATTATTAATCGCACAGCTGGACTGGAGAAGAAGTTGGAGAAGGTGGAAAATGAGAATATTGAACTGAAGATGTCTCTTAGTGAGTGTCAGCATCAACTTCAGGCATCAAAAGATGAATTGGAGGAAAAAGAGATGAAGTTGATTGAGTTGAAAATTCAGCTAGTCTCTGCAAATGAAATAAAGAGAACTGCTGAGGCAGAACTTCGGGCTGCCATGATCAGGCTTGAGAAATCTTCAGAGGAGTTGACCAGAGCAGAAGACAGTTTAACTGAGCTCAACACTCAGCTAACCACGGTGAATCAAGAAAATGAGTCAATCCAGATACAGTTGAAGGCTGCCCATGAAAAGCTTTTGAAATTAACAAAATGTTTAGAAGAAGAAAAGATCAACGTGGCCGAGCTTTCTACTCAGCTAGCTAGTGCACATAAGTCAATGAGCAAGATTCAGGTGGAACTTGAATCTACAAATGTAAAGAAAGAAACAGCAGAATCTAGGCTGAAAGTTGCTGAAATTGAGCTTCAGACCCTGAAATCAACAATCCACAGTTTCGAAGAAGGTGTTCAGAAAGAGCGCACTCTATCAGAGGAAGCTATTGCAAACTGCCAAAAACTAAATGCTGAGATATTAAGATTGAAATCTGATTCTCAGCTTTGGAGAACAGCAACTTTTGGAGAGTTTAAAGCTAGTCAGGTAAGTTGTCAAACCACATTCTTGACCATTTACTGGACAGAGAATGCAAAGTTACATGAAAAGCCTAAGTGAATCTAGATGTCTTCATCCTTGCTAATATAGACACTGCTTTTGCATACTGAATCTGTTGCTTGGTAGTTCACGAACAAGCATCCTTCCTAGACTAGGGTTGCCTTGAGAAAGTTGACTCAGTCTTTCACATCTTGAAGTTATTTAGATCATCTTAACATTTGATGATTACAACTTACATAGGTCGGCACTTTGACTGATATCACTTTAGGTGAAAACTACATCAATATGGACAAACTGTTCCGTATACTGAACTAAGAATGTTCTAGGACTGAAAGCTTTGAGCCACCCCCCATAAAGAACTATTCCAGTTATAGTTTTTAAAGACTCAGAGATGCCTAATGGTGTTTGGCATGCGGTCGCTAACACTTAATGTGATATCTATTTCAATTGCACAAGTTTAAAGGACATTGCACTGTTGCTAAGCTTTAATTCCAATGAAATTATCTTTCCCTTGAACCTTAGCTTCATGAAACAAGCTATAATGCTTGGCATCTAGGGGCTCCCTTTTTAAAAAAATTCTAGTTCCGCTTCCATTGAGGTTATGCATACCTGGCTTTGAATGCTTGGTTTCTAGCATATTTTCTTTTCTTTTTTTTTTTTTCTAAACTCAGAACGTTCTGAGATTAGAGGTTGTGCATTTTTTTTGGTTTCCATTCAAAGCCAGGTATGATGCTTGACTTGGTATAATTTTTAGTTGTATTGCCATAACTGCTTGGAAACCTGACAATGCATAGGCACACTTTCATTTTCACTCATGTACTATATAACATGATGGCAAAGGACCATTCATATAGATGACCCCAAATATTGTCAGGCATAGTTGTTATTGTTGTTATCACAACTACAGTTCCCTTCATCTTGTAGATGAGATATGTAACTCTAAAGTTTCAAGTTAATTAAAATCCATTACATTGAAAGATATGTAGGATGTTGGGCCCTCTGTACTATCTCTGCATTGCATTTCTAAAGCCCCAATAATGTCAACACTCATCAAACCTTAATGGGAAATCACTAAAGACTGATGTTAGGAGACAAATCTCGGTTTACGGTTGCAATTAGGGCATCCCTGGTTATTTTGTCTAACTGATTATCTTTTGTCTTTGGCAGGACAAGGAATTGGCACTGGCAGCTAGTAAGTTTGCAGAGTGCCAAAAGACAATTTCTTCTCTAGGGGAGCAGTTAAATTATCTTGCGACATTGGAAGATTTATTGATTGACTCAGAAAAAACAACAGAGATCTGTCTATAAATTTGATCTTGCATAGTCATTGGAACTTCCTAGTTCTGTGATCTGTCTTGCAAAATGGGAGATTAACAACTTCCAGTTGTGGCTATGGTGGGATCACAATCACATAATCAGATATTGACAGTGAAGAGGAGACATAAGAGGCAACGCATGCCATGTTGGGGTAGAACAGGTGAAATAAGGAATTGGGATCAGCAAGGCAGATGCATTGGAAACTTAGGGAGTTGAAGGTAAGTGCATGACTAGAAGAGCTTGATAGTAATATATATGTGACCCTCATACAAAAGTTTATTTTTTAATAGGAGATAGAATATAGTGGATGGAAAATTAATACTATATAGATTTTATACAGAGTTAAGATAATAATTGAGATACCTTTCCTGTGGAAATAAAAGCTTTTCCATTCCTCTTGCAAGAAACTTTGCTGTCTTATACATAGTAAATCTGTTAATTTTTCATTTATTTTGTGAATCTCTCTCTTACTGAGGAAAATTTTGAACAAATTAGCGGATATTTGTAATTTTCAGAAAATTTGAAGAGTTATTGTAATTTACCAAATTTTGGGGGTGGTAAATATAATTTTCCCGAACATTTATCATGTTGCATTTACTATTTACACCTGTTTAATAGCCTAGGAAGTTTCTGAATTTTGGAATATGTTACTCCCTCTATTACATTGTTACATTAGAAAAGTTAGGGGTGGAAAATAGGCGGGTTGGGCGAGTTATGGATCGGGTCATGACTCAACCCGACCCGTTGACTAACCGGTCATGTACGGGTTGGGTTATAACCCGCTTAACTCATGGGTTAATTCAATTGATCCAACGGGTTAAATTCACTTGACTCGACGGGTTATAAACTGTTCAACCCTCATTTTGACCCGTACTTTGACCCGTAAGGTTTTTATTATAAAAAGTTAATAATTAATTATATAAATATTATGTATATATATACTGTATATAAGCATATATATATATATAATGTTATATATGTGTATAACATTATATATATATATATATAAATTTATATATATATATGATTATGCATCATTTATAAATTAATTATATAGGTGAAGAAAATTTTGTATCTTTAACAAATTGAATAGTCAAAATTAAAAGTGTGAGAATTTCCACACATAAAAGGGAAAAAAATAACTAATGGTGGATGAACTGAAGTAACAAAATATCTGGAATTTCAACTGGTAAAAAAATAACAATCCTTCTTTTTGTAAAAAATAATCTATCCATTTAAAGAAAGGAAAATTGAATTTAAGCTTTTCAGCTTCTTTAATCCATTCTGAAATGAGTTTATCTTGATAATTTGGATTTAAATTTTCAAACCATAATCTTTCTTGATTAAAACTTTCATCAAAAATGGAATTTAACTACAGGACAAATTGTTACTTCAGTTCATCCACCATTAGTTAGTTTTACTATTCCAACTATGGATGGTGATATAATTGCTCATCCTTTTAAAAAGGGGAAAGAAGTAGCTACTGAAAATTTTTTACAACAAACATTAATGAGTGGAAATTCTTTTACCATGGGATCAAATAACAATCCCTCGGGAATTCCTCATTGACAGACCAGAACCAAAACAAGAACAAGTTGAACAAACAAGACAATCTGGACAAGTAATAATTGAAGAATACTCAGATAGTGAACTTTTAGTTCGTTTTCCTAATGCTACTCCTGTTTATCCATCATCTTCTTTTAGTTCTTACAGGTCAGCATCTTCCAAGTTTCCTAATGAAGAAGATGTTCCAAGTTCTTCTAGAGCTCCTCCTCCCAGGTATTCATTCTCAGGACGGTCAAGGTACTCCTTTTCTGATCCTTCTCCTAGAACTCAGGATCCAACATCTAGTCATCAAGATACCAAGCTTAAGTTTAAAACTCCTATTCCAGATGTAGTTCCAATTAGATCTCAATCCCCAGATTCTCCAACTCAATCAGAAATGAAAATTCCAGATATTTTAGTTATAAGTAAAAAATTTTCTGTGAATTTCTTGTAACATTATATATAAATTAGTTTTACTATTAGTTATTTTACTATTCCAAAATAAACCCAGGAATAGGAAAAGAATAGAGGAGTGAATTCGAACCTTGTATTAATGAGTGGGGAAGGAATACAGATGAAGTAGTAGATTACAAATGGAAGTATGAAAGAAGGAAAATGTTTACAAGAGAATGAAGGTGATTAAAATGCTAAAAGATTTCAACCGGTGCCTTCAAGTGGTGGAGTTCTTTTCCTTTTATAGAGGCGATGAGTAAGCTCTATTTGATTTTTGTTTCGAGTCCGCTTTCATTTGGAGTCCGGGATCATGAGTCCGCCGCCCAACGTCATTGAGTGCGTCACTGCATGTGTCACTTAGTACCTGTAAGTTTACCAAAATGCCCCTTTGACTATTTTTGCGGGTCTTTTGTACTTTTTTTTTTTTTTTTACATTTCAAAAGGATCCTGGGCTAAAGGACCCCCAAAAGGATCATCTGAATCCGAAAGATTAATTACCAGGAGTTTTTCTTCTTTTTCTAGTTGTTTCATTGTTTTATACATTTGATAATATTTTTTAAAATCTTCATCATCATTTTCTTTTGAGTTTTTTCTAGAGTGCGAGCAGTTGAGTCTTGAGAGGATTGATTTATTTGAGTAAGGTGTTGTTGCAGAAGCTTGTCGGGAATTGGAGTGGTAGATTGAGCCTTAGCTGGAGTATCATGAGTAATTGAAGGTGATGGCTTCGCTTTTGAAGCATCTTTGACTGCCTTTTTGAGTGTTGGAATTGATTGAAGATAACTGAGAACCAAATCAGGTCCACAATTATCGCTGTTGTAGTTTGGCCACCATTTAATGCGAAAGTCACGGATGAGTGCACATGGCCGTCCCTGAGTGATTGGCTTTATCTGAAAACTCCAAGCAAAAATCCAAGGAACCCTGAACTCTGCATGGAAAGCAATTGGAGTACGAAAACCTAGACGAGAGGACATATTTCTCGCATAGATTTCCAAGCCTTTTTCCGCCATTGGAGTATAAATTTGATTAGTAGGACCAAAGTAATCCCACCAGTCATAGAACCATTCAGGAAAATTAGTTTTATCACATTTTGAAGTGAAATTGATGAACCATGAGTGATCAAAACCTCTGTAGTATAGAGCCCGAGACCAAGCTAAAATGTAATCAAAGTAGTTAAACCCATCTGGGACATAATTAATCGAGAAGGAGTGTCGCGTGTGAATTGAGTCAAATTCTCTCGGATGGCGAATGTTTTTTATCATAAACTTTGAGTAGGAAATACGATCTGGGTTATTTTTATCTGGAATATGAGTAATGTCTACGGAATTAGTATCTACAAGAATGAGTTCATAGTATGTTTGAGTTTTAGAAATGTCATCAGCAAACCACTGACAATTTGGCAAAAATAATCTTTGAGTAAAGTTTTTAAGAGTAGGAATATCTGGTGGAGTAGTGTATGGGGTTTGAACAAGATACTCATATTTGGATTTGGTCACATAAGGAGTAGCAGATGGTTTTTGGATTGGAGTATTTTGGAGTTTTGCAGAAGGAGTCTGAGCAGCATGAATATAAGTGAGTGGAGGAAAATCTGGAATTTGAGTAGTTGGAGTGAGTGGTTTGGGAATTACTTCCCTTTTCATTTCATAATCTTTAACGGATTTTGGAGTAGGTGGAGTGAGTGCAGAAGCCGCCGGGGCTTTTCCCCGATCATTAAAAGACATTTTGTTTTCCTGTAAGAAATTCACAAGTAAAAAAATTGGGTAAAGAATTAGATGAGCCTTTGATGAATTCAATATTAAAATCAAAAACAGATAAAATTGCTTGCCACCTAGCGAAAATTTGCTTAGAGACAAGATTTTTCACATCTTTTTGCAGAATTTCTTTTGCTGACTTACAATCTACTCGAAGTAAAAATTCTTTATTGTATAAATCGTCTTGGAATTTTGAAATACACAAAACAATTGATAAAATTTCCTTTTTGACTGTTGAGTAATTTTTCTGTGGTCCCAACCAGACACCTGAATGATACCTAACTAACTGTTCATGAGTGGATTCTTGTAATCGTTGTTTCAAAATACCTCCATACCCAATGTCAGATGCATCTGTTTCAACAATCATAAATGCATGCGGATGAGGAATGCCTAAACATGGAAGTGTCTTAATTTTTTCTTTAATTTCTTTTACAATGTTAGTATGCACATGAGTCCATGCTGGCGGTTCTTTTTGAAGTCGCTGAAATAAAGGAGCACACAAAATTCGCAATTTTGGGAAGAAATCAGAAATATAATTTAAACAACCAAGAAAACGTTGTAATTGATTTTTATCTTTAATTTCGTCTGGAAATTTATTAGTAAAGTCTAAGGACCTTTGAATTGGTTTTATTAGTCCTAAATGAATATCATGTCCTAAAAATCTAACTTTTGTTTGAAACAATTTCATTTTAGTTGCTGATAAAACTAAACTATTTTTCTTTATTACATAAAAAATAGTATTTAAATGCTTAAAATGTTGTTCCAATGAGTCAGAAAAAACCAAAATATCATCAATATAAACAATAACAAAAGATGAGTAATTATTAAAAATATCGTTCATAATTCTCTGAAATTCAGAGGGTGCATTTTTTAAACCAAAGGGTAAAACATTCCATTTATAATGACCAAACGGTACTGTAAATGCAGTTTTATACCTGTCTTCTTCAGCAATTTGAATCTGCCAATATCCTGATTTTAAATCAAATTTTGAGTAAATCTTCGCAGATACCAATCGGTTAAGTAGATCTCTTTTATTTGGAATTGGATATCGAATCCATTGTAAAACTTTATTGAGTGGTTTATAATTGATAACTAATCTTGGAATACCTCTTTCTTTTTCGTTTTGATTATTAACATAAAAAACTGGACAACTCCATGGAGATTGCGACCTCCTGATTAGTGATTTTTCTAAAAGAACCTGAATTTCTTTTTTACAAAATTCCAATAGTTTAGAATTCATTTGAATTGGTCTTGCCTTAGTTTTTATCATTTTTTCATCAAAATCTTTTTCATATAGTAAGTTTACAACATGCTTTTTACGATCCCAAAAGGCACTAGGATGATCAGAACAAATATTATTTTTAAAATTTTCTTCTAATTCTTTTATTTTTTCTTGAGTATCAATTTGTTGTAATTGTTCTTCAATCCTTGCAAAACTTAATTCTTCTTTTAAAAACATTATTGACTTCTTTTTTTACTGTAAAAGATGGATTTGTTTATAAATTGAATTAGATTGTAATAAATCTATTTCTATTTGTTTAATAGGATGAATAAAAGGAAACCGTATTTTCTTTCCTAAAATTTTTGTATAAATTCCGTTAACTGTCTTTTTGAAAGGAGTAATTTGGAATAAAAATGGATTTCCCAAAACAACATCATATGAGATATTTTCTAAAATTAAAAATGAGTGTTTAATGCAGTAATCATTCTGACAAATGAAACCATTTGGAAGTTCTTTTTTAATCTTCATTGGAGTGCCATTGGCTGCAAGTAATTGTTCATTAGATTTTGACAAATAAATGTTTGGAATAATACCTGATCGGATACATGATTGATCAGCTCCGCTGTCAATTAAGGCAATAACAGTAGTAGAGAAATCTCCAGTACCAATAGTAACAAATGAGTACCATTTTTCCATATTTACTTTACTTAAAACATTTAAAAATTGTTCATCTTGCGGAGTTTCTTCCGAAATTTTTAATCCTTTAACTGAGGATTCAGGAGTATCTTCATTATTACTAACTGACTTTTAACAATTAGTTTTGCTTCTATTTCCAAGTCTTTTAATTTTAAATTATTTAATTCAATCTTTATTTCTTCTACTTCCTTTTTTAGCTTTACTATTTCGCTATTAATGTCATGAGTTTTTCCAATTTTTTGATACCTATTTGTTTTATCATATTTATCTACTAATTTTGATAAACTAAATGGTTCCGTAATCTTTGGAGTAATTTCATTATCTAAGACTAATGATTTTAATTTTTTCACATATTCTAATTTTACATCATTATCTTCAATTTTTTCAATTATATCAAATAAAAATTCTTTATTATTTGTTTTCTTTGGAGTAGTCATCATATTAAATGTTTTTTGTTTACATTCGCAAAAGTCTTTTTCAATTTCTGAGAAAGATGAATCAGAGAAATTTTGAATATCCTCATCATCTGAACTGTTTATTAGTAAAGACATAAGTTTATTTTTTAATTCTTTTTCTTCAGAAAATAATGAATTAATTTTCTTCTCTGTTTTACAATTAGGGCTAATATGACCTATCTTTCCACATTTAAAACATTTTAAATTCTTTTTATTTGAAAATCATTTTTTCTTTTTATAAAATGATTTTTCTGCCGGGATATTGTTTTTTTTGTATTTTCTAAAATAGCTTGGTTTTTTATAAGTATTTTTATAGCTTCTAGACTTCTTTATTTCTTTTGATGGAGGTTTAATACTTGTAATGCCAAATGCTTGACAGAAAGAGCCCATCTCCTTGCGCTCCGATCCGTACCTGTTTTGTATTTTCAAATCTTGACATAATAATAAGCCTTCTTTTTTAATAAAAGCAAATAATTGACCGAAAGTAATATTTGAAAAATCAATATGATCTGTTCCTATTTCTTTTTGAAGACTTGTCATAATTCTTTGAGAAAATAGATGGGGTAAACCTGTAATAAATTTTTCTTTCCAAAAAGTAGCAGAACAGTCTGGACGTCTCATTACTTGGGTTAAAAACATGTCTTTGTACCATTTAAAATCAGTCAATGTTGGGCATCGTAAATTAGTAAGAAAAACCTTTGAGCTAGTCAGTTCTTCTTTTGGGTTTCCAATAAAATGAACTGAAATGACATAAATAAGAAATTCACTGCCGTATGGGACTTGAACTAAATCATCATTATCATCTAACTGTTCAGAAGTATGATTAATAATTGACAGTTTTTCAGGAGTAGTTAAAGCATTATCCCACCAACCTTTTAGTTGGCCTGTAAATCCTGAAATTAAACAGACAGCAATATGAGACTCTTCAGCGTTAGTTTTTGCTTTATAAGCCATTCTTGCCATTCCCATTTCTTGAAGTGTATTGAGTATTTCATATTCGGATTTCGAATCAATATTCCATTCATATAATGAGCTACCATCATAATTTGTAGCAATAAATTGAGATCTTTCTTCAAATAAAATATCGGGAGGAGTTAGACGAGGATAATAATTCCTAGTTGGACCGGATTGCCATTTTCTATCATTGGATTTATTTGAGTACCTATTGGACTTTCTATAGATCTTATTGATTTCTAATGGAGTTCCACTATCAAACTAGTTTTCTACGAGATTTATTTGATTTTCTACCTCGTCTTCAGAGGAAGTTTGGGATTTTGAAAGACTCGAAGAATCATTTTCTAAATTTGGAGTGGTTTGAGTAAAAACCGCAATATGCTTTGAAGAACTTGGTTCTGAAGTCCTCGGAGTTAAACATAGTTTCTTTTCAAATTCTCTTGATAAAGCAGATACCTGAAAAAATGGTTTTGCAACTTCTACTGGAAATTTTTCTTTAGTTTTTATTGAATCCATTTTTGTAGAAATTAAATCAACTTGTTGAGCAATTGTGTGCAAAATCTAATTTGTATAGTTATTTTGTTGATAAACCTTTTTAAAATCATCTGAAGTAATTCTTTCAGTAGCTACTTCTTTCCCCTTTTTAAAAGGATGAGCAATTATATCATCATCCGTAGTTGGAATAGTAAAACTAACTAATGGTGGATGAACTGAAGTAACAATTTGTCCTGTAGTTAAATTCCATTTTTTTATATAAATTAGTTTGAACCCCGATAGTAGGAATTTCATTAAATTTTTTCAATCCTTCTTTTTGTAAGAAATAATCTATCCATTTAAAGAAAGGAAAATTGAATTAAGCTTTTCAGCTTCTTTAATCCATTCTGAAATGAGTTTATCTTGATAATTTGGATTTAAATTTTCAAACCATAATCTTTCTTGATTAAAACTTTCATCAAAATATGATTCTTTTAATAAATCAAAATTCACAGAAAATTTTTTACTTATAACTAAAATATCTGGAATTTTCATTTCTGATTGAGTTGGAGAATCTGGGGATTGAGATCTAATTGGAACTACATCTGGAATAGGAGCTTTAAACTTAAGCTTGGTATCTTGATGACTAGATGTTGGATCCTGAGTACTAGGAGAAGGATCAGAAAAGGAGTACCTTGACCGTCCTGAGAATGAATACCTGGGAGGAGGAGCTCTAGAAGAACTTGGAACATCTTCTTCATTAGGAAACCTGGAAGATGCTGGCCTGTAAGAACTAAAAGAAGATGATGGATAAACAGGAGTAGCGTTAGGAAAACGAACTAAAAGTTCACTATCTGAGTATTCTTCAATTATTACTGGTCCAGATTGTCTTGTTTGTTCAACTGGTTCTTGTTTTGGTTCTGGTCTGTCAATGAGGAATTCCCGAGGGATTGTTATTTGATCCCATGGTAAAAGCTGAGGTGTTTGAGTTCTTGTCAATGTCCTGTCGGAATTTGTAGTCACAAATATCGATTGATCTCGATCTGATGTTGGTAATCTCAAGGCGGTAGGAATCATGGATTTCATTAGTTTAAAGTATATACTATAAACAAGTGAAAAATTCATTGATGGTTGTTCAATTTTGCTTCGATCTAAATGAATATCTAAAATTAAAGATTTTAATATGAGTTGATCTAATAAATAGATTGAGTAATCTGAAGTACAATCAACACGGATTGTACAATTACAAGCATTAGTTTGAATCATCGCAAGTAATGAAACATTATAATTAATCATTCTATCATCTCTTAGTGCAAGAAATAATGGGACATCAACTCCTTTTCTTTGGAGTGGATGAACAGCTACCTGAATTAAACCAAAATGCAAGTAATTGTATCCTTGGTTTAGATAATTATTTATAGCCATTCGTGAAAGTAGTGGTATTGTAGTTTTTCTTTCATGTAATGGAAGAGCTTCTTCATGAATTTTAATTGAGTATACTTTTGAAAATTCTAATACACCAATATGATAAATAGATCTAAATGAGTATGATGGAAGTATTTGATTAATTGGAACGCCAAATGACTGAACCTCATGGTTTTGTAAAACTCTGGTAGTCCGGGATGATCTAGTACTTGAGTCACCAAACAAAAATCTTCGAACATTATTCGCCATTTTTAAAACTTACTTGATTAATGCAGATTCATGATGCAAGATGAATGCAAACAACTACCGGGAACATGGGAACACCTGCCGGGAACACCACCTAAGGCTTACCAACGGACTCACGGCTTACCAACGCTTACCAACGCTAGGATGAATGCAATCGTGATGCAGAATGAACCCACCGTAATCAAAATAACTTTTTTAAAAACTTTTGAAATTGTGTAGGAAAACTTCTGAATAAATTGCTTTCCATGCAGAGTTCAGTGTTCCTTGGATTTTTGCTTGGAGTTTTCAGATAAAGCCAATCACTCAGCGATGCCCATGTGCACTCATCCGTGATTTTCGCATTAAATGGTGGCCAAACTACAACAGCGATAATTGTGGACCTGATTTGGTTCTCAGTTATCTTCAATCAATTCCAACACTCAAAAAGGCAATCAAAGATGCTTCAAAAGCGAATCCATCACCTTCAATTACTCATGATACTCCAGCTAAGGCTCAATCTACCACTCCAATTCTCGACAAGCTTCTGCAACAACACCTTACTCAAATAACTCAATCCTCTCAAGACTCAACTGCTCTCACTCCAGAAAAAACTCAAAAAGAAAATGATGATGAAGATTTTAAAAAATTTTATCAAATGTATAAAACAATGAAACAACTAGAAAAAGAAGAAAAACTCCCAGTAATTAATCTTTCGGATTCAGATGATCCTTTTGGGGGTCCTTTAGCCCAAGATCATTTTGAAATGTAAAAAAAAAAAAAAAAAAAAGTACAAAAAACCCGCAAAAATAGTCAAAGGGGCATTTTGGTAAACTTACAGGTACTAAGTGACGCATGCAGTGACGCACTCAATGACGTAGGGTGGCGGACTCATGATCCCGGACTCCAAATGAAAGCGGACTCGAAACAAAAATCAAATAGAGCTTACTCATCGCCTCTATAAAAGGGAAAGAACTCCATCACTTGAAGGCACCGGTTGAAATCTTTTAGCATTTTAATCACCTTTATTCTCTTGTAAACATTTTCCTTCTTCCATACTTCCGTTTGTAATCTACTACTTCATCTGTATTCCTTCCCCACTCATTAATACAAGGTTCGAATTCACTCCTCTATTCTTTTCCTATTCCTGGGTTTATTTTGGTATCAGAGCCATTTATTCAGAAGTATGTGTGTATATAACATTATATATATATATATGCGTAAAGTATGTGTGTATATATATATTCGTGAAATTAATTAATATAATTTGTATTATAAAATATCTTTTAAATTAATTTTAAAATAGGTAAATTGGGTCATCGAATCATAACTTATTTTGACTTAACGAGTATTTTATTTGATAAAAAAAGTACTTTTAGACCTATATAAAAAAAATGCGTGCATAAAATGACTTGTCGGGTCACTACATAAACAGGTGCACTCAATGTTAACCTGTTTAACACAACGGGGCAGCCCGTTTTACTAGATGGACGGACCCGTTCAACCAAACTAGTCGAGCCGTTTAACCTAACAGGTCGACCCATTTAACCCGATAGGCCGACTTGTTTAACCTGACGGGCCAACTCGTTTAAAATGTAAAATTTTTATTTTTAAAATTTAAATGATGTACAGATTTTGGTAGAAAAATTAAAAAGAAAAAAAAAAGTTTGTATTGTGCTCCAAATCTCATATATATAGGTACACGCACATACTCAATGGAGCACAACACAAATATTTTTTTTCCTTTTTAATTTTTCTACCAAAATCTATAAATCATAAAAAAAATAAAAATTTTACATTTTAAATGAGTCGGCCCCGTCAGGCTAAACAGGTTGGCCCATCGGGTTAAATGGGTCGACCAGTTAGGTTAAACGGCTCGGCTAGTTTGGTTGAAAGGGCTGGTCCATCTAGTAAAACGAGCTGCCCCGTTGTGTTAAACGGGTTAACATTGAGTATGTGTGCCTGTTTATGTAGTGACCCGATAAGTCATTTTATGTACGTATTTTTTTTTATATAGGTCTAAAAGTACTTTTTTTACCTAATAAAATCCCGTTAAATCAAAATACGTCATGATTCGATGACCCAATTTACCTATTAAAATTAATTTAAAAGATACTTTATAATAAAAATTATATTAATTAATTTCAAGAATATATATGCACACATACTGTACGCATGCACATATATATATATATATGTACGTACTGTATATATATATATATACACACACACATAGTATTTATATAATTAAAAAGTTAATTAATTTTTAACTTTTTATAAATAAAAAACTTACGGGTCAAAATGAGGGTTGAACGGGTTATAACCTGTCGGGTCAAGTGAATTTAACCCGTTAGGTCAAATGAATAACCAACGGGTTGAGCGGGTTACAACCCAATCCGTACATAACCCAACCCGCACATGACCCGTTAATCAACGGGTCGAGTTGGGTCATGACCCGTTAGGGGCGGGTCAATCTTGATTCGACCCATAACCCGCCCATTTGCCACCCCTACTTTGAGAAATATTTTTTGTTTTAATAGAAGAGTCAGCTTTCGACATCGGTTATTTACCCACTTTGGCATTGGGTTTTCATAAATCTGCCTATGGTGTTAGTGATATGCAATGTAATGATATCGGATAATTGCAATCGGTTTTCCAGCCACCGGTGTGAATGATCTGATGATTCACACTGGCTGTAGATTTTGGTGTTAATGATGACAAGAACTCGATGTTGATAATTTATAAGATTTTGATGTATTAGAAAATTTCAAAATTTTTTACACTGGCTACGAGTATAACTGGTGTTAAAGGTCATTGAGATTTATACCGTGGTGTGCCCGGTTTGCCCATTGGCCCCACCTGAGGCCGAATTATTAAACTTACGATCCGGCCCAAGTCGGCCCATTACCGGAAGACCAATTCTACCCAGACAATTAGGGAGACGGATGTAACAAACCGGTGGACAATCCCACGCCTCGACCTGACAGGTGACACGGAAGGACCAGTGGTCCGAACCATGCACTCAATCTCCTATAAATTGGTAACTTCACCCCATTTACAAGGGACCTCTTTTTCCCTATTTCTCTCTAGTCTTAAATACTTTTCCTATGTCTAAAATATTGACTTTAGCATCAGAACTTAACCGGGGGACTTCCCCCGCTAGTACAGATACTGGAGATGCCAAATCAGAGTCCGACCCAAAAATCCTCACTGGCAAATCGCGCTTCATCACACCGATTTTCAATATTATCCGGTTTTAAAATGCGTTACAATTTGCACCAGTTATTAGTTTCAATCGATTTTACTATAATTTAAAAAAAAATAATAATTACTGAAAATATGTACCTCCCTGTATGTATGTGTATATATATTATGACGCCCCGACCTGATCCCCCCCTTCCTTGGATCACAGTTCCCGACGAGGAGGAGTTGGACGGTCCGAGTGGCGTCATACAGGGCTCTCACCCAACAATCGGTACAGAATAAAATAAAGAGAACCATACATCCTTATTATTATTCTAGCATGTCAAGATAAATATTACAGCGGAATTAAACAAAATTGTCTGAGGACTGCCAAAGGCTGAGTTATCCTCCCAAAACATAGTTTCAAACCAGCTATTACACTTTGTTTGTCTTTATTGCTTCGTTTCGCCCATCGGCCTTACCTCTAACGCCACTCGAGTCAAGCCCCTGAAACAATATATAGGTAGGGGAAAGGGATAAGCTTAACTAAACTCAGTGAGAGACCTCGAGGTTTATAAAAATCCCACTGTAAGTCTTTAGCAAAAAGGCTGGGCAAACAAATACAGAGTTCATGTTTGTATCCATATGGTATATATAATAATATCACAACGAAAGTACACGTAAACATGTTAAGCAGGTCAGGCAGTATAGGTAGGCATAGAGCAAATACTGAAAACAAGCATGGCAACATAGATATAAAAGTCATATACAACACGTTTGAGTAACTAGACTCCTAGCGGGCAGATTGCACAGTTAAGCTTTCTCTTCTAAAGCTAAGTCAAAATCTATTCACGTTTTCGGGTTGTTCATGTTTTGATGGTTTGCAAAGCACATCGCCCCCATAGCAGCCGTATAACGGTAGAACCGGGTTTGCTCGACGGCAGGGATTTTGGATCCTGGCCTTTTCACATTTCGGGGCATCGGATGTTTCTCTCGTATCGAAGGAGTGTCGGGTAACTGCGACATGGTCTTTCAATATCAAGCCCTACATAACGGGCAAGCAGCTATTATCTAGTCATGCTGGAAGACTCGGAGCCCAAGTTTTATCTAGTAGGTCTCTGATATATTTCACGCTAAGGTGATCATGGCAACCCTAACATGCTTCATACATATCTAGATGCATCATGCAATCCTAGATTTCATGCAACTTACTCTGAGAAGTGTATCGTCCTTCGTGGTAGTAGGTCATGTTATCATATCATAATAGGCATTTTTAATTGCACATAAGCACGTTAACATGTCACGTCAAGTATGATACATAATAAGCAATTTATGACATTATTAGGTCAAGTCAGGTAGGGTACATAATAAGCAATTCATGGCCTTATCATGTCAAGTCAAGTATGGTACATACCAAGCAATTCATGGCATCATCATGTCAGGTAAGCATGTACAACATAAGCATACATACTTCATGTCAAGTTTAATCGAGAAAACAAGCAAGTGGTGAGGCGTGGGAAAACCTCGTTAGGAAAATATGCACATAACAGCACGTATTTATACATGCAAGTACTACGTAGATAATTCATTTAAGTCTTATGAAACTAGCAAGTAATCGCTCCCCTTGAAAATTGAGAAAGTGAGTGCGGTCGACATTGGTCCACTCCGGGTCAACGCTACACGATCAGCTTCCTGTGGATCAACCAAATCGGATTATTAACTAGCGAGGAGTGAGTTGACTTTCTAAACAATTTTGACTTTTTCGTCAACTAGAGTTGATTTTGACCTTTCAG
Source organism: Leptodermis oblonga (assembly GCA_016801395.1). Taxonomy (NCBI): domain Eukaryota; kingdom Viridiplantae; phylum Streptophyta; class Magnoliopsida; order Gentianales; family Rubiaceae; genus Leptodermis; species Leptodermis oblonga. The sequence continues at coordinate 21,876,089 of CM028753.1, forward strand.
GGTTAGGCTTGACCTTGAAGTCGATTTTGACTTTTTGGTCAACTTTGACTTTTTGGGTCATTTCGGGTTAAGTTAAGTTTGGTTCGGTTCGAGTCAGGTTTGTTCAGGTGAGGTGGTTCGGGTCAAGTGGTTCATGTTAGGTGGTTCAAGTCAAGTGGTTCGGGTCAAGTGGTTCAGGTCAAGTCAAGTCAAAGGTCAAGTGTATAGGCCAAAGGTCAAATGTATAGGTCAAAGGTCAAAGGTACAAGTCAAATGTCAAGTGTACAAGTCAAAGGTGCATGGCTAAGGCTTAGAAAGCAAACCAAGGCTAGAATGGCACGCCATGGGCGAGGTCGGCCCTATACGAGCGCGTCGGTGGTGCAGCTGCGCGCATCAGCACACCAAGTGGGAGCACAATGCGCACACTCCGTGCGCACAAGGCTGGGTTGCGTTGGCCCTTGAGCCGTCGCGGCTGCCCAGAATCGCTGGTCTAGATGGCCTTTTTGGCGCCATAATTTTTTGTGTCCCTGAAGCGATTTAATCCATTCCAAAACATAGATCTCTAGTCATGCATCAATAATAGCAGTACAACCCATTTTGACACAAAAACAACTGTTCTATCAACCTTAAATATGGCCTCAAACATGGCATCACACACTGTTTCCGAATTTCAAAATTTACCCATATTTAATTTTCTCATTAATTCCATACTTCAAGTTTAATCCTCCCAATCACATGCAAACCCTCCTAGGTGTTGTTAATCATGTAAAGAACCCATCTTTAGCCCTAAACCCAAGAGATCCACGGATTAAATTGACAACCCACACGCAAGATCTATTTTTTTTCCAACCTATGTGTTCATGCTACCTTTGGAGAATTAAATCTAGAATTGGGGCTTACCTAGATCCTTAGCTTTCCATGAATCACTTGAGGAGGTGTAGGGCTTGAGACTATAGGCGGTGGCCGTGGCTCTCTGGCGATGATGGCGGTGGTACGAGCTCTCCAAGTGAGCTGCTCACCTTTCTTTTTCTGGAAAGGTGTATTTCGTGGTTAAGGATGCTTATATAGAAACCCTACTAGGTCTAGGTTTAGGTTAGATAGCTTTTATCACGTTGGTTTCGTATTTGGATTGGAGAAAATCCAATCCGAGTTTGGAATTCGAAGGTTCCTGCTGCTGGGCAGTGTGTGCATGCGCGTCACACGTGCTAGGCCTGCAACGGTCGCAGGTCCCTGTTGCAGGGGGACTGTTTCGAGCCGTTTCTTCCTGGTTTTGCTCCGGTTGACTTCTCCTTTCGCGTACCTTCCGTCCCTAGCTTCCTCTTATGTTTTCCCTTCATTATTTCCCCTTACGGTGCATACCCCTTCCTAAATTTCTCGAGGAGTAAGTCATACAACCTAGCCACGTATCAAGACACACAATAATTCAAGCAAGCAAGTCACGTTGTCATGTCAAGCACGACTTCCAAATAAAATTTTTAATTTTTACCGTATTTTTATGCCTAGAATTTTGCTCCGAGAATCAGGAGCTTCACATATAAACACACCCACACATATATATATTATACCAATCAACTAATATATATATATACATAAAATTTAAATCATCAATACTCATATATATAAATAAATAAATAATATATATATATATATATATAAAATGCCTGAACTTATAAAACTCGAAATAAATTTTTTTTAGAGAATTGCTATAATTTTCATATTCTTTATTAGTTTGAACAATAATTTTTACTCATCTTCCAAATAAAGGGTTTGTTAAAACAAGCATAATCAAAATTTCAGGAAAAGAAGCTAATTTCGACGATTCAAGCAAAGTTAATATATTAAACTCAATTTGATTGCTCTGTTACACAACTTTTAAAATTACAATTCTCCCCATATTTTTTTTCCTTAAAAAAAATTCTCATAAATCGTTGACATCTTTTTTGATTTGCTCAAAATTGGTCATAACCAGTCACGGAGACTAGAACTATAGCAACATGCAAACGTAAGAAACTATTTTTGTACCAATTACACTTAAAAAAAAAAAATGCAACAGGTCCAAATAAAAAGGACAAAAATAATGAAGTTTTGAATTTGGTGCGTGTGCTCAATACTCTACAGCTAGCTGCTCGGTAATGAATGATTATCGAACTTTTGCTGTTAGAACGAACCAGCAACAGCAAGAAACAAGGACACAGTGCGTTTGGATGGGAATGAGCCAAATTACAAAAAGGGATGATACGACGAAAGAAGTCGAAGCGGAAGCTGGGGGAAAATGTCACAACTCAACAATGAAAGGAAAAATGAAGATGAAATGAGTTGTAGAAACCCAGAAAAAAAGAAAAAAAAAAAAAGGAGAAAGCCAAAGGGGTATGGTTTTATCAAGCTGTGCGGGCTTGTACTTTATGGTAGTAATGGTATTGAGTAGTCCCCACCACCCATGTGCTCTCCTCCTGTCTCCACCAACTCCTGCCCCTCAATGATTGATTACCTCTCTTTGCTCCCCTCAAACAAACCCACAAAAATAAGTGCAAAATTTCCACACTTAAAAATCATAACTAAACTCTTAACTGAGAGAAACTCCTCTCTTTCTCTAAACCCCAATGCGACATGAGCTAATAATACCAACACAGCAACAATAATAGCTTCTTTCTCTTTTTTTCTTTCTTTCTTCTCGCTTCTTACTTAGTTACTACTTGCTTCTTCTATATTGTTGTTGTGAGTTCTTCTATCCATTTTGGTTTTTTTTTTTTTTTTTTTTTCAATTTTAAAGGATTGGTTGAATTGAATACCTATGTCATCGGCCTCGGCAGCAGACGGCAACGGCAACGGCAACGGCAACGGCAACGGTAACGGTAACGGTAACGGAGCAATTATTGACCCTACTCAAAGGGTTACTAATTCCAATAACGGCTCTGCTTTGGTCGTTAAGAAGCCGCCGGCCAAGGACCGCCATAGCAAGGTGGATGGTCGGGGCAGGCGCATTCGCATGCCGATTATATGTGCCGCTAGGGTTTTCCAGCTTACTCGGGAGTTGGGTCACAAGTCCGATGGTCAGACTATCGAGTGGCTACTCCGCCAAGCTGAGCCCTCGATTATAGCCGCCACTGGCACCGGGACCACTCCGGCCAGTTTCTCCACCGTTTCCGCGGCTTCGTCGAGCCGGAATTCGGGCTCGCTTTCAGCTCCCTTGGACCATAAGCCGCCGTCCCAGCAGTCCTTGATTGCACCGACACCGTTTATACTCGGGAAGCGGCTTAGGTCGTCCAATGAGGATGATAGTTTGAATGATAAGGATGATGGGTCCGGTGCTGTCGTGGGACCCTCAGCTGTTGGCGGAGGGTTTTGGGCTCTTCCTGCCCGGCCAGACTTGGGCCAAGTGTGGAGTTTCGCTGCCGCCGCGGCTGCAGCTCAGCCGGAAATGGTGGTGCCGACATTTGGTGGCCCGCAGCAATCTAGCGTTGCCAGGTTTCTTCAACAGGGGACCCCAATGGGGGAAGCGTCGGCAGCCAGAGTTGGGAATTATCTACCCATGGCTCATCAAGGTCACCTAAACTTGCTTGCTTCGTTGTCTGGTCCTCCGCCGCCTTCAGAACAAAGAGAAGGCGATGCCCGTTGAAATATAGCACCTGTCACTTTATGCTGATTGTGGTTTGTCCGATATCGTTATTGCTGTTAATATGTGTGTGCTTGTGTTAGTACTTTATCTGGTTGTGTTGGTTTGACTTTGTCTGTTTAGAGGCAAGAATCTTTGATATATAAGTGTAGTTTGTGTTAGAGCCTAGTAAACAGTTGCTCAAACGCACAACCTCCAAGGAGTTTGATGCTGTTTTCATTTGTCGTAGTTTGTTTGGATATTCATTTGAATGCTGTTTGGATTAGTATCCAGCATCTTGTATTTTTCAGTGTTGTTTTTGGTCTTGCAAAATGCAGCTGCTGAACAGCACTGTTAGGGCATGAAAATGGCAAGGGCCTATTTCATTTAGTGATTTTGTGAAAGAACTAGTCAAATAATGAATTTATTCTTTTGTCTAATTTTTGTATAATTCATATCTTACTTTTCTGTTGTGCACTTCATGGTTTACATTTATTGATCTTAGTGAATATCTGTGTGACGCATCGTGATTTATATTATTGCCCACAAAGTTAACATGTGTTGAAGACAGGAAAGGGAAGAGTCTCAGGTATCAGTCGTATTGGAGCTTTATAAAATTCTGGAGTTGAAATTGCACAATTTGGTGGTGTGGTTTGGAAAGCTGGCATTTGTTTGAAAAGTTCTACATGCTTTGTACACCATAAAATATTTTAGCTGATGCTTCAAAGTTTAGCTTGGCTGCTTGTAAAATTTTTCTGGTCAACAAAGTGAATGAGTTAAGGTTAGGTTTTTTCTGTAAGGACTTCACAGCAATTTTCATGAGGGCATTTGTTGGTGCTGGTGTGGAGGATTGTACTTGGGAGTGAGCAAGTTCAGGTAAGTAACATTTTTATGCTGAATACTGTAGTTCAACATCTCCTGGACTGGCAGGTATTTGATTTTGAAACTTCTTGTCAGAGTTTATCTGGATGAAGTGTGAAACAATTGTAGTCCCTGGTGTTGAGGGGATGCAGAAGGAAAGCTTGGTAGATAATCATATGTCCTGGTAATCATCAGGCAAAGCTTAGCTCAAGGAAATGGCTGCATCATTCTTTTGGTGGATATGAGTTGGATGTTAATAAATGGAAAGAAATATGGAGCTAAACATGGTACCTAAGTGTAGTACTTCCCCTTGGAAGTGAAAATTGAAGATGTTTCTTTTTTGAGCTCTTTCATGCAATAGTTCAACAATTTAGAAGCGATAGTTCCAATGCTAAAGCATTCTAGCATATCAATGTTTAGCAAAGACAAATTTTGATCATTCATTCACATGAGAACCAAGCTATGTTACTATACAATTCTTATACCTGGTGTTGACAAATAGCTCATGCAATATACGTTATGTAACTTTGCAAGTTCACATATTTCGATGGACTACTAGCCTCAAAAGAAATATAGAGCTGTATAGAAGTGTCAGTATGAGGATGGTTTGGACCATAAGGACTGTTTAAAGTGAAGGACATGTACTAAGCATGTAAAAGTTTGGTCAGACCTTGCATTGCATTGCGTATAACTTTGGAAGTCTGGTTTAAATTCTTTATCTGGGGTTCTTTGGACGGAGAATAGATTATGCTAAGTACATATATGACTGTCCAGTGACGTCTGACCACCTTATAGGTAGGCATTCAGTTAAAATGGCAGAATAGCTGGTATTACAACTACTTTACCCCTTTTGTACATTTGTATGATGTTCAATTGAAAACAGAACCAGAAACTCATCATCGTGCATCAAATAGCCACCCATTGATACTGCTGACGAGAGTCTTACCCAGCTGTAAGCATGTGAACAAGTTGAGAGTGGGATCCCAGTTTCTGGTGTAGTTTTGTTGTTTTGTTGAGCATGACAGGTTTTATGAATCATTCTTTAGTTTGGGATGGAGGAAAGGATGGGGATCAGCAATTACCCCAATCATAAGGATGAACAAGATTCCTTTTAGAAACATGTAACAAGCAAATGAAAGTTTTTGTGCTCTGGTAATTTGTAGTCTTCTCTTCCTTTTCTTTTCATTTTTTCACTATTTGTAAAAAGCCAAGTTGTAGGCATTGAAAGGCTATCTTTTAATTTTGTGTTACAAAGAGTTCACCTTTTGCAGATATTCTTATGATTCTATTTGGAAAGTATGACCAATATCTGAACTGCTTCATTTACAGTGGTCCTTTTTCTTTGACTGCAGCTGAACAGGACCATGATACTTGATCTGTTCTGTGATGCCCTAGTGAAGCCATGTAAAATATAAAAAGATTATACTTGTGTAAGTTATTGATCTGATCCCTGTTATAAGTGATTGTGGGGTTTTTACTCTGCTTTCTTGAACATTTAGTTGCACAGAACTTAGTTGTTAGAATTACATACGAATTTGAATGCAAAATTATTTTTGGTTGAAATCAGGACCTCGGGTATATTCTCTAACATCTTGGGATAACTATGTAAGGAGATATCTGAGACATAGATGTGTTTTTGCGAACTCTGAAATTTGGCCCTCTTGCTGTAATTGTGAAATGTAGGTTCAATTCAATTAGGTTTTTCTCTCTTTCAGGTCGGGGGTCGGGGGTGGGGGGGTGGTGTGCTGTTCCTTTCTTTACCAGCGGCATGATGTGCTAACACTAGCTGTAAACACGAATGAAGTTAATTGCCTACAAGTTTTCAGTATATCTTGAGTTTTGAGGAATTCAGCCATTTTTGTTTTCCTCTGCTGCCAGATTTTAAATTAATTGGGATGAGTCAATTTTCATATGAGATGTTCATGATATGTAAAATTAGCCATTTTCATAAGTATCCTTAAAGTACCTAATTTATGCTCTCTGTCATTGTTATTTTGAAATTCAATGATAATAGTTATGCATTGTAGTGTTTTTGTAAAATTTGTAACTTTCAGGATTGAAGGAACTTTGTTCTAGTGATTTAGACTTAGAACTAGTTATAACTTTGCAGGATGATTAACTATTCCTCAGGCTTTAGGAAAATTCCCAATGATAAGACTTATCTGGTTCCTTTTTTGTGTAGATTTGTGTCTATTCTTGCTATCCAAGTTATTGTTTACCCTTCTATATGAAACATTAATGCTTGTTCATGTGCTTACTTGTAGTATCTTTAGTATCTTCAATGAAAATACACATTCAAACTTTTGCCGCTATGGAAAGGATTTGTGATCCTATAGTTTCTTGATGTATCTTGTGATTCTATGGGAAGGTCAAATTGCTTTAGCTTCTGTGATATTGTGGATGAAGGTTATTGTATGAATATAGCTGGTTTGTGGTATCTTTAATTGTGCTGTCTATTTAAAGTACTTTATGACACTGAAATCTATGTCCCTGTGAATTTGGTGAATTCTATTATTCTTGTTTTACTCTTCACCCCCTTAAGAAATGGGGGAAAAAATAAAAGGAAAAATTGCCATCCTTCCTTGTAACCAGCTGTCATCTCCAAGACTCTGCCCACTACCTCATTTCCCAATATGAGCACACTCAAGCAAAGTGACTACTGGGTAATGAGACTGGTTATCTAGGATATATATATATATATATATATATATATTTCTTTTTTTCTTTCCGTTCTTTGTTTATCACTTCATTCTCCTCAGCTGATTTAACTTTCCTGTTTGCTCTTAAGGTAAGAACTTTTGTGTTTCTTTTTTCCTTATTTTCTTCTCTGTCAAATCTTTCAAATAGCGTCTATAAAATTTAGAGATGGGTAAGAGAAGGATGGGATATGGAAAGCCACAAGATTGGGGGGCGCGGGGAAATGAATGGTAGTGACAAGTGACAGATTCTTTGAAGAATTGGTATATCAGGAAGATAGAAAACATGTTCCTGGTTTTGTTTTTATTGATCAATGGACTTGGATTGAAACTAATGATATCGATAGAACGAGGCTGGTTGAATTTCATGCTGCTCATTTTTGGCTAGATTTATTTGCTTGAAAATAAAGAGTTAAGCTTTGATTCCAATCCTTGTTTGCATTGTAGCCCTAACGTCCACTTTTGTTAGTTGAGTGTGAGATCTGGAACTGAAGAAAGGAGTAAAGATAACATTATGTTAAAAGTCCAGTGGAGTCAGAGCCTCTTTAAACCAAGTAGGGTTGACATCTCAGTTCTTGAGGTGTTTACCCAGACTTTTTTGGGTTGTCTTTTCATGTTGATTGAGTTTATTGTTAAAGAATTATGAGTTGAGTGAGCACAAATTTCCCTTGATTTTCAGTGAAAAAAAAAAAAAAAAAAAAACTGATCCTATGAAGCGCATCATTCATGCTAGATATTCAGTTTTTGTCTTCAAGCATGGACTATAAAACTCCTTAAGCATTTTTATTCTTTTGCAGGACTTGAGAGGAAATTATTTTTTCCTCTGCTCTAAGACGTAAAAAAGGGCATTGCAGTAGTTGGTCAGTTTTGTGAGTAAACTAAACATTTACCAACATGATAAATATCCAGAAATAAAATGGAGAGCCAAACATACATAGATAGTAGTAACAACATTAAGGTAGGAGGTATCCTACTATTTCCCATATTTCCATCTGGACTTTGAATGGCGGTCTTTCCAAACACCATTGTGGAACATAGAAGCATAAGAAATGTTTAAATGCTCGGAAACCAGCCGTCCCAAAAACCATCAGATATTATGCAAGTTGCCAACTCTCTAGGTGTTAGGCTCTACCCCCATCAAATGGGAACGAACTGCAGTTTGAACTTAACTTAACACTCGGTTACACATGCAAATTAGTGAAAAAACATGAACATATGAAGCTATGTGGTGAAGCCGAGTTTCCCGGTGGGAGTCTCCGCGTTGGATCTATTCTAAAATGTCATTTTGGGCACCTATGTGTCAGTTTCGGGATACTTTTCCTTGCAGCATCTACCTCTTCCTCGTGATAAAGGAAATATTTATAGGTGTTTCGCCCAAACCCTAAGAGGAACTAATAAGATTTTTGGGCCGGATTGGTACTAGTAATTTGGGCTCAGGTTGGGTTGAAAGATAAATTGGGCACGCCAGCTAGTCCCGCAAGTTCAGGATTGGGACTAGTCATTTTGGCTTAGGTTGGGTCGAAAGACAAACCGGACACACCAACTAGTCCTGCAAGTTCAGGATCATGGAGATTCAGAACTTGAAACTTTATAGTAAGGAAGGCCATGAAACTTGCATAAAAAATGCTCTGGGAGCCCATAATAATGAGAAGACCCACGAGGCTAATAACAAGAAGACCCACGGGGCTAATAACAAGAAGACCCACGGGACTCATTATAAGGAGACCAACAAGGCTTGCACAGTTTAAGTTAGAGTTTAATAGTTATAAAGTCAAAATTTATTCAATAAATTTTGATTTGAATTATTTTAAGAGTAATAATAAACATCTTAAATATTCATTACAATTTTTGCATAACAACTCATATAACATGTATTATTAGTTACATTTTTATAAAATAATTATTAATATCATATAATCGACCAATAAATGCATGCTAAATGAGTTGCTATGCAAAAGTTGTGATGAATTAGTTGATATGTCTATCATTACTTTTATTTTTAAATGTTGATTAAGTTTCTTTTTGAATAGTTATAGGTAAACGGTTGGCATGAGATATGCTTATGGGGCTCTATGTATTAACTAGCTGGAATTGTTGAGGTATGTGTAATTAAATAATCGACGTAATCGCAACAAGGATGAAAATAAAAAGAAGTACCACTAATAATTATGAATTTTTGAAAGAACCTTTTTTTTTTTTTTTTTAATTCCTATAATGCAATTGAGGATAGTGCATCAAGTTGTTGGCAAGGGCCAACTTGATCCTCTTCCCCAGAGATTACCATGAAATATAGAGCCTAGGAAATCCAATGGATCAATGGAAAGGGTGGTTGGAAAAATATTATCAACCCAAAATTAGGTGGTCTAAATTAATATCAGTAAAATGGCAATCATATTAATACGAATTGATATGAATCTGAATGACCTGCAATTGATAATTGTGACCCTACATAATTATCAAATAAGCAAAATATCGCATAAGGATTTCGTTTTATGAATTGCTCATTTCATATTCTAATTTTAAGGGCAAATAACAGTTTACCCTTTATGGTTTAGGAGGTGTTACACTTACCCCCTTTATGTTTGAAAATGTCGCTGTTTTGGGATTAAAGTGTCACACTAACAGAACATACTAACATTAACATAGAGTGAGAAACATTCGCGTCTTGTGCGAGCAAAAGTTCACCAAAGCTGTGCCCAACATTTTTTCTGACGGATCTACCCGTCCCAGTTCCTCTTCCCCTTTTATTAAACGTAGCCGTTCAGTGCGAACATAAAAGAAACACAGCAAATAATGGATCCAAAAAAAAATGAAAGCAGCAAAATTCCAATCTTTGGGGGAACCGATGGTCCGACGACAATTTTTTTTTTTTTTCAAAAGTACGCTAAAACTTCAGTAACACCAAACCAAAGAATAGAAGAAAATGCAACACATGAGCATGAAGGATCACCAAAACATTCCACCCAATATTCCATGAAGACAGTGAACGAAAAAGAAAAAAAAAATTGTGGCAAAATTCGGGAACCAGAAAAAAATGCAGCAGCATCAGAGTATCCAGAGCAACCCACCAGCCGATAAATCTACCCAAGAATTTCAAGATGCATGGCAGCACACTAGCACCAAATAACCACAAAAATATAGCTACCTGCATACAAAAAAATTCCAACATTGTAAATAATCAACCAGCAGAAAAAGTTCGAAAAAAAACAACATAAGCATAAAAAATTACATCAGCGAGTGGTGATATAAAAGGTGAAGACAAGGAAAAAGGAGATGGTGGGAAGTTGGAAACCCATAAGCATAAAAAATTACATCAGCGAGTGGTGATATGTTGTTCCCAACAGTCCAAGTGACCTGCAAAACACAAAAAATAAGCCACAAGGAACAATCACGTTAATCGTTAGAAGGCTGAGGCGCGGATCTTTCGCTCTCTTTAGATGATTCAAGCCCTTTACAAAGTATCAACTTCAGTGCAGTAGAGCAACGCGACTTGTCACTCCAGGATACAACAGCTCAACACACAAGTTGTGTTTCTCAACAATCTGCACAACTATTAGGAATTGTCAACTCTTACTAACACCTGTTTTCAATCTTGCCAAAGCTATATTTTTAGGGGTTTATAGAGAACATAAGATATAAGAAAAATCCTCTCAATCTTTCTTGCACACAGCACATCTTTATATAGATATAAGCAGCAAAGCATTGAATTAGTATTTATTTAATTCATATTAACAAATGCAATGCTAAAAGAAAGCTGGCGGTTTTATTCTCATAAAAACCATAACTCATAAAATTAACATTATTACAAGTAACTGTTTTTTCATCTTTAAACCAATCATAAATGGCTTAATGGATAACACAAAACATTTGACTAAGAAAGACCAAAAGCGGATGTTAAAGGTTTGCTAAACTGATGCATATTTTGAATGCATTAAAAATAATGTTTATCCAACCATTCTCACACATAATGATTATTCACATATATCATGAAATAGAAATGGTAGCATCAGTTCAGCCATAAAATATTTGATATTTAAATTAATAAAAATGAATATTATTAAAATGTTCGAACATGATATAAAAGGCGAAGACAAGGAAAAAGGAGATGATGGGAAGTTGGAAACAGTGGTCAAATACTTTAGGAAGAGAATTTTGGAGAAGCCACGAGAAGAGAATTCGGAGAGTCAGTCCGGAACTTACAACTACCGCCGCCGCTGCCAACTTTGGCTGTCCAACTCTCGCTTAAAATGATGAAGATGGGGATATCGAGTAAGGCCACTCCGGAAAATGAGTTTTTCAATTCAATGGGATATTTGTGCATCAGCAGGTAAAAGTGGGGAAGTATTATGTGGAGGTCGAAATCATTGACGACCAGACTGATAGTGGAAACTGGAGAGGTATTGTTGTATGGAAGAGTACCTTCTTTTTTTTTTTTTTTTTTTTTTCACTTTTTAATTTCTTTAGACGTAAGGTTATTTTAGGTATCTCATAATTTTTACATATGACACCGTTAATGTTAAAATTTTCCGTTAGTGTGACACTTTAGTCCTAAAACATAAGGAAGTAACATGGTATTTTCAAAACATAAGGGACACTATTACACCTGCAAATCATAAGGGGTAACTGTCATTTGCCCTATTTTTAAATAAGGTGTATTTGGCTAAATCCAATAAATAGAGTTGAGGTTATAGTTAAGGGCTTGTTCTTTTTATTAGGATTGAAATAATGTTTGAAACTTGGTTTTGAAAAAATAATTTTATAATCAGTTTTCATCATTTTTAATACAATTTTTTACTATTCACATATATATTTTTACATTTTCAATACACTTTTTTCATTATAAAATTATTTTCCAAAATCAAGTTTCAAACCCAACATAAAGAACATACCCTAAAAAGTTGCTAGTAGAAAACCAAATAACTAGTTATAGTAAGCGGTAAGGAGCTCTATGAAATAGGATTTTTTATACGTATCTTTAGAAACACTTATCTAAATTAAAATTTTCAATTTTTGAAAATTAAAAATAGAAGAATCCCCCAAAATACCGATTGAAAGAATTAGTTCAACTGAAAGTTTGTCATTTATCTATCATTATACATGGCACCAAGTAATATTTAATTCTTCACGTTTCTTTTGTACAAGTTAATAAAATGAGAGTAATAATAGACATCTCAACTAATTTATCACAACTTTTATATAGCTATGTGGCATGCATTCATTGGTCAATTATGTGATATTAATAATTATTTTATAAAAACGTAACTAATGAATACATGCCACATAAGTTACTATGCAAAAGTTGTAATGAATATTTGAGATGTTTATCATTACTCATAAAATAAACAAGAAACCCAACCCACATTCTCTATAACTTTAACACTAGTAACCCTAAATCCTCTATTTTTGGTATTCAAACATCAATGAAACATCGACAAGGTTTGAACCTCTATAATCTAATGCAGGTAAACAAAGCAAAATCCATTCCGTTTGGGACAAAAGGGAGTCTGCAAATGCAATGTACTAGATTGAATAAAACCAAGCTTAAGTTGAAAAGTGCAAACCTTATATTATCCTAGCCATTCCCAATGAATGAGTTTCTTCTTTTATGAATTCTCAAAAAAAGATTAGTGTCAAAGAAAGTTAATGAATCCTCAAAACCAATGTGCATGTATATTAATCATCCACAATAGCTTCAAGCTGGACAGTTTGGTACCAATTCATATGACACATATTCTTGATATTGCTCATGTAAGACCCTGTAGTTTCTTGCCCTAACTTAACATTTGTAATTTATATTTTATCATACCGTTAGCTTTTCAACTCAATTAGGTATAATTATAAAGTTTTGTGAATTTTTCTTAAGTATTTTGATTATGAAATCTTATGGTTTAGATCTTAATGTTTTGGATTTTAATTTCCGTAGTTTCTTGCCCTAACTTAACCTTTGTAATTTATATTTTATCATACCGTTAGCTTTTAAACTCAATTAGGTATAATTATAAAGTTTTGTGAATTTTCTTAAGTATTTTGATTATGAAATCTTATGATTTAGATCTTAATGTTTTGGATTTTAATTTAGAAATTGTGATGTTTAATTTAGAGTTAAGATGTTAATTTAGGTGTAGAATTATGTTTAAAGATATATGAAAGTAGATATATTAGTTTAATTTTGAGAATTATGGAATGGAAATAAGAAAATTATAAAATAAAAAAAAAAAAAAGAAAAATGGGGAAGGAGCGATTTTACCCAGTCTTGGAGCAGGTAAAAGCGATCCCTGGGTAAAACCGCTCCGACCGCCTGAAGGAGTTGTTTTACCCAGTCCTAAAGCGGGTAAAACCGATCCAACGAAAGGAGAAAATATCTGACCGTCTGAAATAGTGGTTTTACCCAGTCCTGGAGCGGGTAAAATCGATCATAGGAAGCTGACAAAAATGATCATACCGATTTTTCCCAAACTTAGAGCCTGTAAAACTGATCGGACTAGTTGACAAAAAATAATAAGACCGGTTTTACCCAGCCTTTGAGGGGGTAAAACCGATCGGGTGCGGGAGTTCAAAAAATTATATTTTCTCAAGGAGAGCTATGACCTAGGGGTCTAGCCTCCTAGGTTTTGGATTGTTAGGCGGTCTAGGAGTATAAATAGACTCCCTTTCGTCCTCACAATTCATCAAACCAACACAATCAAAATCGAAAAGAGGGAGAAACGGAGAGAAAGGAAAGAAAGGATAAAGAAGAAGAGAAGGAAGGAAAACTAGGAAAGGAAGGTCTTTGGAGTTGGAATTTGGATTCCACAACGTGGATTTCATGTTAGGGAACCTCAGGAACGTAAAGGTAATGATTTCTACTCACTTATCACGAGAGAAAAGATGCATGAAAATGAAAAACAATGAAGTTTTTAAGTTTTCTTAGGATTTTGATCTGAATTTTTAAAGTTGATTTTATGTTATGGATTGATATGAATGTTGCATGAGTATTGTAAGAATGATTTTGAGCAAAAAGAATCAAAGAAAACCGTGTTTTAGGGATGTTTTGATCAAAACCCGTAGCTAAGAGCTTGAAGAAAAGATTTTCTGGGCATGATCGGTTTAAACCGATCTAAAGGTGGGTAAAACCGATCCTTGCTCAAGAAATTCGGGTAAAATTGACTTTGGAAAGGGTAAAATCGCTATTTGAAATTTTTGGAAATTTTAGAGCAGTTTTAACTGTGACACCCAAGATTCACCACCCAGCATACAAGGAGTTGGCTTCACCGGATGCTTGCTTGGTTCACACCAGGACTCAGTATCGTTCAGAAATAAACCAACCATTCTTTATTTCAAAAATCCTAACTCTATTACACAGCCTTACTTTACAAAATTCTCCAAAAATACAGACTAATTAAAATCTTCTTGCTTTTTAACTCCAACCAGCTCTTACGGGGTTCAGGTCGTCCTAGTTCAGATAGCGAGCACAGTCATCCACGTACTGAGGATCTGTAACAATTTTATAGAAAACAGAAAACAAAACAGGAAAATGGAATGAGCCCATGCCCAGCGAGAGTTCACCATTTTCGTAAACATTTACCGAGTTGCATAAATTACCGATGCATATAAGACATACAAAATGAGGATGAAAGGCAGCCGTCAAAGTTCTTGATGAACGATAAACAAACTGACCAATTCACCCCGGCATTCATACCTATATAGCATATTCCTACTCCTTGTCCTTATGTCTTTTCCGGCATTATGAATAGTCAGGATTCCCCAAACGAATCCCTGGCCGTATAAAGCTTATCGACAGCCGAGTCATACTCAATCATCTGATTTGACATTACGGGAATGATTTCCTAGATTAAACTGTACATTTCCCATTAGCATATTTTTATAATATGAATGATCTTATAGATCAAACCGTACAGTTCCCATTAGCATATTTTTATAATGTGAATGATCTTATAGATCAAACCGTACAGTTCCCATTAGCATATTTTTATAACGTGAATGATCTTATAGATCAAACCGCACAGTTTCCATTAGCATATTTTTATAGCGTGAATGATCTTATAGATCAAACTGTACATTTCCAAGTGTAATATTACTAATAACGGGAATGATTCAAAGATCAAACCGTACCCTATAATCTTATCTCAAACTCTTATATCTATCAAATCATTAGTTCCAGTATACAGAGAAAACTCATCAGATAACTTACACATATAGAGGCACTCAAGCAGATATATAAACACAAATGGAGTTTTCAAATCTCAAAATATTTCACACAAGATTTTAAAAGGTTTATAAAACATGGCATCACAATTCAGTTCAATGCAGATTTAATCATTAATTGCATTAAAACGGCATCCATTTTCAGTGAAAAACTCACCTCAGTCCTGAGATGCCTGTTCACTAATTTCCCAATTATCTGCAGTTTATAAATATCGAAAGGTTCAATTTTTATTCTATTCCAAATAAAGCCAAATTTCTTATAAACCCTAATTTCTATTTTTACACCTAATTATTTCCAAAAACTAAATCCATAATTCTTTAATCCCAAAAAGACATTAATTCAACTTATGTGCGGAACAAAACTATTATAGTAATTCACACAAAATTTTGTAAAATTCCGAAAATAGGGTTTTCCCACTCTGAGTGGTTTTTCCCGATTAAAAATCGGCAAAACCCGATTGGAATCGGTTTTAACCTATTTTCAATCGGTTAAAACCGACTAGAAATGGTTTTCCAATTTTACCCTCGGCATGAATTGGTTTTACCCGATTTCAAATCGGCTAAAACCGATTTGTGCCCAGAAAACTTGGTTTTCAAGTTTTCTTTCGGGTTTCTTGCTAAACTCCTCCAAAATCCATTTTTCTTGCTTCCTTTTGTTGCAAAATCAACCTAACAACATATAGGCCTTATTTCTAACAACCTTTAACCACTAATTCTTGACAATAACAAGATCAAAACCTAAATTTTCATAAGAATTCTAAAACTTCCAAAACATGAGATATTTCTTAGAAAATCAACCAAAGAATGCATAGATCTCCTTACTGGTATGTTCCGAACCCTTCCTAACACCGAATTCATGGCTACGGAGCCGATTCCTAGCTTTCAAGCTTTGGTTCCAATTTTTCCTTCTTCCTTTCTCCCTTCTTCTTCCCTTTCCTTCTTCTTCATAGCCGTTCTTTTGTTTTCTAGTTTGGTTATGATTTTGGCAGCATTTTGGCAAGGTTGGGGTGCAGGAATGAGAGGAGGGAGGGAGCATTTATAGGCAAAAATGCCTAATACGCCAAATAGCCCGTTCTTATCTCAGAATTTTATTTTTTTTTCAATTCCAGTCCCGAATCGGTTGTTCCCGATTTAGGACCGGTTAAAACCGATTACAATCGGTTTTTCCCTTTCTCGATTCCTCCATTTTCCAATCGGTTGTGACCTTTTCCGAATTGGTTGTAACCGGTTGGAGGTCGGTGAGATATTTTTCCTACTTTTACAAATCGGTTTTTCCCGTTTAAAGGTCGGTAAATCGTTTCGAGAAACGGTGGAATCAGTTTTTCCCGATTTCCAATCGGTAAAACCGTTCACCCTATCTCCAACAATTGGTTTTACCCTTTTCCAATCGGGTAAAACCGGTTGTCTTATCCTTTAATCGGTTTTACTTGTTTTGAATCAGGTAAAACCGGTTAGAACTTTTGATCAATCGGTTTTACTCTTTTCAAATTAGGTAAAACTTATTGGTCCTTTTCTTTTTATTTTTTTTCCATTTTTTCTAATTTGTGTATTCTTTAAGACCTAATAATTTTCTTCCTTAAGCATACTTCTAACCTTACCCTTAATACACATACTACTCTAATTAAAATTTCATATATTTTCTAAGCACATCATATCTTATGAAATTAAGAATGAATTTACATAGATAGAATTTTGAAATTAAAAAAATAAGGGAATTCTTTGGAATAATTTTATAATTACAAAGTTTTCTAAGGAAACTTATTTTATAAGAAATTCCTATAATTTACTAAGTGAAAATATTTTTAAATACCTCAATATACTTTTTTAGAGGTGAATTTTAAATACTAAAATTTACGGGATCCCACATTAACCAATCGATCCGAGTGGTTTTAACCGATCTAAAGACAGGTAAAACCGTTTAGGCTGCAAATAAAGCTTGATCGGTTCTCCCCGATCTTTTTGCGGGTAAAACCGATTGTTTTATGAAAATATAGATTTTTGCAAAATTAACTTAAAACCTTTCATAATTCTTTTTAGTTAATTAAATCATTTTACTTAAATATGTAATTAGGATTTAGAAACACTTGGGATTATAGAAATCGAAAGCTAGAAACATATAGAAATCTAGAATCTAAAGATTTATCCAGATTTACGAATAATGTCTAAACTATGATATTTATGTAATGCTGATTTGCTTACAAAGTATTAGCGATATGAGGTGAGTGTTCTTACCAAAGGGGTTAAATGTTTTAAATAGTAAAAAATGAGTTAGCATGCTTTATGTTAATGTTACGTTTATATCTAGTGATATGCATGCTTATGATTATGACCTTTAATTGTGAAAAGTGAAATATTTGTATATATGCCATATGTGTGTAAATGTTCTTAAATACTGAGTTACGAGTATAAGTGAAATACATGTTCATAGTTGCCATGTGAATGTAATATGTTGTGTACTCATGATTTAGGTGTCAAGCATGAAAAGTGTCTCGTGCACCCATGTTATGTGCTACTTGCGTGTTTCCTATTACTTGCTACTTGAGTGTCCATTTGGGGTCCCTAAAGCCTATTTAGTTCGTTGAAATCGAGCGTGTTAGCATTGGAATTGAACGTTCGACTCAATGGCTGAAGGGTTAGTTTCGGTATTATCTCGAGGTATGCCACATAGTTCCGTGCACCCGTGTATGTGCACTCGTTCATTGGTGTAGTTGACAAGGCGACACACTGTGTATTGTGTCTGCCACCCAGAGAATTCTAACTCATGTAAAGTATAATCGATAATGCTTACCGAAGGTCACATAGATTCTCGTTATAGCTTGCTGGTTGTACTATTTCTATCTTTTACGTGTTCCCCCTTACTTTCTTAGGAAATACGTAATTGTTTATTTGGTAATGTTTTTAATAGTGCGACCTCACTGAGCTATGGAAGCTCCTTAGACATTTTGCATGTAACAGATCCCAGGAGTAATCGCTACTCGTGTGATGCTGATGAAGGCCCTTTTGCTTAGGTTTTGGAATGCTAGTATTGTACTATTACTTAAGAACCTAGCTTTAGCATTTTGAAGTATTATTTGTAATATTTTGACTTAGTGGTTGTTACTTTCAGAAATCTAATATAGCTTGGAAGTTTACGACTTCCTTTAATAAATGAATGTATTATTTACTTAATGATTGCTCTGTATTGCGTGAATGAGTCATGGTGCTAACCAGATAGGTATCCCAGTCGCGACTTTCGCATGAAACAGGGAGGTCGAGGTTGGGGGTGTCACAGCTCCCACCTCTCCTTTTACAAGAGAATGTAATATCCTACAGCAGAATCAATATATATTAGCAATATGGATCTGCTTTCAAAATTATAATAACCTGAATCAGAATTTATAAGTTTACTTGCTGCTAGAAAGTATGAGTTTCTAAATTATATTTTTTGTTGGAAAATTAAATCAAGCTTATTTAGGAAATTCTAGTTTTGGTAGGATTTAATAATTAATTGTTGAGTTTATTTCCAATTTAGATTTGGCTTGTTTTGGGAAACTAGTTTTGAGAATGATTCGGGTAACTATGGGTCTATATAAAGGACCTATGTGGTATTGTTTTCAGTTGAGCTGAGAGTTTGAAAGGTTAAGGTCAGAGTCTTTTGGCTCTTTGTCTTCGGGGGGATTTTTGAGAGCCTTTTGGCGATGTTAGGTTATTGAAGTAATAAGTGTGTAGGTAAAGCAGTTTTAGCTTGTCCCGCCTTTGATTGATTGAGTGAATTTTGTGGATGTAGGTTTTTTAAACATCGAACCACGTTAAATTGTGTGTTATTTGATTGTTTGTTTTGATTGTTCTATTGCGCGTTAATCTCTTTGGGTGATAGGGATATTTTTATATCCTACATATGGTATCAGAGCCAGAATCAAAAGAAGAAGAAATTTAGAAAAATTACAAGCCTTGGTGATTTTGGTGCTGCACAAATATCTTGTTTGAGGGAAAAGGAAAAAAAAGAAAAAAAGAAGTCTGCTGAGAAGGAAAAAAAAAAGTTGATTAAGGAGATTTGGAGTACAGTGTGTGTTTGCTAATTGGGAAAAGAGTGCGAGATTATATTAATGTGAAAAAAAGAAAGGAAAAAATTGATCGTAAATTAGATTGAAAAGAACAAAAAAGTTTTGTGATTTGTGGGTAGATGAGATAAAAGTATGTGACTGCGGATTTGGATTTGGGCTGTGTAATTTTTGGAAGATTAAGAAGAAAACCGTTTGATGAGGAGATTTCATTTTGGAGTATCAATTTGTAGGCTATTGCTGCTGGAGGGAATGTGGAGTATCAAATTGTTATTGTTCTTAGTAAAATCGATGAGTTATTGTCTGTGGTTGCGTTGGAGATTTGATTGGCGATTGAAGTTCGAGATGACATTGGACTTACGTGTGGTCAAAGCTTGATTTAGGCTATGTTGGAAAATTAAATCAAGCTTAATTTGGAAATTCTAGTTTTGGTAGGATTTAATAATTACTTGTTTAGTTTGTTTCCAATTTAGATTTGGTTTTTTTGGGAAACTAGTTTTGAGAATGATTAGGGGAACTATGGTCTATATAAAGGAGCTATGTGGTATTGTTTTCAGTTGAGCTGAGAGTTAGAAAAGTTAAGGTCAGAGCCTTTTGGTTCTCTATCTTCGAGGGGATTTTTGAGAGCCTTTCGGCTATGTTGTGTTATTGATGTAATAGGTGTGTAGGTAAAGCAGTTTCAGCTTGCCCCGCATTTGATTGATTGAGTGAATTTTGTGAATGTAGGTATTTTAAAGATTGAACCACGTTAAATTGCGTGTTGTTTGGTTGTTTGTTTTGATTATTCCGCTACGCGTTAATCTCTTTGGGCGATAGGGATATTTTTATATCCTACATTTTTCTATGAATTGGTGCCAAACTGTCCAGCTTGAACTTGAGTTTCTAAATTCTATTTTTGTCCTGGTTCAATTTTGAATTCTATGTTTCAGGGACCTCTATTCCATAGTTTGTCCTTAATATGTGACCGCGTTCATCCATTTTTTTTTTCTTGCAAAGATAGGTACGGAGAGATCCTGTATTGAATCATAGATTCTCAGCAATGAGAGACACCATTGAATTTGTCATTATCAAATCTCTTAATTATGTGACGAACATAGAAGTGGATCCTGTACAGTGAATCGTATTCATTGTTTGAGGAAGAGTGAAGAGTTTTTAAAACCTTAGTACGAGTATGATCGGCAGAAAAGTAACTGAACCAAGACACTTTTCAAGAGATGATCGAGCATCTTTCATGGTGACTTCGTCGCCCTTGTGTAGATGTATTGGGCTGTAGTTAGATGGAAAACTAAAGGATGTTCATGTGGCATAGGAAATATTTGTTGGATTGAGTAATTTGCGTATTTCTAGAAAAGATGAATGATATATTATCTAAGGGTAAAGCAGATACTAAAAATTTATTTAAAGCATTATAAACTTTTATGCCCTTAACATTTTAACACCTTAAGAAATTTTAAATCTTAGTATGCCTTCAATGAGAATTTTCCCTAAATTCATCTTCTGTAACATCCACCCACCCTAGAATTTTTATCAACCAATTCATTGAATACCCTTTTGGTAAACTAACCATATGAGATGGGTCGTATAACTTCATTCAACAATGAATTTTAAAATTAGGAGTGACTAAAATCAACAATATAAGAAATGATCAAAATCAAAATGATTTTAGAGTGTAGAGTAACGTTGCGAAAATAAAAATAAATAAAAGTTTTGAGTTTCCCCTTAGTGTGCATAAAAATAGCTAAACGCCTTTTGGCCAGGCCCAACAAAGACACAACAAAGACAGAGAAGACTTAGGGCATGTTCTTTAGGCCGTGTTGAGAATGGGTTTGGCCTTTTGGGTTGAGTCCAAATGAGTTTGTGTCCAAAACAAAGAAACAATGTTCTCAACCCAAAACTTGACACATATTCCACCACCACCCTGTCTGCCCCTCCGCCGCCTCACCACCACCGCCGTCTCACCGCCGGCCTAAACCCTAAACCCCCAAAATCCAATTCTTCTTCTTCTTCATCATCATCATCTTTTTCTGTTTGAAGCCAAAAAATTTGAGATTGAATTCCATGTTTCCCCATATCCCCAAAATGGGATGTGAACTTAAGATTCTATTTTACAACCCAATTACAAATAAAGAGAGATTGAGTGCAGAGGAGGAAAAAGAAGAAGAAGAAGAGGAGGAGGAAGAAGATGCAGCCTACGTCTCAACCCGATCCGCCGGCGGCGTGAAAACGAAGAAGATGGCCGGCGGGAAGAAGAGGAAGAAGAAGAAGAAGAAGAAGAAAAAGAAGAAGAAGAAGAAGAGGTCCGGCTTCGCCAGTGGGAAGAAGAAGAAGAAGGGTGGAAGAAGAAGAAGAAGAAGAAGAAGAAAAAGGCAGAGGAGGAAGAAGAAGAAGGGCAGAAGAAGATGAAGAAGAACAAGAAGAAGAAGAAGAAGAAAAAGGCAGAGGAGGAGGATGAGGAAGAAGAAGAAGAAGAAGAAGAAGAAGAAGAAGAGGAAGAAGAAGAGGAGAAGGCCGGTGGCGGTTACAGGCTGCGACGCCCGACGGAGGAGGGTGGCGGCAGTGGGTGATATTTTTTGTAAGGTGAAACCATGTCTTAGTTTTGGGTAAGAAACATTGGGTAGGTTTTGATTTTGGGTTTGAACCCAAAAAAAATGCCAAACCCGTTCTTAACCCGGCCTCAAGAACATGCCCTTAAGCATGAAAAGCCCATAGTCAAGCCTAGGTCAATCAGCAGCTTAGTTCAGTCGAGGTAAGGAAGTAACTTAGGTTAGTAACAATCAAGGTAACCAAACCCGGGACGTTTAGGTCGGAATAACAGTAACAATAACATGATAGCTAGGCGACATTAAGGGGTGGGAATCTGGGACTAATTTCATGCAGGTGTTACTCACGACAATAATTACAAAAGGAGTCATCATAATGAAGGAGCCTTATCCAAGCCATAAATAGCAAAGGAGTTACAAAGGCATTCAAGTCACCAGGAGTGAGGAGGCAATCAAGGTATGCAATCAATGCTCCAGCTCAGCATAGCACAACGGACGTATCAAGGTGAGGCTATAAATACACAGTCACCAGACTAAATCAGGTATGCAATTTCTTATTAGCTTAAGCCCTTGGTCAATACAGCTTATTCCTATACTTTGCTAACTTGAGCGTCGGAGTGGAACAGGGGGATAGCCCTGCTTGTTTCTTGTTTCTTATTCTCATTGCCAGATCTATCGAGAAGACAGTTATTCCCAGCTATAGCCTCAACAATCCAACCCCCATCATTACCCATCGGAGCCACAGCTTCCCAGATCCGAGTTGAGCCTTCAGGATCTTCATCAGTAGACCGAAGCATCTAGATCCGGACGCTTTACGTCACATCAACTGGCGCCGTCTGTGGGGAATGTTTGATTGACTATTTTTTCATCAAATTTTCTCTATAATTTAAAGAATTTTTTTGAAATCATGACGCAAGAACATTTGGTGGCGGATGCTTCTTCTTTCGCTGTTGTCACTTCTTCCACCGCTGCTCCGACAGTTGCCCCCGCCGCTAATGTGGTTCCCATCATTGTTACTCTGCATGTTACACAATCGCGGCCACGTCTTCTGCTTTAGTGGTTTCCACCACCGTGTCCCTCACCCTCAGCAAGAACAGGCTGAGCGAGAGAAGTTTTATCGTTTATTTCCTCATCCGTTTCATTTTGCTAATCCTGGCCCTCGGGCTACCCCTGCTTCTAGTTTGGGGCTTCTTGTTTCTAGTATCACTACAATTGTCCCTGAAGTTATTACTATTGAAGATCTTCATTTTTTGTAGGTCACTTAGCAGTTTCCTTGCCAGTTACTTCTATTACGCATGGTGCCAGTTTTGCTCTTTCCTATCTAATGGCCGGTCCAACTGCAGATTTGAATTCCAGCCTGCCTCCTCCACCCAGATTTTCTGATCTCGCCTCCTGTTGTCCACCTTACCCTGGGTGGGCTTACCCCTTTTCTTTATTTAATCATGTTTCTGGTCCCCCCAGCCTCTCTGCCGCCCCCCCTGTTTACATTACCCTACCCCACACTTATGGTTACCCTATTTCCCGGGTCATTTTGGATTCCTGCCACTCAGCTCGATGGGTTCCCTTTAGCTTTTGGTTTGCCTTTCCCTTTTTTGGTTAGGGGGGGAGGGTGGTAGGAGGTCAGTTATGGTATCCCGGATCTATGGTCCCGTCAAATTTGGCCTAATTTCAGCATTATGGTGTGGTCACAAGCCGGGATGTACAACCTCCTACTGGATATCCTCCTTTGTTCAATCTAAGTTATTATAATAGGGCTAGTACGGGGGGTTTGGTAGCTGGGGGGGGGGTCGTTGCCTAGTTATCCTGGAATGCGGGGTTTCAACCAGGTCAGATGGGATATACCCAGCCAGAATAATAAATCGTGCTACTAATCAGACCTTGTTACATAGACTTAAAACTAGATAAAGGTAAGAATTGGGTGGAACAACTACCTTATGTATTGTGGTGTCACTGAACCACATATAAGTCTGCCACTGGGAAGGCTCCTTTTGAATTAACATTTGGGGTTAACGCAGTCATACCCCCCAGAAATACAGAGCAATGTACCTCGGGTCATGCATTTTGAGAGAAATCAGAATTAAGGAAATTTAAGGCTTAGTTTGGATTTGTTAGAAGAAGTTCGGGACACAACATATGAACATCAGATAAATTATAAGAATTTGGTTTGACAACACTTTGATGAGCGGGTAAGCCATCGAGCCTTTATACCTGGTGATTTAGTCTTGCAAAGCAGAGCTATCCACAAACAACAAGATCAAGGAAAGTTGGTATCTAATTGGGAAGGACCATATCAAGTAGTGGAGGCTCGGTCTACAAGTAGTTATGTTTTGGAAGATTTACAAGGCAAGTTAGTTCCTCGGGCTTGGAATGCAGTACACTTAAGAAAATACTATGTATGAGCAGAAAGTTGACAAAATTCATGATTGGAAAAGCTAAGTTAAATCATTTGTTCAAAAAGTTATGCCTGAAAACCCATCCGCCGACCCAACAAAAACAGGTATAGTATATCCAAAAAAGTAGGGAAAAGTGTTTTCTAAACATAATTAAAGAAAAATCAAGCTGGGGGAGCTTGGGAAATGGCTTCCTGTTCGGCCTACGCACCAGGTCGACAACCTCTCCTTTTCTGCCTCTTTTGGAAGCAGTATACCCGTGTCCTGGCATTCCTGCTTCACCTCATAAATCAAATCATAAGGGTCTTGATCGGGAACCATTAAGGATTTGTGGGCAAGGGACTCCTCAAGCAACCCTTCCACCAACCTGAGGTCTCTCTCATCCCAGCACAAGGTGTAGCCGCACTGGATCAACTCCATGAAGCGACTATTCATCAGCTCCAGCAAGGGTCCTTCCTTGAAAGCCTTTAATGCGGCCTGACGTGCCTCCTCCACTTTTGCCAGACCTAGTAGCCCGGACGACCTTTCTTTTTCCTCCAACAATGCCTTCTCCAAGTTGCTGACCTTTTCCTTCAAGCTTCCGACCTCCACCTCCAGCCCTCTCGCCTTGGTCTCCAAATTGCTCGCCTTAGTACCAAGTTTTTGATTTTCCTGATAGAGCTCAGTATTTTTTGATTGGAGGTTGGTGACCCTGCTGGACTCCATGCCAAGCTTCATCTTGAGGTCATCTATTTACTCAGTCGGCCTTTTCAGCCTTTCTTGCTCATAACTCTGCGAGAGGATATCCAGAGCTATGGTTCTCTTTGCTGTAGCTCTGTAGTTTATTCTGACCTATAACATGAATTACGCACTATCTTGGTTTTTATTCAAATATCAAAGTAAATTCAGAGAGTAAGCTCGGAATTCAAATCTTACCCGCTTAATATGAGAGGCAATAAGGTTTTCTTCCTGGCTGACATCCCTAGCCAAGTCATTCATCTTTTCCACCTTCTGCTTCATCCGGTTGCTTGCCTCAATAATCTCCCTAAAGGAACTATAAGAGTCATTCATTATCTCGGTGTAAGGCATAAGGTCCCCAACCTGGGGCTTTGATAGATGAGGCTAGTATATCGGCAGAGCTAATGAGGTTGGCCTCTTTTTCACATCCTTCAGGATGATCATTCTTTCCTTGGTCGTAGAATCCAGTGGCCCCAGCAGCTCATCCGGGCTAGGAACTTCAGCCGCAAAGGTTGGGCCCATTAATAAAGGAAGATCTGGGTGGGTCTGCAAAGCTTTGGCTTTCTTTGCAGCTTGGATTTCTACGGGGGTCAGTCGAGCTTTCTTGGAAGCTCAAGGAATCAGGGCTTCAGTCGGTTGAGAGACTTCTGGGCTGGCATCCTCCCCTTGGCTTAGATCAATTTTCGCAGCAGGCTTTTGAGTAGAGCTCAAGGTAGTAGTCAATTAACGGTTAGACTTCCGCTTTCTGCCAAATCCACTAAACCCACCTGTAAGGTAAGACACAAAGATATAAGCAACACTGACCTAAAATCACAATTCTATAGCTAAGGCTTAAGTATAGATTATTACATTCACCCTCGATATTGGGGGCTTGGCTTAGCCTAGCCCAAACTAAGAAGGCCTTCGTAGGATACGAAACTGAGTATTTATGAGGGAAGGATTCTAATACCCTGCACTACGACATCATTATAGGGTCGAATGTATCTCAGGTTTGGCTCTTCGGCAGGATTAAGCTCTTCCATTTGCAGGGAAGGTTGGCTTCATTAGCCTTTACTATGAAGAAATGAGATTTCCAATTTTTTTTGGCGTCGGGAAAGTCGGTTATTAGGGAAGGTCCATTTCTTCTTTTATGCAAGGTTATCCAGCTCAGCCCTAGGGGATATTGGCGGATAGTGTAGTATTGAAGAAGTAGACCTAGGGAAGGTCAGACTTTGGCTCCACAACAAACACACAGGAAACCAACTAGAAACCTAAAGGCATTGGGAACGAATTGGCTCAGCCTGACCTGGAAATGATCACACAGCTTGGAAAAGAAAGCTCTGGTGGGGAATCGTAGCCCATACTTTGTGTGTTTTTCATAGATAGCAATCCAACCATTAGAGGTACTATTAACTCGTTCTTTAGCGGTAGGTAAGCGGGTCAGAACGGTCGGATCAATGTAGTGGGCTGACAGTAGGGTTTCCAACTCTTCTAGGGTTAACTCACTGGCAATTTCATCCGGGTAAAATCTAAGAGGGGTGGCGGCTGTAACTACCGGAGGCACTACAGGAGTGGCGGAGTCCAACATAATTTCGTAGTCAGGAAGAGCGGTACATTCTAGCATTGAGTTCTTATCGGTAGCTAAAGCATTCGTGGTCGAGGGAGTAGTTAAGAGATTTTTGAAGCTTATATCAGTCGGGATGGACGGAGCTATGGTGGATAGACGAAAAGGGATGGTGGATTGAACTAGGGGCACTGAAGATCTAGGCCTAGATGGGGACTGACTCAATGTAGCTTCAGAACTTAAAGTAGGTGAAGGAGAGGGAGGAAGGGACTGACATTTGTTAGGGTTTACGGGAGGGAGGCCGGTAGCAGAACTTCTCTTGTCAGCCATGAAGGTGCTTCAAATGTGGCGGAGATACGGCGGTGGTTGTAAGGAAGATGAAGGCACGAGACAGTTTGGAAGCAAAAGGAATTTCTGATAGCGTAAAGGCAAAAGAGTACGGGTTTGGGGTTTAAATGCTCATGGCACGGTAGTTGGCAAAAAGAGAGACTGAATCAAAAAGATAGGTAAAATTAAAAGAAGAAAGTGGGAATGAGAATTAAAGCAATACGTAGAAAGTTGAACCGCTTATGTCGGGGATCGTGTTACCATCATTGTGTTGGCAGAATCACTTGACCAGTCCTTTCATATCCCATCCATGCATAGCTCGGTGTCACTAGGTTAGGTTGCAGAGGCAAACATCTAGTCAAGTTCTTTCAATCACTCATTACAAACATTGTTAGGTCGGTCCATCTGGCATGGCATAATGCTTTACAATTGTCCCTTATTTCAGATAGCATTAGGTCGGCAAAGTGCATATTAGGTCAGGTAAACCTTAGCATGGGTTTTCAGAGCCATATCATAGATTAGGTCGGACAAGAAATTCGTAGGTCGGATACATGTTAGATACCCATCGGTAAGTTCAGATAGAGGGGAAAAAAAAAGAAGAAAAAGTTAAGCATTATGCTTTAGCTAAGTTCAGGTAAAACACATTACTGGGGGGCTTGTTGGTGTGAATAAAAATAGCTAAAAGCCTTTGGGCCAGGCCCAACAAAGATAGAGAAGACTTAAGCATGAAAATGCTATAGTCAAGCCTAGGTCAATCAGTAGCTTAGTTCAGTCGAGGTAAGGAAATAACTTAGGTCAGTAACAATCAAGGTAACCGAGCCCGGGACGTTTAGGTTGGAATAACGGTAACAATAACATAATAGCTAGGCGACATTAAAGGGCGAGAATCTGGAACAAATTTCATGCAGGTGTTACTCACAGCGATAATTACAAAATGAGCCATCATGATGAAGGAGCCTTATCCGAGCCATAAATAGCAAAAGAGTTACAAAGGCATTTAAGTCACCATGAATGAGGAGGCAATCAAGGTATGCAATCAATGCTCCAACTCAGCATAGCGTAACGGACATATCAAGGTGAGACTATAAATACTCAGTCACCAGACTCAATTAGGTACGCAATTTCTTATGAGTTTAAGCCCTTGGTCAATACAGTTTATTCCTGTACTTTGCTAACTTGAGCATCGTAGTGGAACAGTGGGGATAACCCTGCTTGTTTCTTGTTTCTTATTCTCATTGACAGATCTATAGAGAAGATAGTTATTCCTAGCTATAGCCTCAACAATCCGACCTCCATCATTACCCTTCTGAGCCAAAGCTTCCCAGATCCGAGCTGAGCCTTCAGGATCTTCATCAGCTGACCGAAGTATCTAGATCCGAACTTTTTATGTCACATCACCCCTATTTACCTTCTGTTCAAATAGTGATTCATAAATAAATGAGTTTTCCCTATTTTCATAACTAATATATTTATATGATGAGAGTTTTCTTAAAATTCTCTTTTGGATTCAGTATGAATAATAAATATACTTTGGAATCTCCTTGTTTTTTTGGAATGAATTAAATGATCCTTTTTAGATAAATTTGATTTGTAATTTTGATTTTGAATCATATTATGTTGCTTAATTTTTTTTTTCCATTTTACTAATATCTATTGAGTTTATATTCAACCTTACCGAATTAAAATTAGGATTGCTAGTTCTGAGAAAAAAAGACCTAATGGGTTTAGCTTTATAAATAGAAGTAAAAGAAAATCAAACTTTTTGATGCCTAATATTCCATAGATAGTCCGAACTATATAGGAACAATAATCAATTTTAGCCGTATATCCTTCGATTAAGTTTCGATGCTAAAGTCTGTTATTAACATCAAAAGAGTTTAGGGTGGTAAAAACTAGCCTGTCTTTTCTTCACCTCTTCCTCATGATAAAGGAAATATTTACAGTTAAAGCAACTAGTAGAAAACCAAATAACTAGTTGAAATTGGATCTTTACAATTTCAACTAGTTATCCCTGGGTGATAAAAACTAGTCTACCTCATAAAGGAAATATTTATAGTTAAAGCTACTAGTAGAAAACCAAATAACTTGATGAAATTGGATCTCTACAATTTCAACTAGTTTTCTTCTTTACAATTGGTTGTAAGTATGTTATCCCTGAGTGTTGAAGTACGAAGAAAACCCATTAAAGAGAAGTTAACATTTTGATAGGTCGGCCCAAAGAGGTGGCCAACATGGGTAACCGTCCAAGGCCTAATCAGTTTAGGGGCCATATTTATAAATTATAATGTAAATATGTATATATATATAAGCAAAATCAACCCGATAAGCAATTAGAAGGGTGATGATGGCTTCAACATGGAGGACCCGATAAGAAAAATCGACCAAGGGGGTGCTGTACGGTCAGAGTTGGGACCTGATATCATCGTCTAATTGTTGGAAGCATTTCCAGTATAAGATTTCGGTGGAGCTACCTCCATCCTAGTAGACTCGGTGGACAAGTTTGTTGGCAATCACCGCTTTGGTAAGCACGACATCTACAACTGTGGTCTGGTCAGGGGTAGGGTCAGTGTGGGAGAAGGTGATGGTTTCTTCGGACTGGAGGTGGCGTGTTCTATCGTCATAATCGAGGATGGTCCGAATTCGGAATCTACTCCGGTTGAACCCCCAATGCGGGCGTATTCGGAATATACTCTCACTCATTGGTGTTTCCCTTCATTTCTATCATCCTCCCCTTCTCTTGGTCTCTTATCTTCTTTTCGTGGCCAGGTGATTTGTGATACCCCCGCCCCGACCCCATTTCCCGATGTGCCGTTCCTTCGAGGGAGTCCAGGCCGGTCCAGGGACAGTGTCATTCAGGGCTCGCACCCAACAAGTTGATACATATAATTGTAAAAATATAATATTACTTTTATCTGAATACAATTCAATCAATAGTTCTTAAAGCAACTTATCCAAATGCGGAAGCTAAAACATTATTTAGGACGGTCAACGACCAAATTATCCCTTAATCGAAACAATCATTGGCTAGGCTTATTTATTACAAAATAAACTCTTAGCACTGTTGCAGCAAACATCGGCATGACATTTAATGAACAATAAGTCATACCTAATTAAGCACCTGAAAAAATAGGTTTATGAAAGGGGTGAGCTTCACTAAGCTTAGTGAGAAACCTCGGTTTCTATATAAAATTCCTACTTAGACAAAAGGTCTCAATTTTCAAAGCGATTATATAGACATGGCATTACAATTTATGCATCAATATTCATAGCATTCATAGCATTACAATTCATGCGTCAATGCGGAAGCAAGCAATCAATCAATCATCTCTATAATCATGTAGCAGAGATATATATGGCAATATGTCATGGTCTTAACCATATACAACAACTAATCTATCAATTCACCCGTAGGTATTCAATCCATCTGATTTCTATGTAGCTTTATCATCTAAAGCTAAGGCGATAATTAAGAATACGATCTAGCGATAGGTGGTAGTTTTAGGTTGTTTGCAAACACCTCGATACCCAAGCGGTGACAGTACCAGTAGTAGGCGGAGTTCCCAGCGGCAAGGGGTTTTGGATCCCTGGTTGTATACTTGCAACCCTTAGTTTCCCCTTTAGAGATGCGTTGAGTAAATGCAACGTGGCCTCACCACACACGACAATACATGTGGGCCATTACAATCGATCAATTAAGACTAGATGTGCGCACAGTCTTTTATCTGGTTTAAGGTCTCATACCTTTTCTCTTATCATGCAAACATGACATCTCTAGAATGCTTTCATGATTCCTAAACATGTCAATATGTAATGCAATAACCTAGTAATGGCATAGGTATTAGGCATATACTATTTACACCTAGAAGTATATCATGCTTCTCTATAGCGTACAATCAATCATGCTCTTAATCAATAACAATTCATGCGTCAATAATCATTCAATATGCATACATGCTTGTACTTATATTCAGCAAGTAGGCAACTCAAAGCATACATTTATGTATAGCATAGCAATTCAAACAATCAATTATGGCATACATCTCATATGTAGCAATTCAATCCTATTTCTATGCAAGTGCGGCGTGGGCAACCTCTTAGTTTAGCCGATTAATTAAGTTTATAGTTCACTCATACTATATATAGTTCAATTAAACTTTTACAGAAATATCGAGTAAATCCCTCACCTTTCTTAAGGCGTGAGTGGTTGACGGTTGACGGGTTCGCTTCTCGGTCAATGGTCAATTCTTGCATTACGAGCGTTCTATTATAAGTCAACTATGTTTTGACTTTAAGGTTTGGCTTTATGTTTTACTCTTGATTTGACTTTAACATTTAGGTTAACTATGGTCTATGGTTAATGGTCAAAGGTCAATGGTCAATGGTCAATGGTCAAGAATAAGGTCAAGTTCCCTAAGGCTAGTAACATTAAATACTTTTTGGGTGAATTCAGGATTAAGGTAACTTTAGGGATAAAGTTCCATTTCAGAAATAAGGTAAAATTCGGTTCTGGACTACGTCCGATTTCCTATCCGACTCGCATGAAAACTCGCATAGGGGTTTTCATGTTCTTTGATTTTTAGGCTCTAAAAAGGTTCAGAAAAATCATTTTCAGAGTTCTGTATGAGTTACTGTCCGACTTGAATGACAACTAGTACAGAGGGTTTCATGTTCTTCGGGTTTCAAGTTTTGAAAGTTCAGAAAATCATTTTCAGAGGCTTGTCCGAGTTCCTGTCCGACTCAGACACTAACTCGTACGACTGGTGAAGTTTTCCAGAAACTTTTGGTTGTAGATACTACTTTCAGGCTATATTTTAACACTGTTCCAGATCATTTTTAACCAAATTAAAATCATAGATTTAAAGTCTAGCATACAGGCAATACTTAGAAGCTTTTACTTTGCATAACGAATTACTTTAACATATCTAAATCTTGCTCCGAACAAGGCTCGGAACACTGTTTCTGAACATGTATATTTTCCGGTTTCGACTTTTTGACTTAATTACTACAGATCGTTTAACCGTTATAGGCATCAATCTTAAACATGTTTAACATTCAATAAAGCTAATAACATTCTAAGAATATACTTTCTATGGATTTATTAAATACAACATTGATTTACTTATTTTTCAAGTTTCATAAGAATTCATGCTTTTCTTAAATCCAATCTCAATCTAAACCACAAATTAAGACTTACCGTGTGGTCCTTAGATTCCCATGAACTCACAGAACTTCAATGGAGATGGTAGAAGTGGCGGTTGTGGTTGCTCACGAAAGCAGTTCTCCAAACTCTTCTCACGAACCTTTCTCTCTTTTCTAGCATTTTCTTTAAGAATTTTCAAGCTTTTAATTTATGATTTAAGGTTGTATTTATTAGCAACCAGTAGGTTTAGGGTAATTCAGAATCTTGGGTAGTTAAGGTACGTTCAAATCCGGTAGTTTCCTTATATCGGATTAATCTCAATTTCCCATTCCTTATTTATGGATTCTATTTCCGTTTTGTGCTGTCCGAGTTTCTGTCTGACTCGGATGGAAACTTGCACGATGCGATTTCTAGATTATTTTCCTTTTCGTTTTTCCTACTTTCCTTATGTTATTTTAGGATATCTTTTATACCCACTTTAGCTCTCAATCAATCAATTTATGCAATCAATCGATCAATCAATCAATCAGGTAATCAATCAATTATTCAATCAAGCAATTCAATCAATCAATTATTCAATCGAGCAATTCAATCAATCAATTAAGCATTTAATCAATACGTAATTTTCTCTAATTACGTCACACAATTAAAAAGCAAGTAAATGTCTATTTTACCCTTTATTTGTCTTAAAATCCTAGTCTGAAATTATGGATTCTCACATGATTTGCTGACGGTTGTCATCCGATCTCTTATAGTTAGTTTTCTTATCATTGTTGGACTAGCCCTTGCTTCTGTTATTACTGGGGTAGTATTTTTTGGCTCATTGGACAAAGTTGCTCAGTTGGCCAGTCTTTATGCTCTATTCTAATTCACGGTGGAGCTCCTTGCAATCATCCGTGTCATGGTCGTGGTCATTGTAGAATTTGCAAAAAAGATCGAGGTTCCGGTGGAAGGGTGGGGTTTGGAGCTTGGTTGGAGGCTTGAGAATGTTCTTGTTGGCAAGCATGGTGTAAATTTCTCTTGGTGTTCAGTTAAGCGGGGTGAAGTAAGGTATACCTCGGGGTTTTTGGTTGGGTACCTACCGCCCAACCGGTCATGGACATTTCCCGTTCCCCAAAAGTTGGTTTGATCCCAGAATTTATTGCTTTCGGTCAGGACAGAAAGGGCTTTCACCTTTTTCTAGGATTGCCTCTTCAAGTTTGGCATGTTTGTCGGCACGGCGAATGAGTTCACTTATGGTTTGAGATGGGTATAAGATGAGTGCTTTGAAGGCATCGCCTTCCTAAAAATCGCTAATGAAGGCGAAAACAGCAGTCTAGTAATGTAGACCAACCACTTTGAGGCATTCATTGTTGAAATAGTTGATGTAGTTCTACAGGTGTTCACCTGGAGCTTGGGACAGAAAGCAAAATTGGGCCCCATTCTTGCAATACTTCAGTTGTTAAAGGAAATTGGTATCAAACTTGGTAGCAAAGTCACCCTAGGAGGAGATGCTGGCGGGAGGTAGGCTATCGAACCATAGGCGGGCTTTACCGGTCAATGTGGTAACAAAATGCTTGCACCAGAGGGGTTTGGGGGGGGGGGGGGGGGGGGGGGAACTATGAATATCTAGTATTGCCATCTTATGAGTGAACGGAAGGTTGCCGGTTATCTTATTGATAGGCGGAAGGTAGGCAATCTCATGGGTGGGTGGAAGGGTAGATTTTGCTTTGTTAGCAAATTGTTGAATGCGTTTTATTAGATGTAGATGTTGAGGCTGATCCAGTGGAAGACATTTTTAAAACTGAAATTTTCAAGAACACAAATTAATAATTTTTAAGACTTCAATTCATTTCAATTTTCATACTGACTAAAGAAAAAGCCACAGTCACAAATCAACAAACCCACACAAAATTGACAGTAAAAACAAGTGCATTGCAGGTTGTGGAGCAACCAAAAAAAAAATAACAACAAAGAGAGAAAAAAAAAAAAAAAAACAGCAGGGTAGCAGAAAAAAAAAATATATAGCAGCAGCCAGCAACTAGCGACATCAACAAAAAAAGAAAACAACTAAGCATTTGACTTCACAGCATATTAAAAAAAAAGATGAAAAACATAATACTTCTTGCGCCATTCACCAAAATCACCACTTCACCTCACCTAAGTTATAACTCAGCATTTGATAGGCATCATAGGATAAACTCACAAATCAACAAACCCAAACAGAACTGACAACAAAACAAAGTGCATTGCAGGCTGTGAAGTAACCAAAAAAAAAAAAAATAACAGCAGAAAAAAAAAAAAAAAGCAGAGCAGCAGAAAAAAAAAAAAAAAAAAAAAGTAGCAGCAGCCAGCAACTAGCGACATCAACAAAAAAAGAAAACAACTGAGCATTTGACTTCACAACATAATAAAGAAAAGATGAAAAGCATAATACTTCTTGACCCATTCACCAAAATCACCACTTCACCTCACCTAAGTTCTAAGTTCTAACTAAATATTTGATAGGATAAAGATAAACCAATAAAGATAGGAATTTAGGAATATGGCACTTACCCATAAGCTGGTCGACCGCCGACGGTACGCTGCCACGGTGCTTCAACTCAAGCTCTGCTCTGTCTCTGTGCTGCACCAGTGCACCACCTCCGTTCCCGAATCTCGTTCCCGCAAAATTAGGGCAAGGAAATGATGGAAAATGAGAGTGGAAGTGGACTCAGTGGGAGTGGGACTGAACTCTGAAGGCGTGGACTGAAATTTTTGGGCCAAAAAAAACCAAAAGCCATAATGAGATTGGATTTCTAGGCTAAAATATAGAGCCCAAAAAAATTTCATAGGATCGGTAAAAATCGTAGAAGCTTACGATTTTTCCAATCCTAGCCGATTCCAACAATTCTACAGTGACTCCAGCAATACGACCGATTCTTGAGCGATTCAAAACATTTTCACGGTGTTGGGTCGTAGAATCGCACGAGCGAGATTTTAACAACTATGACACACACTCATCCTCGGGATTTTCACGCTATTGCGGCATCACCAAGTCTCCACCTTTTAACTCAAAATTCAAGAGAATGAAGACTCAGCCTTAGGCTCTCTGTTTTTCACAAGCCTCCTCGAACTCTGGCATCTCCGATAACCACCTTTTTACTCCAAAATAAAAAAAGAACAAACCGAATCTCGGGATTTCTATGCTGTTGCGGTATCGCTGAGCCTCCACCTTTTAACTCCAAATTAGATAGAATAAAGACTAGTAGTGGGGTTAGAGTGAAAATCTCTCACTTAAAATTTCCTTTGCAAAACTTCCATGCTACTTACGAAGAGAAGTGACCAAATCATAAATCTACTCAAAGATTTGTTGAATTCCAAGCCGTTTACTGGAATATTGAGAACACAAGGAGCTCATTGATAATTTTTGGTGAACTCTAGCAGATTAGCGATGTTCCCGTCGTGTCGGGTCTAGCAATATCTTCAACGGGCTTCATTCATTTTGCCAAATTCAACTTTATATGGTTTATCTAGCTCAATTAATAGTGGTTAAACCCCTTTTGGAGTTACTTGTTCGCGCTTCTCCGAAATCCCCGATTTTGGATTATCGGGCTAGGGCTACTATTTGGGGGTTGGATTTTCTTGGTCAAATTGACCCAGTTCTGCGTTCGTGATCCAACTGTAGGGCCAATGACTAAGGAAGCTAATCTTTCTGGGTAGCTGAGGTGCCGAGTTGAAGAATGGTGCTGAAATGGCTGTGTTGATGTGTAGTCCTTTCGGCTAGGCGACACCAAAACCCTAGGTCTACGGTAACTATTCCGATGCTATTAACATTCAACAGCTCGTAGAAAGTCTCGGTCTTTCATTCAGAATTTATATTCCTGTCCAGTTGCTTCCTTTCAGCTAAGTACAATTCTTCTAGCGTCAGTTCTTCATTTCTTGTGCAGAATTTCTTGCTAGTTTTTCTATGTATTAGCATTCTTTGAACTAGGATGTAGTAATTTGGATTGTGTATGTAATTTGATTCTGGAATTGCTACTACTGGTTCTATTTTACTACTGTTTAGTTTCAGTGTGTTGAATTTGGTTGTTATTAGTTGATTGTTTAGCAATTGTATGACCCAAAATAAACAAACCCACAAGAAAACCAAAAAGGCTTCGATAGTAGAAAGCCCAAAGCAAGAATTTGGATCAATCAATTAAGTTTGATCAAAAGATTAATTCATTACACGGTAACCGAAACAAAGCTTAAATAATAAAGCTTAAGCAAAGCAATAAACGAAAGCTTTCTACCTGAAGCAAAACAACTTCAATGTCGGAAACCAAAACAACCGCAAGGCTTATATTTAATCTTTGTAATTTTCTCTGTGTTTACAATAGCAACCCAAGGCATATATTGATAGGCTAAGCTATCCCTGAATCCTACACTAATTCAGATTGAAACTATTTCCTAAAACAATTAGGTTTCCTAAAACAAATACGAAACCAAATAGGAAACAAACGAATAGGAAACATTAACCGAATAGGAAATAGAACTAATAGGAAACTTAGTTTAATTATTCTACATAGCCTCCCTTAAACTAAGTTCGCACCGTTAGCCATACACTACAAGAAAAGTGACCTATTGTGACATATTTACATGCGACATTAATGTAGGCGTCGTGAATATACCACACTTTTGCATTTGTGTCTTATATTTGCGACATCTTTGTGTCATTTAATTATTGCGTCGCACTTTTGTGGCATAGATTAGACACTTTTTTTTGGTCTCAAAATTGCAGCAATTTATTTGCGACACTTCAATAAAATGTAGAAATTAGACAGCACAATTATAATTTTGTCGCAAATTCGGGGCACAATTGCTTCATATTATTAGAATGTCACAAATTAGCGGCATAATTTGCGACATTTTAATTTATTGACTTAAATTTGCAACATTTTAATTTATTGACTTAAATTTGCAACATTTTAATTTATTGACTTACATTTACGACATTAGCTTTGCGACACTATCCTAGAATGCCATAAATTAGCCACACAAGTTTGTTAATGACGCAAAGTTGGCTCACACTATACGTATGTTACACATTTGTGACAATTTTCGGTATTAAAATCAATTCTTACAAATTTTTTGCAACACTGAAATGGTATACCTTAAATTAATGGAAAAATCTATGTTATTCAATTTTAATTGCTACAGATTTTTGATTTTCGTTTTTAAAAAATGCAATTATTTGTCATAAATAGCTAACACAATCAAATTTATGATGCAAATTTTTATAAATGCTAGTTAGTTTGTAACACTCAGCGAGAAACAACATATGCTTTGCAAATAAATTTAGTTTCAATTACTTGCGCATATGTTTTGGGAATGTGTATTTAATTCTAAATGTTAGAAATTACTCCTTTTCCATTAGAATAGTACAATTACGCTTACAAAAAATTGTTCCAATAAAAGTCTTTTTTTCTACAGCTTTTATACCAACCTTTTTATATTTATTGGTGTGGGCATTAAAAACTTTTAATACTGTTGCATTAAATCAAAGACTAATTTGTCCTTTTCAATAAGCCAATACTCAGTTTGCTCATGTTTGGTGTGCATATTCTCTGCGGTTGGATTTCACTAACACCACTGTCACAGATTTTGCAGAATGATTTAATAGTTGTGGCTCCATGGCAATTAAATACGTCTAACAAGGTGTTCTGTTTTGCGGATTCATGCATTATCCATACTATCTGGACTTTTCACGCTGAATTAGTGGGCAGCAATTGTCTACAACTCGTAAAGGTTTTAACTTATATAGATTTGGTCCCTCTTCAATTTGAGTCTCATTGTACTGATCTAAAATTTCTTAAGTCTTGCTTTCAATGTTTTATGGTTTTTAAAGTTTGCATACCAGCAAATCACTTCTCTTTTGTCCATGATATACTAAGTGTTTCAATCTAATAAAGTGCACTTTTATCTCCAAAACAATAAAATAAAAAAATTACCACATTCATCTTCTAAAGGTGCTATAAAGTTGAAAACAAAGACCTAAGAAAATTTAGATCAGCAAAAAGAGACTAGTTGAAGAGGTGGACTGTGCACACTTCTCTTTTGTCCATGATGTACTAAGTTCTTCAATCTAATAAGCAATTTGATCTCAAAAAAAAAAAAGAAAAAAAAATTACCACACATTCATATTCTAAAGTTTCTATAAAGTTGGACAAATCTAAACTTTCACATTCATGCATATATTGTACGTAAATTTGTTGCTCTTATAGTACATAAACTTTACTAACTTTAGCATTAAGAGTAAGAGGAATTATAAAACCTCACAAACAATTCCAAATATGCTCGGTAAAATTAAGCAACTAAGACCACTGGGAGTCTTATTGTAGTATATCATGCAACCATTTAAAAGTACAAATCCATGGAGTTAGGCGAAGTCAGAGTTGTTTAAAATGTCAAACTTGTCAAGATCATCAAAATATGGATGCTCCACTGATTTCTTTGTTGAAATCCTCTTTGATGGTTCCTTATGCAACATATCCTACATAAAATGGAATGAAGTTCTAAAACTTACATATAAACATGGTTTAGACATTATGTAGTTAGTGAAACTAAATTTTTGAACTTACAGATAATATGTTCAGCCCTTCCTCATCTTGATTAGGAATAACATATGAAAGTTGTTGAGGGCTCCATTGAGGAAACTTATGCCAGTTTGGCAATTTGCCCAACCCAAGCCATACATTTTCATTTGAGGTACCTAATAATCTAATCAACACAAGTATAATTAACACTAAAACTTAATGTAACCCAAAAGAAAAGCAGTGAAGTGAGGGATAATTAATCAAATTAAACATGAAAATACGTAGCAGTTGTTGCAAAACAAAATGCCCTAGCAAAAGGGCTTATTTGGGGACAATCTTAAGCGAAATTGTCTTACGTCCATCACGATATCTCCAATCTGACGGTAATCCTTGAGATCATGAATCCAGGACGTTTTAAGGCAATAATTTCCCCGTTCACCTTCTCTCTTGCTCTGAAAACTTTCCCATAAGTCCCTTCTCCATCTTTCTCAGAACTAGGACATCGGTTGTCTTCTATTGAGAGGCCTGCATCTGGAGCTACAGAACATGATGGCTTCTCGATCCCCAAAGCAGGGGCTTTGGAGGAAGTAGAAACTTTTTGAGGATATAGATGTAATTGTTTCCTCTTCGGGCGAGGTAGAAGAATTTCAATTGGTTTGACCGTGGCGGCATCTCCATTGCCAGACTCACGCACCACCTAAATCATTAAAACCAATCATAAATCAGAATAACAACACTCATAAAACAAGAAGTTAGTAGGTTGCACGCCTTAAGTCATAAAATTGTATGACTTACATCTACAGGCAGCACACAGATACAATATGAGATAATGGATATTGGTATAAATTAGGAAACCTTAGTAAAAAAAACTTCCGAGCAAGACTTCAAATTTGCACTGCAGTTTTCGTTCCCACATGCTCTGCAAATCGATAAGATCAGTAAACCTTAGTAAAAAACCTTTAAGCATGACTTCTAATTTGTACATGCAGTTTTTTTACCCAAATATACTCGGCAGATCGTTAACATCATATTTGTTATACAGCCCAGAAAGCCAAAGAACTACAATATGAATAATATCACACCTTTTATACGCCTCCAGGCTCGGCCATACGACTTCAAAGCTACAAGAAACTTGTTATGTTCCTTTTCTGTCCACCTTTCTCTTTGTTTGGTGATTGTGTATAGCTTCCTGACCTACTTGTCAAGAATTGGAACAATGAGAAACATAGATGTTTATTTTAAATACTATATGTTCAATTTCAATTTCTATGACCAGCATAAACATGCATCTTGAAATCCTAATCACCTCTAGAGTGAAATTGCCCTCAACTGGATGCTCTTTAAGGAAGAGGCATCTACATCCATAGGTACTTGGTTGAGAAAGGGAAGTACAGTGCCTGAGTCAATGCTTCCACTCTCGTCCTACAATATCCAGTTTGAAATAGTGTTACAAAGATCTTAATTTTCCACAATCAAAATTGAACAAATCCAGCAATTGTTTTACATGGTTAACCAAACAGCAACTTGAGAATTCCAAGGTACAAAACATCGTTTGACACAAATCGTAAATCAACTCAGATGTTTTCATTAGTCTCATAGCTTGTGAAGCTAAATGTTCACCATCTCATTTGGTAGTTCTATCCACCATTTATTTATAAACAAAAAAACATAAACAACACTATATCAGCAATTATTTCGTTAAGCCTGAGTTTTAAATACGCACAAACATTTGAGTGGCACAAATTAGTCCATATCCGTATAAACTTCAATCAGTCAATGGTTTCCAAATTATAACATTACAAACAAATAACCAGGCTCATAATAGTAAAACCAATTTGAACTAAAGCTGACTTTCATACAAAATTTTCCTCTTTTATTTCTTAGATGATTCAAAAGATGAACCTCGGATCCACTCCTGAGCAACTGTGGAATGAAGGGGTTAACAGTGAAAGTGTTGAAGAAAGCTCAATGCTTTTTCCCTAATAAGATCCATATATTGAAACTTTAAACAGAAGTCAATTTTTACTTCTCAATTTTCATTATGTTCTTTCATATGAGGTTCTCGGCAAAATAAAAGTTAGATCACTCAAGGATATGAAAAGAACTCTTTCTCAAGTTACCTAATTTGACCTTAAACTTTTGTCCACTTCAAGCGAAACGAAGAATTTTAAGGTCACAAATTTGAGAACTTCTGCAATTGCAGTGATTACTAACTTGAGGCTGTAGGACTACTTCCCCACAAAAGAAACAAGCAGACTCCTTAGCTAAGCAAGTACAACAAGCAACTTAGTCAATTGTCAAATCCACCTAAGATAGGATTCCAATCGTATATTTAACCGACGACAAGCATGAATATGCAGGAATGTCATGCAGGATAGATGATTTTTTCTTTGTTTATATCTTTTAAAACCATAATAGAGGTATATAAAGTTTGAGTCATCCTAGAAAAATTAGAAGCTTAGAACAACAAAAATAAAAAAGCAAAACGGCAATCCCATTCTTAGGCATGAGTTTGAAACATCGATCTTCACCACCTGCATGGAATAATTACGACTGTAATATACACAAATACACACTTTTCATAATTCAAAGAACAAAATTGAGAGTGAGAACTGAGAACTCCGAGTCAGAATAGAAGATGAATAGCCTTTTTCTCAAGACAATAACAACAATGGGCAACTACAGAAGCATGAACAAAACAAGAAAAGCCACAAAGTAACACTGGGGAAATTGCAATGTCATTAAGGTTCAATCAACATACTGCTTTAAATCAGGTGAAAAAGAGCATCTCACTTAACAGAGTTTAGACACAAGAATTTCTCAAGTCTTTTCTCAAAAAACTTTTTGTAACAACAATGAAAAGTTTTACAATCTAAAAAATTGGTGATTTCCAAATAGGTATCATAAAATTGGGTTCATTAAGACATAAACATTGTGAACGAAACAGATACTTCATTAAGATTTGCTAGACATTTAGAGAGAACCAATAAGAACAAGAAACAAAATATTATACAAGGAAAACTAACTTCCAATGTACAAAATCTGAATATCTATACTTTGGCAACATATTATTATGAGGGATCAATGCGAAGGATCTTTTTTATAGCTGTCAAAGAGTACAAACAAGTCATACAATACTTTTCTGTAATCCTTCATCAAAATTTTCATTCTCAGCAGCAAGCTAATATTGGTCCAATATGGGAACATAGTCTGAAGGGGGCAGGTAATGATTTATGTTAAACTGAATTTTATCCAACATTCATAATCACGTAATCACAAGTCCTAAGCATATGCTTAGGTGCAAGGGGGAAAGAAAAGAGGGGGGGGAAAAGCGGGAGAAGGGGGGGGGGTGGCGGGCCTCTAGATCCGAAAGTGTACAACTCAAAAAGCTAGTTTCCACAGAAGACAGAGAGGTGTTTATATGTGTTAAAACACCTCCCAGGACAAAGTAAATTATGCTCTGGATAGAAAATAAATTCAACTTAAAGAGATGAAAGTGGCAAGCACAAAAGTAAATGCTTAATGAAACTTTAACTTAGAAGGAACCTAACCTGAAAGCAAGAGAGTGTCGAGGAAAAGTTGCCTGATGAACAAGTTAACCCACTAGGATTGTTGCTAATGGCTCCTAAAAATGAACTACCAGCTGATGCAGTTTACAAAGGCACAACAGGGAGAGAGAGATAAGAGATCAGAAGCAGAAAGACTAAACTCAGACTACTTTACAACATGTAAGCACTTAACATTTAATTCAAGGGAGCTATCAACGAAGGTGTGAGATTTAAGAAATCATCATTCCAAAAAACATAAACTAAAAAAAAAATGGTACATAGTGTAGATATTCTCTTTAAATTAAGGAAGTATAGATATACCCAGAAAGAATCAAAGCTGAAACAAATTTTAGGTGATCAATACCAGTATGAAGGTTTGCAAATTCATACACAACAAATCTTGACACACAGAGTATAGCTTCATAATTTAATTGAATGTCACCATGTCTACAGATATTTTATCCGGAACACAAGCCCATTGTTTATAACATACAGATTTTACTTAATAATAACGCATAAACTGCGAGTAAAGTAACATTCAGGCGCATTAATAAGGCCTTAGAGAAAGGTTGAGCATTTTGAAGATCACAGATTATGAAGTACATGACAGTAAAACAAAAGTCAATAAGGAACCTCACTTGCACAATGTATCCAGTTCATATCAAAGATATATACTGGCACTGATATCACAATTCACTTCCCTCATCCCTCTGTTCTGATTCTGCTTAGTATCCAGTTCATATCAAAGATATATACTGGCACTGATATCACAATTCACTTCCCTCATCCCTCTGTTCTGATTCTGCTTAGTATGAGGTTTCATATTATTATTTCAAACAATCTTTAGGAGGTTTATTTTTCAATGTTTATGGGGGTAAACCTGTGACTCAGATAATCAATGAAGAAGACAACACGACATAGTTCTAGCAAGAAATAAAACCAAAACAAAAACTGGAAAGGCTCCGTTCCGGATGGGAATTACTTGTAGTGCTGTTACTTCTGCCTCACTGATATGAACAAACAAATTAAAGCCAACACTGCACCCAAAATGCCAAACATATTTAGTAGCTATTAAACCCCAAAATGTTCATCAATCAACGACATCATTCCTTACAAGTGATCTAATCCTCCACTGATACGAATATTAACATCAACAAAAGCAGAACATAAAGCCAAGCTCCAGATCTAAGATGAAATCCATACCACAAACTACTCAGAAACAAACATAAAAAACAGGGAAATTCTTAAAACTCAAACATGAACAGCATATGGAGCAGTACTCAGTAGTCATAATCATCATAATAGGCAATGCTCTTGCAGCCAGAGGAAGAATTTTTCGGAGCAAAGGCCTTAGATAGACAGCAAGCAACTGAATACTGATCAGTTACTTCCTAACCAAATGCTCTGAGATCAAGCAAAGAATAATTCCATTCACTTACGTTTTATTGGTTTCTTGGTGTCTCACTAATCAATTTTATATGCTCTTAGTCAAGATATTAGAAACATTAAATTTCTTACATTGTTGAATACAAGTAGTTAAAGTATAGCTTAATAATTTTGATTAACTGTAGTAAAATCTAGGAAATTATCAAACACAAAAGTTACCACAACCACAATATTCTTCAGAGTATAAGTGTTAAAGCTTACCAGCAAAGCCTCTTCGAATATGGCTTTGAGTCCAAGCAGTATCTTCATCAGGACCCAATTTGTCTCTCATGAAATCTTGGTAGAAATCGTAGAAACAGAATTAGACATTGTGAACAATTTTACGCCCAACAACCAAACAAAATTAGAAAAGGACATTCAGAACGATTCTATGTGGAAAAATACATAAAAAGAGAAGACCAGTACTTACCCTCATAGGTAAATTCTGATATGGCTGTTAGCTTGAAGAAACAATATTTGCAGCCTACGGTAGGTGACTTTACCTTCAGCTCTTGCTTATACCCATGGTTCCCAGATCGCTTGTCAACAAACGTTCCAGCCTTCTCAGTTTTAGTGAACTTGGCGGAAGACCCGCCGCCGGCGTCTTTGTACAGAGCTTTTGCGGTGTTCTGCCTCTAAAAGGCAGTAGTCGTACCCCTTTTTCCTCTCAGCGACTGGCATACCTCCGTGTATTCCACCAAGAACTTACAATAGACACTGCAATGATGAATTTGGAGAATCTGAAGAACGGGATACCTCCGTGTAAGGGGCAACATGTGAGTCGTGGCTGGCTGAGGGACAATATTTGGAAACAATAGGGAAGGGGAAGGAGGGAAAGGAATTGCATCAAACTTGCAATTGAAATTGGAAGAACAAAAATTTCGACCTTAGCGGGAAGAAAATTACGGCAAAACTTTTAGCGGGAGAAGAGAGCATCTACGACGATTTGGGAAAGCAAGGGATTATCCCAATATCTTTTATATTTTCTTTTATGGTTTGAGCGAAATGTTCAGTAATTTTATTTATTTATTTATTTTTTAAATGCGTTAAAAAAATATATTAGAAAATAAATTAATTTACCAACACAAAAATTCTTTATTTG
Source organism: Leptodermis oblonga (assembly GCA_016801395.1). NCBI lineage: Eukaryota > Viridiplantae > Streptophyta > Magnoliopsida > Gentianales > Rubiaceae > Leptodermis > Leptodermis oblonga. Next base: position 21,920,730 of record CM028753.1, read on the forward strand.
ATGAACTTAATAATATTTTACTATTCAAAAATAGTTCATAATAATCTATAAAAGAAATTAATAAAAAAAATATTTAACATTTAAAAATATCCCAAAAAATACTAAAAAGAATTCAAATTTATTAATAAATTAAGATTGCAAACATAATAATTCATCAGTTTATTATAAAACTAATTTAAAAAGATTAATTTAAAACTAATATTATAAAATTTTAACTATTTATTCGTAATCTATATTTACCTAAGCAAATTCACAAGCTTTGATTTTCCTTTACTTATTTCTTTAACAATAATTACAAATACTTATTTCCATTAAAAAATTTCATTCCACAAAATGCTATAGTTACATTGTTTAATATACAAATTGTGTTTTAGTTTCTCAATTTAAAATTAAAAAAATGAAATAATGGAATACATTCTTTCATAAATTTACATGGTTTGGTACTATACCACTAATTCTAAATATTTTATTGGAAAAATAAAAAATAATACCTCTCATTTCGATTGGTATAATACTTTTCAATTGGTTGCCCACAATTTTAAAATACTTTATTGGTGGACTATTTTCTTAATTGGTAGCTCACATTTTAAAAATAAATAATCTATTTTTAAACAAACATACATTGTTTAAAGTGCGAAAAATAATTCATACTAAAATTTATCTCGTGATATGTAAAATATGAGAAATCAATATGCATCATCCACCAAATTCAATTCACAATTAAAATTCAATATTATATGATGTAATTTTGAACTTACAAAAAATATAACTACAGTCGCAAAATTTAATACATTTTTCTATGATTAGCTAAAATTATCACTTTTGAAAATAATACGAGAGACTACAAATATTTGTATTTCTATTTGAAGGATAGAAAAATCCATTTGCTGAAATATAGGGGACATTCTTAGTATTTAAAATGGATAGACCACTTTTATAACCGTGTGAGACTCAAATGATGATTTTTATAAAAACGAATAACAATTTTTGAATATTTGTTGAATCCTTAATTTCATTTTATTTTTCATCCAACTTTTTTCACATTACATTATATCTCCCTCATCCTCTTCTATCATACATTATCTCTCACCCCTCGTATTCCATTCTTTCCGCTAACCATAACTCATTTATATTATATCGTTTTTTTGTGTTGCACTAAAAAATTTTGAGTGCGAGTAGATTATTGGCCTTGAACTGCAATTACTACAAAGTTTTAATTTTATTACTTTCAAGTAAAAAAAGTATTACACTCAAATGGACTAATATATAAAATTGGGCTATTGAACTTTATGGACCCATAATTCAAAATTATTACTCCCTCTGTCCTACTCAAAGAGTCTACTTTCAAAAAAAATCTTGTCACATTTAAAGAATTCATTTTAAATTTATTTACATTACATGCCTTTACTAATATTACAATGTGTGGTTCACAATCAACCCTTCTAAAGTAAGGATATAAGTGAAAAATATGGTGGTAAATTATTTATTTTAGGTGTTGTACCTCACAATCCATAATAAGTTGTACATAGTTAGTCCAAACACAATGATAAAGGGCTTGTTCTTTATCTCATGTTTAAAACTAAGTTTGAAAACATGTTTTGAAAAATAGTTTTATAATATAAAAAGTGTATTGAAAATGTAAAAAGTAGATGCTGAATAGTAAAAAATTGTATTGGAAATGATGAAAAATGATAAAAATATATTAAATTTACTGTTGAAACCAAAATCGTTTTCAAAACCAAAACCAAAAGAACAGGCACAAAAATATAACCCAAACATAAGTGATATTAGGCTTTAAACTGAAAATTATTTTTTAAAATTCATTGGGCCATTTCTTTTCATTGTTTTTGTTTATGTCTTGGGGTTTTTTTATATATTTTTTATCTTTACAGTAAATATAATATATTATAATCAGTTTTTTATCATTTTTAACACAATTTTTTACTATTTAACTATATATTTTCACATTAAAACATATTTATTTTCAAAAAACATGTTTTCAACACCACAAACAAAAACATAAAAAGAAAACTAGGCCCCTGCTTTTATTGTTGTATTCTTTTTTTTAATTTTATTTTAATACCACTAATACAATATATTTTCAAAAGCTAGGCCCCCTAAATCTTACTTGCATAGTAGTGTCTAGATTGTCACTACTACTTCAGGGTCTGGCCTAACTTACCCATAATTATCTAATTATCTATATTCACATATACAAATTATCCCATCCTCTTTCTCGCCCCCACATTGTCTCATATATATATATATATATATATATAAGTACGCAAAATTCCCTGTGGTTTGCGAAAGTACATGATGACCTCCTATGATTTAAAAAGCTACGTAAATTCACCCTGTGCTTTCCAAAATGCTGTAACGTTAGAAATTTTCGTTGTGACTAACGGTAACAGGGGTAAGTTTGTCATTTTACTATTTTTCTTTTTTACTTAAAAAAAAAAATCGATTTACCCTAAAGAGCTTCCCCTCCCCTCTCCTGCGCACCACTCACGCTCTCTCTCTCCCCGTCCCCTTCATCTTTCTTTAGCTCCTCCCTTCACCTCTTTCATCGCCTCTCGCCGCCACTGCCTTCATCGCCTCATTCTCCATGCCGCCTCCATCACTCTCTCGCTGCACGTCCTTTTCGTTTTCTCTTTCCATTGTCGGCGGCTATGGAAGGCCAGCTTCACTTGCCGCCGCCTCCATGAACTCTCCCTCTCGCCGCCGGTTCCATCCCCTCACTCTGCAATGAGTTTGTCATCTAGATGATTTCAACATCGAAGCTTGTGAATCTAGGTTTTTGTAGATCTGGGTATGGGTTTCATTATCCATTGAAGCCCGTGGCAGATCTGGGTTTGTGTTTGAGTAGTTGTCGATTGCATCGCAAAATCCCTCTGCATCGGAAAGGGTCGTGAGATGGATTCGATGATGATTCTGTTGATTAATTTTTGATGCATCGGTCATGATTATTGTGTTGATTAAATTTTGATGCATCGAAAAGGGATAATTTTTTTGATTATCTGTAATTTCCCATATGAATTGAGGATTGCTGCTTATATTTTTTTTGTTTTTCTTTCTGATTCTTGGTTTATGATACGTGGAGTGAATATCAGTATATTACTACTGATATTCACTCCACGTATTCCTAAATTTTCATTGTCTCCCTATCAAATGAGAATGAAAAGACCTATAGATGTTTGCGTACTATTATTTGTTTTTAGGCATTATTCATCAATGGAGTTTTCACATTTGCTGTGACCTCCAACTTCATTTCTAATGTTTTGTGAGCTTAGTTATCCAGCAGCCTATTTTTAAGTCGTAGTGAGCTGATTTTTACGTGCATGTCTATTTTTTGTTCGTAGGAGAATACAAACTTGCCTGACAGTTACAAAAAAAGATGCCTCCAAAGACTTGGGAAACTTTGGAAGGATTGGAAAAGTAGATTGAAAGCAAAACATTATACCCCACATAGGCATAACCAAACTTACATACTATCCAAATGTCCACTAAGGGTGGAAACTGATCAATGGCCTGTGCTGGTGAACTATTGGAGCACTGAGAAAGCAAAGGTTAGTAAACAGGTTTAACATTATGTGTGTGTGTGTGTGTATATATATATATATATATTACACGCTCTTTAAAAATGTAACTTTTGGCATTTTGTTGAATTACAGAAAGTTAGTAAGAACAACAAAACTAGTCGAAAGAATGTCAAATTGCCGTCTAGACTGGGAAGAAAGGATACGAACAGTGCTAAACATGAGGTATTATATATATATATATATATAATACTTTCCACAAATTGT